>CM054057.1:187578460-188231246 GCA_028641055.1 Alopecurus myosuroides | reverse complement strand
GGTGTCTGAGTACAGACAAAACCAATGGCTTAAGAAGCCGGAGGAAATAAAGCAAACGAAGCCCATCCACGAAGGTTCTGGATCCTGCCCTGGTCCAGCAATCTACTCGTCTGCAGCGTCGTCAAACTCCACGAAGTAGCCGTCCTGGGAAGCATCGTAGCCGTAGTCGTACTCTGCGTAAACCACAGCCCCAACGGGGTCAGTACATCCAAGTACTGGCAAGCAAGACTCACAGATCATCAAAGAGTTACCCGTCAACACAAGCATTGATGCTTGGGATCAACGGAAGAAAGGGGTGATATAAAAGTTGCTGCTGGCTGCTCTGAACAACTACAGAAGATAACTACAAGTTCCGGCTAACAGAATAAGATAAGATCGAGGATTATAACCAACTGAAAGATAACTTCAACCAAACCCATCCTGGATCTCGCCCCTTATCCAAAGAAGCAATCCGAGGATAACTCACACAGTTGTGATAAGGTGAATCAAGTTATTGTGGGAATAACCTATTACTAGTCAGGTTATTAAACAGTGGGTGAATCATGATTGATCATTAAGTTGAAGTTGTCCTGAGTACTTGTTAGCCAGTACTTTCACCAAGTAATCCATAACCGCGGAAAACACGGCTTCTCGAGAAGATTATCCCTGCAGGGTTGCACCAATTTGGCCGTACACTCATGAATAACCCGCCAGATGGGATGCCTCCCACCAAGCGGGGCACTCAACACAACCAACCAATCTCCGCATCAAGCCCAAAGCACCTTGGGCGCACGGCTAATCAAGCCCCGAAGAAAAGGGACCCTCATAGCACTCTAAGACCGTGTCCCCCTATATGCCGACTACAAAAGTTCCACCCTGCGCTGGGCTCGCAAAAACATGCATGCGGCAAATAGAAAGCACGAACTAAATGAGATGATTTGGACGAGATGCGAATCAGGTCAAGTTGAGGGGGGCGCCCATACTCGCTTCCCAAATGCGGGTAGTGCGCTCATCATGGATCAGTAGACAAGACCCTTTTCCTATTAGGGTCGACACTAGCAGGCTTCAAAACCTCTCATGGGCCTCCTGCCGGTGCCTTATCATCAAATTATTATTATTACCATTAGCAATTAACAGGATTGATTGATTAACATCGAGCCCCGGTACAAATAATAAGATAGTAAAAGTAGTAACCGACAACAGACTCGAGTAAAAGCAACCCTAAGCATGCTAGGTAGAACAGGCACAAGCAAAGGCTGTAGGTATGGAGGTGAGGCAGTATCATTGGTTCAGGGTATCATGTGATAGGTTCGGAGAACAAGCAACGATACATATGGCTAGCAATAATAGACAAAAGGATAGTATCGACAACAAGTGTGGAAAGGAACTCGATGATTCATGTGAGTGATAACTTGCCTGGCAGCTCAGTATCGTACTGGGCTAGGTCCTGAGGAGTGGTGTCGTAAGGATCGTCGGTCTCAACGTAGTCGTCGTCTAACCGAGAAGAAGCAAACAAACAAAACAGGTATGTAAACAAACATTGCCATGGCATTATGCACAATCAAATATGATGCATGACAATTTAATAGAGCAACAAAATAATTTAGCTAACATGATAGCAAAATTAAATGGACCCATATGCAAGGGTTGCATATGGAAAAGGATCCATTGAAACAACTGGAACAAATGATTTACAACTATTCATTAGGTGTGAGTTGTTATCATGATGCATGCATGATGAGTAACAAGAACATAGCCATTTAGATGCAATTGGAATGATAGCAACAATTAGAAAAGCATTTATTAAGTTTGGAATTTTGTTACTTAATGGTGTTAGCAAGTAGTGATTGTTTTCAACAAGTGGAAGTGTGCAAAACAAATAACAAAATTGATATTTGAAAAGGTTATCAAATTTCAGTTGGATTACATGTTTCACAATTTGAAATTGGACTTTGGATTATTTATTTATGAATTAAACAATATTAAACAATTTTTTAATTGAATTAACAAGATTTAAATTGTTTAGGCATTTAAATTGTTCAAACCAGAAAACAAAATTTATATTTGAATGGAGCATTCAAAAAGGTGTGAAAAACCATATTTTAGTTGAATTATTTGAACACAGTATGAATTAGTTATGAATTATTACCAAATTGCTTTTGAATTATTTGATTTGATATTCAAATTGCATTTTGAAATTCAAACAGAACACAAATTGAATAATTGGAAAGATTATAAATTTGGATCAGAATACATCTAAAGTTTGTATTTATTGGAATTGTAAAACTGAAAGTTATTTAATTTTTAAACTAGATGTTTATTCTGTCCATTTTAAAAGAAAAAGAAAATTAACAGATTTGTCTTTAAACTTTTGTGACCGCGCTGGTGGTATACCCACACGCTGCCAGGTGGGGACCCGTGGTGTGCTGTGCCCGCGTGGCTCTAGGGAGACTGACCAGCGGGCCCGGGCTGTCAGTGCGGGAAAAGATGGAAAAAAGGTGGCTTGCGCCTCCGCGGGGGTTCGACCCCGAGATCTCTTGGCCCGCGCGCAAGGAACGTGCCAACTCGGCTGCTGCTCACTCGTGACAGAAAAGGGTTTGTGGGGGGTTTTCAGGTTCGGTTTCTGCACTCGGACTGAAACTGAAACTGCAGTTTCAGGCAACAGGTGCAGGTGGTCGCGGCCGGCTCGCCGGAGTGGCGCTGCGCGCAGCGGCTGCTGCCCGAGGGTGGTGCGGCGGTGCGATGCGCTGCTGGACGTGTGGGCCTAAGGCGCGGTTGCTCGTGCACGACATAGGGCGAGGGAACGACGGAGATGCGCACCTGGTTCGTCGAGCTGCAGAGGGACAGGAGATGTCGACGGCGACGGAGGAGAGAATCCGGCACGGCGCGGTCTTCACAGGTGCTCCCAGCGGACGACGAGGACGCCGCGAGGTTGCTGGACGCACCGCGGATCCATTCCCGGTGGAGGTTGCGCCTCGAGGTGAGTGTGTGGCCGGCGACGAGGGGAAGAGGTGGTGCACGGTGGTCGGGTTTCAGAGATCGCCGTGTGGATTTTTCGGAGGAAAGCAGAAAGCTTGGGGGGAGAGGAAGGAAGTTGGCGGCGCAGAGGAATGGAGCGCTAGGGTTGCGGCAGGAGGAGGAGGCCGTGGTGGTTATAAGGAGGGAGCTGTCCAGTACGGCATGGCATCGGGAGGTTCAGGGAAGGAATCGACGATGGAGAGGGAGTCGTACGACCTGACGTCAGCAGGGGGAGGAGGACGATAGCGACAGCTATCGGGCCAAAGGGTAAACTGGGCTGGGCTGGGTTGGACCCTTTAGTTGCTGCTGCTGCCTCTCCTCTCTTTGCAATCTTTTTGTTTTGTTTTTTTTTTTGTATCCAAAGCTTTTGGAAGAAAAGGTGGGGTTGTGAGTAGATAAGAATTTGGAAAAAAATTGTATAAGCTTCTTAGGTGAAAAACAACCACTTGGTAGTTTTGGTTTTCAAAATTTTCAAAGGTGCTTGCTGTTTTTGAAATTGAACCAAATTAATTGAATTTTGCCATATTAATTAATATTTAGACAATAAGGTGTTTTCAATAGGGTTTCCCCTAGGGTTTAAAAGTGGTTTAATGAATTCAAATTAGTGGTGAATTTCATGGATTCCAATGATTAAGGATTTAAGAAATGGTTTGAGTTTGGAAGTAATTTGAAATTAATTGATTAATTGATTAAGTGCTTGATTGGTTTTAAGCAAAAAATTAATAGGTGAGGTATAATGGAATAACATGGTTGTTTTTAGTTGTTATTTTTATTCCAAAATTGTAACAGAGCAAGTATGAAACCAATTTTTGAATAAGGTTTGAACAAATGCAAACAATAAGTAAACATGATGACATGATGCATTGCTTGAAATAAAACAAAGAATCAAACATTCTAAGGGATGTTTTCATACTTGGATGTTACAAAACGCCCCCCCTTGAAGGAATCGCGCCCCGAGATTCCCTACTGAGAAATGAAAAGGTCCGGATACTTCTTGCGAAGATCCTCTTCGGTCTCCCACGTTGCCTCTTTGTCGGAATGATGCGACCATTGGACTTTCAAGAACTTGGTGCTCTTGTTGCGAGTCTTACGCTCGGTCTCATCGAGAATACGAATAGGGTGCTCCTCATAAGATAGATCATCTTGCAGCTCAATGGAATCATGATCAACTGCACGATCTGGATCTTTGAAACACTTCTTGAGTTGTGACACGTGGAACACATCGTGCACTTTGGATAGTTTTTCTGGAAGTTCAAGACGATAAGCATTCTCTGCACGTCTTGAGAGGATGTTGAAAGGGCCAATGTATCTCGGTGCAAGCTTTCCTTTCACACCAAAACGATGAGTGCCTCTGAGGGGAGTTACACGGAGATATGCCTTATCACCAGGTGCATAGACCATATCCCTGTGCTTGCTATCATAATAGCTCTTCTGACGAGACTGAGCAATCCTGAGATTGTCACGAATGATACGAACTTTCTCCTTGGCTTCCTTAACAATGTCAGGGCCTAAGAGTGAACGTTCACCAGCTCCAGACCAATTGATTGGACTCCTGCATCTGCGACCATACAGTGCCTCAAAAGGTGCCATGCCTAGGCTTGCCTGGTAGCTGTTGTTGTAGGAGAATTCAGCATATGGAAGGCAATCCTCCCATTTCATGCCAAAGGAGATACCACATGCTCTGAGCATATCCTCGAGAATCTGATTGACTCTTTCGACTTGCCCCTGAGACTGAGGGTGATAAGCTGTGCTGAACAGAAGTTTAGTGCCCAATGCTTCTTGAAAGCTTTTCCAGAAATGAGAAGTGAAGATGCTTCCACGATCTGAGCTTATTTCCAATGGTACACCATGAAGAGGAACAATCCTTGCTGTGTAGAGCTCTGCTAACTGGCTAGCTGATATAGTTTCCTTGACAGCAAAGAAGTGAGCAACCTTAGTGAGACGATCAATAACAACGAAGATTGCATCGTTGCCTTTCTTGGACTTTGGAAACCCAGTAACGAAGTCCATTTCAATCATGTCCCACTTCCAGTCAGGAATTTTTAGAGGTTGTAGTAGACCTGCTGTCTTTTGATGGACTGCCTTAACACGTTGACAAACGTCGCATTCAGAAACGTATTGAGCAATTTCACGTTTCATGCCAGACCACCAATACAGAGTCTTAAGATCCTGGTACATCTTTGTACTTCCAGGGTGAATAGAGAGAGGAGTTTCATGAGCCTCCTTGAGAATGATATCCTTGAGACTTTGAATCTGAGGAACTGCAATGCGTCCTTCGAAGAACACAGTTCCCTTGTCATCAATTGAGAAGGACTTGAATTTATCACTGCCCTTCTTGATTTGCTCTACCATCTTCTTGATTTCATTATCACGAAGTTGTTCAGAACGAATCTTGTCCTCGAGAGTTGGGCTGGCTGTCAAGCTAGCAAGGTATCCTTCAGGAATAAGACCAAGGTTTAGCTTCTGGAATTCCTCATGAAGTGGAGGTTGGCTTTCCATGATCATGAGATTATTGCAATAAGATTTGCGACTGAGAGCATCGGCCATAACATTAGCCTTGCCTGGAGTGTAAGAAATGGTGAGATCAAAGTCTTTAATCTTCTCAATCCATCTCCTTTGCCTGAGGTTCAGATCTGGCTGAGTGAAGATGTATTTCAGACTCTTATGATCGGAAAAGATTTCAGTTTTGTTACCCAACAAGTATTGTCTCCATTTCTTGAGGGCAAACACAACTGCTGCAAGTTCAAGATCATGAGTGGGATAGTTTTGCTCATGTGGGTTCAACTGACGTGAAGCATAAGCCACAACTTGACGTTCTTGCATAAGAACTGCTCCTAGGCCTTGGAGAGATGCATCACAGAATATCTGGAAAGGTTTGGTAGTATCTGGACCAACCAGAACAGGTGTGGAAGTGAGTTTAGTCTTCAGGAGGTTGAAACTCTCATCACATTGTGGAGTCCAAACGAACTTTTTGTCCTTCTTTGTGAGATCAGTGAGAGGTTTGGCAATCTTGGAAAAGTTTTGGACGAAACGACGGCAATAGCTAGCCAAGCCAAGAAAGCTTCTAACTTGTTTTACCGTCTTAGGGGGTTTCCAGTCAACAATTGCTTTAACCTTTTCAGGATCAATGGCAATGCCTTTGGCAGAGATGATATGACCAAGATATGCAACTTCTGGAATCCAGAACTCACATTTGGAATACTTGGCATACAGACGATGCTCGCGAAGTTTCATGAGAGTGAGACGAAGGTGTTCTCCATGCTCTTCCTCGGATTTTGAGTAGACTAGAATATCATCAAGATATACGACAACGAACTTATCGAGGTATTCATGGAAGACAGAATTCATGAGTCTTGAGAACGTTGCCGGTGCATTGGTGAGACCAAAGGACATGACGGTGAATTCATATAGACCGTAACGAGTGGTGAAGGCTGTTTTTGGAATATCTTCCTTTCTGATCTTTATCTGATGATACCCCATCCTCAAGTCCAACTTTGAGAATATTGAGGCTCCAGCAAGTTGATCAAAAAGATCATCGATACGAGGAAGTGGATACTTGTTCTTGATGGTTTTCTCGTTGAGAGGACGATAGTCAACCACGAGTCTTTTTGTTTGATCCTTCTTGGCAACAAACAGAGTTGGGCAACCCCAAGCGGAAGAACTAGGCTGAATGTAACCTTTCTCCATGTACATATCGATTTGCTCCTTCAACAATTTCAGTTCAGGAGGAGCTATCTTGTATGGATGCTTAGAGATTGGAGCAGTACCTGGCTCAAGCTCGATCACGAACTCAACTGCTCTGTCCGGAGGCATCCCTGGCAACTCTTCTGGAAAGACGTCAGGGAACTCACAAACCACCGGAACATTTTCAATTTCAGGAAGGGGTTTGGCATCGAGGTTGAACAGCTGAACAGAACTTGATCCATATGGAGAATAGACTATCTGGCCTGAAGTGTGAGAGAGAGTTATTGACTTTTGAGCACAGTCAATTTTTGCTTTGTGGGTCTTCAACCAATCCATACCCAGAATGACATCAATGTCAGAATTTCCCAGCAACATGAGTGAAGCAAGGAATATGCGTCCTCCAATTAGGATCTGATTGTCCATGCTTATCTTGGAAGTAATCATTTTAGTTCCCGGAGAGTGCACATAGATTTGATTGCTTAGTGGAACCAGAGCTAAATTGTACGTTGTAGCAAAGATCTTTGACACGAACGAATGCGATGCTCCAGTATCAAACAACACTTTAGCTGGAAAAGAGTTTACGGGTAATATACCGAGAACGACGTCAGCGGCTTCCTCAGCTTTGTCGGCCTTGATATGGTTCACCCTCGCGTTCCTCCCGACAGGCCTGTTGTTGGAGTTGAAGGCTTTAGCCGGGGGAGCACGAACCATAGCCTGGTTGGTGTTGGGGCGAGGAGGTGGAGGTAGCTGCCTCTGAGTGCACTTATCAGCGTAGTGTCCAGTCTCCTTGCACTTGAAGCAAGTGACGACACGAGGAGGACCTGGCCTTGGCTGTCCCATTGGAATCCTCTGACCCTGCATCTGAGATGGGTTGGGCGGGCGGGGACCAAAGCCTGGAGGAGCTTGGGCATTTGGAGCCCGAGTGACAGCACCATTTGGCACCCAGATGCGGCGCTTCTGCGGAGGGGTGGTCATGTTGGAGGAGGAACCACCCTCACGCGAGTGCTTGCGGGACTCTTCGAACGCCTTGCGCCCATTCTCCTCATTGAGCGCGGTGTTCACGAGCTCAACGAAGTCCTTGCACTTGATGTTGGTGAGAGCGTACTTCAGTTCCGGGTTAAAGCCTCGGCGGAACCTTGCCATCTTCTTGGTTTCGGTGGACACTTCGTCACCAGCGTACCGAGCGAGGCGATTGAACTCGTTCTGGTAGCCGAGAACGTCCAGCTTGCCCTGTCTGAGAGAGCAGAATTCCTCACGCATCCTTTCCATGAGACTATCCGGGATGTGGTGCTTCAGGAAGGCATCCTTGAAACATCCCCAGGTGATAGGAAAGCCAGCTCTCATGGTCTGGTAGTTCTCCCACCAAGTAGCTGCCTGACCCTTCAGTAGGTAGGTGGCATACTTGACCTTATCTTCCTCAGCAACATGAGCAATCTCCAGAGCCCTGTTGATCTCCCTGATCCAGTCATCAGCATCCAGAGGCTCACGTGTTGCCACGAAAGCCCTCGGACCCACGCTCAGAAACTCCTTGATGCTGACTCGCGGAGCATTCTGGTTGTTGTGCTGGTTAGCCTGGATTTGGGCCATCTGAGTCACCACTTGGGTCATCTGAGCCAACAGTTCCCCCATTGGTGGTGGCGGAGGCGGGGTGTTCCTGGTTGGAGGCATCCTGAACAGAAATGCATTTTAGCACAACAATACAACAGGATAGACTTGGTAACCGAAAGATAGATTATTCCGACGCATGAATAGATAACCAACAGGTACATCATCACATGTTCAAATACATCAGAATATCCAACAGACCAACACATGGTTTGAAAGACAAGGATAACTAAACATAGCTAGGAACGGATACATCGGTGCTCCCATGCTCATCACGCAGGACGGCGGTGAGTATTACGACGAGAGATACGGTGAGGAGGAACCCCACGGAAGTAGGTATCACGACGATCCCTGTAGATAGGAAATGCTCTGAGAGCAACTCTCGGAGTGGTGAAGTAGAAAGCGTCCTCTCCCTGTGCTCCATAGCGAGGGATCCCCGTGTAACCTGCACCGAGGTGGAGAAGTGGACCTCTGATCGGCTCGTAACCTCCAGCATCTGGCAACGGAAGGCCAGCTGGCTGAACGACACGTGCAAAGCGCTCGTCTCCAACAAAGTCTGTGGTGTACGTCGCCAGACGGGTGAGAGCAAGGTGGAGCTGCTCCCTGACTGAGGCTAACTCCTGAGAAAGTGCGGAAACAGCTGCGTCACTGTGCCTCACGAACTGGGCAGTAGTGTGCAGCCTGGAGCTATCAGACTCGTAGGTATCCAGGTCGCGGTGGTCAGTGAAGTGAACTCCCGCTGCCGTGATGTAACCACGGGGGATGTGACGATAGCTGGAATCATCAAACCCCCAATAGTCAGCACGTAGAACGGTGAGACTCACGTACGCTGACTGCTGCACGGCCATATCCACTGTGGACCCTACTGCCTCGTAGCTGTGAACAAAGCTCCTGCCATCATCCGACAGAATGTAGACGATAGCTCGGTAGAAAGTCTGCTCGAACTCGCGCTGGTGCTCGTAGACCTGGTACTCTGGTGCCCAACGGAACCCCAGATAGGTAACCATATCCCTCAGCATCTCCGGATAACCGGCGGTGTCCTCACAGCGAGTCATCCTAACCACCTGCGGGTAGAACCTGAGATCCATCTGCAGATGATCGGGAAAGGTTTTGATTAGGCTCCGGTAGAAGAAAAGGATGTGGAACTCAACAAGGTTCAACGGACGATAAGGATGTTGAAAAGAACATGATATTGAAGCAACACTGGGAAAACTTGACCAAAAGTCCTGAGGTACTAAGGAGAACCCAAAACACGTGAAATCCTAACTTGAAAGTTTAGGTGAGAACAGAAAACACGTTGCACTTCCTTACAAGAAAAGGGTGGGTGGGTGGGGAAAGAAGAAAAATGACAGAATTCCTACTCTCACGTTTCATTTTTCCTATATAGCTACAAAATAGTTTCTAGACTCAACTGCGACCAGTAAAAGGGATCCTACAGGCAGACAGGCTCTGATACCATTTGTCGCACCCTGACTTCTAAGGGATACTCACCGCACGAACTGGATAGCAGATGCTTGGATTATGGGGCATAACTGCTCCCACGTCCCAGCTTCCTGGTAGGCCTGCGCTTATGCGCGACAACACAAGCTCTGCTATTCCATCGTCGATGTAAACTATCCACTAGAAATCGTAGGCACTACCATTGACGTACTTCATATCAAACACGCACGGTACGTCAACAGTTTTGAACGAATGATGATCACAACATATCTCTAAGACACAAAAGATTGAAATAAAGTTGCAAATGGCTCTCATTAGAGCAGAGATAGCAAATACAATCATCCAGAGGACACATGTCCCAACATAGCATTCATTACATCAGCGGAAGCAATCAAAGGTGTCTGAGTACAGACAAAACCAATGGCTTAAGAAGCCGGAGGAAATAAAGCAAACGAAGCCCATCCACGAAGGTTCTGGATCCTGCCCTGGTCCAGCAATCTACTCGTCTGCAGCGTCGTCAAACTCCACGAAGTAGCCGTCCTGGGAAGCATCGTAGCCGTAGTCGTACTCTGCGTAAACCACAGCCCCAACGGGGTCAGTACATCCAAGTACTGGCAAGCAAGACTCACAGATCATCAAAGAGTTACCCGTCAACACAAGCATTGATGCTTGGGATCAACGGAAGAAAGGGGTGATATAAAAGTTGCTGCTGGCTGCTCTGAACAACTACAGAAGATAACTACAAGTTCCGGCTAACAGAATAAGATAAGATCGAGGATTATAACCAACTGAAAGATAACTTCAACCAAACCCATCCTGGATCTCGCCCCTTATCCAAAGAAGCAATCCGAGGATAACTCACACAGTTGTGATAAGGTGAATCAAGTTATTGTGGGAATAACCTATTACTAGTCAGGTTATTAAACAGTGGGTGAATCATGATTGATCATTAAGTTGAAGTTGTCCTGAGTACTTGTTAGCCAGTACTTTCACCAAGTAATCCATAACCGCGGAAAACACGGCTTCTCGAGAAGATTATCCCTGCAGGGTTGCACCAATTTGGCCGTACACTCATGAATAACCCGCCAGATGGGATGCCTCCCACCAAGCGGGGCACTCAACACAACCAACCAATCTCCGCATCAAGCCCAAAGCACCTTGGGCGCACGGCTAATCAAGCCCCGAAGAAAAGGGACCCTCATAGCACTCTAAGACCGTGTCCCCCTATATGCCGACTACAAAAGTTCCACCCTGCGCTGGGCTCGCAAAAACATGCATGCGGCAAATAGAAAGCACGAACTAAATGAGATGATTTGGACGAGATGCGAATCAGGTCAAGTTGAGGGGGGCGCCCATACTCGCTTCCCAAATGCGGGTAGTGCGCTCATCATGGATCAGTAGACAAGACCCTTTTCCTATTAGGGTCGACACTAGCAGGCTTCAAAACCTCTCATGGGCCTCCTACCGGTGCCTTATCATCAAATTATTATTATTACCATTAGCAATTAACAGGATTGATTGATTAACATCGAGCCCCGGTACAAATAATAAGATAGTAAAAGTAGTAACCGACAACAGACTCGAGTAAAAGCAACCCTAAGCATGCTAGGTAGAACAGGCACAAGCAAAGGCTGTAGGTATGGAGGTGAGGCAGTATCATTGGTTCAGGGTATCATGTGATAGGTTCGGAGAACAAGCAACGATACATATGGCTAGCAATAATAGACAAAAGGATAGTATCGACAACAAGTGTGGAAAGGAACTCGATGATTCATGTGAGTGATAACTTGCCTGGCAGCTCAGTATCGTACTGGGCTAGGTCCTGAGGAGTGGTGTCGTAAGGATCGTCGGTCTCAACGTAGTCGTCGTCTAACCGAGAAGAAGCAAACAAACAAAACAGGTATGTAAACAAACATTGCCATGGCATTATGCACAATCAAATATGATGCATGACAATTTAATAGAGCAGCAAAATAATTTAGCTAACATGATAGCAAAATTAAATGGACCCATATGCAAGGGTTGCATATGGAAAAGGATCCATTGAAACAACTGGAACAAATGATTTACAACTATTCATTAGGTGTGAGTTGTTATCATGATGTATGCATGATGAGTAACAAGAACATAGCCATTTAGATGCAATTGGAATGATAGCAACAATTAGAAAAGCATTTATTAAGTTTGGAATTTTGTTACTTAATGGTGTTAGCAAGTAGTGATTGTTTTCAACAAGTGGAAGTGTGCAAAACAAATAACAAAATTGATATTTGAAAAGGTTATCAAATTTCAGTTGGATTACATGTTTCACAATTTGAAATTGGACTTTGGATTATTTATTTATGAATTAAACAATATTAAACAATTTTTAATTGAATTAAACAAGATTTAAATTGTTTAGGCAATTTAAATTGTTCAAACCAGAAAACAAAATTTATATTTGAATAGAGTATTCAAAAAGGTGTGAAAAACATATTTTATTTGAATTATTTGAAAACAGTATGAATTAGTTATGAATTATTACAAATTGCTTTTGAATTATTTGGATTTGAATTCAAATTGCATTTTGAAAATTCAAAACAGAACACAAATTGAATAATTGGAAATATTAGGAAATTTGGATATGAAAACATGTAAAGTTTGCATTTGTTGGATTTATAAAACTAAAGATATTGAATTTTTAAACTAGATGTTTATTCTGCCCATTTTAAAAGAAAAAGAAAATTAACAGATTTGTCTTTAAACTTTTGTGACCGCGCTGGTGGTATACCCACACGCTGCCAGGTGGGGACCCGTGGTGTGCTGTGCCCGCGTGGCTCTAGGGAGACTGACCAGCGGGCCCGGGCTGTCAGTGCGGGAAAAGATGGAAAAAAGGTGGCTTGCGCCTCCGCGGGGGTTCGACCCCGAGATCTCTTGGCCCGCGCGCAAGGAACGTGCCAACTCGGCTGCTGCTCACTCGTGACAGAAAAGGTTTTGTGGGGGGTTTTCAGGTTCGGTTTCTGCACTCGGACTGAAACTGAAACTGCAGTTTCAGGCAACAGGTGCAGGTGGTCGTGGCCGGCTCGCCGGAGTGGCGCTGCGCGCAGCGGCTGCTGCCCGAGGGTGGTGCGGCGGTGCGATGCGCTGCTGGACGTGTGGGCCTAAGGCGCGGTTGCTCGTGCACGACATAGGGCGAGGGAACGACGGAGATGCGCACCTGGTTCGTCGAGCTGCAGAGGGACAGGAGATGTCGACGGCGACGGAGGAGAGAATCCGGCACGGCGCGGTCTTCACAGGTGCTCCCAGCGGACGACGAGGACGCCGCGAGGTTGCTGGACGCACCGCGGATCCATTCCCGGTGGAGGTTGCGCCTCGAGGTGAGTGTGTGGCCGGCGACGAGGGGAAGAGGTGGTGCACGGTGGTCGGGTTTCAGAGATCGCCGTGTGGATTTTTCGGAGGAAAGCAGAAAGCTTGGGGGGAGAGGAAGGAAGTTGGCGGCGCAGAGGAATGGAGCGCTAGGGTTGCGGCAGGAGGAGGAGGCCGTGGTGGTTATAAGGAGGGAGCTGTCCAGTACGGCATGGCATCGGGAGGTTCAGGGAAGGAATCGACGATGGAGAGGGAGTCGTACGACCTGACGTCGGCAGGGGGAGGAGGACGATAGCGACAGCTATCGGGCCAAAGGGTAAACTGGGCTGGGCTGGGTTGGACCCTTTAGTTGCTGCTGCTGCCTCTCCTCTCTTTGCAATCTTTTTGTTTTATTATTTTTTTTTTTTGTATCCAAAGCTTTTGGAAGAAAAGGTGGGGTTGTGAGTAGATAAGAATTTGGAAAAAAATTGTATAAGCTTCTTAGGTGAAAAACAACCACTTGGTAGTTTTGGTTTTCAAAAATTTCAAAGGTGCTTGCTGTTTTTGAAATTGAACCAAATTAATTGGATTTTGCCATATTAATTAATATTTAGACAATAAGGTGTTTTCAATAGGGTTTCCCCTAGGGTTTAAAAGTGGTTTAATGAATTCAAATTAGTGGTGAATTTCATGGATTCCAATGATTAAGGATTTAAGAAATGGTTTGAGTTTGGAAGTAATTTGAAATTAATTGATTAATTGATTAAGTGCTTGATTGGTTTTAAGCAACAAATTAATAGGTGAGGTATAATGGAATAACATGGTTGTTTTTAGTTGTTATTTTTATTCCAAAATTGTAACAGAGCAAGTATGAAACCAATGTTTGAATAAGGTTTGAACAAATGCAAACAATAAGTAAACATGATGACATGATGCATTGCTTGAAATAAAACAAAGAATCAAACATTCTAAGGGATGTTTTCATACTTGGATGTTACACTGAGCAGTTGGCTACACGCCACAAAAGTCGAAAGAAAAAACAAGTTACTAGATTGGTCCGACTAGTGTAATTTAATCCACCTCATCTCGTTTTATTTAGTAGTATAATATACTCCCTCCGTATCAAGTTAGACAAAATAAAAGTGGATGTATCTAATACCCCTTGAACTACAAAACATGTTATATTTTGGGCATCTCCAGTCGTTCGGCCCCCCAGGTTTCAGATCGGCGCTTTTTAGCGTTAGCGCCGCCCCGCACCAAAACCTGGGGGGGGCGATTTCACCAGCCGTTCGGCGGCCCATAAAAGAGAACGGCGATATTGTTTGAAACTTCATGTTCCCGCCCTAAAACATAGAGCCCTAGTTCGGCGATCACGGCAGCCATGGTTTGGGCAATAATATTACAAAAAACGCCACAGGTGGGCGATCAAATAGAGTCTAGATCGAATCACACAGACGGGCGCGCGCGGCGTGGGCAAACGGAGGCGATCAGGCAGACGCGTCAGCCGGCGTCGGAGCAGGCGGCGAGCTCGGCGCAGCATCCTCCAGGTCGATGACGGCGTCCGAGCAGGCGACGGGCTCGGCATCCTCCAGGTCGATGACGGCGTCCGAGCAGGCGACGGGCTCGGCATCCTCCAGGCGACCGGCGTAGGTGGCTCGTCCGCAGGGCCGGCTTTGGCCCAGTGCGAGAGGTGCGACGGCCCGGGGCCCGGCCTAGAAAGGGGCCCATAATATGTATATTTTACGAAGTAGAGGAAAAAAATCCCAGTTATGACTCAATATTGGGCCCATTGCTAAAGTTCGCACCGGGGCCTTTGAAAACATTGAGCCGGCCCTGCTCGTCCGGCGCGGTCTGCTCCTCCTCGTCCTCCAGCTCGTCTTCCTCGGCGGCGGCCTGCTCCTCCGCCTGCAGCTGCGCCATCAGCTGCCTCTGCCGTTGTGTTCCTCCCTCCCCCGGCGCTTCATGTTGGCCGTTTCCAGGCGCGACCTCTCGGCGATCCACTCCTTGTTCGACATGCCGGGCGGCCGCTCCTTCGGCGCCCTCGGTTTGCGCGGTTTCTTGGCCGGCTCGGAGGCCGCGGGAATGGATACGGCGGTGGCGGCGGCGCGGGGACCTGTAAATCGGGCGGGAGCCATAGCGTCTAGATCTCGGGGGCGGGTGGAAATGGCGGGAATGGACCGGGGAAAGAGGTAGTTGTGGAGGGAAAGTGGAGGGAAGCGTCGAAAAAAGGGAGGGAAATCGTCTTCCGTCGCCGACAGGCGTGGCCCACGCGCGCATTTCGCCCCCCCCCCCCCAAGCCGAACCCAGCGCGCTGGGTTCGGCCTGGGTTCGGCGGCGCCAAACGGCGCGAAAAACGGCGGAAAGCGGCGCTAAATCGGTTCCTGGGGGGCGACTGGTGCGAAACGGCGCCAAACGGCGCGAAAAACGCCTCTTGGGGGGCTCTGGGGGGGACGACTGGAGATGCCCTTAGTTATAGGGGAAATACTAATTATGTCTAGGTACGAGTATTTTGTCTATCTTTTTTAGATAAAGAATGTAGATTAATATCGTGGAGATACAAATTACACCGAGCCTCTGCAACAACGCAATATTGGACTTCACGTATGCCTTCGTCCCCTCTTACATGCCGCTGCTCCAAGTCATGAAACACCAAGCCAATTTCTCATCGCCAGAAAGATTCGAACCACTATTGTCAGTTCTCAGATCATTTTTTCCATGTCATTCGCCGCCCTCTCCACCTTGCTGCACCGCCGGAGGCCCTCGGGCGCCGACTAGCACGGCCACGCCCTGCACGGCACAGGAGCGTCGCGCTGGCCTCACGCGCTCCGAAGAGTTGGCACGGACGCCCTAGCGCCCACCCCGAGTCACCGGGGCCTTCCTTCCCCAAGCCGCCTTGGCGGATGGGGCGCCGCCACCGCGGCACGAGACCGGCGGCAGCGGCGGCGGACGGCGGCCAGGACGTGGTTCTGCTGGATTGAAAGATTGGCCCCCGGTGCCGCGCTAGGGAGCGACACGGACGGGCGTTGATCTCATTTTTGTCTATCTTTGTGACACTTAATTTGAGACCAAGGTGGTATTATAATAATATGGACGAATGATTATTCGTATCCGCCCTGATACATGAGATTTTTTTCTTTACTTCTAATAAAATGTACCATATACCTACTTTTGAGGAGAGGAGGCATCGCTCCCTAGGATCCATCTGAGTTTGGAGCCACAAGGTTGACCCTTGAATGTACTACTTCAATTGGAGTAAACGCTATTTTGTAATGCCCCCGAAGAGATAGCTGCCTTCTATCTGCATGCTAGATATTTCCTTTTTTTAATCTTCATAGGTAGACATATAGGTGCATGTATGCCTTTTTTTTTTTGAACATTAGGTGCGTGTATGCCTGGTTTGGATTTTTATGTTGTTTTAGACCTGAGCCAGCTGCCACAACCTATTAGTAGATCACAAAGGGACAGGGATGGACGCGGCAGGCAGGAAAAAAAGACAAAGAACGATGGAAGAGAATCTTGTCAGCCTCCATTCCGCCGATTACCTAGGCGGGAGGTGTTTCCGCCAGCTGATGTGGCACGAGGCATCCTCCCGCCAGCCTGCTGCCTAGGCCCACCACATTCCGCCAGGTACGTTGGCTCGAAGTTCGTTCCGCCTGTCACCTCGGCGGGATGTCCGCTCCGCCTTTGCCATTGGCGGAAAGAGCCACGCGTCGGCTGGCTAGCTTTCCGCCAGGGCAAGCTTGGCATTTTCGTTCACGGAGGGGCATTTCTGGCGATTCGACTGGGCAAAGGGGTATATTTGTAATAAAATCCCATTTGACACCTCAGTACCAGTGGCGGACCCAGAGGGTATGACGTATATGCCCTGGCATACCCTGTGGCCACCGGGACTATGCACTGTAGATGCGCTAATGGCCGGAGATAATAATATGGTTAATTAGAGTATGTACTTAAGGTCCATAACTAATATGCTAGCTCTGTTCGTATGTCTGTATCCAAGGCTCAAAACCAAACCAATGTTTATGGAATAGGATGTCATGGAAACTTCTTATTTTCTCTATGACTTTTGAGTCAATAGATATTTGTTATTAAGAAAACATACATAAAAACCTACCCTATTAAGGTTTAATCAATAAAAAATAAAAATTCATTTGTCTCGACATAGTAATGTCCATAGAAATTTTTGTGCGGCATACCCTTCAATAAAATCCTAGGTCCGCCACTGCTCAGTACCACGCAATGGAATTAACTGCACTGGATCAATGTTGGTCGTACAGTAAGTACTACCCAGCTCGTCATTAGTTACACGTCAGTCACACAGGTTAGACACCTCGGTAATCGATGCATCGATGGATCGTCGATCCCATCGTACTCGAACATGCACCGTACTGGTACAAGCTGTGTATTGTAGCTGCTCGTAGTACGTGCCATGTTTTTGTAGCGCGACAATGCATGGCCTCGGTGCAGCAGATGGCTGAGCCGGGTCCCAGCACGGAGGCCGGGGGGAGAAGAGAACCGGGGCTCCCGGACTCCCACGCACGCGCGCGAGAGGTGGACAAAAGGCGCGGACATGTGCATGGGGCCGCGCGTGTGTGGCCGCTGCGCCATCGGAATGATGGAGCGAGCGCGCAGATTTTTTGCGGCTGAGATCGATCGGCGACGAGTCCATCCAAACGACATGCCCGGCCCGAGAAGCTGCAGTTCGATCAAGGAGTGCGTGATTTGCAAGCCACGGCGATGGACGTCCCGGAAACCCAAGCTCTTACACAGGGTGCACGCTGCACAGTCTTTCACACGGGGCCTGGTAGGGCTAGCAGGCAATGCGGTGCCGGGGCTACTACGGTGGAGCCCGGCCGTAAACTACTTCCGGTAGATTAGACCACGTCGACATGTGAATGTCGCTTCAAGCCTTGTTGTCCACACCAGCCGATGCGTATGAACAGGACACATCAAGTCTCTACGGACTACACGCCGGCCGGGACGGACGAAAGGAATGATCACGGCGTGATTGGTACTCCCTGTTACAGTACGAGCAGTATCTTCAAAAGCCAAGCCAAACCGGCCGCCCGGCCCGGAGGAAAAAAGCGTCCATACACACGGACACGGCGTCGCCGCTACTACCCAACACCAACAACCAACAAGTCATCATCTCTGATGATCTCATCTGGACCGGGGTATCATCGTCTTAATCTTTACTTCCAACATACTAGATATATGCGTCCCGTGGTGATTGAAAACTAGCTTTGACCTCGATCTAGAGTAGCGAAGACCACAGGTTTACAGCCGGTGGGAACAGGATTGCTGCCTGCTAGTGTGGCCACCCTTTTGGTAGAGGGGAGACCGGAGAGGGTCCCGTAACGAAAAAGGAATACCGGTGCGCCAAGTTGCTGCCAGCCAGCCAACCAACCATAATGCGCACCGCCATGCACGTTGAATGTAGGAGCATGATGGGCACGGTAAAGGACAAGCTCCGGGGCCGGGCAGCCCACCGGTTTCCTACCCCCAATATCTTCCATCGGGACTCGCCCACCTTACTAACACGAACCGCTGTATGTACGCTCAAAATGCACACGCCTCCTCGTGCGAGGGAACGGCCGGGGCGGGCGACGTGGCCACGCAACGTGACACGCCGATCTTCTTCGTTCGCAGAAATGCGTTGCGTGGCGCCTGGCGTTGCCGAGGTTGCTGGCTGTATATATACTGATCTGAGTTTTACACGCGCAGTGATTTCAACTGAGTTTACTCCATGAAATGATCCAAAAGACATCTCACCGGCACATCACCGCGTGCAAGTCTTGTATGCCTGAGGCTGACACATGTACACATCGTTGTTAGGCTGTGCACTCGCGGCATCGAACAGGAAAAATACAAGCGCAAACGAACAACGTCAGTAAGGCATCGATGAGAAAATTGCACAAACCTCCAACAATTGGGGTAGTTGTTGCAGAAAACTACAACTATTTAGGCAAGTTGCAAAGAACTACAACTTTTGGGTACATCTGTTGCACAAAACTCAAATTGCACATTTAGTACATTTAACAAAATATCTGACGCATGGGTCCCGACTATCAGTAGCAACTTAGACTCATACATGGCAGACCGTGTCTACAATCTTAAGCATTTGGCCCTGGTCTAACTGGACCAAGTTCATTTCATTCTTTATACCGAATATTCTTGAGATCTCGTGGGTGACTTGTAACCCTAGAGAAAACCCTAGTGCTTGTAGCTTCCAACTCGATTCAAGAAGCTTTGGATCATTGAGAGCCTCCAACCATCTTGTGGATTAGCCTCAACCTTGTGTAAAAGGTTTGGTCAACGGGTTCAAGTCGACCTCATAGTGGAAACGAGAATCTCCCTCGCCGGAAGGTGTGCATATCTATGCTACTGGAGTGCTAGGTGGCTCCACACCTCTCCAACCTACACGTACTTCCCTTGAGAAGAAATTAGAAAAAATATATCATTGTCTCCTTACTTTTGATTTATTTTGTGCTTTACATATTGCTTCCATTGCGTAACTTGTATCATATCACATAGGTTGTCCACATATTTGAACATCGAAATAACCTTGTGTTTTACTTGTTTAGCCCTATCTAAAAAGGAAAAGAAGAAAAATCGTTAGTCACGTATTTAACCCCCTCTAGTTGACCATACCGTACTTTCAGATTCGAACTAAAATAATGCCCCCACCATTAAAAAAACTAAGCTAAAAGAGCTTGCAGAACCGTAGTGCAAACTTTTGGGTTTGGAGCACAAGAAAATCCAATTGATAAGTAAATTATCGAATGATGAAATATCACGCAGTGTATGTTTTCATGGTGATATGTGTATAACCCGAGTAGACACGGTTTGCCATGCACGAGTCCAACTTAGCATTGACAGTGCGGGGACTAGACATCAGATGTGTCGTTAAATGAGTTAAATGTGAAAATTGTGTTTTGTGCAACGGATGTACCTAAAAGTAGTAGTTCTTTGCAACTTGGCTTAATAGTTGTAGTTTGTTGCAACAACCACCCCAATTGTTGGAGGTTTGTGCAATTTCCTCGGCATCGATCGATCGAGTTTTCCACCGTACACAGGAGTACGAGTCACCAGAGTATGGGGCCAGAGAGGTTAATCTTATATATGCATGGTCTCCTCGAGCATCAAGCAGAGAATAGGACCTATTCCATGCGTGCTATGCTAGCTACGTGCATCTGCATGCAAGGCTGGCCATGTCCCGGAGCAACGTTAATAATGGAGCACCTAGGTGTAGGTAGTTACCGACAGGTAAACTTTTCACCAAACGGCCGAGTTACCACGGGTAAGTTACAACCACAACTGCACCATTTCTTTATTCGTGCTTCATTACCAGAGTTTACGAATGGCAGATCTGTTATCGATCGCAATTATTTCACAGACGCATGACATATCTGTCCCCATGCCAGATAGATGCGGACTGACGGTCGCACTTGGGGCTCCGTAAGTAAAACGAACGGGGCAAAATTGTCATTTAGCAGAAAAGGGATAACCAATGCACCTGCGATCCTGATCCATCACCGGCGATCGCTTTGGGCGCGCGCGCGGCTGGGCACAGAGCGTGGACGTGTCCGTGGACGACGGGACGGGACCTGACGTCGGGGCGAGAGGCGATTGACGCGATGGCTGCCACCGCCAGCGAGGAGAGGCCCGTCTTTAATCGTGTCGGCCACAAGGAAACTGGCCCTTGGTCCGTCGCATCCAACTGATCGATAGGGATTTTCATCAATTTCTGGTACCCTCCATGCTTGGCATCAATCGTACCGTTCCGAAAGAAATCATTGCGCCCCATATATGCCTTTTTTGTGTACGTGTTCCGATTTCGGCGCAAAAAAAATAAAAATAAAGAGTGGCCATATGCGAATGGGACGCTGCCAAGGTATGGTATGATATGGTATGGTACTTCCTTGGAAAACTGAGCAAGGAACGGGAGAATGCGCGCGAAGGGTCCATCAGACCATGCGATTGACCCGCTTGTTCGCCCTACACATAATTATGTCTTCAACCTTATTATTTAATAATATATGTGGTGACACGTCCAATGTTACAAGTATTTTTAAGGGAATCGGTTATTACAGCATCTCCACGGGCACCCATCGAACGGAGGGCGCCGCTCCCAGCCGACGATAAGTATTTCTAGGTATAAACGCAAACACCTTGTGGACATCTAAACCGGCGATTTAAATTCGCAATTTCATTCAAATTTAGAAATATTTTACATGATTTGAATAAAATTGCAAATGTGCTGCCGTGGATCTAACCTTAACCCTAGCCTACTTGTCGTCACCCCAGTCGAAGTCGTTGTCGTCGTCATCGCTAGCGTCAAGAACGACGACTTTCCCCTTGGAGGAGGCGTCGGCGTGGCTGGAGGAGGGCCGTTGCGGGTGTGGGTGTTGGAGGTGGCCGTGGCCACACTGCTGCAACCGCCGCGGTGGACTGTATCGTTTGCAGCCAACCCGGCGACTCCTGCTCCAGCGTGGCAACCAACCTGGACATGGCAGCAAGGAGATCGGGGAAGTCGCCGTCCACCGGGTCGCGCAACGGCGACGGGTGGCTACGAGTGGTTGTACGCCTTCTCGTCGAGCTGCGGCTCCTCCTTGACGGTGGCGCGCGGTTGCGGGTCCGGGCGCCGTTGGCGGAGGAAAAGACTGCCCCGAGGTGGAGAGCATCTGTGGGAGGGGTGCGGCGGCGTGAACCGTCGCGGATGACGATGCCTGGGGCTCCCCGCCTCAGCTCGATAGGGGTGCGCCGCAGCGGCGGCAGCGGACACAGCCGAAGCGGGAGGACGTTCCTCGTCGCGACGTGCTGCTTCGCGGCTTCGATCGCGCTGGCCCCGGTGTGGCCAGTTCGATCCCACCAGCGGCGGCGGCCGATGGCGTTCACAGCGACAGGAGGACGTCTGGGCCGTTGACGATGTTGATGATGGCCTGCCGCTCCTCCTCGAAATGGTCGATCCAGCGCCCCAGTTGTGCTGGCCGTCGCCGTTCTCGGGGAGGTGGCGATCGGCCGGCGTCATCCAGCTGCGACGCCTGGCGATGTAGTGGCGGACTTGCTCCGCCGTTCGGGGGGACCGGTGGGATGACGTGGCCGCCGTTGGAGATGCGGCAGTCCGGAGGGGCGAGGAGCCCGTACCGGTAGAGCTCCCACGCGTCGTCCGTGTTGATGGTGCGCCCGCTCGTCAGATTGGTGCCGGAGACCTCCCAGGTGTTGGCCATGGCGCTCACGCTGAAGGCGAGGGGGAGGGGAGGCGATATGCAAGGTGAGGGGAGGGGAGGCGAAGTGCACGGCGAGGGGAAGGGAGCACCTTTTATCCTTGGTCAAGGGGCAACGACGCCGTAAATGCCTCGCGTGGGGAAGGCGCAACGCCCCACACCGGAAGCATTGTGTCGTGTCACCGGTGTAACTCGCGGGCGTGCTGCAGGCCGGCGTCCCGTCGTATTGGTAACTGGCGAGGGGCGGTTTGTGTCATTGTCGGGCGGGGGCCGCCCATCGGGTGTGGTGACCGGATAATGTCTGGCGCCCCCAGACATGCACTCAAGTTTGGCGGGTGCGCTGAGGAGACCGAACAAAAACTTGGTGAGTGGACACCATTGAAGAGTGCCGCTGCAGCTAGTGGCGGAGCCAGAAATTGAACTGAGCCGGTCGAACAAATAGGGTTCAAAAAAATTAGGCAAAAAACCAAGTATATTGAACACAAAAAAGGTCCACCATATGCAATTTCATATTTCATCAAGCTCAAGTACAAACTGACTACAAATAAAAAGAAAACTATATATTAAAGTGCTACATTTTGATAAGAAGATAGTACCATTAAGTTGAACCCATGTTGGCAAGACGAAAGTGTCGAGGAAGATGACCTCTACGATCACTGTAGGAATGGAAACGTAGCATAATCTTCTTGTCATAAATTTTTGTAAAAATCTCTTTTTCAACATAGCAAATCATCAAATTATTGAGCCAATCTTCCTCTATCTTGTTTCGAAGATCTTTCTTTATAATATTCATGGCCGAGAAAACTCTCTCAACTTGTGTTGTTGCCACGGGTAATGTCAACACAAGTGTAATAAGGCGATAGACCAATGAAAATGTCAAATGTTGTCTCTTCTGAACCAACTTGAGAGCAACACCACTTAGACTGTCACAAGCTATGAATTCTGGACTTCTCTTCATCACATCAATATATATGTCCAGTTCGTCAACCAAGAGACAACAATCATGTATAGTGAAATCAGCAGAGTACAAAGTTGCAAGCCCCGGGCGATGGGGCGGCCCCGGGCGCACTGGCCGAGAGATGGGCCGGCGCCGGCTCGGACAAGGCCACAAGGAATCACAAAGGGCCGGCATGGACGGGAGTGGCGGCTACCAGCGAGGGCATGGCGGGCGGCGGCTCGGACAGAGATTCGCGGAGGGAAACGCAGGGCCGACCGGTGAAGGATTGGCGGGGGACGGCGAGGGAGTGGAGGGGGCCGGCGAGGGCGTGGCGGCAAGGAGGACGGCGGCGGCGGTGGATGAGATCGAGGTCTCGAGGCGAGGGGGTCAGTTACGGGTCGAGAGGTAGCCGGGTCGAGCGAGGCCCTTTCTTTCTCCGTAATTTTTTTTCCCACAGGGAGCCGGGTCGATCGACCCCCTTTGACCCCCTAGTGGCGCCGTCCATATCTGCAGCGTGTTTTTTAGTCCGGCCCCTATTGGACCTTTGGGAGCCGTTTGGGGTGCCCGTGGAGCTCTCGAAACAGGCTTTACGCCCCGCTTTATAAATAAAGCAAACCACAGTCATACAACCAGTCCGAAAACAGAAAAAACAAACCGAAAGTCTGCTGGGGCCACAGCACAACAAAGCCCAGAAACAAAGTGCCAAAGGCAAAAAAACTGAAAAAGAAACAACTGGTAGCGAAGCTCAATGGCTGGAGGCGGGGGATAAGCGGCGAGCCGCCAACACGAGGTCCTGAATCATGCCATCCAGCCGCGCCTTGTCCCGCTGTCTACATAGAGGATGCCACTGCTGCAAAAATGCCAGAAATTTAAAGACAGAGTCAGATGCACGCCTCAAGAAGACACGCTCGATAACCATTTTATTACGAATAGTCCATAAGGTCCAGGTCATCGCAGCGAATAGTAGCCAAAAGAGGCGCCTCCCCTTTCCGTTACCGTTCGCCTGCATTTCTAGGAACTCGCTGAGGTCTAGGGCCCGCCACTCGGGCCCCAGCGCCTCCGCTACGAAGCTCCAAAGAAAACGAGCTGCGGGGCAAGTAAATAGAATGTGGGTGCCCGTCTCTGGGACCGCACACAGGGGGCAGGTACCATCACCTGGGCCGAATCGCTTTGCCACCTCCACCCCCGAAGGGAGGCGATCGCGCAAAAGTTGCCAAGTGAAGATTCTGATCTTCAGGGGCATGGGCGCCTTCCAAAGGTGCGTAGTCCATGGGAGCATGGGTCCTCTAAATAGGGCCCGGTACGCAGACCCCACCGAGAAGCCCCCTGACGGCGACAGCCCCCAAGAAACCGTATCAGGTGGGCCCTCTGGGGGCTGTGGAAGAGCCGCACGCAATTCCTCCCATCTAGCAGCCTCCACTGGGCCGAACGTCCGACGGAACCCAATGTTCCAATGTCCTTGTAGAGCCGCCCCCGCCACTAAAATCCCTGGATCTGTACAAATGGCGAACAGTTCCGGGAATTCCTGACGCAGGGGACGACACCCTAGCCACCGATCCAGCCAGAAAAGGGTCCCTCGTCCGTCGCCTACGGAGAACGACGCCCCCAGCCGGATCTCGTATTTGATGGATTGCAGGGATCGCCAGAGCTGTGATCCCTCCTTCCTCTCACATGCTAATAGGGGGCACCCACGAAGATATTTCGCCTTGATCAATTGAAGCCATAGGCCCCCATCTTCTCTTAGGATACGCCAGGCCCACTTCAACAGCAATGCTTTGTTCATGTGTCGTGATGCCAGGATCCCTATGCCCCCAAGCTCCTTGGGGGCGCAGATATCCGCCCATTTGACCATGTGGTACTTTTGGTGCCCCTTGGCATCCTGCCAAAAGAATCGGGATAGTTCCTTATCGAACTTGGCGTGCACGCCCTCCGGAAGTAGGTACAACCCCATCATATACATGGGGAGGCTAGACAGACAAGAGTCGATAAGGATGGTTTTACTACCCTTGGAGGTGAACCTCCCTTGCCAGGGTTCCGCTCTAGTTTTGACCCGCTCCACCAGCGGATCAAGATCCTTAATGAGGATCCTAGAATCCCGAATCGGCATCCCCAGGTAGGTAACTGGGAACTGCGCCAACCTACAGTTAAGGCTATCAGCAATCCGTTGTTGTTCCTCGAGCGGATATCCCAGGATCATGACTTCGCTCTTATCGAAGTTGATCTTAAGACCAGACATGGCCTCGAAGCACAGAAGAAGGAACTTCAGGTTGATAATGTCAACCTCGGACCCCTCCACCATCATCATGGTGTCATCCGCATACTGGAGATGTGTGACACCTCCCCCCGGGATCAGATGTCCAACCACACCAGCAATGTGGCCAGAAGTCTTAGCTCGCTCTAGGACCTCTGCGAGGGAGTCGACTGCAGCATTAAATAGTAGCGGGGAGATCGGGTCGCCTTGCCTCACCCCACAGGTGGGCCTAAAGTAGGGACCAACCTCCCCGTTAATGTTAATAGCAGTCTGGCCGCTCATGACCAGTTGCATGATCCAGCAGATCATCCGGTCATCCACCCCTCTTCGTTTTAGAACTAGACGAAGAAAGTCCCAATCCAAGCGATCATACGCTTTCTGGAAGTCCAGCCTTAGAAATACGCCTTTTTGTCGGCGCGTTTTCACCTCATGAATAATTTCATGGAGGGCCAGGATCCCATCATGTATGAAGCGGCCTTTCAGGAAGGCGAATTGGTACGGGTGTGTGAGGCGCTCCATAATAGGAGCCAGTCTTGATGCACACACTTTGGAGAAAATTCGATGGATCACGTTTAGTACCGTGATCGGTCGAAACTGGCGGATATCCGAGGCCCCCACTACCTTGGGGATCAGGGTAACCACGCCAAAGTTAAGCCGTGACAGGACCAAAGTTCCAATATAAAATTCTTGGAACATTGGCATGATAACCGACTTAATATTCTCCCAAAACTTCTGGAAGAAGATAACTGGAAGGCCGTCCGGCCCGGGGGCCGAGTTGGCCTTCATCTCCCTAACCACACGCTCCACCTCCTCCGCCAAGAAGGGGAGTGTTAGTGCCGCATTCTCGGCGTCAGACACCCGAGCTCTCGCTGGCCACAGGTCGTCTGCTAGCGAAATCCCCGTGCGGGGACCCGCTGTAAATAGCTCCTTATAGAAGGAGTAAATATGAGAGGAGATCTCTCTAGGCTCCTCCAGAAGCCGGTCACCCTCCCATAGGCAAGGGATAGAGCATTTCCGACGACGCCCATTTGCGATCGCATGGAAGTATGCCGTATTCGCCTCGCCCCTAAGAATCCAGTTCTGGCGACTCCGCTGTCGCCAGAAGATTTCCTCCCCCTTGTAGATATCCATAAGGGAGTCCTCAAGGGCATTTCGCTGTAACCACTCATCAGTGCTCAGTCCCACCGAGTCTGATAACTGGTCCAGGGATTGGATCTCCTCCAGGATGGATGCTTTCCTCTTCTTCACCTCCGCCCCCAGGTTTGCTCCCCACCCTCGCATAAATTTGCGAGACATCTGTGCACAGTGGTGCCACACATCTACCGCGTTAAAGATACGCGGTGGATGGGCAGCCGCGTCAGCCCACTTTGCCTGGACCGTTTCCACAAAGCCTGGTTTCTCAAGCCAGAAATTCTCAAAGTGGAACCGATTCAACTTTGGGGGCATAGTCCCGCCGGACGAGAGAAGGAGAGGGGTATGGTCGGACCCAACTCTAGTCAATGCTCGCAAGGAACATAAAGGGAAGGCTACTTCCCAGTCTACCGATACTAGGATTCGATCCAGCACGCTCCGAATCGGGTCCGCACGGTTATTAGTCCAGGTGTATCTAGCCCCTACACGCCTAATTTCCTTGAGGGCTAGGTCAGCAATGCAATCATTGAACAGGTCGATCCGTCGTTGATCCACATTCGTTGAGATTTTGTCATCAGGGGACCTAATAAGATTAAAGTCCCCGGCAATGACTAGTGGAGTGGCGCACCTGGCCACCTTGTCGCCTATCTCGGCAAGGAAGTCCGGTGACCTACTATGATCCGCGGGGCCATAGACAACTATCACCTCCCACTGAAAGGAGGTTCGTCTATGAGTAAGTAGCATACTCACAAAAAATTCCCCGCGGTCCATGTCATCCACCTCAAAAGTATCCTCCTTGGCACCAAGGAGGATGCCGCCTGACCGCCATGTCGCCGGCAACCATTGCCAGGCAAACTTAAAGGGGATCAGCCTCTGGAGCTCATGAATGGAGAAGTCTTGTCTGATTGTCTCCTGGATCCCGACAATATCCACCTCGTCCCGTCCAATATATTCGCTTAACTGTTTCGCCGAGCCCTCCCGCCCGAACCCCCTCATGTTCCAAATGAAAGCTCGGATGGGGCCAATCATCTAGAAACCATCTCGGGGGTTGTCCCCTTACGGGGGACAGATTGGACCCTACCAGATGTCGAGGGCCGAGTCGGAGCCTTGGGGGCCTTGGGAGGTCGCCCGCGCGGTCTCCCCGTCTAGGAAACCACAGCGAGCGTCCCTGTCCCACTAGGTAGATTAAGGGAGCTACTACTCGGATCCGATGCCGCCTGCATATGGGGATCCGAGTTGGGGGCCGTCTGCCTCTCCGCCTGAGCTCGTGCGGCCGCAAGGGCCCCCTCGTATACCTCCCTAGCCTTAATGGCTGCAATCTGAGCAAGGCGAGGTCCCTTCTCCCCACGAAATACCACCCCACAATCACTCGCAACCTGCGCCAAATGGTCCAACGGGACCTCATCTAGAACAGAAAATCTAGAGCCCGAGGGCGGAGAGCATGGGCGACAGGGCGTACCTGGGATCTCACGGCGGGCCGCCGTCAGCTGGATCGCCTGCTCCTCCACGGTCGGGACCGGTCCATCCAGCCCCCCCCCCCTGACGCGCGCCAGCCTGGCGCTGTGGCGAGACGGCTGGGGAGGCTGTCTGGGGCGTCGCTGTGGAGGCTCCTGGCGACTGGTCGCTGGAGTGTCGGGGACGACCGTGGCCTGCGCGTCGCCCTCAGCAGTCGGGGTCACAGGAGCCTTGGACGGGGAAGCTGCCGGGGAAGTGGGGGTCGAACCCCGCGAGCCCGGTGAGAGGGTGTAGCACAGGGCCCCCCCAGAGCGCGACGAAGAGGGAGGAATCACCTCCAAGCCCACACTCCCGCAGTCCTCCTCCTCCATGTGTGCGCCCTGCTGCAGCCCCAGTGCAGCCGCATCCAGCCCCTGAAGGCCAAAGTTGGAGCCGTACTGGGAGAAAGGCGCGGCTGCTGGGTGGGGAGTGTCAGACAAGGAGGTGCGTGACACATCCACCGGTGCCATCTCGGCTATAGCACGCGTAGCCAGCTGCAACGAGGCCGGACCCCTGGCCACGCCAGCTAGGGCCTAAGTCGGAGCAGGGGCGTGGGGCGGGACCTCCGGCGGCGGGGCTGAAGGAGAAGTGCCATCCACTGCAGGGGAAGGACCATCTCCACCCTGATCATCATCGTCGTCACTGGATGAGTCCCCCTCGGAAGAGTCCGCACCCCCCCCCCCAGACGGGCCAACCTCAGGGTCAAGGGGAGGCAGGGGCTCCGCGTCGTCTCCGTCGAGCTCCACACGCAGGATCGCCCCCCGGTTACCACCGCGGCCGCCGAAGTAGAACGGCGGTAGCAGACCCGGGAGCTGATCTGGCTCTGGAGAAAGAACCCTGATCCGGACCGCGCCATGCCCCTCAAGAGAGCTGTGGTCGACCTCCACGCAAAGGCCAAGGGGCTTAGCCACCAAAGCGAGGATCTCCGCCGACTTAGCCTCGTCGGGAAGCCCAAAGATCCGAATCCAGGTGGAGGCCAGGGCGGTCCTCTCCGTAACAGCAGTCGAGGCCTTGATGGAAACCTGTACCTTGTTGGTGGGAAGCGTGAAGGTGGATCCCATGGAACATAGGCGTATCATCTCAGCAGAGGGGAACACCACAGCAAACTCAGTCTGCGAGATGGCGCGAGCCTGCCACTCATGGCCTGGCATAATCTGAGCCAACTCCTCGCGTAGGATCTCCACTGTCAGCTCCGCAGGCGCCGGGGGTAGCTGCTCCGGAAGAACAGTCACCACCGCGAGGTTCTGCGGCACCACCATCGGGACTCCCCCCAGGTCAATGTAGTAGAAAATCGACTCGACACCATGACCGAGTAGCTCCAGTCGTGGGCGGTGTGGGGGGGCCGGAGGCATCGGGCACGCTCCCACAAGGTGCTCACGGTCTCCACAACGCAGGCGGCTCTCACGCTCCTTACACTCGGACCTAAAGTGTCCCGCTTTTCCACAATTGAAGCACTTGATCCGCATCGGGGAGCTCCCTCCACCCTCCGACTGGGTGCGAGGTGCGCTCAACCCCGCCTGGGTCGAGGCGCGTGACGCTCCCGACGGGACAATGGACGACGATGCCGGTGGGAACCCACGCTGGTTCCCTCCCGCTCGCTCCATCTCGACCGGCTTCGCCTTCTTCTTCTTTTTTTTGTTCACACGCCTTCTAGCAGGCATATCAGCAGCATTGTATCCAATAACACCGTCCCGGGCCGCAGCACCACGTCTCGGCTCGCCCGAGCCCCGTGTTTCCTGTCCCACCGACCCACGACGAGGAGCTTCCTGGCGATGGCGCGCTGGGGACCGAGGGAGGGCCAGGGGTCGCTGCAGCTGGGCCCGAAGCTCCTCTTCCCGCCGCAGTCCGGCCGGCGACGGGACCCGCCGAGGGGAGCGCACCGGCGACCTGTCCCTGCGGGACGGCTCCGCCCTGGGAGGAGAGCGGTGGCGCCCATCCTCTCTGCGCGCGCGAGGAGGACGCGCCGGCGAGGGAGCCCGGCGCCCCGGCGAGGCCCCTCTGCGAGCCGGTGGGCGGTAGGCACGGCCGTTGGGGGAGGGAGACCGGGGGCGCGCATGAGAGGGAGGCGGCGAAGGAGAGCGTGCTCGACGCCGCGGGTGGACGTCTGCGTCCTCTTCCTTGCCTCGGGAGCGCTTCATGGAGACGGTGGCGGCGAAGGAGCGCTCAAAGGGTGGCGGCGGCTGGTTGCGAACGACGCGTCGATGCGGGTGGCTTTTCCTGGATTCAACGGGAGCCGGTGCCCTAGAGACAGCGACCAGGAACCCTTGCGCACCCACAACCATTCGCCTGTGGGCCGGGCCGGGCCGAAACGGCCACGCGCAGGTCTGGGCGTCGATCGAGTTGGTTGTCGCCACTCAAGGATGGGCCGTGCGGGAGCTGCTGGCCCGTTGGGCCTAGGGTTGGAGTCGTCCTCTCCTGGAACCTGCTCGCTCGTGTCCACGTCCGGTCGCGCGCGGGACTGCGACCGCCGCCACCACCTCGCTGTGGATAGCCGTCGCCAAGGATCCCGGAGCCGCCCGTGCCCTACCGATGGCCACCGCACCCGCGTCCTGCGCCGATGAGCCCCGATTGCCCGCCGTCAACGGCCCCGAAGCGGCTCCCCGTACCCTACCCAACCGGTCCCCGTCCCGCCGGCCTCCCGTCAACGCCGCCCGTCGACGGCGAGGGTTCGCCACTCTGCGAGCCCCCGCTAGGAAGTCACCTAGGGTCGGGGATGGTGGGATGGTGCACCGGGCCGCCAGTTCTGCCGCCAACGCCAAGGCCTCATCGTGCTCGTCGGCAACGTCCGCCCAACGCTGGCTGCGTAAACTCGCCGGCTCCATCCCCCCGCCTAGGGAGGAGGGCGGTACTGCCCTGTCGACTGCGAACTCTACGTCGTCAGCATCCCTGCTCGCCGTGCTCCGGGAGGTGATCGCCGGCTCGCCCAGAGCGTTCTCGTCTGCCCGTGGAGCTTCGATGTCAAAAACTTCCCATGACGTAGATTCGCGATTTTTGCACCCGCCGGGAATGCCACGAAATTCGTTGCGTAGGCCATACCCAAACGCACAAACCCATGAAGTAATTAAGCATCCTTACCATGTGGTAAAGACCTCTTCGGAGAAAACTTAAAAAAATAAATGAAAAATGAGTTGTTGGTGTGTGCGGTGGTCCGCAGCGACATTATATACACTTGCACGTTATCACTGGGATGGACACGGAAAAAAAACGGAGGCAGCGAAGACCCGTGCAAGCGCGACTCGCGCCAAGCCAGTAGGTATAGTAGTATTAGTACTCCTCTATAGGTCTCTGGCATGCTGCGGTTGCTAATAGTAGTAGAGTATGGTAGACAAACTTTTCACGCACCAACAAAGACAAGACGTACGTACAAGACCCGCATGTACGCACGCAGTTATGGATGGCACCAGATGCTCTACGTTTCCAGTACTAGGCGCCTACGCACCTTCACAAACATACTCCAACGAGACAAGACGTACGTACATGGAGTAGCTAGATGCCACGTAGCCGTAGGCAGGACAGGATAAAGATGGCTCATATATATGGATGCAGTGATGCGCAGACATGCATGGCGCTTGGATCAAAGAAAAAAAACGTATAGGCAGGTGCGTACGTGCAGGAGAGCCGGCCGGAGAGGCGCTCCGACACGTCGCGGTCATGCAAGGACGTGCGCACGCGATGGCGGGTGAGAACGACGCGGCCTGCGTATCGCAGCGAGCCGCTCGCGCACGTACTACGTGCCGGTGAGCCCCAGGCATGTCTATCCCGCTAGCGACGTCCGTCCAGAAGCGGATGGGAAGCAGAGAGAGCATGGCTGCCGTCTCGTGATCCGAGCCCTATATACAGCCTGGACCACCGTAAGAATCGGCGGTAGAAATAGTAGCCGCAGTTTCACCTCCCATCGTTCGAGCGAGCGCCGACCGGGAGGGCCATGCCGTCCGTACGTGCACGTTGGGGCCAGCAGGGAGCTACCGGAACCAGAGCACTGTCCGCCCGTGTAGCTCCTTCGATCGTGTAGTGTATTTACCCCGATGGACTGGCCGATTGGACCCATCCATGCACGTACCACGACGACGACGTGCGCCATCGGCGGACGGTACGTACGTACGTCGTAGCCGCCGTGCTATATATCGCGCTGGCACGTCGTTGGTGATGGCCTGCTCCCCTGTCCTCCATCAAGGTGTCCACAGCTATTTGTGTCGATTTGAACGTGTCTCACCCACCCTCACCAACTAGTAGTACACCTCATCGCGGCGCCCGCAGGGTCGGACACTTCTTCCAACCCATATCCCTACAGTGCTGCAGATCCATCGTCTCCTAATCACTTTTGCCTTTCGCAACCGGCCGGGCACATGCGACACATGAAAATGGAGAGAATGAAGTCGGCGAAATGGGCATAAAAATCTCCGCTTTGGAACAGGACGACAGCATGAAGGAGGTTAGGCGTGTACGTGGCCGCTAAATGTTTTAAGTGAGGTCGCTGGAAACATTACTTTTCACTTGTATTGTACTAAGAGGAGATATTTATTTAGCTAAGGTTCTGGGTGCAGTGGCTCCATTGATCGGTCTATCAATTCGTTGCGGAAGTTATTAGCATGCGTGCGTGCCGCCGGATCGGGGACATCCATATGAATGTACTACCAGCAACAAACGCTTGCTCATGCCACCTTGCATACGCTTTGCAGCACGCGTCGTACGTGCGGGCAAACTATGGACCGCCTGGCTTCGATTCCAACTGCTCTCTCGAGAGTACGAAGCAACCGAGATGCAGGAATATACGTACAGCATGAACTAACCTAAGATAGCTATTTCCATTAAATACGCTAACAATATCTTACTTTTCAATATGTGATGCCAAAGATGCGATTCAGTTAACTTGGGTCTAACATGTATACTTGTAGTAGTCAACCCCAACTACAAGTTATCAAATAGCTATTTCCATACGCATGGTGCTTCCAGGTCATCGCTAAAATCAGAGCAAGCGTTTTCTTTTAAATGACACACATCTAGCATATTCTCTGATGATTTTTAATAAATCTCTTTGTATGTTGTTGCATTTTAGTTATCACCTTACTCTATTTGGTTTTGTATACAAGATCCCGATCTCAAATTTCAGATACCTCATAAATAAAGCCTACTAAGAAATGACAAACAGTGTGAAAAAAGTGTCGTGTTTTGTACTAATTAAACGTGTTGCATATGATGTCTCTTTTTCTATGGCTACATGCAAGCGTTCGCATTATTGCGCATCATAGTACTACGAACTATAAACCTAATCAAATATGTCAGAAAGATGTAGTGGCCTTATAGAGCTGCGAGTAATTTTTTTTTATAGTGCTCTTGTATTCAAAGTCGGGGGAGTAATTGCCTTTAGTCTTGTTTACTGTATTTAGGAACAACTGTGTCCTGCTGCAAATATTTAATTTAGAAGCCAATGTTTATGTTTGTTGCATACAAATGCGAAAAATAATATGTAAACGAAATTTATTATACACAAAATATTTAAGTACCACATAAAACTATGATTTACTACTTTCACAAATTTTAATATATATTTTTTATAACTAAATAAAAAATTATTAAAATGATATAACGGTTAGATGTATGCCCAAAAGGCAATAATAAGTATATATCTGTTTCATAATTATGATTCATATCACTATGCTATAACTGACGTGGTTCCTGAATATAAAATTTAGGGCAAACCCCACGTTCACGTGTAGTAACATGAACAACGTATCAAACCCTAGTCTTTACCTTTTACGACTAATTCATTGGATGCATACCTACGTTTTTCTGGTCATGGACATTGTTTATGTCAGCATCAATGAATATTATATTGTTGGAAGGGAACAATATGGCTAGGTATACCCTAATAGTTGATATGCTGAGATATATCACTAAGACATACTTGTCCTTAGAATCATATCACAACACGGTTATATTACAATGCATCCTTTGACCATGAGGTTCTTGACGTAATGTATTCTGAAGGTTTTACTTTGGTACTATCAAGAGTCACACCGTAAACTAGGTGAACATAAATGTGGCCACAGGGTAATTCTAAAGGAGTATTTTACTTCGATGTTCTGAGATGTGAATTACTCCTCCGTAAAAAGAGAGATACATACATGGGCCCACTGAGTATTCTTGATATCCATAAGTTCTGCAGACAATGGATGATGATACATCACGTGGGATATTATAATACAGTAACGGGAAAGAGAAAACTTACCGGTTAACAAGACAAGACAAATGTATAAGATTGTTCCACGGCCATACCGGAATCAATAGTCTCGGCTAAGTTCGGCATCGTGAGTAATGGGAGAATTTTATAATGAACAATTGGTTCAGATGTTTATTCTTTAGTATGTGGGAGTTAATATGGGCGTCCATGGCCCCGCTATTGATTATTAGAAAGGAAATAGTTTCCAATTTCATGTCCACACACTATCAAACCTGTAGGGAAACACAATGAAGTTAGGGATGATTTATGTGTATATCGATAGGTCTGGATAAACAAGGGTATCATCGGAACATGGTTTCTGCATGATAGATATATTTTATATATTGAAGACGAAGAGAAATATATTGAGGGTATTGGATGCCCTGGAGTAATAGAACTAGTTTCTATTTCTACCGGAACTTATTTCGCGGTTGATATGGGAGAAATTGAGGTGGTACGCTTGACGAAGCAAGTGCAGGGGGACTTGAGATGTTCCGGGATTTCAGAAACATATTTCTAACATCATTATATATTATCGATGCTTTTATCTATATGGGTCACAGAGTTTCAGGGAAGTTCCGGAGGACTTTCCATATAGGGGGTGAGTACCAGAGGGGGCAGATTTCCCGCTCATGGCCGTACCCTTTTTTAGGGGGCTGCCAGATGGGCCCTAGTGGCTTCACATAATGGTATTCATTGTCCCGGTATTTTTCTTGATTTTATTGGAGATAAAAAGGAGAAAAGAAAAGAAGAAAATAAAAAGGAAAGAGGGGGTGGAGTTTTACTCCACCTCACCCTAATCCGAGTTGGGCTGGGGGAGGGGTGCGGCCACCACCTCATGGTCTGACCACCTCCTCCTAGCTTAAAAAGAACTCCTCCCACCTCTTGGAAAGTCTGCCCCTCCCTCCCACTATGTAAAGGACCCCAAGGCTCAAGGCAAAATACACAATACTCTCTCAAGCCCCCTCTCTCTCTAGTAGAATTAGAGGGTCTAATTATAACTTCTAATTAGATCCCCTCCAATTAAATTAGAGCTTCTTATAATTGGGATTTTGAGGTGTCCTCTGCTAATTAGATCTAACTTCCAATTATTCTGTCTCTCTCTCTCTCATGTGTTTAGAACTTCACCTTCATATACACCTGTGATGTCTAGTCCTGTACAGCGAAGCGCTGTAAAATTGGACTCGACGTGTGTGTGTGTATATACTCTCAGAGGGGTAACACGTGAGACCCTCACTCTGGGGCAGCCAGGGGCCCACCAGGCGTGGCCAAGGGGGGGGTCGTGCCTAGCACCCTCCTCGTGCCTGCTGGCACCCCTCCGACTCTTCTTTGGACTTCGTCTCTGTTTCGGTTAAAAAATGATTTCCGTGAATTTTCAGCCCTTTTCAATTATATTTTCTTAAGAACTTATCTGAAATAGAAAAACAGCAAAAAACATCAACTGGCCCGGGGCATCTTGTTAATAGGCTAGTCTGCGAAAACATCCAAAAAACAAAACAAAACATGATAATAACATAAGGGTATTTGATAGAAAACAAGCCATGATCATCAAATATTATAGATATGTTTGCAACGTGTCAAACCTCTAGTAGCTTTGATTAAAGACCATATTACTGAAAATGTTGATGGTAGTGCTATTTATTTTCATGAGGCTATTTCTAATGTTCTATTACAAAATAAGCATGCTAAACCTTTTGTTGGCACACCTGTTGTTTTTTTTTAGATATGTGATCACAATTATTATGGACTTTGTGATTTGGTATCAAGTGCAAGTGCTATTTCGTTTTCTCTTTATCAAGAAGTCATGAATGAGACTAGTCCATGTGTGATTAAAGATATTGACGCTACTATTTTACTCGCTAAAAGATTTTTTTTCTCTCTAGTGGGTATTGTTAGAGACGTTGAAGTTCTTTCAATTAAAGTAAAATACCCTACTTGTTTTCTAATACTTAGTTGAGTTGAAGATAAATATTTTCCTATTATATTTGGTAGACCTTTCCTTAATACTTGTGGTGCTCTTATTAATTGTAAGAAAGAGAAACTGTCTGTCAAATTTGGTAGTGAATTAATAACTCATGTGCACATTAAACTCAGAATGTCTTTTGGACAAATACTAGAAACAATTAGTTTGCGAGCAAGTAATAACATAGCATGAATTAATCAATAATAATCTTTTGGATAAATGCACATTAAACTCAGAATGTCAACTATGCTGTCTTAATGGTGCATAAAGTTAGAAGATGAAGACTCAACATAAAAGTAAAAGAAAGACCTTTCGCAGAGGGAAGCAGGGATCAAATCATGTGATAGAGCTTTTTATTTTATTAAAACAGAGGTATTGAAAAAAAAAAGTTGAGACAGGTGTATGTTTATGTCAACGAATAGTAAACATACAATACAGTACGAAACAATAAATATTAATCAACTGTATGGAACAAAAACACTTGACGGAATTCCGGTGTCTCGTCAAAAACGTTTAGTCGTCATAAGTAAACCAACCGGCTTGTCCTTTACTCTAAAAAGGATTGGGCCACTTGATGCAATTATTATTACCATCTTTTATTTACTCGCGCTTTATTTATCTGCTATATCAAAAACCCTCGAAAACTTGTCTACTAGTGTTTACAGTGAATCTTTTTATCAAAATTTCTTGTCAACAACTTCAGCTCCTTGTTGGGTTCGACACTCTTATTTATCGAAAGTACTACGATACACCCCTATACTTGCGGGTCATCAAAACACCAGGAACAAGTTAAGCCCGAGGGCGCTCGGCGAAGAAACCGCAGTGCCGCTGTTATGAACGTGGTAGAGGATAGGAGAATAGCCCTAAGCCTGGTACGAGATGGCCCTGAACAGACGAGGTGCGACGCGCAGCCAAGAGGAGGCTGCCGCACAACAGGAGGAGGGAGAAATCTTTGGGATGGATAGCTAAGACTATATTCTTACTTGTCTATTGATTGATATGACTAGGCATTATATAGCCAGCTTACAAACTTGGAGGCTAAGGCGGACTAACAAATTTTAGGAAACAACTAACTTGAGAATCAAGAAATATCTCTAACAGATTTAACTAACAATAATTAAGGAATCTGTAAAGCTAATTTGGGACTTTCCCTGCCATGGCCCTTCCATGATGTGGCTGCCTTATACGCCACATAACATCTGTTCCCTCCTTTTTTAAGCTGGACTAATGGGCGTCTTCCACTGCATCCGGATCAATCTCTAGGACGAACAGTTTCTTGCAGCGGTGGCCAGGCACAAAACGCTCATCACAGTTGTAGCATAAACCTTGTTTACACCGGTTTGCCATTGCTGCTGGTGACAGTGTGCGCCGTGGCGGGGTTGCTGGAGCTGCTATTGTCACCTTGCCTGGAGGTGGTGCTGCTGGAACAGCAGGCGTGCCCATCTCTAGACATGGCTGGTGTGCATCTTGTGCTAGTTGCTGAACTGTCGGGGGAGTCCATTGTGCACGGCGCTCGCAGGAGCGTGCCAAAATCATGGCGTCCAGCAGGCTGCCTGGTCTCCACATCTCCATGTCCATCTTCAAAGGATTTTGCAGGTTAGTGGTGTATATGGAAACCACTTGATCCTCCGGAAGTTACAGCGCTCGACACAAGAGCGCATTGAACTTCTTGTTGAAATCTGCCACAGTTCATCTCCTCTTGAAGGAAATAAGTTCTCTTAGGGCATTGCTGCGAGACGGGGGACCAAACTGAATATTTATTAATTCAGTAAGGCGGTGCCAGGTTGGAGGTCCATGGACACCCTTGTACTGTTGGTACCACAATTGTGCGTCGCCCGTCAAGTGGAAGGATGCAAGGTCAACCTTCTCAGTGGAGGGCATGCGATGCGTGTCAAAGAATTGATCGCAGCGGTTCAGCCATACCAGCGTATCAACTTCCCCATCATAGGTAGGAAATTCCATCTTGAAGAAGCCAGGGGGGTGGTTGTTTGCAGTCTTGAGATCCGTTTGAGGCTGGGGCAGCAATCCATCAGATCTCTTTTGCTTGTCATCTGTGGTGCCAGAGCTGTTAGGCGTACCCGTCTCTAGCTTGAGGATAGCCAGGTTGTGGGCACAGACCTGCTGCATGGTGTCCCGCAGATCACCAGACAGGGAATCAATCTTCTTGCCCTGTTCCTCCATACGCTGGTCGATGCCGTCTAGGCGCTTCATGAGGGAGATGAGGGTGGTATTGATCTTCTCGAGATCTGCAGCGGTAGCGGCCCTGGCGAATCTGAATCTGATACCAGATGTTATGAACGGGGTAGAGGATAGGAGAATAGCCCTAAGGCTGGTACGAGATGGCCCTGAACAGATGAGGTGCGACGCACAGCCAAGAGGAGGCTGCCGCACAACAGGAGCAGGGAGAAATCTTTGGGAGGGATAGTTGAGACTATATTCTTGCTTGTCTATTGATTGATGTGGCTAGGCATTATATAGCCAGCTTACAAACTTGGAGGCTAAGCCGGACTAACAAACTTTAGGAAACAACTAACTTGAGAATCAAGAAATATCTCTAAGAGATTTAACTGCCAAAACTAACTAACAATAATTAAGGAATCTGTAAAGCTAATTTGGGACTTTCCCTGCCGTGGCCCTTCCATGATGTGGCTGCCTTATACGCCACAGAACAGCCGCATCCTTCGCCACAACACCACCGGAAAGCCACTTGCTGTGAGCTCCATGATTACGACTTCAAAAAGCACGTGACGCCAGAGCGCCGCCACCATCCGATCCGAGGATTTTGGATTTTCATCCGGAGTTTAGAATGACAGAGAGAAGCCGCTACGACGCCTTCAAGAATGGAACGACGTTCGTGAACGTCGCCGCCGCATTCCGAGAAAATACTGGGAAAGGGTTTAACCATGCAAACTCTCTCCACCATCTACACGGGCCACCAAGCGTCGAGCGACACCCAAGTCACCGTCACCGCAAGCCACACGCCAGCCAAAGCACCACCCGTGTGGCCGAGGTCACTCTCCAGGGCTGCCGCTCCGGCGTCCCAACTCTGTGCACCTTAGACGGCACGAGACGAGGCTGGAGAGTTCCACACAAAATCAACTACCCGCAGCCCCCGTGGCGCCGGCGGCACAAGCTTTGGCGCGAGCAGTAGGGCACGAGAAGGAGGGCCAGGGGCTACACGCCCAGCCCAGGACTCTCCAAGGCGACTAGCAAACTACACCGGCCGCAATGCCAGCCTCCGCGAATTGCACGCAACAGCAACAGGGGGAGGAGCGTCGAGGTGACCCGCAGGGCCCAGATCGGGCCCTAGCCGCCGCAGGCTCCCCTCCCACAACGGCAGCCGACGGGCAACGCCCGAGTCACCGTTGCGCCGCAGGATCACCGCAACACCGCCTGCCACACACATTGCTGACACCCGCATAACCGATGTCGGCCGCTTGCAGCCTCGCCTCCGTGCGAAGGGAGCCCGACGGGGCGCGTCCTCCTCGCCCGCCGCCTTCGACGGCTAGGCGCGGCCGCCACTGCCGACGGCGGCAGCGGCCGGGGAGAGCCGCCGCCGGGGCTAGACTTTAGGGTTTGGGGGGCGCCCCCGGAGCCGCTCGGGCGAGCAGCCCAGGAGGGAGTTTTTTTTTTTTGATTTTGCAGCCCTCAAATGTTGCCTGTTCAGACTTTAGACCCTATTAACATTCTTAAATATTCGAGCCTGTATGCATAAAGAATTTACCTAAAGTTTTGAAATGCAACAATACGATTTGTCCTTTTGTTTTGGGAAAAACGAGTCCGGCCGTATACCAGGCTTGTAAAAAATGCTCTGCTGCGGAGTTTAGCCCCGGGAACGAGCCACTTCTGCAAACCGTAAAGTCGCGCACGCCTGTGTCCCGGCCGGCCCTCTGCACGTGCATACCGGCCCTGCTGGTACGTCTGCGACATTTCCAAGGTTTTCACGGAGAAGGGTAGCTGAGAGGGAGAGACGGCAGGACATGCTTTCCGTGTAACGCACTCCTCCACCTATGATTTTTCCTGTATGGCTATATGACCAACACGAGAGGAGACGAGGAGATGATGAGAGTGACTTTAAGGAGGCTTTGATGGGCGTTGCCTTGAATCGCAAGGTCCAACCCCGCTCCCTGTACTACTCTCGGCACGTAGTCGGAGGAGTCAATGCCACTCATGACCCTCCGCATCGATCGCTCCATTTACGTATATGGAAACGCAGTAAGGTTTACACGATTTACATTTACGCGACGGGCGTGGCTCGCTGGAGCTATCGTCAGGACCTGCTCGCCGTACCAACGTTGAGAATGAAGTGCCGAGGATTTTTTTTTTTTTTTTGATACTGAAGTGCCGAGGATCGATTATGTGACGAAAGGCTGGAAAATACATGGAGGGGAAAGCGATGAAGATCGTCTTGCTCCATCGATTTGCTTAGCACGCGAACTTTCCTTGTCTAGCTAGCTACCAGTAGTAGCAGTAGTAGTACCACGATCATCGACCAAAGCGAGCGAGGCGTTCTACCTTGTTGGATGGAAAAGTTGGATCGATCTCACGATCTGGCCAAGGGACAGCTGCATGTTGTAAAAGAAGGTTACGGGGATAGATTTTGCATAATTGGACGACGGCCGGCCACCGCAGAAGAAAGACCGCAGATCTGCGCAATCGTTTTGACGCAAAGGAGGGGAACCAACGGTGATGCTGGGAGGGGTCCAAGCATAAACACAGTTGCGCACGCTGCATCGCGGTCCTCGCGCGTGGGAACGGCGCAGCGATATGCTCTCCAACGCGATTCATCTCTTCGCCAAAGGGGAGCACAACAAGCTGACCGTACCGGACCTATTCTATATCCCGTGCATAGGGACGAATCGTTTTAATTTAATTTACACGATAGGGACTTGATGTATTCTATCGCTAGCTAGGCGTAACCTTAAAGTTAAGCCTAAAATGGTACGAATCCATGCATCTCCACACATCACATCACACCCAGCGCTCGCTGGAATCTTGGGCCTTCCTTTGACCGAGATCACGACCGGCCCTCTCAAAAGAGCTCGAGACAAGGCTAGATTAGGCGGAGCTTAATTAAACCTGGGCGCTCGTGGTAGTGGCCGTGGGGGACGGGCACGTGAGGACTGCGTGCCCCGTATTGCTACTTGATGCTTTTCTAATAAGCGGAGTGGAGTAGGGTGCGCTTGGAACAACTGGAGCGTATGTTTGCACGGGTATTTGTTTTGGAATATAGCGCCCCTCCCGGTCGTTGTGGACCTTAAGCCTCATGATTATGTCACGTGGGGGCGGATTTCAGGCTTACTTCAGCTCTACTACTTACTTACTGAGGTAAAAATGGCGGCCTTTTCACAGTAGAACAAAAAAGAAAGGGGTCCAAGAAGAATGTAATTGACAAATGGAATGGAAGACAGTAAGATTGATTTTGTCAATTGGAGGGGTTCTAGGTTAATCTGTTTACCCCTTGTACTATTAAAAACGATGATAAAAAATTAATCTTTAAGATATTGCTTATCGGGAATTTATTGGTCGACCTACGATAAGTGGTAAATCGGTCGAAATATCGACCGATTTATCTTATCGTCTAGACACCCGTAAGCAATAAATCGGTCGGTTTATCGGAATATCGGCCGATATCTTTAACAGTGTAAAAAATTACGGAAGGATTGAAGAATGAAGTTGAGAAATCCACGGGAAATCGCTCTTGATGTAAGTGGTGCAATAAATGACACCGTATAGTCTGTTTAATTAGCTCCTTTAGTTCATTCTGCGGGAAGGAAGGAAAAATGTTTGTTCTGTTGACCAACATTAGTGGGATTAATTGAGATTAAACGGGACCCATCGATGTATACATAGTTTCATTATTTTATTAAAATTTAGTTATTATAATGAGTAACATAATGGATCCCATTAACCGATACATGTATAAACCATCTAAACAAAAGAGATAGCATCACCATGTTATCCTTAGGTCGGAACGTTAGCTGCACAAATCCCGTGCGACCAAATCCCAAACGTTTTCTTCTTCGAGACGCCAAGTAGCCGATTCCCAAAGAAGTTCTTAATATTAGTTGGGGTCTGTAATGTTAAAAACCATGTGCACAACTCGCTCCAAAAGGAAAAGTAATAAAAGATGTTTTTTAGGGGGTGATAAAAGGATGTTGTATTGTTTCCTCGCAAACACAAAACCAACATTTTTTCGCACCCATTCCAATTAAGTTTTGCCAAGTTATCTATAATAAGAGCAATTATCGATATAAAAACATGGCAAACAAATGCAACAAAATATAGATTGACCGGACTACAGCGATATATACACTGTAATGTGAAACGAAATAGTAGGCACGAAATATATTTTTAACAAATTTTATTTAGAAAAATCATTTTCTTTAATAACACTATTGTAATACGAAACCAACACACCAAGCTTAGGGTCTCTCCAATGTAGAAATAAGAGGAGGTCTTAAGACCCACACTTATACATTATGGCACTTAAAATTTTTAAGACTCACACATACAATCATGGTCTTGTATACAACAAGACAATGTTTCTTTCACTTATTTTACACTTTTTACATTTGGCAATTGGTCAAACAAATTCTGTTAGGTGGGCTACACCTGGAAATTAAGCGTTGGAAACGCCCCTTAAGCTTGCGTATTGCTGCTACTATAGCCGAGTTGACCCCCACAAAAGGTTAGGTGTGTAAGTTGGTAAAGAGCAGCCGTTAATTAGCTAGAGCGGGAAAAGTTACCCCTCCCTCTCAAAACTCAAAAGGGAATGTTTACGGCTTTCATTTACTCCAAGTAAAAGCCACCCAAAGCTAGTACAGTACTAGGAGAAAACACACGCAAGTGTATGTAAAAAGCGTGCGTCGTCCGTGCGGGCGCTGTTCCATCCACAGGAAAAAACCCAAAACAAAAGGTGATGCGAGCTACAGTACAGCTTAATTTTAGGTGGAGAGATCGGCGTGTCGTGTCGTGCTGGAGATAGATAGATAATGGTGTTCGTAGGTGATTCACGTGTACAATCAAAGTTGGTTTTTGATCGAGCAATGTAGCCGCATGATTGACCGGCCGGTATCTGGATCTCGGCCAGGATCGATATCCGGGTGCATGTGCACAACACATAGATGTAGCGGTAGGTTGTTGCGGTTCCGGGGTCTATATATGATCTTTTTAGATCCTGGACGACACATCACCTACCAGTAATTCTGAATGCCAGATGAGTGTAGCGAGCTCTCGCCTATCGTAGACCGTATCTGATGCCAATAATGAGGCCTAGATCGTGTCACTGCTACCTGCTGATCTACCGCTACTGTAGACACTGTACTAGCAGTATCAAACGTAACAGCTCACGTACGTGCACCACTAGGCAGGCAGTCTACCACCATCGATTTCTCGTGCTCGTGCGATCCATCCTCGCATTTTCTTCTCTGAAAAACGTGTTCACTCCAGAAACAATCGCAGTCCAGACAAACCGACGATTTTTTTAGCTGATTCGGCATATCTTCGTTCTTGTACGTTTCCAAACCTGGTCCGTGTGGGAGAAAGTAAACTGGTAACACCATCAGACTAACTACTTCCAGATTCACAAGCCTGTCTTCATGACATATTCACATGACCCTGATTAAATCATTTTGCAAGTGGCATTTCACCATCCACTAGCTTATTACAAGAGTCCTTGCTTGGATGAAAAAGAAAACACTACCAGTCATCAGCATATAAAGGGCCTACTAGTAGTAGTACTGTACAATGAATTTCGCTGTTAGAGCGCTAGTAGTAGTATAACTGTGCACGGTTAACCGAAAACCGTGAAACCGAACCGGAAAAACCGAAACCGAACCGAAATTATGGTTATTTTGGTTTCCGGTTAAGGTTACGGTTAGTAAAATAGCTAACCATATGCATGTGGTTAATACGGTTAATAACCGAAAACCGAATGGTTAACCATTAAAAAACCGAACGCTATTAACATGTACTTATTTGCTATTTTTATTAACATTATAGGTTACTTGTAGTATGCGATTTGCTACTTATATATATACTTCTATTAACTTTTATGCGTTATTTGGTTACTTTAGACCATATGCGTATTAATTTTATAGTCTATTCCATTATTTTGTAATATATGGGCACCAAAAGAAATTGTTATTTTAAAATTCGCGTCAAGTTCGGTTAATTTGGTTATTACCGAAACCGAACCGAAATTAAATGGTTATTACCGAAACCGAACTGTATTCTCGTATAAAACCGTATTTACCGAAGTATTGAAACCGTACAAACCGAAAAACCGTATAAACCGAACCGAATTAACCATATTAACCGAATGCCCAGCTATAAGTAGTAGCATAATAATGGTGTAGCTAAAACGGGAGAGAAAGAATTGAGCCCCTATTTATTCCCCAATCTTGCGACTCCACCCGCTTGTCTGTCCCTCCCCGTCTCTGCCCCCAAAAGGAAAACCAGCCTGGTTTCCCGAGCGAAGCGCACCCCAGCCCACCAAACACGAACAGGACTCCATTCCACGCTACACTACACACCACACCACACCAGCCAGCCACCACCCACCACACCACAAGACCAAGACGGACGGATGATGCCTCCTCCTCCCCCTCCGCTCCACTCCCTCGCTCCCCCGCCCCATGACCGCACCGCCCACCTCCACCACCACCACTAGCGCCGCGGGAGCGGGAACCGGACGGGGAGGGTGACTGAGCGAGCGAGCGAGCCAGCGGCATGGACCTGGGCGGGGTGCTCATGGCGGCCGTGGAGGCGGGGGTGGGCGGCGCGGACCTCGGCATGCTCGGATCTAGGCTGCACAAGCACGGCAGGGGCAATGCGGACGCCGGACGACCTCCACGCCGGCTGGGGCAGGCAGACGCCGGCCAAGCAGGCCAGGACCGACGCCGAGGTCTCCGAGGCCGTCAGGGCCGCCGCGCCCTACTTGGTCGGCACCTGCAGCCCCGGCCACGACCGGGAGAAGATGCTCAGCTTCTCCACCTCCTCCGCGCCCTCCTGCTGCCCCTCCACCGCTGCGCTCGCCGAGGCCGCCATGCCGCTCTACTACGGCACGCCCGCTTCTTGCTCAGGTGGGATGCCGCTGCTCGCCAAGCTCTAGCTATTCCCCCTGCCTCTCGTTATTTTTGTTTCATCAGCTCCACCGTGATTCGAAAGCTTGCGACACACCCCCCTTTTGAAGTATCACTGCTGCTGTTCTGTTACCGCTGCCGATTTATTTTCGGTTTTTTTTTCTTTTGGTTGCCATCGACCATAAGCTTGATCCTCCTCCTTTTTTTTCTTCCTCCTTTTCCATTTTTATTACTTGCACGCAGATCAGATGTAGCTGATAGAGTTCCAAACAAAAAAGAAGGAGCCGATTTACCCATCTTGAAATATCTTTGCACACTGCATCTCCTTGCTACTATTTTGGCTTAGATTCGGATTCTTTCCGTGATAATAACTTGCCCTTTTCTTCCAGCTGCTGCTAGAGTTGTTTCCTTTTTCCTATACTTTTTCATTATTTGGATTCCCTTGATTGGATCATTGACTCGAAAGAGTTCACATCATCTGAAGAAAAAAGGGAGAGCACCATTCCTGGAATACTATTTTAATAAAAGCTTTCTTGTTGGGATTGATATTTGCCTGGATAAGTTTCCTCTCCTTTTTGGCGACATCCACGAACGCTTCTTTGTCTCTCAACGGCTTGATCGTGCGGATTCCCTTTTGTCATGCCCTTTTGTTAATTAATAAAAACATAAAAACGGATGAAGAAAAGGTGTGACCTTTGGCACCATGCCACTGTGCTCCCCATTCTTCTCATCGCTGAATAAAGGGTTGAACTCCAGATGCACGCAAGAAAGATTCAAGCAGGTGGACCTTGGTAGATCAAGGTCGTTGCATTCGATCAAAGATGTGGTTTTATCTGGGCAAACTTTTATGCGCACACGGCCACACCACCCTACAAATCAATCCGTGCTTCTTACAACACCAGGTTTCTGATCCTGGCAGCCACCCTGCCTCAGTTTTTGCTCTGCTTTTGCTTGCCCCTGTCAACCATCTTACACATCTCTGTATTATTGTGTTTATGAAATGTATGCATCTGCTCGCTGCGGCGGTCTCTGTAAAGTGCACTTTTTTTTGGATGCACCTTCTTGGCTTGCACTTCCTTGTTGCTCATCTGCCTTGGTGTATCCTCCAGGATTGAGCTCGGTGAGCTTGAGCGCCAGCCTTCAGGGTGCAATGGCCAGGGTGAGGGGACCCTTCACGCCGTCGCAGTGGATGGAGCTGGAGCACCAGGCCCTGATCTACAAGTACATGGCTGCCAACATCCCCGTGCCGCAGCACCTCCTCATCCCCATCAGGAGGAGCCTCACCTCGCTCTACCCACCTGCCTACTTTGGCTCCACCACATGTAAGCCAAGAAAGAGAAGGAAGCAAAGCGCTTTCTTTCTAGGCTTCACTTCCATTCATTATCATGTGCACTTGTTATGATAAAAGTCGTCTTTCATTGATTCCCCCTTTACTGATCTTTGCATGATTGCGTTTGTGGCCCTGCTTTGCAGTGGGTTGGGGTTCTTTCCAGCTGGGCTACTCCGGGAACGCGGACCTGGAGCCCGGCCGGTGCCGCCGGACCGACGGCAAGAAATGGCGGTGCTCCCGGGATGCCGTCGCCGACCAGAAGTACTGCGAGCGACACATGAACCGGGGAAAACATCGTTCAAGAAAGCATGTGGAAGGGCAGCCTGGCCATGCCGCGAAAGCGATGCCTGTGACGGTGGCAGTGGCAGCCGCCTCTGCTGCTCAGCCCAGTGCTCTCGCCACCGGGGGCAGCGGAGCTACTGCCGGCATGGCCATCAGCCATCAGCACCAGCCAGTGAAGAACTACGCCACGAACACGATAGATCCTTGCTCGCTGCAATATAACAGGTGGGATCATGCAACATTTTTTTGGGATCTCCAAGCATACTTTTTCTAGCATGCATGTTTCCGATGCTTACAGTTCACAATATAACAGGTTTTGCTTGTGCTATTTTGCATATGTAATACGTGCATTATACTACATTGTCGTTTCCATTGATAAAAAAAATGCAAGCAGATATTGCTTTTGCTAGTTGGAACTACCTTTCATCATTCTTTACCGAATAGAAATGATAAGGGGCACAGTTCTCTTTTGAGGTGAAAACTGCAGCAGAGTGATAAGGGGTACAGGTGGACTGAGCAGCAGTAGCATTTTGCCACTTTACTGTGCTAAAAAGTTGGACTGATTGTGAACAGTCAGGCTCCTATTGATTCATTCACTTGGGATTTTAACTGCCTCTTTTGTGGATAAACACACCTCGATATTCATTCCCAATAGCCCCAAATATTCTTGTTTGGTTAGAATGACAACCTATTTACTAGAACTGTGGCAGTAGCGCTATAGGCTGATTTGCATGAACTAATCGATTTTCTTGGTTTTAATTTTATCACCAGAGAGTACCCTGAAATGCCAACTGATCTATGCTGTACTAACCATGCACATTTTCATCAAATTTCTGCAGGGAGATGGTTAACAAACAGAATGAGAGTGAACAAGTGCAGGACTCTGAGAGCCGTTCGATGCTGACATCCATGAGCGCGAGGAACACAGCTAGCCTCTTTCCATTCTCTAAGGAGCAGAATCCGTTTGAAGTGACGAGCTCAAGGCCAGATTATGGGCTTGTTTCATCTGATTCACTGATGAGCTCTCCTCATAGTTCCTTGGAGAACGTCAACATGCTGGCGTCACAGGGTATGAATGAACAGCAGAGTTCACTCTCCCTGCAGCAATTTGCGGACTGCTGGCCGAGGACTCCTTCACAGGGAGCTCTTTCATGGCCCGACCCGGAAGACATGCAGACTCAGAGAACCCAGCTCTCGATATCGGCTCCAATGGCATCCTCCGACCTATCGTCGGCGTCCACGTCCCCCATCCACGAGAAGCTGATGCTGTCGCCTCTCAAGCTGAGCCGTGAGTACAGCCCCATCGGTCTCAGCATCGCGGCCGTTAAAGACGAGGTTGTTGACGATGGGGAAGCAAACTGGATGCCGATGTTCCGCGACTCGTCGATGGGCGGGCCGTTGGGAGAGGCTCTGACCAAAAGCAGCAACATGGAAGCCAGGAACTACCTGTCGTCGTCTCTGAGCCTGATGACGGATGCCTGGGACTCGAGCCCGCTGGAGTCATCCCCCGTAGGAGTTCTACAGAGGAACGCCTTCGGATCGGTGTCCAGCAGCACCGGGAGCAGTCCCAGGCTGGAGAACCACCACCACGGTGTCTATGACGGCCTCAGTAACCTGCGGGATGATCTCGGCTCCATCGTCGTAAAGCATCCGCCTGGTGTGAGCTTCTTCTGACCAAGAGAGTTGCAAGAAGAAAGATAGATGGCTGCTGGCATATGTCAACAAACTGCCGGCCAGTCTCCACGCACTTGCTACGTATCAACATCATATCCACAAGTGTCAGTAGTTTGTGATTCGAGACTAATCTGGTATCTACTCGGTTCATTCGTTTTTCCCTTTTCTTTGTAACCTTCGACTTTTTACTGGGTCTTGACGTGCTGTTGCGTGGTGTTTGTGCGTGTGTGTGTGGATGGATTTGGTGCTACATTGTTGCATATCATGTGATAATGCCCAATGAATGCTGTTGATTAATTCTACCTGGCGTATTCCTAGTCCTGATTTATTCATGTCGATAGCTCTGAACCTTTTTTTTTTCTCTTCATGCTTGTGGATGTATAGGTAGTGGCATTTCCCCATGCTTAATCCTCTGTTTCCCAAAATCCTGTTTTACCAGTTTCAGCAACGAAACTGGAACTGTGTGCTACTTGATGCACAAAATAACATGTGCACAGGCAGGTTTAGTTTCTCAATATAGCATCAGAGAATCGGTAACCATTTGGATGACCATTTGGATGAGTTCTCCTGCCTATTTGAAAAATTTGAAAAAATATTTATTATTTTAAGGAGTTCTAAAAAAAGTTCAGGATGTAGCGATCGGCGTATCCTACAAACGTGAAAACATAAAAAGAAAAAATGCTAAAATCTAGAGGTTTGAAAATAGGACAAAATGCTAAAATCTAGTGATTTGAAAATCGGCATAACCAGATATGCACTTTCATCATTTTTGCGTAGCCCATAATATTTATATAAGAATATAAAATTTTGCACATTTGTAGGATACAGCGAGTACATAGGAATTTATTTTTATTTTTTTAGAAACATTTAAATAACCAAAAGCATTTGTGCTGAGGTGGACCAAATCTCCGCTCAGAAGAGAAAGCTTTTTTTTCAGCCCCAATATACTAAGTTACATGCAAGAGCAATGCTCTTTACAACATATCCCCCCCCCCACCCACCCCCAAACTTCCGTACACCCTGGGCGCCTATCCATTTTGAGGGTGTCCGACGAGTGTCCAATGTTCACATTGGGAGATGGCTCTCCTAGTGGCAACCCAAAAGGTTGGCCCATATTTGATTTGTCCAAACATATGCATTTGCAAGAGAACATATAATACCAACATCTAGTGCGGCTACTTTAAATAGATAAAATTCAGTTTGGCACTTTGGCTAACAAAAGCTAGGCCAGCAATGAGGCTGGCTACCATAGTGTACACCAACAACAAATCACGCCAACAAAGGCTCCGCCAAGTAACTCCGGCCACACAAAATAGTCAAGCCATCAAAGGACATGGAACCTCCATCTTAGCATCTGTCGGACTTTCTCTCTTCTCCTTCATGATGCTTCGAACTCCTCGGTAAAAGAAGCTTGTTGATTCGGAGTCATGTTTGTCGTGTCGGTAGACATGAACTTCAAGTTCCTATCTTCTTGCATCACATTTATCTTTAGGTCTTATTTGCTAAAGTAGGTGTTCCACTTTTCTTTATTCTCTTCGTGCATCTTCACTTTGAGATTGCGACGAGGTCACCTCCTTCATGTATGAGGCAAGAGAGTCTTGGAGGGAGGCCCGAAGATGATGGCGACTTCTTGGCCGCCTTCGCTTTCTTGTTCACAATTGGCCGGGGGAGTACGTCAGCCCCCGACAGCTGGGTTTCATCTACGTCGCCGTCGTTCTTGACTCCCAAGGTGAGTCGAAGTGTTGTCCACTTTGGACAATTTTGAAGCTTGTCCCTACAATGCATCAAAGTGAAGACCCACTTCTTATATATTTCGGAATACATCAATAAAACATCCTTCATCTACAAAAGATGTCACTTGTCAAAAAAGATGAATTGATGGATTTGCCAACATGCAAAATAAATAAGTGTTGATATTTAGCATCTTACGTTGTCGTCGGCATTCTTTCCACTCTTATTTCTTGCCCATACTTGCTCATGGCACATATGGAACTTGTTTCAATGTCTCGTATGGTGCTCCGCCATTTCTCGCTTGCACTCATCTTCCCATCAATTCAAAATTCATTGTATGGTGGGTATTATTTGTTTCCATTGTGGATCCTAAGCCAATAGCAATCACTAGATTGTTGTGAACCGGTTATATTATCGTGGAAAACGTTGCTCCACGAATCACACAACAATTCCTCCTCATTGACAATCCAAGCCATGATCTATTCCCTCCCTCACTTGGCCTCTTCATATCCTTGTCGGGCTCACCATTGTAGACGACTATTGGAGGTATGCCATAGAGACGATAATATTCAGTTATATATTATTATATCTCCAAGTTTAGAATTAAGTGTATGTCGTCATGGTACAACCGCTATACCACTTGAAAAATGAGTTTTCAAAGAAAAATCTTTGTGTGGGTGTGAAGACATAACAAACAAAAGTTCTTAATCTTGTCTCTAAGATTAGCTTATGGTTTGTGAGATGATCACATTTTCCTGATCATTAACTTGGTTAAAAAGTTTAGAAAAACATAAGAGTTTATTGTTAGGTTAACAATAGTACTGAACCGACACAAGTATATGATCTTGCTACAAAATATTAAACATTTGTAACGTATTCAGCAAACTACATATGAAGGTGTCATTGACTATAATTCCTATGCTATGACAATATCTAATGAACGCACGATCAAAAGTTATTCTTTGGATGTCATCAACCTTCTTGCCGTAACTAGGGATCATAATGGTGATGTCTGGGCATAATCTAGAAAGTGTAATAGAACTGAAATCATTCAATACTAGTACTTAACTCCTCTAGACGATAGATAAATACACACTCTGGGCCCTCTCAGTATCACCAACGTCAACCAATCGTCTGGCCAGACACAGTTTAATTTATCACAAGGACATCGGGGATATGGATGAGAAAAGAGGACGATATCGGTAACGCGTTCCATATATGTTATGATCAAAGAGTTTGATCAGACAAGCTCACATAGTCTCAACTCGTGATATCGTTGTTGTCGTGAAATTAAGAGAATAAGTGCAATTATTCACTTATAAGGTTCCCTCATTCTCCGTGAACACACAGGAGCCATCATGGGATTCCACGGTCGCGCTGTTGGTTATTGTTCGGTAAGTTCCCGAACATGTCTATGTGTTATCTAGCCTTTATGGGTCACACGTTTAAGCCGTTCCAACCTTTAATTGAGAGAGTTAAGATGTTGTTTTTGTTTTATGAATGTTCGATGTCGATACGATGTCATAGAAACAAGTCTGATGTCAATCGGAGTTGTTTCGGGGAAGTTATTATAAGGGAGAAATTATGCCGATGTATGGAAGAATTTATATGAGAGATAACGCAGGGCAAGATATGTCCTGGGATATTAAAAATATGTTTCTAACATCAACAGATAACATCGATGATTTTATCTATTGGGTTCATAGGGTTCCGGAAGAGTTTTGGGCCCTAAGGCATCCAATCATGGCACTAGGAACCTTTCGGTGTTTTTCTTATTTTGTTTGAAAGGGAAAATAAAATAAGGTAAAAGTGAAAGAGGAGGTGGAATTGGACTCCCATATGGGAGTCCAATCTGAGTTGGGCTAGGAGAGGGGGTGCGGCCACCTCCATGGTGCGACCAAGCCCCTCCTAGATCAACTAGGACTCCTCCCTCTCTTTGAAAATATCCCCTCTCTCCAACTATAAAAAGGACCCCAAGGCTAAGAGAAAGATCATAATTTTGTGAGCAACCCTCTATGTGTGTGTTGGAATTAGAGGGTCTAATTAGACCTTTTAATTAGAGCATGTCTAATTGAATTAGAACTTCTTTTAATTGGGTTTTGAGATCTACTCTCACTATTAGACTAGGTCTAATTAGCAATTCCCTCTCATGTGTTGAGAAACTTCCAGAATCATATAGCTCTAATCGAAGGCGATTAGTGCTACCAATTAGCAATGCAGAAAAGTTGTCTCTCTTCTTGGTGCGAATTCCTGGACGTCAGAGCGTTGACGGGTTGACACGAGCGTACATGTGCACACCATAAGAGGGATTACATGTGTGATCCTTGACGAGGGAAGCTTAGTGACATGCTTGCAATTAGGCCTGGTTGTGAGGATATAGGATTGTTCAGAACTCTTGTACGACTACATCGATTTCGCTGCCCGGTGAGTCGTGATCCTGATCCTTGCATGTATGGGCATGCCTCGTTATCAGCATAGTGATCTTGGCGGACTACTTAGGGCATTTTTTTTTTTCAAATTCTATAGCGTAGACCAGCAGTGATATCAAAGGTACTATGCGTAGATACGATTGGGTCTAGAGCACAATTTTGTGCGGGTATTGTGTAAGCTTGTGCAAGTATACTAGAAAGTTCTCTAATATTCAGTTTGTTTTTGTTGCTTACCAATAAGTTATGTTTGTTTGTTTCCTACGTCCTCGTATGACTTCTTACAAACTTCTGGCAATCCTAGAATGTTCGAGTTATCCCTGACATATCTCGCTTGATCCGAAGAAGTGCTTCAGTAGATTTGGGGTCGCACCATAGTTGGTCTCATATAACATCATGGTAGAAGGGGCATGTGGAATGGATCTAGACGGGGTTCATGGTTATGAATATGTCTAGTTTGAGGCTCTAGAAATTTTTTAATGTCTGTGTTTCAATCACCCCGCAAAGTCAATCTAGCAATGAGATTAAACATTCCTCGAATTGCGTAGGTAATGACGATAGTTGATCGTAGAACCTACATCCACGCTAAAACTTGCAAACAAAGAATTAGGGGTGTCTAACTTGGCTTTGAAGGGTGTGCGTGTGGTTTGGTACAACTATATTATTAGTGTGCTTTCACATGATGGCCAATTCCAAAAGATTGTCATTTTTTTGACAATGACATCAGGAGTTCATCACGGATCTCGAAGGAAGTACATGATAGGAAAAAGTGGTTGTTTGTCCGTCATGGAAAAACTTGAAGCAATTTTCACCGCAACGGAATTTTCTCGGATTTTCTGCTATGCTGATAATAAAAGAAGATGGATTATCCTTGTTGGAGATGTGTGATACGTCAGAAACGTATCCATAATTTCTGATGTTCCATGTTGTTTTTATGCCATATGCTACATGTTTCCTTTACACTTTATGCCATTTTTATTGATTTAATGGGACTAATCTATTGACAAGATGCCACAAAGCCAGTTCCTGTTTTCCGCTGTTTTTTGTTTCAGAAAAGTTGTTCTGGAAATATTCTCGGAATTGGACGATTCGAACTCCAGAAGTCTTAGAATTCCCGGAGGGTCAAGGAAGTCCAAAGGACGGAGGGGGCCACACCATAGGGTGGCACGGGTCCCCCTGGCCGCGCCACCAGGCGGTGTGGGCCCCCTGGCTGCCCACCGCCATCCCCCTTTCGCCTATAAAGTCCCCCCGAGGCATAAACACCAAATATATCGGCCCCCTTCCACGAAAAGTTTCTTAGCTTTGCCGTCGTCGCCGACAAGTTTCGGGGGACAGAAATCTCTGTTCCGGCACCCTACCGGGACGGGAAAGTGCCCTCGGAGCCATCTCCATCGACTCCACCGCCATCTTCATCGCCGTTGCTGTCTCTTATGATGAGGAGGGAGTAGTTCTCCCCCGGGGCCGAGGGCTCTACCGGTAGCTATGTGTTTTATCTCTCTGTTCCATGGTGTGATCTTTATGTGATAATGAGCTTTGTAATCTAGTTGAATAAGTAGATGTTACTCTTCAACTGTTATGCTACTCAAGTGGCTTTGTTATGAGATCTCCGTAAACACTTTGATCATGGTGTAAAGGTGACAGTGCGTGCACCGTATGGTTTAACATGATATTTATATTTTGTGTCGGATGACCCTATAAAATTGTGGCGTTTGTTTAGTAATAATTTGGGGCGCTCATAGTGACAACGTGGGGTGCCCTAGAGAGGGAATACATACCTGAGGAGTGATGTTACATCCCTACGTACAGATTGGTGTTTGTTGTCCAACCGGAGAGTGGTTCGGAGTAGCTTAGTGAAGAGATGATATTTATACATTCGATTATGTTATTATTGTTGAGAGTGTCCACTAGTGAAAAATGATCTCTAGGCCTTGTTTCTAAGCATTATAACACCATTTACAATCAGTTCTGCTACATGTTTGCTTACTGCCATTTTTATTTCAGATTTCTATTATCACTTATAATCATCCATATCGCTTGTACTTTACTCTCTCTTAGCCGAACTAGTGCACCTATACAGCTGACAATTGTATTAGGTGTGTTGGGGACACAAGAGAATTCTTGTATCATAATTGTAGCATTGCTTGAGAGGGATATCTTTGACCTCTTACTCCCTGAGTTCGATAAACCTTGGGTAATCCACTTAAGGGAAACTTGTTGCTGTTCTACAGACATCTACACTTGGAGGCCCAAAACTGTCAACAAGAATAGAAGCGTGCGTAGACATCAAGCTCTTTTCTGGCACCGTTGCCGGGAGGTAAGGTAAAAGGTAGTCACATCCTTTGTGAGTGCTCGAAGTTATTTCTTTAGATTATGCAATTATATCTTTTTGTTTCTTGTTTTTATTTTTACTAGTTAGGCTTAATGGAAAACAACAAAAATATGAGAGAGCTTTATTTGCATACTAGTAGCAATGTTATTAGCATTAAATCTTTGGATACCATTATCTCTAATGCTATGGAAAAGTCTAAGCTTGGGGAAGCTAGTTTTTATAAACTTTTTAGTTCCCCATCTTTAGAGGAAAATTTTTGCTCTGATGATACTTTATCTCCCATATGTGATAAATCTAATGATGCTTGTGATATTTTAAATCCTCCTGCTTAAAGTATTCCTTGTAAAATACCTACGAAAATTGTTGAACGTGTCATGAATAACTGCTATTTTGGAGATGGAACTGTCCATCCTAGTGATCATTTACTCTTTATACATGAATTATGCGGGTTGTTCAAGTGTGCAGGTATTTCAATGGACCAAGTTAAGATGGGTCTATTCTCTTTGTGACTTAGGGACAAAGCAAGGGAGTGGTATGAGCTACTAGATGATCCTCATTATTTGGAGTGGAAGGAGCTTGAATCTCTATTTTAGTCTAAATTTTATTCTTCTCATGAACTGTATTTAGATAGAAATTATATTTATAATTTTTGTCCTCGTGATGGAGAAAGCATTTCCCAAGCTTGGGGAAGACTGAAAACATTAATACTCAAATGTCCTAACCATGATCTTCCTGAAGAAATAATTGTTACTAGTTTTTATGCAAGGCTTTCAGGATATTACAGGGATTATCTAGATGCATGTTCAGAGGGTTCTTTCTCAAGTAAGAAGGTTGAAGCTAAATGGGATCTTCTTGAAATAATTCATACCAATACTGAAGGTTGGAATAACGACAAAGGTAAAGAATCAAGTATAAACTACGAGTATGATTGCATTAAGTCTTTCGCTGAAACTGCTGATTTTCAAGAGCTTAGTGCTAAATATGGTCTTGATCCTCAAATGATTGTTGGTTGGTATAGATCCTTTGCTTCTTATATTAATGTTCCTAAAGCAAATGGGGACATATATCATGAACCTCTTAAAGAAACTTGCATGAAAAAGGAAATTGTTATGATGATTGCAATGAACATGCTCAAACTTCTGAAAGTACTATTTCTTATAAGCATGTTAATTTTTGTGGAGCGCTTAGACCATGTGAAGAGAATCAAATTGAAGAAAGAATATTGTATCCATCATAGGAATGAAAGAACTTGAAAGTGGTACAGGGCTTTAGATGATCTTGGTGAAAAAGTTTGTGCCCTCTATCCTTTTATTTGTGAACTTTGCTTGTAAAGTGGGTCATTTAAATTTTCAATGCTCAGGATGTAATAATAACCATTCGAATCCTATGAGTACTGCAAGTTTGTATTGTGATGACACGGTCACTCTTAATCAACATGATGAACTTACTTTTTTTTGGGGGTGTGAAGAGTTATCAAGAAAAACTTCTTTGGTAGATATGAGTGCTCTTGATATGAATAGTGTCCTGCATGGTTGTCATCTTTATTGTGTTAATAATTGCCACGCAAATACTTACATCAAAAATATTGTAAAAGACGAGACTTTACCAAAATATGACAGGACTAATATGTTTTTCTATAGTTTCCGACAATAAACCAGGGTATGTGGAGAAGCTTCCTTTCAAGCCTCTCCCTCCTAAAAAGGGGAGAAGAGGAAGAGGAAGAAGAAGAAGAGGAGTAAAAGGAGAGAGGTAGCGGTATCTCCCCCTACGCATGTTGCTCCTATTGTACTTTTTGATGAGTCTGAACTCGATGATTTTCCTATGCCTGTTATTTATGAAAGTGATCATGATTGGGAGAAACACACTACTTTTGATATCAAAAATCTCTTTGGTACCAATTCTGAAAATGATGATAATTGATGTACTATTAGTAGCATCCATGTTCCTTCCAATGATGATATATAAATCTCTGAGCTTGTGGATGATGTGTTTGAAAATCCTTTTGCTATTGATGATTATATGCTTGATACATCTCTTTCTAGTAAAAATGATGATATGTTTACAAATGAATGCACTTTGGAAGATAACTATTCTATTGCTTATGATGCTACTATGCCTCCAATCTTTGATAACTATTATAAAATATGCTATAACATAGGCTATGATTACAATTATCCTCATGAAACTTGTCATAGTTATGGAGGTATTACCCAAAACCATCTCCCTAATATACAACTTGTCTATCATGTTGGAGTTCTTATGATGACTACAATGATGAACATTATATTTTCAGTCTACCTACTATTGAGGAGAAAATTAATTATGATTAAAATATGCCTCCTATATTTGATGATTAAGTTTATGAGAATAACAATTATAGTTATTTTGTTGAATTTGCTCCCACTACTATTAATGAGAATGACTATGCTTATGTGGAGAGTACTAATTCTTTTATGCATGTGGCTCATGATAAGAATGTTTCTTGTGATAGCTATATTGTTAATTACATTCACGATGTTACTAAAAGTTATTATGAGAGAGGGAAACATAATTTTATGCATCTCAACAATATCAAGTTTCCCCTCTTTATGTTGAAAATTTTGTAGTTGCACCTATTTTTTCTTCCTATGCTAGCCACGTTGTGTTTTATTGCCTTGTTCTTATACAAGATTCTTTTTCATAGGAAGTGGGTTAGAATTATTTTTTTTTTACATTTGCTTCTTGATGCTCTCTTTTTCTTAATTCATATTTCTTATGTGGGCATCTTCTTTGTTTCTCTGCCTAGCTGGAAGGCGTTAAAGAAAAGCACTTCTTGGGAGATAACCCATGCTTTTATTTTGCTTTGTTTTTCTCATTTTTCTTGGAGTCAAGGTGTTGTATACTTAGGTAGAAACTCCTTTGTATCTTTATTTTCTCGCATTTGTTGTGCCAAGTAAAGTTTCTAGCGAAAGTTGGTGTTGGTTTTGGATTTCTGTGCATGAAGCATATTTTCTGCTATCAACCGTAAAAAATCGTGTAATTCACAGAAAGATCAAAACGACCTGAAACTTTTTGTGCTTATTCCTAGCTAATTCTGAAACTTCTTCGTTCCTTACGTTTTTCGATCTGAGTCAACTTAAATGCCCCTAAAAAATTCGTCTTTACAGACTGTTCTGGTTTTGACAGATTCTGCCTTTTTTGCTTGTACTCTCTCTTTTACTATGTTGAGTGGATTTCTTTGCTTCACGAAACATCAGTGTATGTAGTTAATGTTTAAAAGTATCAATAATGATTTTGTCCATTCATAACATGTGAATTTCTGATTGTGCACTAACCCTCTAATGCGAATTACATTGAGTGTGGTGTGAAGGAAGTTTCAAGGGTCAAGAGAAGAGGATGATATAATGCGGTCAAGAAGAGTGCAAGGTCAAAGCTTGGGGATGCCCCCGTGGTTCATCCCATAAATTTCCAAGAATACTCAAGTGTCCAAGCTTGGGGATTCCCAAGGCATCCCCTTCTTCATTAGCAAGTTATCAGGTCACTTCTACTGAGACTATATTTTTATTCGGTCACATCATATGCACTTTACTTGGAGCGTCTGTTTGTTTTTATTTTGTTTTCTCTTGTTTTCTTTTCTGCAATAAAATTAGTTGTAACCTACCATTCTTGTGTGGTAGAGAGACACTTTCATTGCTTAGAACCTACCATTCTTATGCATGGAACCTTTTGCTAGTACTGCGTTTAGCCCTTGTTTTTCATTCGTATTTTTTCAGAGCTTGCTAGTTTTATTTAATTATATATGATTAGCTCTCTGGTATTTGATGAATATTATCTATGAGAGTTTTTTTCAAACAAGTTGATTGGTGTTGGAAAGCAGTAGTACAATTTTCGTGCTTATACCGGTGCAAAAAGAAGCTTGTATAGACTTTGGCTAGACTTTTCATGTCATGCTAGATGTTATTTTAATTCTATGCTCAGTGGTTGTTATTTTGGCATGACTTGTCTCAAATAGCCGAGAGTGCATAATGTGCCATTGAAAGAATCATGAGTTGTTTTTGTCATATTGAAGCATGAATTTGTGGTGTTCTCCTTTGAATGCTTTATTTGGTTGACTTGGCACATGCTTACACCATGATTATGACTATAAACCAGTCACTTATAGCCTCTATGATCATTTAGTTTTTGACTTGTAATACCATTTATGCTTTGATTAATAATGTTTTTGTTGCTATGCATGATTATGGCCATTATTGCTCTCTTGATTTGTCGCTCACAGTCTTATGCTAGCGTCGATCTGTACTGAGTATGAGCTCTACTCGTGCATCCAACTCCGGAAAACCAAAGTTTGTCAAATGTGTCCACCATACCAACATACATGTGGGATTTAACCGTCACTCCAAGTAAATTTCTCATGTGCTACCTTTAAAACTTTCAAAATTACTCCTGGTTTCTGCCCCTGTTTCAGCTCATGAGGACGTAAATAGAGAATCTTTATCTCACTTGTTGATTGCACTTTACACACCTGGACTAGTGTCTTCATCCTATTATCCAAATGATAGAAGAGCTAGCAGCGGGGTGCCCAGCCCCAAAATTGGTTACTATAAAATTCTCTTCACTATTATTGCCCTGATTTATCAGTCAAAGCATAATTGTGTAAACAAAAGAGAAAGAGGGATGACCTTCTGACCCCAGTTGCGTCCTTCAATGGGAGCCTCTCTTGTGAAGTCTAGTTGGCTTGTGACGTACTGTATTTTCTGTTTACCATTCGTTGACATAAACATACACCTCTCTAAAAAAATGTTTTCAATACCTCTGTTTAATAAAATTAAAAGCTCTAGCACATGAGTTAATCCCTGTCCCCTCTGGGAAGGGCCTTTCTTTTACTTTTATGTTGAGTCTCCATATTCTAACTTTATGCACAGTTGAGAGAGCATAGTTGCCATTCTGAGTTTAATGTGCATCTGACCCATAAACATTATTAATTGATTTATGATGTGTTATTATTTGCTCTCAAATTATTTGTTCTAGTCATCCACTTGAACTTTGAAGGTGCCCTTGCATTTATGTTTTGCCCCACTTTTAATGACAAGCAAAATATCACTTTGCTATGTTTTCTTTATGCTCGAAACAAACGTATAACTTTCAAGTGCGTTATTATTCATGATCTTTTATTTGTGTTACTTTTCATGATGCAAAATGATTGCTATGTTTCATTGTAAAAATTATATCTAGTATGCTTGTGTTTAAAGTACTATGATCTCAACTTACATATGATTTTACAATTATGATGATCAAGTTTATGTTGGTAGCATGTCACCTCAGAAATTATTTATTTTGTCGTTTACCTACACTAGGACGAGTAGGAACTAAGCTTGGGGATGTTGATACGTCATAAACGTATCCATAATTTCTGATGTTCCATGTTGTTTTCATGTCATATGCTACATGTTTCCTTTACACTTTATGCCATTTTTATCGATTTTCTGGGACTAACCTATTGACAAGATGCCACAGAGCCAGTTCCTGTTTTCAGCTGTTTTTAGTTTCAGAAAAGTTGTTCTGGAAATATTATCGGAATTGGATGATTCGAAACCCAGAAGTCTTAGAATCTTCGGAGGGTTAAGGAAGTCCAAAGGAGACCTGGAGGGGAGCCATAGGGTGGCCACACCATAGGGTGGCGCAGATCCCCCCCGGCCGCGCCACCAGGTGGTGTGGGCCCTCTGGCTGCCTACCGCCATCGCTCTTTCGCCTATAAATCCCCCCCAAGGCATAAACCCTAAATATATCGGATCCCATCCACGAAAACTTCCGTAGCTCTGCCGCCGACAAGTTTCGAAGGACAGGAATCTCTGTTCCCGCACCCTGCCAGGATGGGGAAGTGCCCTCGGAGCCATCTCCATCGACTCCATCGCCATCTTCATCGCCGTTGTTGTCTCCTATGATGAGGAGGGAGTAGTTCTCCCCCAGGGCCGAGGGCTCTACCGGTAGCTATGTTTTTGATCTCTCTCCCATGGTGTGATCTTTATTTGATCATGAGCTTTGTAATCTAGTTGAATAAGTAGATGTTACTGTTCATCTGTTATGCTACTCAAGTGGTTTTGTTATGAGATACCCGTAAACACTTTGATCACGGTGTAAAGGTGACAGAGTGTGTACCGTGTGGTTTAGCATGATGTTTATATCTTGTGTTGGATGACCCTATGAAATTCTGGCGTTTGTTTAGTATAAATTTGGGACGCTCATAGTGACAACGTGGGGTACCCTAGAGAGGAAATACAAACTTGAGGAGTGTTGTTACAGCCCTACGCATGGATTGGTGTTTGTTGTCCAACCGGAGAGTGGTTCGGAGTAGCATAGTGAAGAGATGATATTCATACATTCAATTATGTTATTATTGTTGAGAGTGTCCACTAGTAAAAGTATGACCCTCGTCCTTGTTTGTAAGCATTGAAACACCGTTTACAATCAGTTCTGCTACATGTTTGCTTGCTGCCATTTTTATTTCAGATTGCTATTATCACTTATAATTATCCATATCGCTTGTATTTTACTCTCTATTCGCCAAACTAGTGCACCTATACAACTGACAATTGTATTAGGTTTGTTGGGGACACAAGAGACTAATTGTATCATAATTGCAGGGTTGCTTGAGAGGGATATGCTTGACCTCTTCCTCGCTGTGTTCGATAAACCTTGGGTAATCCACTTAAGAGAAACTTGCTACTATTCTACAAACCTCTGCACTTGGAGGCCAAACACTGTTTACAAGAATATAAGTGTGCGTAGACATCAATGTCTCAATAATCCCCGAACAACAAAGGCTATACCGCATTACACGAATTATAAATTGTGTGTCATGTTTATCCTTTGTTGTTTGCGCCTTGATTGCGCATAGTCGTTTATTAGGATGATTCCTGACTTGAAATATCAAGGTTGTTCATGTTCTCCCATACTATAGCAACCGTCATAACAAACTTGGGTTTGCGTTCATCACTTGTATCCAAGGGTAACCACATTCTTATTGTATACACGCGGGTACGATTGATGGCCTGTATCCAAGGATCAGTCCATACATGTGGTGTCAGATAGTTGACTTGTCGTTTAGGCATAACTAGTTATGAGCTCGAGACACCTTCATCGAAAGATGAGCGAGAATCACGTTGTGTGATTGGCATGGTGGCATACCCTTTAGGTTGTGATCGGTTGATATGTATCCATCATTCTTATCATAATTTATTCGGATCTCGTTTCACTCAAAGTTAAATATGAGGAATATCAGTTTCAATGGGAGCATATCTTAATTTCATTTTTATTGAATTAAGTAGTGCAAATTAATTTTGAAAGAGTCTAAATAAACAATTTTTTATTGTAGAGATGGATCCCATTGAAAAAAACATAAGTCTGAATGAATTGTTGGGGATAAACAAATTAACTAAGTAAAGCGTGAAATTATGTGATTGGATTCACGATTTGAGAGATGTTCTCAGAGGTCTTGAGATAGAGCATGTGTTGGACACTAAAGTCCCGGCACCTATGTAACATCCCAAGTATGAAAACTTACCATTTAGAATGTTTGATTTCTTGTTTATTAAAGTATTGCATCATGTCATCATATTTATTTATTTGTTTGCATTTGTTTCTTATTTGTTTGCTTCTGTTTTACTCTGTTTTCACATTTGAAATTCAAACTTTGTTCAAACATTTAGTTCATACTTGTTATGTTACAACCTCTTAAATAAAAGGTTCAAATAAAAACAACCATTTTGTTTCCAGTTATTCCATAATGATCAACTAATAAAATGGTGGTTTTATTTCAATCAATTACTTCCAATGGTATTTCAAATTCAAATAAAAAACGTTCAAACAGTACCCAAATTCAACTTATAAAAATCAACAAAATAACCCTAACCACTTGTTCTTTTTAACCAATAGGGTTCACCCTATTAAACATGTTGCTTTTAATAAAAAATCAATTAATAAGCAATTCTTTCAAATATCGGATTAAATTACAAAACAGTAATTAAAAATTTAACTTTTGAAAAACCAAACTTGGCATTTGGTTGTGTTTGACCTAAATAGCCCACCCAAATTTTTATAAATTTTTTACTAACTCCAAACCTATCATTTTCTTCCATTTTCTTCCATTTTCTATTTGCTGCAAAAAAAAAACAGAAGAATAAAATTCAAAAAAAATAAAAAAGGCGCGCAGCAGAGAGGAGCAGGCCGCAGCCCAGCCCACTCACCTTACCCGCGCGGCCCGGTACCGCTTCGCGGCTCCCCTCCCCCTTCTTTCTTCTGTACGGCCGGTCATCCACCACCGCCACGTCGCCGCGGGCAGCAGTGGACGGCCGCGCGCGCCTGTAGCCCCCTATAAGAGCTACCCTAGCCCCGCGCCGCAGCCCTAGACCTCTACTCCCCTCTCCCCTCGAGCGCCACCGTCAATTCCCTCTCCCTCGCCGCAATTTCGCCACCTCTGCAACCCTCACCGGAGAAGCGCCGTTTCTGAATTCCGATGACCACCGCCGCCATGGACCTCCTCCACCCTAGCTAGCCACGGGAACCGGTCCGTCTCACCTCCCTCGACAACGTCGACACCTTCTCGGCCACGGGGACGCACGGGATCACCGCCGCCATCCTCGCCGCTGACAGCAACGACTACCTCGCCGTCGAGCTCCACCTCTGCAACCTCCCGGTGAGCACGCCACCGTGCACCTCTCCCTCCTCTCTGCCCTCTCTGACACGCGAGCACGCACACGTTCTGCACACCCGCACGCACACGAGCCAGCACGCAACGGCAGCGTTAGCCCGTCGCTCGCCGCCGGCGACGCATCTCTGTCAGGGTTCAGTCCATCGCGCGCGTCAGTTTCAGTTAACACCCAAAACCTGAAACTTACCTTGTGTGCGCGCGGTATACTGACAACAAACGAAACACAGCGCACTGGTTACAGGCAGCGCGCGCACGGGAGAGATCCAGGGTTCGAGTCCCTCGCTCGCGCGATAAAAACCAATTTTTGCACCGAGTGCTGACAGGGTGGCCCCCCCTGTCAGCCACTGCTGTTGCCACGCGTGCAGCTGCGTGGGCCACGTTGGCCCTAGGCCCACTGGCAGTGCCTAGGGTAGGTTTCTGTGCGGTATAAAAGAATTTTAACCTTTTCTGTTTTTAAAAACCAGTCCTTTCTTTTTGCAGATTGGTCCCTAAAACTAAAACCCTAATAACTTTTATTTTATAATTCCAAATAACAAAAATAAAATATGTGCACTGCTCTAAATTAAATTATCTATCTAACTAACCTATTTGTATTCTTTTTTGAATAATTTAAATGCATTTCAAATTTGAATTCAAACAATTCATTTGTAATTTGATAAAATCCATCACTAATTCATACTTAATCCAAATAATGCAAATAAAATATGTTTTCCATGCTATTTCAAACCACCTATTCAAATATAAATTTTGTTTCATGTTTTGAATAATTTAAATTGCCTAAATAATTTAAACCTTGTTTAAATCATTTAAATTTGATAAAATCATAACTTGCTCAAATTAAATTATTTTTGAACATGCAAAATATGTTTTCAAACTAGAAAAGTATAAACTTTTCAAATGTGAGTTTGAACTTATGTTTTGAACAAGTAAAATTCAAATAATATTCAAACTTGTTCTAAATTCATTTAAAATTTGTTTAATCTTGTTTAATTCATAATTAAATCATTGTAATTCCTTTTTCAATATTTGAAACATGTAATCCAACTAAAATTTTGTATTCTTTTCAAATATGAATTTTGTTATTTATTTTGCACAATTTAAATTGGTGAAAACAACAACTATTTGTGAAATCCCTTTAAGGAACCAAAAATTCCCTAACTTAATAAATAAATTTCTAAATTGGTAAACCTTATTTCCAATTGGTTCTATTGTTGTTATTTTGTTGTTTTCCTCATCCATGCATCATACTAATCCACTTTCACCTGTTGGTTAATTGGAAAACAATTGTTTCAACCAAAATTCATGGGCTTTTCATATGCAACTCAAAATTGCATATGAGTCCATTTAAATTGAGTTACCAAGTCCACTAGTTTATTTTGATGCATCCAGTTAAATTGACATGCATCATCCCATGATTGTGCACTATGGCATGATATTGATTGTTTATATTTCTGCATTGTCTGTTTGCTTCTTCTCGGATAGACGACGACGTTGAGACAGACGATCCTTACGACACCCCTTCTGAGGATCTAGCTCAGTACCAGGCTGCTGAGTTTGCAGGCAAGTTATCACTCACATGAACCACTGTGTTCCTTTCAACATTGGTTACCGATACCTTCCGTTGTCTATATATGCTAGCCTATGTATAGTTGTTTCTGTTACGAACCTATCACATGAATCCCTTAACCCTGATATTGCCTCACCTCCACTCCTACAACCCCATTGTTTGAGCCAGTGTCTTACTAGCATGCTTAGGTTGTTTTGCTCGAGTCTGTTACCCGTTACTTTCTGATTACTATATTCTATTATGTTCTGGGGGCTCGATGTTAATCAATCAACCTGTTAATAAGAATATGCTGATAAGGCACCGGCAGGAGGCCCTGTGTCGTTTTGAGGCCTGCTAGTGTCGACCCTAATAGGAAAAGGGTCTTGTCTACTGATCCATGATGAGCGCACTATCCGCATGTGGGAAGCGTGTATGGGCGCCCCCCTCAATTTGATTCGATTCGCATCTCGTCCAAATCGCCTCATTTAGTTCGTGTTTTCCATTTGCCGCATGCATGTTTTTGCGAGCCCAGCGCAGGGTGGAACTTTTGTAGTCGGCATATAGGGGGACACGTTCTTAGAGTGCTTTGAGGGTCCCCTTTCTTCGGGGCTCGATTAGCCGTGCGCCCAAGGTGCTTTGGGCTTGATGCGAAGAAGAGTTGAGTTGTGTTGAGTGCCCCGCTTGGTGGGAGGCATCCCATCTGGCGGGTTATTCTTACGTGTACGGCCAAATTGGTGCACCCCTGCAGGGATAAATCTTCTCGAGAAGCCGTGTTTTCCGCGGTTATGGTTGACTTGGTGAAAGTACTGGCTAACAAGTACTCAGAACAACTTACACCTAACTTGACTAGTAATAGACCTATTGACACAACAACTTGATCCATTATTCATTAATCCAACTGTGTGAGTTATCCTCGGATTGCTGGATGGGTTTGTTTGGTGGTTGGCTATAGTTGGTTACGATACGATATCTTATCTTCTTTCTGTTAGCCGGAAGTGGTAGAATCTCTGTAGTTGGTTAGCGCAGCCATTTGCAGCATCTTTTATATCCCCTTTCTTCCGGTGAACCCAAGGCATCTGTGCTTGGTGTTGACGGGCTACACTTTGGTGAACTGTGAGTCTTGCTTGCCAGTACGTTTATGTACTGACCCCTTTGGGGCTGTGGTTTCCGCAGACTACGCTTACGAGGATCCCAGTGACGGCTACTACGTGGAGTTTGACGAGGCTGCTGACGACTAGGTAGCGGACCCGGGCAAAATCCGAGACAACGTGGATGGGCTCCGTCTTTCTTTCAGTTCCCGGCTTCTTAAGCCTAGTTGGACTTGTCTGTACTCAGACCCTTTGAATGCTTCCGCTGAGATGTAATGATGTTATGTTGGGACATGTGTCCTCTGGATGATTCTATTTGCTATCTCTGCTCTAGTGAGAGCTATTTGCAGCTTATTTCCGTCTTTGTGTCTTAGAGATATGTTGTGCTACCATTCTGTTACAAACCGTTGACGTACCATGTGTGTATGGTATGAAGTACGTCAATGGTAGTGTCCTGATCTCTATGGGATAGTTTACGTCGACGCTGAACAGATAGGGGTTGGTTGTCACACATACGTGTGTTGGCCTACTCGTAAGAGGACGCGGGTGCCGGTAAGCCCCGTAATCCAATCTACTACTGTTTAACGGAACGGCGAGTATCCTTTAGAAGTCCGGGTGCGACAACCTAATGGAGAATATCCTCCATTGGGAGATGAGGAGTATCAAGTTTATGTGATCATGCTAGACAGGGCGAGTTCTGAGCTTGGTGATTGGTACGTTACAAACATATCTACAATTTTTGATGCTCCATGCTTGTTTTATACCCAATACCTTTTGTTTTCCGCATGTTTTTCTTCGTTTTCCGGATGTTTTCATTGACTAACCTATTAACGAGATGCCCCAGGCCACTTGTTGTTTCTGTTGTTTTTCTACTTTAGAAAAATTTGTAAAGAAATATTCTCGGAAAAGGGCTAAAAATCCATGGAGATCGTTTTTACCAGGAACAAAGATGGAGTCCAAGAAGAGTCGGAGGGGAGCCAGGGGCCACCAAGGGTGCCAGGCTGACGCTGACGAGATCACACGCTCGTTGGACACCCCAAGCGGAAGGTATGATGTATTCTAGCGGAAATTTCCGCCCAAGTAAGGAATTGGGGTTTATCGAACCAGTAGGACTTCGTAGTCTTGGAGAAGGTTGCTTGTTGTCTGACGCATCAACAGGCGTGGAACCTGCACACAGACACAAAATATCTCCTGCCCCAGCTTTTCGGAAGGTTTTCAATCTTCCGGTCTTGCTGAAAACGAGAGAATTAACATATAGAGTCTTGGAAAACAAATTAAGTAAAAAACAGAACAACAAGGAGACACTGATGAAAAATTCTTAAAAGAAGGTTGCAAATATGAAGAAAATAGGACCATGGGCCATAGGTTCACTAGTGGTGTCTCTCCAAAGAAAACCAACATGCTGGGTGAAAAAACTACAACTGTGCAATTGACAAAACATGAATATATAACAATACTATTATGACGAGATATAGTTCACGAGTTCTAACATTGTAGTTATTATGTCAAGGCATATGGAATGATATCCGGCATGCATCCATATCTAAAAGTCCACCTCAAGAAAGTTATCCAGCAAATCTCTCGGTATTAAGTTGCAACAACGAAGTGATTTCTTTGTGTGCAACAGACAAATGCATTAAGAGCAATACATAATGTAAGTAGTGATCCTGAAAAGAGCACCGCTATTCTCTCCCTAGTAGCAACAACACATCTCCCATCCATCACGTTTGTCACTCGAGCACAGATGTAAGGCAGACGAGTACCTACCATCAAGCATATAAACCCTCTCTTGGAGGTGAAAACAAATACATGGCCAAGGTAATCATAAACATAGCATCGTTCATCGAATCCCAGGAAACACAACATGCACAATTACATAATGGTGGTCTCGATCATGTGAGGAAGCTCACGAGACTCTAAACATGGAGGCATAGGGGAGAGAACAACCATCTAGCTACGTCTATGGACCCGTAGTCCCGAGATGAACTACTCATGCATCTGTCCGGAAGTGATCAAAGCAATGTAGAGGCCTCTGATGATGATCTCCTTCTCTGGCAGGGTGCCGAAGCAGGACTCTAGAAGACCTAGATTGGACTTTCGATGTGACGGCGCCTCTCTGTATGTTTCATGGGAAATAACTCCGTCCCCGTGATTTTTAGGGTTGAAGGCAATTTATGGGTGAAGAGGCACCGAGAGGCAGTGGCCAGGGTCGCCAGGGACCCACCAGGTGCGACCTAGGGTGGGGCCGCACCTGGCACCCTCCTGGTGGCCCCTTGGCCCCCCTCCGGATCTTCTTAATTTGGACTCCGTCTCTGTTCTGGGTAAAAAATAATATCCGTGGATTTTTAACCCTTTCCGAGAATATTTCCTTAAGGATTTTTCTAAAATAGAAAAACAACAACTAGCCTATGGCATTTTATTAATAGGTTAGTCAACAGTGACTTGTGCGTCGCTTCTTTCACTTCATCATAAATGTCAAATTATTTTTTGTTCGTGTTGCTTTTTGTTTATCCTCTCTTTCTTCAGAGCAAATTTCTCATTGCTTGTCCAATTCCAATTACTTTGCAGTACATTAATCTGATGATGAGATGAGGAAGGGCGTCAGAAATGAGAGGTACACATGTTACCTCATAAGTATATTAGGATACAATCATGCAATGTCTAATTAGTCAATTATGTATGCTACCCATGGCCCAATGATTGACCTTATATTACCTAAGAAGAAGTTTATTAAACATGCGGATGAAGTTCAACGTTTCATGATGAGTGGGATTCTCAAAAGACCATTAGAAAATCGATGAGAGCACCTCTAATCATGAGACAAACTGAAAGTGCAAGAATACATGCTGAAATGGAAATGGCTAAGGATCTTATTATTACTGACTTACTTTTAGTTACATCGACTATATAAACTTGTAGCACGTGCTTTAAACATCGCCTCCGCTGCACCTGCCATCTCTCGCCAAGGCCACTATACCAGCCTGTCTCCAAGGCTTCCGACTCCTCAACGACAGGGTCGCACATCCTTGTACAAGGATCCGTGACCAGAAATTTTGAGGTATCTATATTAAATGCATGTTCTCATGATCAACTAGACCATGTAGGCGCACGTTGCCGCGCCCGTCCACTCTAAAAGACTACTAAAAATATTAAATTAAACTTGGACACAAAAATAATTACAATGTGTTGATATGGTGGCTTATCAAGCTAGCATCCGATGAAAGTGAGTGTGGAACATTCCAGCATCGATCAACAAACCGTATGAAATTCCTTTGTTTACGTAAATGGAATGTACTTTTCAACAAGAGCACACATATTGGCCACAAAAGGAATCGATGTGATATTTCGACATATTAAGAAAATTACATGTCCAATTTTAATCTAAAATATATAAATAAATAAAATGAGCAATCATCATGCAGAATAACCAAATATACCAATATGAATTACTTTGGTTTCAGTGACATGTTTCTTATATGAGAATCGAGCCTTTTTTATCACTTTTAGTGCCCGGAAAAAGGAATGCATCACCCGCGAGGTAGAGGTGACTTGCATGCTCCTAATGAGAGCACATGGGTGATCTTAGTCAAACCCTAGCATGTTGAATCATATGTCTGTACTTAAGTAGAAGAAATAATACTCACTTAAATTCATAATTTCTGAGAAAAGGAATTATAAATTACTTATTAAGATAATCGTGAACATATGTGGATGTTGGACGAGAGGAACAATTTACAAAGTGGAAATATTTCTAGAAAGACAATACCAGTTAAGTTGATAGATCTTATTGAATTTTCCAAAAGTTGGTGACCACTAAAGTAAATTTAACTAATGGCTAAAATTGAATGTTGTAATGAAGTGCAACACTGAAACAACAAAAATCCAGAACCAATCAGAAAAAATCATCTCAGAATTATGAAGCAACCCTAATCATCATATGACAAATATGATCATATGTATATGTAGTGAAACCATATGAATTAATTAAAGGACGTTCCTCGATTTCAAATTTTTATCCAGATTTTCCATTTGTAGTAGATCCTGAGAGGTAATAGTTCGAGCACGAGTACCAAAGATCATAGAAACATACTTTCAGTTAGACGTTTGCAGAATGCTCCTGAGACTGAAGTACCTAAGCGTCATACCCAAACATATTTTTTCTCTGTTAGCTCCTCGACAGCAGGGATGTATTTCAAATGAGCAATAGCAATAGAAATGACCTTATAATTTGGCATATCAGAACCAGACGTGCAAGATTAAAGAAAGCTTTTTAACACCGCTAAAATATCGAGGCAATAAATACATACATAATTAGGAAAACTCGGCCAAAAAATATTGTGACATATACATGTGCTCAAGATTATTCTCTCCACCCAATGTCTAATCTAGAATACTTGCATATAGGCTCTAACTTGCTGACATAAGTATATTATCGTGATACATCTCCCAGCAGCAGTCACTTTACCTCATTAGTTCTTGCCCTGAAAATACTTGAGATACTAATGCTGTAGTATCTAAAGGCTATCATCATCAGACATTTTAAAAGTAAAATAAGACAAGCCACATTTGGAGCAGAGGTGGAAGGGTTCTTTCCTCTGGCAAAATAGCTTCGCACTAGGCACCTCCACATTTTTTCCTATGTTCAATAGTTCAATAATCAGTTTAGACTTTGGACTCCTGCACCTTGTAGAAGGTATTTGGCCCTATATTGCAAAAGCAGACCCATGCTTGTTCAACTCATGGCAAGTATGTTGGTGACAAGAAATTTCTCCTACAATTTTTTTTCTAGCTTATTATGTGTTTTAGTAAGCAGAAAATATTGCAAAGCTTCAACATTACGCAAAAATGCGCTGCACTAAGATTATATAAATATACATTTTTTTAACGGAATAGATGGCGGCACACTTAAACTCATAAGATCAGATACTCCTTACAGGCAAGTAAGTTAGATGAGGTGTATTAATAAATAGGGGAGTTAAATCAGTTCAAAGGCTTTACATTGTGTTTTTTCCCCAAGCACAACCAAACGGTGAAACGACCAATCAAAAAAATTAGGTAAACGTAAGTTGTTTCGATTGAAATTCTGGGTATTGTCCTCTTAGTCACAATTACTTCAATGCACGTATAAGAAAGTTTGATAAGAAAACTATTAAGCCCGCTGGACACTGCAGAAGCTATTGACATCCCGTGCATGCAACGAATATTGTCAGTTCCATGTGTGCAATTGCAGACAATAATCAGTTTAGAAGCTAAATGAGAAATTATAATACTCCAGAAAAGTGTGTTGCAATCCTCCTGCCAATAACATGAACCGTAGAGAGGTGAATTATAGAGACATCCAGGACCAAACATAAAGGAAAGTGAAAAGCTGGGGGTTAGAGTTTACCTGATGATTTGACGTTTCCATGATCCTTATTGACGGCCTTCCATCACTCTCTCTTATGTCTTCGTTGTTTCCATGATCCCAGCTGAGAGTTTGGGACAATCACAAAAATGAGAGCACGGATTAGCACCTATGATGCTGACCTGGGAGAAGAAATCAAAATGTTTTAAAGGAGTAAAAGGAAACATATGGGTCAAGAATTGCTGCCGGGGGAATAAGGAAGAAGAGGAAAGATGGAACCGAGCATAAGTAGACTTTTCGATTATTTGGGGGAGTGGGCGAGACAGAAATAGTGGTACACTACAACAACAAGGGCAGACAACGGAATGGCGGCGGCTGCACACCATTTATGTTATTAATTATTTTTTAGGATTTACGATATTAACTGCAGGAGGAAACGGCAGCTGCGACACACCATTTACATCAATTGCAGCGGAAACGGTGGCGGCTCCATTAATGGAAGGCCTCTCTTACCCTGCCCGCTACACTTTTTTTTATATGTACAACGCCGCTCCATCTGTTGGCCTTCCATCAGAAGAATGGTAGGATTGAAACCCCAGTTAACAATTTACTCGGCCCGGTTGACCAGAAGGCCCTGAAGTCGATCTCCGGACCAGCGGCCCGATAACGTCTGGGCATGCTAACACGAGCGTGCATGGTGCGGTGAAAATATTCACTTACGCGTGGTGGGACGACCGAGCAATCCAGAGCGTTCAACGGTGAGATCCTACGGCCAAAAACATCAAATCGCTGTGTGAAGGTCTGGGTGGTTCCATTTTACTGTTACTTAATGGATAAATATGCATTCATATATTTATTAATGTTTTTATTAAATAAGAAAACTGACGATAATGGTTGAACATATTGTTTTTTAGCTTCTGGGAGACGGTTATACCATTGATCAATGCATATTGGTCTATATAAAAAATCAACTGAGTGGACCGTTAAGATGCAAAAAAGGGTATACTACAATGCCATCTTCTATCATTTGTTTTACGTTTATTGGTTTCACTGAGTAATTAGTTGCACGTCAAGACCTTCTCACTAAGATTATCTTTGGGCGTGGGAGACCCAATGGTAATGATTTTGTTGTTGTATGTTGCAGCCTAGCATGTAATATGGATTTGCCTATATTGCAAAAATTTCACAATGTAACACTGGCTTCAAATAATAAACTTTGTTACCGGCTCTCTCAAATTTTGTACTATCTCCCATGTGATAGATGTGGACAAAGACATCACAATTTACATCGAGCCAGTAATTCCCTTGAGGATATGAGAAAAGATGAGGAAAATGATTAGAGATGAAGAGGATGAAATGTCCATGTGCACATACACAACCAAAACATTATTTACCATTTTTGTTTTCAATATTTAGTATAGACATTTTAAAATATATTTAAGAAATCTAATATTTTTGGAACCTACTATTAGCATATATTCCACCTTTCTCGTGCTTTGCACGTGCACGATTACTAGTTGGTAGTAAATTTCCACTTTAACTCAAGTGTTTTAACACATGGAGTAAGGATAAATGTGTCTTTTCATGAAAGAGACGTAGAAATTATATTAAGTTAAGATTGTGAATCTTTGGAGAAGTATTGAATGAGAGGGTCAACATGCAAATGTTTCCAATTTATCGCCTTGTCCATGAATTTATGAATCTGATACATAAAGTTAAAACTTAATATTGAATAAAGGTCATATGAGAAATTTGATGTAATATTCACTTGCTGATATAGTCTTCAAAAATCCGAGAAAATGACCATGAAGTGAAAACCAAAACAAACCAGATAATAGTGCTTATATATATGATATTGGATTATCATATAGATTCGTAATAAGTGAGATATTCATGTTGACCCCAAGATTTGATCTAGAGAGTAGTTAGAGTGATATGTAATCATGGGAACATGAATATATTCGCAAGGAAAACAAATATGAATATTTTATATTCATAAAGCTAATATTGATTAAAATTGTGTTATAAAAAAATGATAATGATGAGTTGAAAACTTATCATATCAATTGCTTCGTGTTGTTATTGGATAAGTTAGCAATATTTTTTTTTCCGAAATGTGATTAATTTTAGATTACTAGAGTAGTTTGAATATTACAAGTATGAGTATTAAGTCATTCGTATTAATAAAACAAGAAGATCTTATTTTTCATTACATAAAGAGAAGGTACCTAAAAGTTAGTGGAGTTGTTTATGATCTTTTAATCTCGCCGCGCTTAATTGAAAGAAGGTTGTCTCATGAAATAATTTAGAGAGTTTTAAATGCAATATCATAAAGTTTCTTGTTAAATTCAGAATCTATGAGAATAAACACTAATATGATGGGTGTGCTAAGCCTAATTCTGAAAGAAATTTCGAATTACAATGAGATAAACTATTTTGTCTTAAAAGTAAAAATGACACGATATTTTGCAAAAGACATGGCCTTCGTAGTAATTGGTGAGCAAAATATAAAGGTTTGAGATGAAATCATAATATTTTGTGATTTGACAATCTCATAGTCATAAAAGGAGAACATAAGAACCGGTAGATTTCCATTGACTAATTTTTTTTAGTCAAACCGGTATAAAGGAAAAAAAAAACTTAAGTAAGAGTTTTTCTCGTCAGTTAATTTTTTATAATAAAACCTAAAAATATTATGATGAGATGTTTCTCACATAAATATTCAATGGTGGTATTACTAAGTACAAACCGACACTGGATTTTGCATAGCTACAAAAAAATATTGTGAGAAGTATTCACATATGTATTTGTGGTGGAGTTACAAAATCAAATCTTTATTGATTTTAATTTAGATTATGATTCTTCAATTGATAATACATATGTTATATCAACATTAGTGTATTATGAGTGTACTCTACAACATATTTCCATGGATGGTTGCAACACAATGTGACATATTGTAGATTGCAAGTTATTGGATAAAAGCCTTTAGACTTAGTGAGGTTTTAAAACGACGGTATGATAAAGCATTCAGAGACGCTTGAATTATTAGTGCTGCCACGGAACCAGGGTCACACAAATCCAAACACAAGTTTATCACAAGTTGATAAAATCAAAAGGTCAAAGACAATGGTCTAAGGAACCATATGCATAGTGTGAGTAACACCAGATTTCCATAGGTGTTATGTCATCATAATAATTAGAGTATTATTGACTCTAGTGCAAGTGGGAGACCGTTGGAGGTATGCCTTAAATACAATAATATCCAGTTATTATTCTATCTCCAAGTTCATAATTAAGTTTGTGTCATCATGCTACAACCACTATAGCACTTGAAAAGTGAGATTTCACATGAAAACTTTTATGCGGGCGTGAAGAAATAACCAAACAAGATTTCTTAATCTTGTCTCTAAGATTAGCTTATGGTGTGAGATGATCACATTTTCCTGATCATGGACTTGGTTAAAAATTCTAGCAAAATATAAGAGTTTATTGTTAGGGTAACAGTAGTATTGAACCGACCTAAGTATATGATCCGGCTAAAGGAGACTAAACTATTATAATGTATTTAGAAAAGTACATATGAAGTTTTCATTGAATATAATTCCTATAACATGAGAATATATAGTGACCGCACGATCGAAAGTTATACTTTGGATGTCATCAATCGTCTTGCCGTAACTGAGGATCATAACGGTGATGTCTCGGCATAATCTAGGAAGTGTAATGGAACTGAGATCGTCCAAGACTAGTTCTTAACTCCTCTAGATGATAGAGAGATACACACTCCGGGTCGTCTCAGTATCACCGATGTGAACCAATCATCTGTCCAGACACAGTGTGATTTATCATAAGGACATCGGGGATATGGATGAGAAAACAGGACGATATCGGTAACGAGTTCTATATGTGTTACGATCAAAGAGTTTGATCAGACGAGATCACATAATATAAACTTGTGATATCATTGATATCGTGAAGTTGAGGGAATAAGTGCAATGAGTAACTTATAAGGTTCCCTCGTTCTTTGTGAACACACAGGAACCATCATGGGCGCCCACGGTCACGCTGTTGGTTATTGTTCGTTAAGTTCCCCAACATGTATATGCGTCATCGATCCCTTACGGTCACATGTTTAAGCCATGTCAACCTTTAGTTGAGAGAATTAATATGTTGTTATTTGTTTTATGAATGTTCGATATCGATACGATGTCACAGAAACAAGTCTAGTGTCAATCAGAGTGGTTCCGGGGAAGTTACTATAAGGGAGAAATTATGCCGGTGTATGACAGAATTTATATGAGAGATATCGGAGGACATGAGATATCTCGGGATGTTAAAAATATGTTTCTAACATCAGTATATAATATCGATGATTTTTTCTACTGTGTTCATATAGTTCCGGAAGAGTTTCAGGCAAAACTCGGGACCGGGGGGTGCCGAAGGGGGCAATTTCACCCTTCGGCTGCACTAATAGGTGGGCCCCAGGGCATCAAATCATGGTTTTAGGAACCTTCTGGTGTTTTTCCTATTTTTTTAAGGGAAAAAGAGAAATGAGAGAGGAGGTGGAGTTGGACCAATCCAAGTTGGGCTAGGAGAGGGGGTGCAGCCACCTCCATGGTGTGGCCAAGCCCCTCCTAGCTCAACTAGGACTCCTCTTCCCCTTTGGAAACCCCCCTCCCTCTAACTATAAAAGGGACAACAAGGCTAAGAGAAATATCATAATTTTGTGAGTAAACCCCTCTCTCTAGTAGAATTAGAGGGTCTAATTAGGGATTCTAATTAGATCCCATCTAATTGAATTAGACATTCTTCTAATTGGGTTTTAAGATCTACTCTCCCGAATAAACCTAACTCTAATTAGCAATTCTCTCTCATGTATTGAGAAACTTCTACACTCATATAGCTCTAATCGTAGTCAATTTGTACTACCAATTAGCAAGCCGAATAACTGTCTCTCTTCGTCGATGTCGAGTCCTGGACGACAGAGCACTATGAGTTTGACGCGAATGTACACTATTAGAGGGATTCCACGTGTGATCCTTCACGATGGAATATTAGCGACATCCTTGCAACTAGGCCTAATTGTTAGGATCACAACTCTTCTAAGACTACATTGATTCTGCTGCCCGGTGAGTCGTGATCCTGATCCTTACATTTATGGGCATGTCTCGTTACCTGCATAGTGATCTTGGCGGACTATGTAGGTCAATTTTTAAACTCTACAACGTAGAACAACAATGACACCCTCGTCTCCCACCTCCTCGCCGAACCCGACTTGGGCGTAGGAGTAGTGGCCACGGATAAGATCAGTCATGGCATCATCGTCATCGTTCTTCCTTGCCGACCACAATTGAAAATACATATCATAATGCCGACGACAATTATTTTCAAAAATCACATGGTCGACCACGTGAATTACACATTTATTGAGTCGGCTACCTCATTGATTGCACACATGCATATGAAGGTTAGAAACGTGGCTCCCCAAGGTCAATCGTCCCGTCGAGCACGTTGGCTTCTCATGCGCTTAATAGTTGCTGCCGGGAAGCCGAGCCACCGTTGGAGTGTGCCGATCAACGTAGCGCTGGTGAGTCGACGAAGGGGGCGTCCAGGTTGAGATCAATACCTCCGGCGTGACAGTAGGTCTCGGTTTGGCTGAAGGTGTCGGCATGGATCATGTGTTCCTCGGGTGAAATGGAGAAACGATATTGCTGCCATAATGGCGCGTGTGGCTCGTCGAAGTAGTTTGGGAAAGAAGGCGAGGATCTCCTACAAGGTGGCACCGGCGAGCTCACTTGGCTCATTGGGTTTGGGCACCAGCAAGAAGTCCTTGCTTGATCATTTCTTTGGCGCGTGCATGATGGCATGCGCGTCTGGCAGAGACCATGATGCGCTGAAATTCCTCGGTGATGTCCGCTCGGGATAGCCCCTGCGACAGCTCAACTGGATCCCGCTTTATCAGCGTCGTCTGAAACACCCCAATGTCTTCTGGTTAGTTTTGGGTTTGTTGAGTCTCGGCCCCATTCAAGGTTTTCGTTGCCGAAGGAGAGGGCGACTTGCGGCGGCAACGAGGAAGGGGTTTGTGGCGCCGACAGGGGATGAGGGTGCTGAATCTAGTGAGAGAATTGGCGGCCGACGCAGCAATGAAAAGGGAGGGGAAGATTTTTACGTTCGGCTTGTGTCTATAACGCCCGAGACTTGCCTGTCGGAGACACTGTCCACATGTTGTCCGGCAGCCCCGTTCGCCCCGTTCTCCCCCAAGTTTGTAGTCCCATTAGGGATGCCAGACCGAAAATATTGCAAGACCCACCTTTGGGTAGTGGGGTTAGAGCATCTCCACCGGCACCCCCCAAACGCCCCCCAAAGGCCCAACGGGGTCCGGACCAAAAAAACCCGCCGCAACAGCCCCCCCCCCCCCAAAGATACCATCCACCATTTTTGTGTCCGACCCCCCAGCCCACCCGCCAAACATGGGGGCCTGCCTGGGGGCGCCGGACATTGTCCGGTCACCCCACCCGACAGGCGGCCCCCGCCCGTCAGTGACACAAATAAAACTTGAAAACATTGCTCATAAGTTGAAGGTAGATGCATCTGCCTTTTTTACATATAAATAGAACGAAATTTGAAAAATAACGACGCGAAGTCTGCTTAGAACTAATCCTCGTCTGATGGTGGTGGCGGCGGAGTGCCCTCTTGCTCCGGCGTCGGCAGTGGGGCTGTTTCAGAAAGCGGTACCGCAGGAGCCGCCGGAACTGACGGTGGCGGTGCAAAGAACCGCAGGTCTGCACCTCGCCGGGCGTCCTCCCATGAAGGCCAAGGGTCCCAAGGGGCTTTAGCCGCGTCGGGCGCTGGCCACAGTTCCTGATCTGGGTCCGTCATATCGTCGTCCTCCACCTGCAGCGGCTCCTCCTCCTCCTGCAACGGCTCTGGAAGCGCCATTGTTGTGGGCGTGCAACCGGCGTGGACGATCGTGTGTGTGCAACCACCATGGCTGATCGCGGTCGCTTATAAAGAGGTCTGGCGCCGTATCCCGAGGTGACGCGGCTGCAGACGAAGCGACCCGACAGGACGCGAGGTGGCTACATGCAGGCGAGGCGGCAACTTCCATGCGCACGTCCCCACTCCGGCCGCCACTTCCCCCACTACGTGCACGTCCCCACGACCGAGGAGTCTGCCCAAGGCAGCTATAAAATCCCCTCTCGCCAGAGAGGGGGTCATCCCTGCCCCTTAACCCCATCATTCCGGGATGGCCTGTGGAGACCGAAGAGGCCGTGGAGGGCGTGGAGGGTGAGGACGCCGCGGAGGCCGTCTAGGGCAGGTGGTCACGCCGCCCGTGGAGGTCGAACGGGAGGCCCATAGCGACATCGACGACGGAGCCGGACTCCCCGAGTTCTTCATCCTACTTTGGCAGCCATTGAGCAACTCCGTGAGGCTGCTAGATAAGATCGACGTCATGCTTGAAGGTAGGGAGCCGAACTCCCTTCACCATCTAGCTGGAAGGGTGCCCCACCGCTGCGTAGACATCGTGTTCAGGCACGACGACCGAATGTTCCTCGGCAATGGCTGCGCTGCATTCATCCACATGCACTAGCTACAGCAGGGCTGGATGCTCATCTTCCGCTATGCCGGGGACAGGCAAGTTGCGCATCAAGATGTATGATGGCACATGCGTCTGTCACCCTTGCTGCACGGACGGCGAGGCCCCGCACGGCGCAGAGGGACCCGATGGCGAGGAGGAGCGCGAGGAGGAGGACCACTATGACGACGACAAGTAGGGGCGCTACGTCATCAGACTTTGTTTTTTTCTAGTTTAAACCTTGTTCCGTTTGGCACCATGGCGTTCGTCTGACATGCCCACAATGTGTTTGTTTTAATGACAGGCAAATGGCGGGTCATGTTTGTAGTGTGCCGCTGCAATACACACCCACCAAATTCTCGGACATGTGTCCGATGCCCCCAAAGGGGGTCCAATTCGGGGGTGTCGGATACATATTTAATGGGTGCCGGTGAAGATCTATTAGGGCCAGTTCTTCGGTCAGACACTACAACGAGACATTGGGGATGCTCGTGGAGATGCTCTTGGTATAGGTTTCTGAGCAACAACCAGGAAGAAACCAAGACCAGCTCTTCTCGCGAAACCAAACGGGTAGCACTAGATTTTTTCAGTTGCCAAGGAAGGCGACAGCAGAGCAGTAGTAGTGGTAACAGCAAATGGTAGATGAATGTTGAGGAGCAGCCTTTCGTGATTGCCGGCAACCTGCAAAAGAGGCCACCAACCACGGAGTGTCTAGTGCATGCATCCAACATCCATCGATCGATCAACAGTCGTCTAGCTGAAAAACACTGCATGCATGCCCTGCCCTGTGTCTTCTTCCTCGATGATTCGCTCGCTGCGCTCTACTACAGGATCCTAACAGTACTACAGTGGCGATGATATGATGCAATGCAGCCTGCTTGCTTGCCGTCCATCGCCTCATGCGCTTTCCAGTTGTTAAAAGCGCACGCACCACGCAGACAAATCACACAGGCACGGGCAGTCAGGAGAAGAGTCGCAGGACTGCAGGTGCTGGAGTGGAGACCGGTGCCACTCTTGAAATCCTTTCCCATCTTTTTTCATCTCCTGATGATCGATGTGGAGAAGAGCTTGTTCGTCGCGCCCTCCTGCAAGTCGCGCCTTTTTTCTCTGGGACACTAATGTATGTATCGCTGATGATTTTGTTTGGAGCATGGAAAAAGGTTTTGTGTTGCTGCCATGCCATGCATGCATACAGTGCAATCACGGCGTGTCATCTGTGTACATGCTCAAAAAGTAAGGCCTGGCGCTACTGTACTGTACCATATACACTGCACGTACGTAAAGGCTGGCGATTCGGCCGGCCGTGCAATGATCGATACCGGAGTCCGTTTCGTACGTGTACGCTCTCGATCGTCACAGGGAGGGAGTACGTCAAAGCTAGCCTGGAGCGGAGAAACGTCCATAACTCACCGGCCAACTCCGTGCACGCAGCCAGACTCAAAAGCAGGGCACACAGAGAAACGTTTACGAGAAACTGTTAGACCAAATACAGTACTTGTTGTGAAATTACTGATGCTTATTTTCCGGACCCCTAGAAACTGAATTGTTAGTTCTTTATTACCGCGGCAACACTATGATGAAAGTACATGGGGCGGACCTAGCTTTCGCTGGGCTTGACGACGGCGCAACACCATAACTCACGTGATTTTTGAGGCAGTTTATACAGACATAAAAATAGCATCCTCAGAGTTTAGATTTGTAGTTTGCCTAGGCTTGGGCGAGTTTCTGGGTCCGCCATTGCGCCTTTGCGTGGACCAATTCTTCAAGGTCCATTCTGCGCCAGCCCCCAGCCAAAGACGACAACTGGTCCACCTTATCATACAACCCGAGGAGACCACCGGTGTGGACAAAGAGGACCTTTCGCCCTTCCCACTTGGCTGGATTGTTCGACATGTCTTTCACCATACCGTACGCTGCCTTCCCGCTGTAGAAAACAGAACCAAAGTGTAAATATCAAATATCTTCATGAATTTATAGGTTGGGTCTTAGTACTAATTTGACAGACAAGAAAAATATCATACTACCATTTACATGGACAAGCATATAGGATATCAAATATGATTTAACATATTAAAGAAAAGCATCGCACCTGTAGACCGGATCAAGCACAATGCCTGTTGCTGCAGCTACATCCCTCACAAATTTAAGCTCCTCGGGTGTGTTAATGGCGTAACCTAGACCCATAGCCTGTCAAGCAAAATATTCAGGAGTTCGACTAACATAAATAGGATGAAATCATAAATTACAGTTCCATCACAGAAGTGATACAGGGAAATTAATAAACTAGCCACAGAAAAACCATGACAAGATCGTGACTAATGACATGACAAATGAGAGGACTAATGACTTCTAGTAACATTATTTCAGGTTTAGTCCCTTTTGTAAGTGCAAACATGGATCGTGACCCCCTACTTTTACTCTTCAAAATGGTTGTAGCACAAGGTTCTTAGTTTGTGATTTTCAAGGATTTAGTGGATCAAATATTCAGAGTATAAGCACACTATCTAACAAGAGTGCCGCATGCAAGAGAGACTAGCGATAAACCTTTTTTTTTTCCTTTTTTGCGAACTGGAAATAAACCCTTTTTCAATATTCTCAAAAAATACAATGCATACTCACATCTTCAATCCTGACTATATCATGGGCATTCAAGCCGGGTTGAAGTCCATTGATCAGACCTTGAACATTGTCATAATGGTATCCAGGGTTATAACAAACAGAGAATCCATGGACCTATTGCACAATCGGATGATTAGTATGGACTATGGAGACATCAGAAAGATAATAAAATAGCTAAATAAAAAGCTTATACTTTTGTCTTTAAGCTACTCAATTGTGATCCTAAAGCAAGACCAGCAACAGTTCCACCACTGCACAAAGTTCAATCATGAAATCAAACGGTTAAAATATAAAAACTTCCATGATGTATGCATGAAACAATAGAAAACATGTAAATAAAAATTACCCATCTAATGTAAAAAATAGTAGGGGTCAACGAAATACCTGCCGCATGCAACAACAATGTGATCAAACTGAACATCACCAGATAACTGAATTTGCTGCTCAATCTCCCTTACTGCTTCAATATATCCCCTGTAAGAGTAAGAGAATTATATGTTAAACATGTAAGTTTAAATGTTATAAACAAAAAATATCATTTACAAAAATTTCGGAGGCCTTCTTGAACTCCAACTATTCATTTTACTGTACGTATTCTTAATTCAGTTTGCATAATGAAAATTTTAGCGTCTCTCGACACAATGTAAACATAATACACTAATATTTTCTAAAACCTCGCATGCATACTGAACACAACAAGTCAATATTTACAACTGGATAGCCATAGTATGAGATTCTATCGGGACACTCTTGCTTACATAAGTAGTAGAGGCCGCGTCACTTCAAAGAGATCCTTAATAACTATTTTTCAATGGGGTATGCTGTGAACCTTGGCACACAAAAGGACAATTATTGTGCAAAGATATAGCAAGCTGGCATGACTACTGGAAATTAAATATACATAGGCTAGGAGGAAAAAATATTGGGCAATAATAAAATGGTTCTTGTTTTTCTCGAACACAAGACACATGGTATCTTTATATAGTGGATACTTAGGCCCTTAACCTTTCCTATCAAAATAAAATCTCCTAGCGTGTGAGACTCTTATAATCCTAGACTTCCTAAAACAGGAATGAAAGACAGCCAACAATCCACAAATATCAATCCTTGAGAAAAAAACTCAAACTATGATAAGGACTGTAAGAGAACAAAATTGTAGTTTCAACAGCTATCATCACATATAAGATCGTACCAATCTCCCAATGAGTTGGATCCACCACCAGAAATCACATATGGTTTGCGTCCTTCTTCCAAAAGCCTCTTTTTTAGCAAGTCAGTTAAAGCCTATAACAAATAAATACAAATTGTGGTTGGCGAACTTCTTGAGCCATAAAAGAGATGCAACATAACAAATAATGTAGGTATAAGAAAAACTGACCACAGAGGCTATGAAAGGGCACTTACACAAAAAAAGTTGTACTACATGTATCCAAAAAATAGACAATAACATCAAGAATTTCAAAGGGAAAAAATGGCACTGGTAAGTATTATGATTTGAATAAAATAGAGAAAAATTCTATTTTATGTGATTATCTTTCAACAAATAAAAAGATATCTTATCAAGCAGGAATACTGAGTAAGAATCATGTATGGGCAAGGATCTGGCGACATTGTCAGACATAACCACGAAAAGCACAAAACACCAAACAACATAACAGATCATGGAGGAGAGCATACCACACTCCCAATTTTGACAAATTCTCTTTTTGAGACAAGGTCAATGTGCGCTCCCAATAATCTCTCGACAAGGAGATTACCAACCAAACCAGGATCTTCATCCACAAGATGCTGGAAACATCCCACCAAAACCAAGTAAGAAAAATGCATTGCCACAGAACGTTCGATAAATTCCACCTCATAAGCACATAACTTACCTGGGAGGTAACTAGTATCAGATAGCAATCAAGATTAACATACTTGGCAGCCACGGCAGTCGCTCGGCAATGGTTGCTCTGGATACCACCGACAGTGATAACGCAATCGGCACCCTGCACGATGGCATCTGCCATCAGAAATTCAAGCTTCCGGACTTTGTTGCCGCTCAGTTCCATACCAGCGAGATCATCCCGCTACAGTCACGAAAATTTCCACATAAGAATTGAAAAACCGATAGTACAAATGAATTAACCATGATGTATCCCAAATTTTGTAAATTGAACAAAGTAGTGGTTCTTGTGTTTCACCTTGATCCATATTTCTGTGTCTTTCGGCAAATTGGGGAGGTTCCACTTGTGAATCGGAGTTGGAAACTGTTTTCATTACAAAAAAGAAGAAATACATTAGACTAACCATGCAACATTCTCTTCACTTTAAACTACTTCAAATCTGCATACTAATTAGTCCAAGTATGGAGCCAGTGTTTGAAATAGCGAAGCTTACTTGTCCGAGGGTGAAGTTGTGGGACGGGACGAAGGAGAGGTTTGAGGCCCAGGACGGCGGAGTATATGGCTTCTTAGAAAGGAAGCCACTGATCTGCGTTGAGGTAGAAGACATGGCGAATGCCACACTGTTGGCAACCGTCGAGGTACAGCGGTGGATCTTAACATGGGGGGAGAACAATCGGAGAAGGGAAGTACCGGGGACCATTGCTCTGGATTGTTTCTCGAGCAGCTACCAGTTAACGATTTCCTGAACAATGCATGCTGGTAAGCCAACCTAAAGCTTATTTTGGATACAAATTAGACTAATAAAGATAGATTAAAATAGAACACATATGAGCCTATTTTTAACTAATGTCCTTTAGCCTTGCCAAGACCATAGAACTAACTAGTTGATTCCCCCCGCGTTGCGGCGGTAATTAGAGATGACTTTCATGAAACAATGTAAGAAAGAGGTGGTTCATTGATTGAATTGTCACCCACTATAGAATAAGAATAATTAGAATGCTCTAGCTACACAAAGCATTAAACATATTAGCAACCAGATGATAGAAAAAAAATCTTGAACGCTAGTACAAATTAAAAAAGATGCGCGCATGCACACGCATCATCAGCCTGGTCACAATGGGCAGTAACTAAGTAGTAACATCAACGCCACGTAGGCAAAAAATCTGATGTGGCAAGTAAGGTGGCCCTCGCAAATGCCATGGCATCATCCTTGGTGTGTTGAATAACACGTGTAAGCTGGGGAGAAAACATGTTTCATCTTGTTCTCTATATAAGTAGTATACTCCTATTTTGATTTTACTGTCTTCCAACTATCCCGCACTTCAATGCCGATATTCTACTCTCTCTTTCAAAGATATTTCAGAATGATTTTTATAATTAAAGGACGCAAAATTTGCTTCTTAAAGTTATTACAACAAAACAGTAAACGATATTGATAATAAAACCAATTAAATTGTTGAATTTTGTTTCTTGTCCGTATCCTTTCTCATCCCGACTCCATCTTTTGCACAAACATGGGTTTTAGACATGAATACATTCTCTAAGGAGTAAATTTGACCATTATTCTCTACAGAAATATGTTTAATACATTTAAAATTAAGTATTTATAAAGAACTGTGATGAAAAAATGGCACTATTGAGTTTTTCTCAATATTTGTTTTGCATATGGATGGTCAAAGCAAAAGAAAAAGGAAAAAATTGACATATCATATGTATTGTATTCTGATTTCACAGATTATGAAACCGTCTTCATTTTGGCGGTTTCATTTTTCTCATGCATTATTGGTATTTTGTTCTTTGATTTGTCTTATTTTTTGGTATCTAATCTATACTATGTAGTACATATTTGAGAAGTGATTGTCAAATAACAACATATCTATCCGCTTCTCTTCTAATAAAGAAATCCCACGATGTGTTCCTATGAATTTTCATAGTGTGTCCTACTTGAACTACGGGTGGGAATACTTCATGCATTGAGGTATGTAAAATAGAAGTTAAGTGATTATCAAACGGATATTTCGCAACTGACAATTAATAATTTTTTAAATGGACTCAGAACCATGAGATCTAAGTATTGAGACCCGTTTAAATACAGAGGCGCCATGCAAATTTTAGTATTAAAAATATATGTTGTGGCTGGGAAAAAACTATTTCCAGGTCGGCTTTGTGAGGTTGAATGTGGTGTGGCTTCTGGCTTGCACTACTTCATGACACCGTAATTGACACTATAAAACAGAAAAGAAAACCTACGCACCAGCGCATACTATCAATGTGTTCCAATCTATGCATAGGCGAATCGCGCAACACAGGGCAGGTGGTCTTCGTCAGTTGATCCGCTAGCTATATTTTGATTAGCAAAAAAGAAAAGAAAAAATCTAGCTATACTTTCGCTCAATTGACCAACTATAGCTATACCTGGGTCTGAATTTACGGACCATTCTTGTTCGTGTGCTTTTAAGAAAATTATACAATTGGCATATAGGATGTAGGCAGGACGGACCCTGGCATACACTGCTGCAGTTTGTAGCAAGCCTTGGTTTGCAGCCGCCCTCAGTAGCAAACAGACGGCAGCGAGCGATAGAAAAAAAACGCATCGATCTGCCTAACTGCTCGTCTGGATCCCATCATCCGAACTGTCTACTCGTTTGAGGCAATCTAAATCCCAAACGACACCAAAGCCAGTTAGGAACATGATAGTAAGAAAATTACCTGGACGTCGGCCCGCTGCACGCTAGGACCTGAATGCTGTTTGCCCTTCGCCGGCACGCCACACATCAGCCAAGTCGTCTTTTTCCGGCGGCCGACGATGACCACGGCAGCACAACAATAGACATATCTCTTTTTCGGGAGCCTAGGTTTTTAGTCATATCTTCAATAGACATATCTCTTTTTCGGGAGCCTAGATTGGTGGATCCATTGGTTAATATGGCATCTCTCTCCGTCTCCATCATGGGCCCAGCCTTCCTAATATACCGTCTCCATTGTTGTAAAATAAGGCATGAACCCAGGTTTGCATCTATGTCACGTATTGTCCCCAAATCTTATCCTAATATGGCACCTCTCTCGACGGCATGGAGCTGCTCCAATACAAGGTCCGATGCTTTCAAGGAGACCCCGGTTATCTACGGGAGCCATGCCAATTTCTAACCAACAGTTGGCGCGGCGAGCCCTCTAGTGCGCGGTACACTGAGCGAATCAATCGATTCCTAACAAGAGACGGAGAAGAAATGGAAGCGGGAGAGAAGGAGAAGCGGCCATGGCAAAAGCGAGAGGACAAGAAGGATCTTCGGCTAAGCTGCCACGCCGGACGCTACATTGCTCCTCACAGGACTTTTTTTTTGTTGAAAGCCCTCACATTGGACCATCAAAACCGCTAACAAAGACATCTAAGGCCTTCCGTAATGGTAGTATCTTGGCACAATATCATGTCAAAATGCTGACGTGGCACTGTATTTATTGAGAAAATAGGAGGTTGTTGTATCTTATTTAGGATACGGCTCTTGCACGGTATTATAGGTAAAATAACTTGTTAGACCAATCACATATTAGTATGAGGCCAAAATCATTAAATACATGCTTACTAAAATACAACACTTAACATACAATGCATTAGGATGGTTGTATCTTACAATCGTGTACTACCTAAGATACCGCGCTAAGAGACAATGCATTACGGAAGGCCTAAAGAACACCGCTGACAAAAAGTTATGTGTTCTTCCTAAATCACTACGGCAAAAGGTGGTGCATTTGTCAAACAACAATGCTACACCTACCGACATATCCTACGGAATCAGATGGAGTTAATCAGGGAGTGGCCCCAGGCTGAAATTCAGGTGGGCACGCGGGAGGTGGAGAACGAATGAGAAATAAACATGTACGTCCGTAAGGCAATATTTTGTCGGTATGCATCCGTAAGTCTAGCATTTCTGTTTGTCAAAAAAGATCTCCCCAAGAGACCCTATATTTCACTCCAAAATAGCAGTTTTTGCAAAAGAAGAAGATAGTTTTTTGGGGGTGAACGTGCTCCACTCCAACGGTTTCCCTAAAATGTCTCCCTAAATTTTCTTTTACGCCCAGACACCTTCATTTTGAGCAAATGGCTATCAAAAGAATATACCATTTGCGCAATTGACTCGAATTAACATATTGAAATTGAGAAATCAAACATGTAATTGCCTTGTTTAGCCACAAGAAAATGTATGTCCTCTTCCCACATAGCACACAACTACATAGAACCAACGTCAATAATATCGAATACATGAATCATCGAAAACACATGGGCTTGACGTGACAAAGCTCAAGGTACTCCCTCCGTTCTATATTAGATGACTTTGAAATGGGTGTATCTAGACATATTTTAGTGCCACGTACATCCATTTCAAAGTCATCTAATATGGAACGGAATGAGTACATATTTATACTTCTCTGCATTTATTTTAGCCAACTCCATCATTTCCCCCCTCCAATTGAAGGAAATCAAGCAAGAAATCACGAGATTTGATTTATTTATTTTTGGCTCGCTAGACTATCCGTCAGGAAACATTTTTTTTGGCTCGCTAGACTGTGAGGCGCCTCGGGATTTTCTAGAATTTTCTCTCTGTCGTTTCATTTATTCATTGTAATTTGGTCATTTGTTACAAAACTGGTGCTTTTTTTTTCTTGAATCAAAGTTCTCCATGATGACGACCTTACCACCATGGAGTTCACTCGATCTTTTGACACCCAATTCGAAAGCAAGGTCGAGTTTATCATCAAAGTTAAGGTGAAATCATCATCGAAAGCTAGAATTGTGAAAAAATTTGCCTACTTCGCCACTAACCTTGTGAACCTTTCTTTCCTTTGTGGTTACCTTAACCCTATCAATACTAGCTCTTCTAGTATCGCCGAGTCAAAGGGGGACGAATCCTGACTCTTGTTCACGTTATTTCCTACGCCCCCTTCGGCGCCCCCGCCATGTTTACACACTAACTTTTCATCAAAATTGGTAATTCCATGTGGCTTTACTCTTTCTTATGTTTTATGGTATTGGTCTATGGTTTAGCTCTAGGGACTAGGGTCAAAATCTAGCGTTCTAGGGTATATATGTCGGTGTAGATCTTGGCTTAGTGCGTAAGGTAAAGATCTAGGATTTAGATCTATACCTTTTACCACTTAACCTAAACCCTATACCCTACGCCTAAAACACATATACACTCTTGTCCTTGGGTTGCAAACCCTAGAAATAAAACCTAGACCTAGATCATAGGTAGAGACCCTAGACTGCGGATCTAGACCCTAGCTAGTGGCATGAGAATAACGACGAGAACAACAATGAGGGGGATAAAGTGGTGGAAGAATGAGGACATGAAATAGTTCGAGGAAAGAAGGGACACCATAGTCCTTAGGCCGTAAACTCTAGAACTAAAACCTAGATCTAATCCTAGACCTAGACTGTAGGTAGAGATCCTAAGCCCCGAGTATAGACCCTAGCTAGTGGCATGAGAACAACGACAAGAAAAACAATGAGCATGCTGAAGTGGTGGAGACTAAGGACATGAAATAGCTAGTGGGAAAAAAGAGCGGTAAAATGAGCGGACAAAAATGGCGGAAAAAGAGAGGTTCGAAAAGACGAGACAACTAATAAATTGTTTTAAAAAAAGTTTGTCGAGGGCCATGACAGAAGACACTCGACGAACAATGAATATTTTCCTATTGCCTCTTACGTGGCACTCGGCAACAACCACGGCGTTGTCAATCGTTTGCGTTGGAAGCAGGATCAGAGGAAGAGGGACGAGGGGGGCTAAGCCACCCCATGGATCTGATTTTATTTATAAACTCCATGGCGCTCAAGCTTATAGTTAGTAGTTCGAAGCCACTTTGGCCTCCTACAATAAGATTATGTCCCCTCCAAGCTCTAGGGTTGGCTCCGTCCCTAGTTGAAAGGAGACACATGTTCACTTGTTTGCCAAGCGTGGAACGCCTTGCCTATTGGAGGCATGGGCGTTCGATTCCCCGAACCGATCAGTTCGGTACTTCGGTCCGCAGAAAACAAGCACCGATCGGGTTATCCAGCTTAATGAAACCGAGCGTTCGGTCCACCTAGGAATCGGTTCCGTACTCGGTTCTGTACCTAACTCATCGAAATTGCATGGGTGGGCCTGCCAGCATGGGATGCTTCCGCACTGGACTCGGCTTGGATAGCTATTGGGCTTGGGAGTTGCCATTCTGGGCTTTGTCTCGTGGCTGGACTTGGACACTAGGATCTCTCCTAAGTTTTTGTGCAAAGGCTATGTGTGCGAGCACATAGTTTCAGAAACAGGTGAGATTTTCACCATGATACAACAAACGACCCTCTTTATAAATAAAACAACAAGAAACAAGCTTTTGCCCCGCTTTATAAATAAAGCACAACGGCCGAACCGATACAAAGTGATAAGGAAAACCGCTTACAAAGACGATCAAAGATAGGAAAAAGAACAACAAGGAGAACCAAACTTGCCACCGAAAACATAGGAACAGGCCCGAAGGGCGAGGCTCCATGACGACGCCCCCAAGAGGGTAAAGATGTTGCACGTCGCCGACGTCGAGACCGGAATGGTCAAGGGCTTTCACCCGGAACCGTAATGCGTCGAACGTAGCCACAACAGCGCCCCCAAGCGGGTATTGATGCCCGCAGGCATCATCGCCATTGGTGCCGGAGCATAGAGCTTTCGCTCGGAAGAACCTTCGCACATAATACGCACAGAACCCAGAATGGTCTCCCGACTACGATCTGGGAGTTGCCGCCACCAACACCAGGAACCTCGCCGCCTACTCCTCGCCATCCACACAGCCAAAGAGACGTGCCATCACCACCGCCATGACGCTCGCCGTAGAGCGCTCATAGGGTCCACCTTCCAGAGCCGTCGCTCCGGCGTCCGCAACCTCAAGACAAGGCACCAACAACCATGCACCGCGAGAACAACAAGTCGGGTGAGTTAGGTCGGCGATAGAATCAGGCTTAGGAGGGCGGCAACTACAACCGATAGAAGAAGATCCGTCCTTCCCCGCCGTAGGTGGCCGTCAATCGGACGCGGCAGCAGGCCTATCAGACCCAGACCAGCCCGACTAGCCAAGAAGGCATGTCAGGCCGAAATCATGCCCGCCTAGCCCGCCACCGCGCTGCAGCACCAAGGTTGTCGTTTGATGCGCGTGATACACACGTTCGTTGGGAGACCCCAAGAGGAAGCTATGAAGAGCACAGTAGCAGGTTTTCCCGCAGAAAGAAACCAAGGTTGAATCGACCAGTAGGAGGAAGGAGTAACTTCGGAAGGTGAAGCAGCTGAGATGGTAGGGCGCACTACCGGTTCAGAAGCAACGTGAAACCTGCACAACACAATCAAATCACTTTGCACCAACGAAGCAGTGAGGTTTTCAATCTCACCGGTTTTGTTGAACACAAAGAGGTTAATCGTATGGTGTGGAAAACATAGGAAAATAGTAGGAACAGTATGCGAGCAGTATGAAAGCAGTAGGTGTTTATCAGTATGAGGAAAAAGGACCGGGGTCCACAATTCACTAGTGGTGTCTCTCCGTGAAAGATAAATATTATGTGTGGTGAGAAAATTACAGCTGGACAATTGACAGAAATGAAGGTTGCACCGTAGTGCATATGCAAGACATAAAGATTACTATGTGATTCATGTGGGCATTACAACAAGATACATAGACCGTTATCCAACTGCATCTATGACTAAAAATTCACCCTTCGAATATCATTCAAACAAACGTTGGGTATTAAGTTGCAAGCAACAGATAATCACAGTAAGCAAAGTGTGTAATGTAAATAATAGCATCATCCTTAGACAAATCATTGTTGTTTTCTCCCTAATGGCAACATCACATCCTCCATCCGTTACGTTTCTGTCACTCTGGCATAGATGAAAAGGAGGTATGAACCCACTATCGAGCATAAATACTCCCTCTTGGAGATACTAGCATCTACTTGGCCAGAGCATCTACTAACAACGGAGAGCGTGCAAGATCATAAATAACACAAACATGAAGATAATATGATAGATTGATAATCAGACCACATAACATTCAACATTCATCAGATTCCAGCAAACACAACATGTAGCATTACATAAAGATGATCTTGATCATGTTAGGCAGCTCACAAGATCTAAACATGAGGTACAAAGTAGAGAGAACAGCTATCTAGCTACTGCTATGGACCTGTAGTACAGAGATGAATTACTCACGCATCATTTCGGAGGAGGGCATGCTGGTGTAGACCCCTCCGGTGATGATTTCCCCCTCCGGCAGGGTGCCGGGGAGAGCTCCAGAACCCTCCGGATCTCGAGATGAAGGTGACGGCGGCCTCGGGTGTTTCTCGGGTAAATGTGGGATCTCCCTAGGGTTTACGAAACAGGGGGATTATATAGGCGAAAGGGCAAAGGCGGTGGAGGCTCAGGGGCCCCACACCACCCCCTGGCGCGGCCAAGGGGTGGCCGCGCCACCCTATTGTGTGGGCCCCCTGAGGCCCCCCTCCGGGTCTCTTCGGGACTCCGTGAAACCTTCGGGATTTCTAAGACTTCCGGGCTTCAAATTTTCCAATTCCGAGAATATTTCCAGAACAACTTTTCTGAAACTAAAAACAGCAGAAAACATGGAACTGACTCTGTGGCATCTTGTCAATAGGTTAGTCCGGAAAATCGATAAAAATGACATAAAGTGTATAGCAAACATGTGGGAAACCATAAGAAAACAACATGGAACATCAAAAATTAAGGATACGTTTATGACGTATCATCGTTGCCGTCCTACAAACGCACCCATTAAACCCAGATCGGGCCCAAACGGATGTAGATCTGGGCCAAGCCGCCCGTGCAATGGAATCACACCGAATGCCACCCTCCGCTGCCGCACCCCCGACACCACAACGACCACCGTTCAGCCGCCGACGACCCGACCGTCGGACGCCACGCCGAGGTTCTTGATGCTGGCTGGAGCTCGGACATCCACAGCCACCGGACGCACCGTCACGGTCGAGACAGAGGCGAGCTCCGCCCGCGACCAGCGCTCAACGCAACCACGGGACTGCACCAGCGCCTCAGAGCCACCTGCCGCCGCCAAAGACGGCCGCAACGCCGTGCCCACCGCTCAGCACGATGACCTCGCCGGTCGCACCATCCCGCGCCGGCACAACCGCTCGAGGGGGAGAAGGCCCCGCCAACGCCAACGCCATTCGGCGGCGGCGAGGAGGGGGATGGGAGGGAGGGAGGGGACTGAGTGGCGCCGCCGGGGGCTCCCGGTCGCTTGCGAGAGCGACGCGGGAGGATGAGGTCGTGTTTAATTTCTATACAAAAAGGACCCTCTAGGTACGCTTATAGCCAAAAGGTAATAAGTAATTACAAAGAATAACATATTTTTGTTTTTTCGAAAGGCAACACGATTTTATTTTCTGACAAATAATTAACCAACCCAAAGAAAGTTCAGTTATGCAGTACATAAATTTAGAGCTAAGCAACCAAATCAGCTAAAAATAAAACAGGTTCCATACAATTAGGTTTTTGGGAACGTAGCCTAATACCTAAACAAAGCAGCACAAAAGGAGGGTACCAAAAAAAAGTGACAGAGAGTACCAAAACTAAAAACCAGGCTGGGATAGTAATGTCGGCTAACTTTCTATAGAAGATTTTGTCTGAGAGTACCAAAGCTAACAACCAGCAGAGGCGGAGCTTAGTTAAGGTTAGCCCCCCCCCCCCCCCCCCCCCCCCACCCCAAAGCCTGAGGAATTATTTTTTAAGAGGGCTTAAATGCAAAGAAAATTAGGCTTTTTCCCCAAGTATTGGTTTTTTGCCTTTCGCCCCCTGCAGTTTCTGCCAAGCTCCGACAGTGACACAACACATTTAACTGACAAAATAGAGGGAACACGATGTACATGGGAGCAGTAGCATTGTGATGCGCCGCTTCCTCCGCTAATCCCCCAATCTTCTGACCTTTAATTATATAATATTTGTCATCAACATCCCGTTGAGAATGTACCTTGCAGCTTGCAAGCTAGCAGTAGCACTATTGTCCTGTCAAATGCGCTTCGGATCGATCCTCCATCGAACGGGCGCCGTCACGCGAAGCTAGGGCGGGAGATTGGAGCGAGCCGAGCGAGGAATGGTTGCGTCGGCAATTCCAGCTCATATTGTGACTTGGGGAAACAAAAAAAATCAAGCAAATTCGGAAGGTACGAGATCACGCTAGTGAGACTTGGATTCGGGAGTCAAAAATCAATGGGCCGTGATTTCTGATAGTCAAGAATCAATCGGTAGCTGATTTTGGTTAATCGGTAACTATGACCGAATTTACCGATATAATCTCGGTTTTCCAAATCCGTTAGGCTCCGTTTGACATCAAACTAATTTTGAAGTATAGAGATGATACTTCAGTTTCTAAAAATATCGAACAAATCGGTTTCGGTCATTTCGGCTTCGGTACAGGTTAATGTGGTTCGGTAATACGGTTCTCGGGTTATATGCCCACCCCTAGGTGTACGTAGCAGAATTTTAAATTTTCCGTTCTACGTAACACACATGATCTACTATACAGATAAAGGCGAGGGTAGATCTGATTCGTTACCGACACGAAGGGAGAAAGTAGTGTCGATGAAGATGACGGTGATGCCTCATGAAGAGTCCCAGCCTAGCGGCGGGACCGTTCTCGATTGCCCGTATCTCACCTTCTAGATTCAGCAGAGTGAGGGTATCACGTTTTACCCCTCTGAGAGCTCGCACATATACGCCTGTCAAAATCCTGCAACGCTTCGCAGTCCAGAACTAGGCACCGCAGGTTTGTAATTAGGTAGAGAAGTCCCAACACATGGGAAAGAGAGGGGGAGAGATTAGAGCTAGGTCTAATCGAGAGAGTTAGTCATCATCTCTCAACTAGAAGAAGCCCTGATCCAATTAGAGGGTCTCTAGTCAGAAGTTCTAATTCAATTAGAGATGTTATAATTAGAGGCTCTAATTCAATTAAAGGTCTGTAATTAGATATCTAATTCAATTAGAGGTCTCTAATTAGATCTCTAATTCTGTGAGAGAGACAGGATAGCCCTAAAGCCAATTATGTGTCCTCCAAAGATTGAAGGGGGTGGGATTATATAGTGGGACAAAGGGGAGACCCGCCATAGGGGGAGAGGTCAGTTTTCCCCTCTCCCTCCTTGGCCTCACCAACTCCTTTAGGAGGAACCGGATTGGACGCATATGTGGAGTCCAATCCCCCTCCCCTTTGTGAGACCATGGTTCTGATGACCCACAAGTATAGGGGGTGTATCGTAGTACTTTCGCTAAATAAGAGTGTCGAACCCAACGAGGAGCAGAAGGTGTTGACAAGCAGGTTGGATAGAGGATTCACTGTAAACACTAGCAAACGGGTTTTTGGAGATTTTTTATATAGGAGATAAATATAGTGCAGTAAATAATATTGCAGCGAGTGGTCCAATCCTTTTGAGAGCAAAGGACAAACTGGTTGTATTACTTATGACTACCAAATATTCTCGAGGATAGATGAGAATTTCGTTAAGTGCTTTCGCTTCGTTACGGTTGATTAATATCCATTGGTTCATGGAGTGTTGTGTGGGTGAACCTATACTAATGCACCGCCCAACTAAGACAAATACATACTTGTGATTATACCCCTCGTAAGCATCCGCAAATACAAGAAAGTAATTAAGATAAATCTCACCACAGCCTTAAAACTCCGGGATTCTACGCTCCCTCGTGCATTAGTTTCCTAACGGGGGTTTAGGTTTCTGTCACTCTGGCAACCCCACAATTAGTAGCCAAATACACAATGCATTCTACTAGGCCCATAAAGGTGAAGTATCATGTAGTCGATGTTCACATAACACCACTAGAAGAATAGCACCACAACTTAAATACCGAACCACGAGATATTCCTTCAACATAACTTCACTACTAACATCATGACTTGTTCCATGTCCTCAAGAACTAAGAGAACTACTGAAAAGACATCATATGGATCATAATCAGAGGTGATATAATGGATAATAACAATCTGTTCATAAAGTGCTAACACCGATAAAACTCACAAGCATCAACTACTAACAAGTAATCCACACCGGGAGAGAGATCTAATGTAAAACAACGATAGAGACCCGTAATTGTTACAACAGGATGACGGTGGATGATGAGGGTGATGGTGCTGGTGGTGATGATGATGACGATGACGATCTTGATGATGCCAGGAGCGATGACGGTGACAATGGCGATGATTTCCCCTCTCGGAGAGGAATTTCCCCGGCAGATTTCTCCCTGCCAGAGAGCTTTTCTCTCTCGGGTGTTTTCTGCCCTGAGGCGGCGGCGGAATAATTCTCCGATGATAGTCTAGGGCTTAGGGTTCCCTGGGGGTCAAGTACGCGAAAGAGGTCGACCAGAGGTGGGCCAGGGTGGCCACACCACCTGGCAGCGCAGCCAAGGGGGGCACCACCTGGTGGTGTGGGCCCCTGATGGCCCCGTCCGACTCTCCTCGTGGCTGGATCCCTCATCTGGACTTCTAAGACATCTCCGGTGTCCGCCCTCTTCTTTTGATCTTCTGAAGTAGGGTATCCTGACGGTGCTTTTTTCCATCAAATTTCTGTTCCCGGTGTTCATTCTCCAAAAATTATGAAACATGCAAAATAAGATAAAATAACATAAGTGATGCATCATAAAATTAAATATATCGATGAATAACAGAAAATAACAATATAAAACGATGATGCAAAATGGACGTATCAACTCCTCCCCCCCCCCCCCCCAAAGCTTAGACCTCACTTGTCCCCAAGCGAAACTGAACTCAGTAAACATGACACACGTTTATGGAGTGAGGTGTCGATAAAATAAAATACGGACAAGAGGCATCACATATAACAAGAAACAAGTCATTTTAGACTGCAACTTCCTCTCATATAATCAAACTTGAAATTAGTAAAGGAACAATAAAGGTGCAAAAACTAAATCAAAATTGGTAAAGGAAAACTTCGTTCTTGGTCAAAGAACAATTAACAGTGTACTTATCTTTCGATCAGAGTCTTTATACTAGAGCTATATTGCTGAGTTTATCATTCTCAATTATAACGGTCTCTTTGCAAACATTGGTAACTTTCAAAGTGGTATTCAAACAGATAAAAGCACTTGTAGAAACAAGGAAGAATAAGGAACATGGTTGAGTAAATCAACATATAGCTGGATGAATCACAACAACTCAAATAATTGCTTAAAACAGAAAGAAGTAGGTTTACCGACTCAACATAAATGTAAAAGATTGGCCCTTCGCAGAGGGAAGCATGGATCACTCATGTGCTAGAGCTTTTATTTTGTAAAACGGAGATATAAAATGGTTGACACTCCTCCCAACCTTTCTTACACAAACCATGGCTAACCGAATCCTCGGGTGCCTGCCAACAATCACATACCATGGAGTAGTGTCTAATTTTGAGAGGTGTATGTTTATGTCAACAAATGGCAAACAGAAAATCCAGTAGGTCACAAGTAAACTGGACTTCACAAGAGCGGCTCCCATAGAAGGACGCAACTGGTATAGAAGGTCATCCCTCTTTCTTTTTTGTTTACACAATTATGCTTTGACTGATAAATCAGGGGCAAAAATAGTGAAGAGAATTTGTATTATTATTTGGGGCTGGGAACCCCGCTGCCACCTCTTCTAGCATTTGGATAAGCGGATGAATTCACTAGTCCAGGGTGTGAAATTCAATCAACAAGTGAGATAAAGATTCCCTATTTGCGTCCTCATGAGCTAAAACATGAGCACAAAACAGGTGTAATTTTGAAGGTTTAAAGGTAGCACACAAGCAATTTACTTGGAGTGACGGTGAAATACCACATATAGGTAGGTATGGTGGACAAAAATGGCAATGTTTTGGGTTCAAGGTTGGGATGCACGAGAAGCATTCCCTCTCAGTACATGTTTCTGGCTAGCAAGATTGGGTAGCAAGTATAAGAATCGAAGTAAAACAAACAAAAACATATATGATAAACCCAATCATGCAATCTTCCTAGAAGGTGCAAACAAACTTATTCGGGAATACTAAGCTTATGAGCTAACAAGAAAGAAATATCATGGAATAATATATCTACATGTAACTCCCTATTTTCTACTTAAGTCTCAACGTATTGTTGCTACTTACCAATGCTAAGTTTTCCAAAACCAACTAGATTAACTTGAAGCTCCAACATTTGATATCAATACTAATAAAAAGATCAATCAGATAACAAAGAATGCAAACTAAAATAAAGTAGAGCAAGTAGATGATGAAACTTCTCATTAATATTTCATTACGACAACTCAAACCAAGGGATACAACGATAACCAACTAAGGAGTGACACTTCCATACTGCAAACCATCCTAAATGATACTTTCTCTACTCACGATATGACTCTACTAAAAGGTAAAAGGGTGAAACATAAAGGTGATACCACGGCACGCCCCCAAGCTTGGAACAAGCCAAAGAGATGCCAATACCAATGACTGAATCAATTCTTCGGTGGTGGTGGTGAATCCTTATCGATGAGCTTATCAATTGATTTCTTCACATCTTTAATTGCGAACATAAGCATACGCACCATCTCCGTATTGTGATCAATACTGTTTGCATGCTTGTCAGACGGTGAATTCCATCCATCAAGCTTTTTCCCCCACACTTCCTTAGGTCGAGAGTTTCCTTCACCTGCACGGTTAGAACGATCCATATCCCAGCAAGAAGGCAACTTTGCCTTGGGTGCCCTCCTAGATTGATACTCATGAATTAAAGTACGGAAAGGTTTCTTTATGCCTAAAAGTGGTGTCCTTGAAGCTAAATAGTGACGTGGGGCCTTCCCTCCGGTGCTCATCCTTGTCGTTTGCTTGGAAGATTTTGCAACCACTCCAATTCTTGCGATGGTGGCGCGTGGACGCACTCATGAGTTTTCTTCTATATCTCCTTCAGCTCCACTCTCGATCTTCTCCTCCGTCTTCTAGTCTTGGAGATCGTCTTCCTTTGGTCCCTTTCCCTTGTTGTTGTTGACGGAGACCATGATGCTTCTAAAAATAAAAACAGATCCTTACAAAAACAGCTCGAAACAAAAACATGGTGAGAAAATGATATACATACCTCGGGGGGTCTCGGGGTTATATAGAAAAAATATGCGTAACGAAAGGAAAGTCCAGGTGGAAAACGAGTCGGAGAGGGGCTCCGGGGCGCCCACACCATAGAGTGGCGCGGCCAGGGGTGGGCCCGCGCCCCCAGGAGGTGTGGTGCCTCCGGGCACCATCTCCAACTCCTCTTCGGATCAGTATTTTTCATATTTTCCAAAAACTATAAATTTATAACTGAAAAGGTATTCCGCGAACTTTTTCTTAACACAATTGTTACCTATTCCAAAACAGACTCTGCGGATTCTGGAATCTTCCCTCTAATGAACTTCTTCGGAGTCATTACTTGAATAACATCAACATCTTCATCATAGGAATCCCCTGAAATATAATGTTTGAGTCTTTTCCCATTTACCACTTGTGTAGTGTTATCTTTGAGAGAAGAAATTTTGATTGCACCCGAACGATACACTTCTTCAATAATATAAGGTCCATCCCATCGGGAGAGTAATTTTCCTGCAAAATATCTGAGACGAGACCGAAACAATAGAACTTTCTCACCAACATGAAACTCTCTTTTAAGGATTCTTTTATCATGCCATTGTTTAACTTTCTCTTTAAAGAGCTTATCATTTTCATAAGCTTCACATCTCAATTCATCTAGATGATTCAAATCAAGCATTCTTTTCTTGCCAGCAAGTTTAAAATCTTTATTTTATTCTTTCACTGCCCAATAAGATTTGTGTTCTAATTCTAAAGGCAAGTGACAATCTTTTCCATAAACCATTTTATAAGGATACATACCCATAGGGTTTTTATAAGCAATTCTATAAGCCCATAAAGCATCATTCAACTTATCTGACCAATTCTTCTTAGATTTATTAACAGTATTTTGCAAGATAGTTTTAATTTCTCTATTTGATAATTCTACTTGTCCACTAGTTTGAGGATGATAAGCTCAGGCAATTCTATGATTAGCATCGTATTTAGCAAGGGTCTTTCTAAAACCACCATGAATAAAATGAGAACCTCCATCAGTCATAAGATATCTAGGCACACCAAACCTAGGGAAAATAACATCTTTAAGCATTTTCAAAGAGGTCTCACCATCTGCACTTTTTGTAGGTATAGCTTCTACCCACTTAGTAACATAATCAACAACAACAAGAATGTGAGTGTAACCATTCGAAGGAGGAAAAGGACCCATAAATTCAAATCCCCAACAATGAAAAGGTTCAATAACAACAGAATAACTCCTAGGCATTTCATTACGTCTAGAAATATTTCCTACCCTTTGACATTCATCACAAGATAAATAAATTTACGTGCATCTTTAAAGAGAGTATGCCAATAGAAACTTGATTGTAGCACCTTCTGTGCGGTTCTATCTCTAGCGTGATGTCCTCCATAAGCACTACCATGGAACTTCTTCAATATTTCACGTTGTTCATGATTTGGAACCCATCTTCTCATAATACCATCTACTCCTTCTTTATATAAGTGTGGGTCATCCCAAAAATAATGCCTCAAATCATAGAAGAATTTTCTTCTTTGTTGAGTTGTAAACGTTGGAGGAAAATACTTTGAAATAATAAAGTTAGCATAATCAGCATACCAGGGACTATCTTGGGGTTATACCTTTATTGCAGCCAACTGTTCATTTGGAAAACTATCATTAACAGGAATAGGGTCAAAAGTAATGTTTTTCAATATAGATAAGTTATAAGCAACAGGACTTCCATCACCCTTCCTATCCACAATATGCAAATCAAACTCTTGTAAAAGCAACACCCATCTAATAAGCCTAGGCTTAGCATCTTTGTTTTCCATGAGGTATCTAATAGCAGCATGATCAGTATGAATAGTAGTCTTTGAGTCAACAATATAAGGCCTAAACTTATCACATGCAAAAACTGCAGCTAAGAAGTCCTTTTCAGTAGTAGCATAATTCTTTTGAGCAGCATCAAGAGTCTTACTAGCATAATGAATAACATTCAACTTCTTATCTATGCGATGTCGAAGAATAGCACCTACAGCAAAATCACTAGCATCACACATAATTTCAAAAGGTAAATTCCAATCAGGTGGTTGAACAATAGGAGCAGTAGTTAAAGCCTTCTTTAAAGTTTCAAAAGCTTCCTTACAATCATCAGCAGAAACAAACGGTGCATCTTTTTGAAGAAGATTAGTAAGAGGCTTTGATATTTTAGAGAAATCTTTAATAAACCTCCTATAAAAACCAGCATGACCAAGAACACTACGAATACCTTTAACATCCCTAGGACAGGGCATTTTCTCTATGGCTTCCACTTTAGCTCTGTCAACTTCAATACCTCTTTGAGAAATTTTATGTCCAAGAACAATTCCTTCATTAACCATAAAGTGGCATTTCTCCCAATCATGAACAAGATTAGTTTTCTCACATCTCTACAAAACTTTATCAAGGTTGTGCAAACAATTATCAAAAGGAGTTACATAGACGGAGAAATCGTCCATGAATACTTCCACAATTTCTTCACAAAAACCATGAAAAATAGCAGACATGCATCTTTGAAAAGTAGTAGGAGCATTACACAAATCAAAAGGCATACGTCTATAAGCATAAGTAACGCAAGGAAAAGTAAAGGTTGTTTTCTCTTTATCTTGCTTCCTAACAACAATTTGAGAAAACCCAGAATAAGCATCAAGAAAGCAAAAATGAGTTTTCTTAGACAAACTCTCTAGAATTTGATCAATAAAGGGTAAAGGATAATGATCTTTCTTAGTAACTTTATTAACCTTTCTAAAATCAATACACATTCTATAACCAACTACTACTCTTTGTGGAATGAGCTCATTGTTTAGATTAGGAACAACAGTCATTCCTCCATTCTTAGGGATACAATGCACAGGGCTCACCCATCTACCATCAGCAATAGGAAAAATAATACCAACATCAAGAAGTTTTAATACCTCATTTCTTACCACTTCCTTCATCTTAGGAATTGAACGGCATTGATGTTCAACTACTGGCTTTGCATCAGGTTCAATATTAATAGCATGCTGACATATAGTAGGAGAAATTCCCTTCAAATCATCCAGGGTATATCCAATAGCTCCACGGTGTTTCTTCAGAATTCCCAATAATCTTTCCTCTTCTTCACCTGAAAGTTTAGCACTGATAATAACAGGATATATTTTCTTATCATCAATATAAGCATATTTAAGATCATCCGGCAAAGGTTTTAAATCAAAAACAGGATCCTCCTTGGGTGGTAATGTGGTACCCCAAGTCTTCCACAAGTAAATTGTGTTTCAGTATCACCTGTTGACGAACAAGAATATTGTCAATCTCATTTCTTTCTTCCATAAAGACATCACTCTCGTGGTCCTCCATATATTGTTGCAAAGCATTGTTAGGAGCAAGATCAATAGAAGCAAGTTGTTCAACTTTAAAATTCTCATAAGGCAATTTAGATTCATAAGGTGCTCTAGCAAATTTGGAGAAATTGAACTCATAAGATTTCCATCAAATTTAGTCAATGTATTCTCCCTCTTTAATCTATAATAGCACCACAAGTGTTCAAGAAAGTTCTACCAAAAATAATAGAGCAAGTCTTACTAGCAGCCTTACCAAGTACTAGAAAATCAGTGGGATATTTAGTTTTACCACATGAAACTTCCACATATATAACAATGCCAATCGGAAAAATTGTTTCTCTATTAGCAAGCTGAATAACCACATCAATATCTTCAAGCTCACAAGAACCAATTTCATGCATAATTTCTCTATAAAGCTCATAAGGTATAGCACTAGAACTAGCACCAATATCACACAAACCATAATAGCAATGATCACCAATCTTAACAGAAAGAACATGAATACTAGTTTTCTTAGGTCTATGAGGATGGGAAACAATATTAGAAGCATCCTCACAGAAGACAATGTGTTCATCCTCCACATTTCCACAAACAAGATCTTTTACTATTGCTACTGCGGGTTTAACAGTTATTTGTTCATCAGGTTCAATAGATTTCTTATTACTCTTATTAACCACACTAACCACCATAGAGTGTTATTTCACCTTAGGAGGCAAAGGAATTTTTTCAACATAGGGCTCAGGAACAACAGGATTAAAAGCATGCACTTCTATATTACTAGCAGGAACAATATCTTTATAAGGTGCATGGTATTTGTGATAGTCCTTTTTAGGAATATCAAGATAGGAGGCAAAAGCTTTAAGACAGTTTGCAAAGATTTGAGAATCAAGACCACAAACAACACTAACATCATAGAAATTATTGGTTCCCATAAAAGATTTAATGCATTCATAATCATAATTTATACCCGACTTTCTACCTTTGTCATTCTCCCATCCTTCAGTGTTTTCTTGAATACGGTCAGGAAGATTCCATCTAGCTTCTTACTTCATAAGTGTGAATGATCCAGAACAATAAGCATCCAATAAATCCTTATCATGAAGAGAAATCCTTGCATAAAAATTATTGATAACAATATTTCTCGGGAGTTCATGAACGGGATATTTGAGCATTAATAACTTCATTCTCCCCCACGCTTGGGCAATACTCTCTCCATCATGAGGATAGAAATTATAGATTTGATTCCGGTCTTTATGAATCTCACTAGGAGGATGATATGTCATAAACGTATCCTTAATTTCTGATGCTCCATGATCATATTATGTCAATTGCTACATGTTTTCTCCCTTCTTTATGTCATTTTTATCGATTTTCCGGACTAACCTATTAACAAGATGCCACAGAGCCAGTTCCATGTTTTCTGCTGTTTTTAGTTTCAGAAAAGTTGTTCTGGAAATATTCTCGGAATTGGAAAGTTCGAAGCCCGGAAGTCCTATTTTCCCCGGAAGCATCCAGAAGACCGAAGAGGAGCTGAAGAGGGGAAGCAGGGGGCCACACCATAGGGTGGTGTGGAACCCTCCTTGGCCGTGCCACCTATAGGTGTGGGGCCCCTAGAGCTCCACCGCCTTTGCCCTTTCGCCTATTTAAGCCCCCCAGATGGAAAACCCTAGACACCTGATCAAAATCCCCGAAAAAGTTATGCAGCCGCTGTCACCGTCAACCCTAGATCAAGGGGGTTCTGAAGCTGTTTCCGGCACCCTGCCGGAGAGGAGATCATCACCGGAGGCTACTACATCACCATGCCTGCCTCCGGAGTGATGCGTTAGTAGTTCATCCTTGGACTACGGGTTTGTAGTTGTAGCTAGATGGTTCTATTCTCCTCATATGCCTCCATATCCTAAACCCTAAACCCTCGTGAGCTGCCTATCATGATCGAGATTGATCTTATGTAATTCTCTATGCTGTATTTGCTAGGATCCGATGAATATTGACCTTATGCCATTTTGATTAAAGTCTTTATTTGCATATGTTATTTGTGATCTTGCATGCTCTCCGTTGCTAGCGGTTATTCTGGCCAAGTAGTTGCTAGTGACTCCAAGAGGGAGTATTTATGCTCGATAGTGGGTTCATGCCTCCTTGTTGCCTTGCTCGAGTGACAGAAACATGAAGGGGGAGGATATGTTCTTGCCATTAGGGAGAAAACAGCGATGAGAGTGCCCGCGTGCATAATCATTGCTTACATTACACACTTTGTTCAATGCAATTATCTGTTGCTTGCAACTTAATACCTAAGGGGGTTCGGATGATAACCTGAGGGTGGATTATTAGTCATAGATGCAGATGGATGTCGGTCTATGTATCTTGTTGTAATGCCCGCACTAAATACCATAGTAATCTTCATTTCATATTGTGCACTACGGTGCAACCTCTATTTGTCAATTGCCCAGTTGTAATTTGTTCACCCAGCATGCTATCTTTTATGGAGAGACACCACTAGTGAAACTATAAACCCCGGTCCATTTTCCACACTGTTAAACAAACCACAAGAATTTCCTGCTTTCTTTACTTACTGCAAGCATCCACTGTTCTTCCACACTATACGTCTAATCTTTGTTTTCAGCAAGACCTGTGAGATTGACAACCTCATTGTACCATTGGGGCAAAGTATTTTGGTTGTGTTGTGTGTAGGTTCCACGTTGTTGCTGACACCGGTGAAGCGCCAACACCACCGTCAGTGGCATCAACCTTCCGAAGGTCCTCCTTCTCCTACTGGATTGATAACCTTGGTTCTTAACTAAGGGGAAAACTCCTACCGCTGTGCTCATCACACCCTCCTATTGGGGTATCCCAACGAGTGCAAGATCTGCACCATCAAGGACTTTTTCTGGCGCCGTTGAGGGGATTTCAAAGTCATCAAGAAGCAACCACTCCCTCGTCAACTCTAGCACCAGGACTTTTTCTGGCGCCGTTGCCGGGGAGAAGGAAGTCTTCTGGCAAGGGGAGTCTCTCACTCTCAATCTCTTTATTTTGTTTATTGTCTTGTTTTTAGTTTTGTCTCGTTTTTATTTCTCTATATTGAAAACACAAAAAAAAAATTAGTTTACTTCATAGTTGTTATTTTTGTCTCTACGTTGTTATTTTTCATCATGTTGTTCCCTAAGTTTACCTTGAAAGATTTGCCGGTAGGAAGTGGTTCTATACTTGGAAAGGACACGGTTAAAGAATTCTTTGATCATGTTAGTAAGAATGATAACTTTGAGGAAAAACCATAGTCGAACTTGCTCCCAATTACGAGACAGCTGCAACTTCTTTAGTTCACATGCTAGAAGCTAGGTTTGTTAACCTCCATCCCATAATGCAACATTTGTTCCTCAACTTGAATAACATTGAAGATGTTGAGAAAAGAAACTCCATCTTAGAAACTATGCTTAAAGAATTTGGAGATGTTGCTATAGAAGCTAGAAAAGTCTTTGATCATTTTAATATGCTTGGCTCATGTGTAGACATTGTTGGTTCTCTAGAAAAAAACTGAATCTAATAATTAAAACGAGGATAAAATACGAATCCCCTTTAAATTAGTAGCTCTGCACGAAGCCCAAGAAAAGAATTTTGATTGGATTGTTCCTGAGAATTTATTTGATGAAAATAGTAAGCCTAAAGTGCTAAGAGAGGAGCCTCTGAAACCCACTTAGATAAAATACAATGCATTATTAAAGAATTGCCAAATCTTGATGTTGATGCTTCTTCACTTGAAAATACTTGAGTTGATTTTCTATGCCTAGCTGAAAGGCGTTAAAGAAAAGCGCTACCGGAAGACAACCCGTTTTCTTTCGTTTTCTTTGGTGTGCTTTGCATCTGGGTGTTTTCTATTTCCTTAGCAACCCCTCTGTATCTTTTCTTTTGAGTTTTTCTTGAGCCAAGTAAAGTCTCTAGTGGAAAGTTGAGCCTATATTTCGGATTTCTGCGCAGGAAACAGATTTCTGCTGTCCACTGTTAATTACGTTAAAAATCACATAAAAGTCAAAATTACCTGAGCTTTTTTGTGCTTAATCCTGAGTTATATACGCAACTTTTCTTAGAAGGCCAATTTTTTTATTTGAGCAATAGAATATTTTTGAGAAAATCGATCTTTACCTGATGTTCTGGTTTTGACATATTTCTGCCATTTATCGCATTTGCATCTTAATCTCTTTCATTTGGTGTTCTTTCGAGAAAAATAGTTTTGAAAGAAGTTGTGACAGTAGCTAAAGTGTTTTTGATTGTTAGACTTGTGTTTAAACTGAACCATGTGGATTTATTATTTCAATTGCACTAACGTTGCTAATGAAGATTGTGAGAAGTTTGATGTGAAGGAAGTTTTCAAGGGTCAAGAGAAGAGGATGATATGATGTGATCAAGAAGAGTGAAAAGCCTAAGATTGAGGATTCCCCGGTGGTATATCCAAGCAAATTCCAAGAAGACTCAAGCGTCTAATCTTGGGGATGCCAAGGCATCCACTTCTTCATCAACAAATTATCAGGTCACTTATAGTGAAACTATATTTTTATTCGGTCGCATCTTATGTGTTTTACTTGGAGCGTCTTTTATTTTTGTTTTCAGTTTGCTTTTGCTTTTTATTTCAGTTTTTTTTACTTTCATAATAAGCTTGGTTGGACCCCAGAATTCTTTTATTAGAGAGTGACACGCTCCGCTTTTTCATGAGAATACGTTGTATTCTTAATCTCTGTCTAGCTGCTGCATTTATTTAGCTCCTGTTTTGCATGCATCTCTTATAAGAGTTGTTAGTTTTAGTAGTATTATTTGAGTACTCTCATGTTTTCTTGATGTATCATAAAGAGTATTTTTGTTAAAGCATGTTTTGTATGGTGCTCGTTGGGAGAAAGAAAATTGCTGCTTGAAGTAGAATTTATAACAGTACTAGTAGAAGCTTGTATAGACTGTGGCTAGGACTTTCTCATGACATGCTAAATGTTATTTTAGTTTTAAATCCTTGTGGTTATTGAGTAGCATGGTTAGCCTCAAATATCTTCGAGTGTTTAATGTGTATTGAAAGATTCATGAGTTGTTCTTGTCATAGTAAAGCATCAATATATGGTATTCTATTTTGAATGTTTTATTTGGTTGACTTGGCGCATGCTCACACCATGTTTATGACTACAAACCAGTAACGAATAGCCTCCATGACCACTTAGTTTTTGAACTTGTGATACTGCTTATGTTTTAATTAATGATGCTTATGTCGCTATGCATGATTCTGGCTCTTATGCTCTCTTGATTTGTCGCTCCCGGTCTTTTGCTAGCCTCCACCTGTACTGAGTATGAGCTCTACTCGTGCATCCAAACTCCCTTAAACCAAAAAAATTCCCATTGTGTATACCATACCTAGCTACATGTGGTATTTAACTATCATTCCAAAGTAAATTGCTCATGTGCTACCTTTAAAACCTTCAAAATTACTCCTGCTTTATGTTCCTGTTTTTGCTCATGAGGATGTCAATAGAGAATCTTTATCTCACTTGTTGATTGGATTTCACACCCTGGACTAGTTGTTTCATCCGCTTATCCAAATGATAGAAGAGCTGGCAGCGGGGTGCCCAGCCCCAAATTAATACAATCAAATTCTCTTCACTATCTTTTGCCCCTGATTTATTAGTCAAATCATAATTGTGTAAACAAAAGAGAAAGAGGGATTTCCTTCTCCACCAGTTGTGTCCTTCACCATGGGATCCGCTCTTGTGAATCCAGTTGACTTGTGACGTACTATATTTTCTATTTACCATTCGTTGACATTAGCATACATCTCCCAAAATATAGACATTCCTTCACCATGTGGCGCGGCCCCCCTTGGCCGCGCCACCTATAGGTGTGGGGCCCCTGGAGCTCCACCGCCTTTGCCCTTTCCTCTATTTAATCCCCCCGGATCGAAAAGCCTAGACACCTGATCAAAATCCGCGAAAAAGTTCCGCAGCCGCCGTCACCGTCAACCCTAGATCTGGAGGGTTCTGAAGCTGTTTCCGGCACCCTGCCGGAGAGGAGATCATCACCGGAGGCTTCTACATCACCATGCCTGCCTTCGGAGTGATGCGTGAGTAGTTCATCCTTGGACTACGGGTTCTTAGCTGTAGCTAGATGGTTGTCTTCTCCTCATATGCCTCCATTTTTAGATCTCGTGAGCTGCCTATCATGATCGAGATTGACCTTATGTAATTCTCTATGCTCTGTTTGCTGGGATCCGATGAATATTGACCTTATGCCAAGTTGATTATAGTCTTTATTTGCATATGTTATTTGTGATCTTGCATGCTCTCCGTTGCTAGCGGTTATTCTGGCCTAGTAGTTGCTAGTGACTCCAAGCGGAAGTATTTAGGGACACTTCTTTTCCTGGCTTCTCCCAGAAACTGCCCCCCACCAGGTTCTCCCAGAAACTCGAATCCTAAATTTTTTTTGCTTCTAATATAGTTAGGGTCTAATTAGCCTAGAAGAAAAAAAAGTTGGACTTCGAGTTTCTGGGAGAAGCTGGTGGGGGGCAGTTTCTGGGAGAAGCTGGGAAAAGAAGTGTCCCTTATGCTCGATAGTGGGTTCATGCCTCCTTGTTGCCTTGCTCGAGTGACAGAAATGTGAAGAGGGAGAATGTGATGTTGCCATTAGGGAGAAAACAACGGTGAGAGTGCCCGCGTGCATAATCATTGCTTACATTACACACTTTATTTAATGCAATTATATGTTGCTTACAACTTAATACCTAAGGGGGTTCGGATGATAACCTGAGGTTGGATTATCAGTCATAGATGCAGATGGATGTCGGTCTATGTATCTTGTTGTAATGCCCGCACTAAATACCATAGTAATCTTCATGTCATATTGTGTTCTATGGTGCAACCTCTATTTGTCAATTGCCCAGCTGTAATTTGTCCACCCAACATGCTATATTTTATGGAGAGACACCACTAGTGAAACTATGAACCCCGATCCATTTTTCACACTGTTAAACAAACTACAACAATTTCCTGCATTCTTTACTTACTGCAAGCATACACTGTTCTTCCACACTATACGTCTAATCTTTGTTTCCAGCAAGACCGGTGAGATTGACAACCTCACAGTACCGTTGGGGCAAAGTATTTTGGTTGTGTTGTGTGTAGGTTCCACGTTGTTACTGACACCGGTGAAGAGCCAGCACCACCGTCAGTGGCATCAACCTTCCGAAAGTCCTCCTTCTCCTACTGGATTGATAACCTTGGTTCTTAACTAAGGGGAAAACTCCTACCGCTGTGCTCATCACACCCTCCTCTTGGGGTATCCCAACGAGTGCAAGATCTACACCATCAGAGGATAAAATTTAGAATAAAAGAGAGGAACAATTTCCTCCCATCCAATAGGTTCACCATTCTTCAGTAATTTGAACCATTCAGCGGCTCTTCCTTTCAGCGATAAAGAAAATAATTTCCTTTTAACTTGATCCATTGTAATACCTGCACACCTGAATAACTCGCATAATTCATGTATAAAGAGCAAATGATCACCGAGATGAACAGTTCCATCACTGTAATAGCAGTCATTCATAACACGTGCAACCATTTTCATAGGTATTTTATAAGGATCTAATCCAGCAAATGACGGGTTAGCAACTACCCTGGTAGCAACGGTAGAAGTACCCCTAAACAGAGAACCAAAAGTATTCTCCATAATAAAATAAAACAGCAGACAGAAATAAAAACAACACTCACAGTAAAAGTTTCTCTTACCAATTCCACTTACCAATAGCACGTCACTCCCCGGGAACGGTGCCAGAAAATAGTCTTGATGACCCACAAGTATAGGGTGTGTATCGTTGTAATTTCGATAAACAAGATTGTCGAACCCAACGAGAAGCAGAAGGTGCTCACAAGCAGGTTGGATAGAGGATTCACTCTAAACACTAGCAAACGGGGTTTTTGGAGGTTTTTGATATAGCAGATAAATAAAGTGCGAGTAAATAAAGTGCAATAAATAATATTGCAGCGAGTGGCCCAATCCTTTTGAGATCAAAGGACAAACCGGTTGTATTACTTATGACTACCAAACGTTCTCGAGGACACATGGGAAGTTCGTTAAGTGCTTTCGCTTCGTTACAGTTGATTAATATCCATTGGTTCGTGAAGTGTTGTGTGGGTGAACCTATGCTAATGCACCGCCCAACTAGGACTAATACATACTTGTGATTATAACCCTCGTAAGCATCCACAAATACAAGAAAGTAATTAAGATAAATCTAACCACAGCCTTAAAATTCCGGGATTCTACGCTCCCTCATGCATTGGTTTCCTAACGGCGGTTTAGGGTTCTGTCACTCCGGCAACACCACAATTAGTAGCCAAATACACAATGCATCCTCCTAGGCCCATAAAAGTGAAGTATCATGTAGTCGACATTCACATGACACCATTAGAAGAATAGCACCACAACTTAAATACTGAACCACGAGATATTACTTCAACATAACTTCACTACTAATATCATGACTTATCCCATGTCCTCAAGAACTAAACGAACTACTCACAAGACATCATATGGATCATAATCAGAGGTGATATAATGGATAATAATAATCTGGACATAAGGTGCTAACACCGATATGAAGGGTACGTTGCATAGAAAACAAAAAATTTCCTACGCGCGATAAACCCGAATGGCCAAGATCTAATCTATGAGATGAAAGGCAACGGGGAGAAAGAGAGTCTTGAGATAATATACCCTCGAAGACTCAAAGTGGTACGAGATAAAATCTCGTTGTTGGCGTAGTCATAATCACGCCGATCCCGAGCGAGAAGAAGTGCACCGCAATCCGGCTGTGCCTCCGTAATCGGTCACACGTTCAGCTCGATGAAGACTTCTGTTCCCTCGATCCAGCGGGTAGCGGAAGTAGAGGATCCCTGGAACTCCAGTAGCACGACGGCGTCGTGGTGGTGAAGAATCCCACGGTCAGGTTTTCGCCAAGCCGGAGACCATGGAATGGAGCAGCGGGTGGAGGGAAAAAGAAGCGGGCAAGTCTGTGAAGAAGAGGGAGCTCTCACCCTCCTTTTATAGGGGAGGGGGAGGCAGCCCAAGGGGGGTGCGGCCAGCCATGGGTGCCCCCACCTCTTCCTCTCTTCATGTGAGTGGAAGCCCCACTCACACTCACTCATGCTCCCTTAATTTTCCACTTAGAAAATGCAAAGGTTTTTCTTTAATAAATAAATAAAACATTTTTATTTTTTTATTTATATTTGTTAATTCCATTAACAAATATTTGCATGCAGCACCTCGAATCATTTGTTAATTCTATTAACAACCATTTGGCGGAAAACCCCTTGAACTATTTCAATTTTCCCCGAAACAATTTTCGGAGCTGCCCAAAATATTCTTCGGTATTCCGTATCCTCTCTAACACTTCATCGAACCTTAAGTGTGTCACCCTACGGTTCGTGAATAATATAGGCATGATCGAGACTCCTCTCCGATCAGTAATCAACAGCGGGATCTGGAGATCCGTGATGACTCCTATATATTCAACAATGACTCTCGTGATCGTGTGAACCTTTCAACGTCGTAACGATTTTCCTTTGTCTCGCGATATATTACTTGTCCGAGATCCGATCATCGGTATCCACCATACCTTGTTCGATCTCGTTATCCGACAAGTACTCTTTTCTCGTTTCCGTGATATAACATCCTTGTGATCATATCACGTGCTTGCAAGCGGTGTCGATGTGAGATCACCGAGAGGGCCTTGAGTATATCTCTCCGTCATATTGGATGGAAAAATCCCATTCTTGATCCATGAGCTTCAACTAACACTTTCCGAATACCTAACGCCACCTTTATAGTCACCCTGTTACGGTGTGACGTATGATGTCATCAAAGTATTCTTTCGGTATTAGTGATTAACATGATCTCATGGTCTAAGGAACAAAGTTACTCCGAATGTAAGACGTAACAACAAAACTAAATGACTTGATCGTATTGTTATACTTATTTAGGGTCTAAGTTCATCACGTCATTCTCCTAATGACATGACCCCGTTATTAACAACATCCAATGTCTATGATCAGGAAACCTTGATCATCTGTTAATCAACGAGCTAGTTAAAAAAGAGGCTTCATTAGGAACGTTGGTTTGTTTATTAATCACACATGTATTAATGTTTCCGGTTAATACAATTCTAGCATGAGAAATAAACATCTATCATAAACAAGGAATAACATAATAAACACTTTATTATTGCCTCTCGGGCATATTCCCTTCAGTCTCCCACTTGCACTAGGGGCAATAATCTACATTACATAGTGATGAATCTAACACCCATTGAGTTCTGGTGTTGATCATGTTTTTCCCTTGAGAGAGGTTTAGTCAACGGATCTGCCACATTCAGATCCGTATGTACTTTGCAAATCTTCACATCCCCATCTGCTACATGTTCACAGATGGAGTGAAAACTGCGCTTGATATGCTTGGAATTCTTGTGAGACCTTGGCTCCTTATCATTGGCTATGGCACCATTGTTGTCACAATAGATAACCATTGGATCCAATGCACTCGGAACCACGCCTAGTTCGGATATGAACTCCTTCATCCAAACTGCTTCCTGTGTTGCCTCCGAGGCAGTAACATATTCTGCTTCTGTTGATGATCTCGCCACCACGGATTGCTTGGAACTCCTCCAGCTTACTGCTCCTCTATTCATAACAAATACGTACCCGGACTGAGAATTAGAGTCATCCGGATCAGTGTCGAAGCTAGCATCAACGTAACATCTTGCGACGAGCTCTTCTTCACCGCCATATATGAGAAACATATCCTTAGTTCTTCCCAAGTACTTAAAGATATTCCTGACTGCCGTGCAGTGTTCCAAACCTGGATCGGATTGGTACCTACTAGTCAAACTAATAGCATGTGCCACATCCGGTCTCGTACGTAGCATAGCATACATGATAGAACCTATGGCTGAAGCATAGGGAATCTTATTCATTCTCTCTCTATCTTCTGTTGTAGCTGGACACTGAGTCTTACTCAACGTTTTGCCTTGCAACATAGGTAAGAACCCCTTCCTACTATCTTCCATTCTGAACTTCTTCAGAATCTTGTCAAGGTATGTGCTTTGCGAAAGTCCAATTAAGCGCCTTGATCTATCCCTGTAGATTTTGATTCCTAATATATAAGCTGCTTCACCGAGTTCTTTCATCGAAAAACTACTATTCAAATAACCTTTTACGCTTTTTAAAAGTTCTATATCATTTCCAATCAACAATATGTCATCCACATATAGTACTAGAAATGCTACAGAGCTCCCACTCACTTTCTTGTAAATATAAGCTTCTCCGTATGTTTGGACAAATCCAAACCCTTTGAGCACCTTATCAAAATGGAGGTTCCAACTCCGGGATGCTTGCTTCAGCCCATAAATGGAACATTGAAGCTTGCACACCTTGTAAGCATCCTTAGGATCAACAAAACCTTTGGGTTGCATCATATACAACTCTTCCTCAATGTCACCATCAAGGAACGCTATTTTGACATCCATCTGCCAGATTTTATAATCGAAAAATGCAGCTACTGCTAACATAATCCTAACTGACTTAAGCATCGCTACTGGTGAGAAAGTCTCATCGTAGTCAACTCCTTGAATTTGTCGGAAACCTTTTGCGACAAGTCAAGCTTTATAGACGGTCACATTACCATGAGCGTCAGTTTTCTTTTTAAAGATCAATTTGTTCTCAACGGCCTTGTGGTCATCGGGTAAGTCCACCAAAGTCCAAACTTTGTTTTCGTACATGGATCCTATTTCGTATTTCATGGCTTCAAGCCATTTGTTGAAATCTGGGCTCATCATCGCTTCATCATACGTCGCAGGGTCATCACCTCCATCTACCATGAAGTTTAATACGGGATCTCCATACAGTTCAGGAGTTGTTCGTTCCCTAGTTGACCTGCGAGGTGCGGTAGTTTCCTCTTCTGGAGTTTCATGATCTTGATCATTAGCTCTCTCTTCAACTGACGGGGTCAGCACCGGAACAACTTCCGGCGTTGCGCTACTCGCCATTCCAAGAAGAGAAGGTTCAATAACCTCGTGGAGTTCTACCTTCCTACTATTCACACCTTTCGAGACAAACTCCTTCTCCAAAAAGTATCCATTCTTGGAAACAAAAATCTTGCCTTCGGATCTGTGATAGAAGGTGTACCCTATTGTTTCTTTAGGGTATCCTATGAAGATGCATTTTTCCGCTTTGGGTTTGAGTTTATCAGGTTGAAGCTTATTCACATAAACATCGCATCCCCAAACTTTTAGAAATGACACCTTAGGTTTGTTTCCAAACCATAATTCATACGGTGTCGTTTCAACGGATTTAGATGGTGCCCTATTTAAAGTGAATGCAGCGGTCTCTAGTGCATAACCCGAAAATGATAGTGACAAATCTGTAAGAGACATCATAGATCGAACCATATCCAATAAAGTACGATTACGATGTTCGGAAACACCATTACGCTGTGGTGTTCCGGCAAGTGTGAGTTGTGAAACTATTCCATATTGTTTCATATGCATGCCAAACTCGTAACTTAGATATTCACCTCCACGATCAGATCGTAGAAATTTAATCTTTCTGTTACGATGATTTTCAACTTCACACTGAAATTCTTTGAACTTTTCAAATGTCTCAGATTTGTGTTTCATTAAGTAAATATACCCATATCTACTCAAATCATCTATGAAAGTGACAAAATAACGATATCCACCGCGCGCCGATACACTCATTGGTCCACACACATCAGTATGTATGATTTCCAGTAAGTCTGTCGCCCGTTCCATGGTTCCAGAAAACGGGGTTCTAGTCATCTTGCCCATAAGGCATGGTTCACATGTTTCAAATGATTCATAATGAAGCGATTCTAAGAGTCCATCAGAATGGAGCTTCTTCATGCGTTTAACACCAATATGACCTAAGCGGCAATGCCACATGTAAGTAGCAATATCATCATTTAACTTAATTCTTTTGGCATTCACATTATGAATATGTGTATCAATACTATCAAGATTCAAAAGAAATAAACCATTCTTCTCAGGTGCATGACCATAAAAGATACTATTCATATAAATCGAACAACCATTGTTCTCAGACTTAAAGGAATATCCATTCCGCATTAAGCAAGATCTAGAAACGATATTCATGCTTAATGCAGGCACCAAATAACAATTATTGAGGTTTATAACTAATCCCGATGGTAGACGTAGGGGTAGCGTCCCGACGGCGATCACATCAACTCTTGATCCATTGCCGACGCGCATCGTCACCTCATCCTTTGCTAGTGGTCGCTTATTCTGCAGCTCATGTTTCGAGTTACATATGTGAGAAACCGAACCAGTATCAAATACCCAGGTGCTACTGCGAGTACTAGTAAGGTACACATCAATAACAAGTATATCATATATACCTTTGTTCACTTTGTCGTCCTTCTTATCTACCATATATTTGGGGCAATTGCGCTTCCAGTGGCCAGTACCCTTGCAATAAAAGCACTTAGTCTCAGGCTTAGGGCCATACTTGGTTTTCTTCTCACGAGCAGCAACAGATTTGCACCCTTCTTGAAGTTTACTCTTGGCTTGCCTTTCCTGCCTTTCTTGAAACTAGTAGTATTATTGATCATCAACAGTTGATGTTCTTTCTTGATCTCCACTTCAGCAGTTTTAAGCATCGAGAGAAGCTCATGAAGAGACTTCCTCATGCCTTGCATATTATAGTTCATCACGAAGTTCTTGTAACTAGGTGGCAGAGATTGGAGAACACGATGTATCCCTAGCTCAATGGGAATCGTTATTCCCAAGGCTATGAGCTTATGAGCGTACGCAGACATCTTGAGTACGTGCTCACTAACGGAGCTGTTCTCTTCCATCATGCAGCTAAAGAACTTTTCTGAAGCGTCATAACTCTCAACTGCGGCATGGGTATCGAAAATCATTTTCAATTCTCCCATTGTAGCATAAGCAGTGTTGTTCTCGAAACGTTTTCGCAACTCTGGCTCTAATCCATAGAGGATGCCGCCATGAACTATACTGTGGTCCTCTTGTTGAGTCAGATAAACATTTTTATCTTCATCAGAAGCATCATCAGCGGGCTGGTCATCTAGCGGTGCATCAAGCACATAGAGCTTCTTACAAGCGGTGAGGAGAATCCTCAGGTTAAGTGCCCAGTTGGTAAAGTTGCTTCCATTGTTAGCTAGTTTTTCTCTCTCCATGAACATATTGAAATTGAAGGTGGGTGGTGCCATGATCTACAACATATTTGCAAAGACTATTTAGACTAGGTTTATGATAAATTAAGTTCAAGTTAATTCTAAAATTATCCCATGAAATCCCACTCAAAAACAACATCCTTCTTAGTCGTCTTTAGTGATTACACGAACCAAATTCAGTACACCGAAACCGATCATCACGTGAGATGGTGTAGTTGCAAAGGCGAACATCAACATGTTCATCATATCATCCATATGACTCATGCTTTACCTTTCGGTTATGTGTTCCGAGGCCATGTCTGTACATGCTAGGATCGTCAAGTAGAACCATAGTATTGCGTGTGTTTCAAGGCCATGTCTGTACATACTAGGCTTGAAAACACTCGTTGTATGCGAACGTTGAGTCTATCACACCCAATCATCACGTGGTGTGTCGAAACGACGAACTTTCTTAACGGTGTATACTTAAGGAAGAACACATTATTATCTTGATATTAAGTGAGAGGGATCATCTTATAATGCTACCGTCGCGATCTAAGCAAAATAAGATGCATAAAAGGATAAACATCACATGCATCGATAATGTGATATGATATGGTCCTTCTTGCACTTGATCTCCATATTGTGCATCATGGTATGATCTCCATCATTCCACCGGCGTGGCACCAAGGTTCGTGGCACCTCCATCTTGATTGTCCATTACAACATATCACATGGATATGATATACAACACGCAGGCCATAAAAATAAGACAACCATATGGCTCCAACCGGTATGTCAATAATTTACAAAATATATCATCTCATACATAACGTTTGTAACATTGACCATATCACATCACATTCCCTGCAAAAACAAGTTAGACGCCTGTAATTTATTTTTGCATATTTTACGTGGCTTGGGCTTATGAGGATAGAACCGTTCATACCTACGTACAAGAGCCACAACGTTGATAGAACATATTTTTAACAACCCTTTGTAGATTAGATCTTAACTATAGTAGGAGAAACGGACACCCCCTTAATCACAAGTGAGACAATTCTCGCGTACATAGTACACGTAAACTTAGTCTAGGGCAGCTTCATCCTACTATGCCACTAAGATCATAAAATACTCCAAGAGGCAAAAACATGATCATCAACGCCCACATACTCATATGTGTTCTACCCGTACAAATTATCTACGCATAGATCCGGCTCTGATACCACTGAAGGGTACGTTGCATAGAAAACAAAAAATTTCCTACGCGCGATAAATCCGAATGGCTAAGATCTAATCTATGAGATGAAACACAACGGGGAGAAAGAGAGTCTTGAGATACTATACCCTCGAAGACTCAAAGTGGTACGAGATAAAATCTCGTTGTTGGCGTAGTCGTACTCACGCCGATCCCGAGCGAGAAGAAGTGCACCGCAATCCGGCGGTGCCTCCGTAATCGGTCACACGTTCACCTCGATGAAAACTTTCGTTCCCTCGATCCAGCGGGTAGCGGAAGTAGAGGATCCCTGGAACTCCAGCAGCACGACGACATGGTGGTGGTGAATAATCCCACGGTCACGGCTTCGCCAAGCCGGAGACCATGGAATGGAGCAGCGGGTGGAGGAAAAGAAAGTGGGCAAGTGTGTGAAGAAGAGGGAGCTCTCACCCTCCTTTTATAGGGGAGGGGGAGGCAGCCCAAGGGGGGTGCGGCCAGCATATGGGTGCCCCCACCTCTTCCTCTCTTCATGTGAGTGGAAGCCCCACTCACACCCACTCATGCTCCCTTAATTTTCCACTTAGAAAATCCAAAGGTTTTTCTTTAATAAACAAATAAAACAATTTTATTTCTTTATTTATATTTGTTAATTCCATTAGTAAACATTTGCATGCAGCACCTCGAATCATTTGTTAATTATATTAACAACCATTCGATGAAAAACCCCTTGGACTATTTCAATTTTCTCCGAAACAATTTTCGGAGCTGCCCAAAATATTCTTCGGTATTCCGTATCCTCTCTAACGCTTCATCGAGACTCCTATATATTCAACATGATCGAGACCTACTCTCCGGTATGATCGAGACCAAGTGTGTCACCCTACGGTTCGCGAATAATATCGACATGATCGAGACTACTCTCCGGTAAATAATCAACAGCGGGATCTGGAGATCCGTGATGACTCCTATATATTCAACGATGACTCTCGTGATCGTGTGAACCTTTCAACGCCGTAACGATTTCCCTTTGTCTCGCGATATATTACTTGTCCGAGATCCGATCATCGGTATCCACCATACCTTGTTCGATCTCGTTATCCGACAAGTACTCTTTTATCATTTCCGTGATATAACATCCTTATGATCATATCACGTGCTTGCAAGCGGTGTCGATGTGATATCAACGAAAGGGCCCCTGAGTATATCTCTCCGTCATATTGGATGGACAAATCCCATTCTTGATCCATGAGCTTCAACTAACACTTTCCGAATACCTGATGCCACCTTTATAGTCACCCTGTTACAGTGTGACATTTGCTGTCATCAAAGGATTCTTTCGGTATTAGTGATTAACTTGATCTCATGGTCTAAGGAACAAAGTTACTCCGAATGTAAGACATAACAACAAAACTAAATGACTTTATCATATTGTTATACTTAGTTAGGGTCTAAGTTCATCACGTCATTCTCCTAATGACATGACCTCGTTATTAACAACATCCAATGTCTATGATTAGGAAACCTTGATCATCTGTTAATCTACGATCTAGTTAAAAGAGAGGCTTCACTAGGAACGTCAGTTTGTTTATTAATCACACATGTATTAATGTTTCCGGTTAATACAATTTTAGCATGAGAAATAAACATCTATCATAAACAAGGAATAACATAATAAACACTTTATTATTTCCTCTCGGGCATATTCTCTTCATGATAAATCTCACAAGCATCAACTACTAACAAGTAATCCACACCGAGAGAGAGATGTAATGTAAAACAACTATAGAGGCCCCTAATTGTTACAGCGGGATGATGGTGGATGATGAGGGTGATGGTGCTGGTGGTGATGATGATGACGATGACGGTCTTGATGATGCCCGGAGCGATGACGGTGACGATGGCGATGATTTCCCTTCTCCAGAGAGGAATTTCCCCGGTAGATTTCCCCTGCCGGGGAGCTTTTCTCTCTCGGGTGTTTTCTGCGCCGAGGCAGCGACGGAATAATTCTTTGATGATAGTCTGGGGCTTAGGGTTCCCTAGGGGTCAAGTACGCAAAAGAGGTCGAACAGAGGTAGGCCAGGGTGGCCACACCACCTGGCGGCGCGGCCAAGGGGGGGCGCCACCTGGTGGTGTGGGCCCCTGGTGGACCCTCCCTCCAGCTCTCCTCATGGATGGCTCCCTCATCTGGACTTCTAAGACATCTCCGGTGTTTTCTCCCTCTTCTTCTGATCTTCTGAAGTAGGGTATCCGGACGGTGCTTTTTCCATCAGATTTCTGGTCCCGGTGTTTATTCTCCAAAAATTATGAAACATGCAAAATAAGATAAAATAATATAAGTGATGCATCATAACATGAAATATATCGATGAATAACAAAAAAAATAACAATATAAAACGGTGATGCAAAATGGACATATCAGGTCCCACCTTACATCCCCTAAAATTAGGATTTACCCACAGGAGGACATCTGGCCCCCTCCGGCACTGCCCACATACGTGGAAAGTCCCCTGGAACTCTACCGGAACCCCGTGACCCATATAGATAAAATCATCGACCTCGTCTAATGATGTCAGAAACATATTCCCGACATCCAGGGACATCTCATATCCTCTGTTATATCTCATATAACATTCTGTCTACACCGACATTATTTCTCTCTCATGGTAACTTGCCCCTGTTAGCGACACAGACCAAGCCCTCCAAAAAGCACCACACAAAGCGCCCCTGTGCTCACTTGCCTCTCTTTGCGTTCCGCCCCGCCGCCTCTCTCCACCGCCGGCGACCTGCGCCGCTCGACCTCTCCTCTGCTCTTCCTTCGTCCTTCCCACGCCGCGCCTCCAGCCCCCCGTCGTTCTGCCAGCTTCGCGCATGTCGCTGACGCCTCGCCTCGCCTGCGCTGTCCCCAACGACCAAGGGTGTCCACCTTGCACCGAAGGTGTTCATCATTTTGACTAGGAAGGCGCCGCTTATTTTTAATCTCTGTTGTTGTCTATAGACGACAATTTTCTGATGCCACTTTTATTTTGATAGATGGATAACAACGATGAGTTGATGGTGAACTTTCTCCTCAAGGAAGAATCTGATATCGACGCCGAGGAAGATAAGAACTTTCTAGTTCTTACTTGTCTTGCACGACTCCTCGGCGACGATGATACCAATAGTGAACCAAAGCGAGGAGGCTCCAAGTTTATAAGGAGAAAGACCAACCCGAGGATGAGAATGGAGGGCCACTGCATGCTCTTGGCCAACTATTTTGCCGATGAACCAAGATTTGATGCAAAGGACTTTCGTCGGAGATTTCAGATGAGCCAAAAAATTGTTCCTCACATTGGTGCAGAATGTGCCGGAGCACTACACCTGGTTCAAGATGAAGAAAGACACCGTGGGGCTGGTTGGTTTCTCGTCAATTCAGAAGTGCACTGCTGCTATGAGAATGCTTGCATATGGAGCCCCTTCAGATGGTAAGGACGACTATCTACGCATGTCTAAGTCGACGCTATGAAAGCCATGTACAGAACCTGCGATAGTGGATTTTTGCCTAAACTAATTGAGAGGACAAAACGAGGAAGAAACTGGTCGGATCCTGGTAACAAATGAAGTAAGAGGCTTTCCCGGTATGCTTGGGAATATCGATTGCATGCACTAGACACGGAAGAACTGTCCATTTGCTTGGTAAGGATTGTACAAAGGGGCCATCATTGAGTTTGCAACGTGGTCCTTAAGGCTGTGGCAGATCATGAGACTTGGATTTGGTACGCTTGGCATGGCAGGAGCTCACAATGATATCAATGTGCTGCAGCGTTCCCTTGTCTTCGTGAAACTTGTTAAAGGCCATGCTCCGCCACTGAACTATATTATCAATGGCAACGAATACAAAAAGGGATACTACCTTGCGGATAGTATCTATCCAAGATGGTTAACATTTGTGAAGACAATTTACAATCCTACACGCAACAAGAAATCCTGGTTTACGTGAGTACAAGAGAGCACAATAAAGGATGTCGAGCGTGCATTTGAATTGCTCCATCACAGTTTTGCCATTGTACGATATCCTACTCTCACTTGGTTGGCCGAGCAGTGGGGGAGGTCACAAATGCATGTGTGATCATACACAACATGATCATTAAGGATGATCGTGCAAATCCAGTCCATGGTCATCTTCTCGTTTGAATTTCAGGGTTCTCTCGTCAATGTGGATCACAATATGCGAGGAGGTTGGACTGATTACATCTCTATGCATATGAAGAGCCGAGATGAAACTACTCATGATCAATTCCAAGATGATTTACTGGAGCATTTGTGTGTTCGCAAAGGCTTTGCGGTGGCATAGTTCACTTTCAATTTATATTTAATTGTACGAATATTTTTATTTTTAGCCATTCATGAACTATATATGTATTATTTAAAAGTACTCACTCCGTTCTATATTAGTTGTCAGAATTTGTCAAAATATGGATGTATCTAGACATATTTAGTGTATGGATATATTCATATTTTGACAAATCCATCGCATCTAATTTGGGACGGAGGAAATAGAACGTAACTATTGAGCACGTGAGTGGAGATCTCTTGAATGTGGAAGTTAGGGCATCTCCAGCCGTTGCGCCCCCCAGGGCCCAAAACGCCGCCGTTTTGGTGCCGCCGCGGCGCTAAACGGCGCTATTCTGGAACCTGGGGGGGGGCTCGTTTCCCAGTCGCGTCCCGAGCCCAACAAATCGGCCCAAACAAACGCAGTTGAAAAACTAGTCGAAATTTTATTGAGATTTGAAACTGCGTACATATTCGGCGCGAATTTAAAGCTAAAACGATAAATTTAAACTAAAAACAGCGGATACTACGCGATGACTACGCCTACGTCTACGCTTCGTCGTCTTCGTCGTGGCGGTGCTGGTTGGAGGGTCCAGCTCCGTCCTGGCTCGCTGCGGCGAGACGGCGCTGCTCCGCCCGCTCCGCTCGGGCCTGCAGGCGCAGCCGGTGCAGCTGCGCCTGCTCAGAGGGCGGGCGGTTGCGCCGCCGCTCACCCTGCAACGCCAACTCACGCCGCGCCTCGCAGAGGGCGATGACGCCCTCCTGCTCGACGGAGGCAGCCCGCCGGGCCATCTGGCGGCGCACCGCTCGCGCCGCCTCCTCCCGCTGGTGCGTCTCCAGGGAGGCTCGAACGGCGGCTGCCTCCGCCGCCGCCGCGGCCTGCTCGAGGACGCCGCGCACCTTGCGGTACGCGTCCTCGTTCTGCGAGGTCTCGAAGGAGTGCAGCCCGGCGTGCTGCTCGGGCCACACCGGCTGCCTCCTCACCTCGCGCCTCCAGTGGCGGGCAGCCCGCCGTGCTTCGCGCGCCTCGTCGTGCTCGGGCGGCTGCTCCGGCGCCACCACCTGCGGCTCCGGTGCAGCTCGCTGCGCTGGCTGCAGCTCGTCGTCGTCGCTCTCGGGCCACGCCTCCTAGTGGTTGTCCATTGCGGCGGGGTTCGAAAGTGGAGAAAAGAACGGCGAGGAGGGGTCGAGAATGTGCGTACGGGGAGGGCGCGGCCACCGTTCTTATAGCCTGGCTGGGCCAGTCGCCGCGCCGCGCGTGTCGCCGCTGCCGCACCGCCATTAATCCGGTGGACTTTGACTGGCCACGCGTGTCGCCGCTGCATGCACTGGCCGCCGCCTCCGGCAGCCTTTGACGGCGCGGGCGCCGAGAAGGAAATCACGGGCGGGGGTTTCCGTTCCCGCGCTTTCCCGGCGCGTCACTGACAGCGTTGGCCCGCCCGCGCGGCCTCGCAGTTTCGCCCCCCCAGGCCGAACCCAGCGGGCTGGGTTCGGCCTGGGTGCCGCGGCGCCAAATAGCGCCGAAACGGCGCTATTTGGGCCTCTGGGGGGGGCGAGTGGTGAAGAAGCGGCGCTATTCGCCGCTTCCGCCGCGAAAAAAGCCCCTTGGGGGGGCTCTGGGGGGGACGGCTGGAGATGCCCTTAGGACATCTCCAGCGGGGCTGCTCAAATGCGGACCAATTTGGTCCGCATTTTGTCTGTTTGAGCAGCCGTCCGGGGCCGTGTCCGCGCGGATTTGGGCCGTGCACCCAGCGGGGCTGCTCATTTGCTGGCCACGGTTCGAAAAAAAGTACCAAAATGCCCTAGATAATAACAAATAATATCGGCGCATGCAAAAAGGGCCACGTTCAGGCCATGCCGGTCACGTTCAGGCCATGCCGGCCACGGTTCGGGCAAGGTTCAGGCGGCCAGGTGAGGCCATGCCAGCCCAGGGCCAGAATGTACAAAAGCGACGCCGGCCGCGTGTTCAGGCCGTCGCCGGGCACGATCGGGGCGTGGCGCGATCACTCCTCGCCCTGCATGTACCGCTGCTGCTTCTTCTCGAAGTAGGCCTTCTTCCTCGGGGTCAGGCAGCTCAGGTCCATGGCCATGATCTGCGCCTCCTGGGCGGCCAGAGCGATCTCGACCTCCTTCCTCTTGTTCTCGGCCTCCATGGCCCTGGTCGAGGCCTCCATGGCCCTGGTCTTGGCGTTCTCCTCCTCGATCTCGAGTTTCTTCGTTTGCACGATAAAGTAGTTCTTCGTGATCTCCTCGCGCTCCCGCCGCTTCTTCTCCTCCCTCTCGTCCTTCTTGTCGCTCACCTTGTCCTTCTGCGAGATGAACCCTTGGAGGGTCTCTTGCAACGCGATGGTCGTGGCGTCGCGCTTGTTGTCCAGCTTGGAGTTGCTCCGGCCCCTTGGTCGTTCAGTTGTCGCGCCTTCGGCCGGCTGGCCCGTGGCCATTGGCGGCACCCCGTCCGGCATGACCTGGCCTTTCTTGATGGCGTTGTGGAGCTCCTTCCACTTTTGGTTGTCCTTCATCTTCTTGTAGCAATGGGCGAAGTTGAAGGACTTGCCACCATGCTCGGCCTTGTACAAGGTCAGCGCTTGGAAGACCTGCACACACTCGACGGTTGGACACGGGGGCATTGCATATGAAGGACAGGGACGTGTGGCCACTCACCAGGTCGCCGAGGGTGGCGCCGCTTTGAGGCCGGGCCATGGCGTGCTCGAAGGAGCCGGTGAACTTGCTGCACTCGGACGAGATGAGCCCGAACCTCTTTTGGATGGATAGCTCGCTCCGGGTGGTGACCATGGAGTACGGTGGCAGGACGGCCCGCTCTTGGTAGTTCCGGTGCATCCTCCTCCAATAGGCGTTGCCCTTCATCTCGGCCCCGGTAATGGTGTTCTGCCCCACCTCCATCCATGTGTCGCAAAGGCACTCGTCCTCCGCCTCCGTGAACCCAATGCCCCGCTTCACGGTCCTCTTGGCGGCCTTGGCCTGCTGGGTCAGCTCGTCCATGAACATGGGCATGTCGTCGATGTGGGGCACGTCGTCGACGGGGACCTCCTCTTCCTCGTACAGCTCGTCCCCGGGGTGGACGTACCTCGCCTGGCCGTCCTCGCCTATCATGTTCGACATGAGCCCCTCGACCTCCTCCGTTGTCATCTCCGTGGGCTGCGTCTCCATGTCCTGCATTTCCTCGAACAGGTTGCGGGGCACCGGGCGAACGGACGGCGGGGGGCGCCCAGCGGCTTTGCTCGACGGGGCAGTCGACAAGCAGGACATGGGCGCCGTGTTCAGGTCGATGGAGACCCTGGCCGGCGAGGAGTCCTCCATGTCCACCGAGAAGAAGGGAGGCGGCGTCGGGTCACGGCCTGGCAAGAAGCCGTATGCCGGCGCGGGCGATCCCGTCGTCGGCCGCTCGCTCTGGAGGCTGCTCCGCGGCCGGGCCGCCGATGCATTCGAGCTGCAGGCTTGCGCCGGAGTCGCGTTCATGGTGGGTGCCGGCTGCAGGCCCAGCATGATTATGGCCGCCTGCGCCGCCATCTGGGCGAGCTTTTTCTGCTCGTCCTCCATCGGGTGCGGCGGCGCCTCCTTCGCCCTCCTCCTCCGGTCCGCTCTCTTCGCCGATTGCTCCGCCGTCCGCGCCAGCTCGGCCGCGTCCTTCGTCTTCTTCACCTTCGGCTTCTGCGGCGGCAGCGCGGGCCTGGTTCGGGCCGGGACCAGCTGGTCCAGGGTCACGGAGGCGTAGGTGGCGGTGGCGGTGGCGGTGGCGGCGGCGGCTCCTTCTTCGTCGGCCATGGCTAGGGCAGCGGGAGTGGATGAGGGGTGGGAGGGGAAAGGGCAAATGTTCTCAGCTTTTGTGTGGGCCACGACGGGGGGTTCGGGACACAAATTGTTGTCCCAACGTGTCCGGAGGCTGCTCAAAACTGGACCAAATTTGGGTCAGATTTGAGCATCCGCGGACAAAAAAACGGACCGCGGTCCGTATGAGCAGCGCCGCTGGGGCCTGGTTTTGGCCCAGGCTGCTCAAATCCGGCCGGTCCGGGCCAAATGAGCAGCCCCGCTGGAGATGTCCTTAGTCCGACGTTGTTACCGGTTTATTTTCTTCGAGACGGACCAGGTTTTAAAAGGTACTATCTCTGTTCACAAATAGATGACTTTCATTTGTTCAGAAGTGAATATATGTAGCAAATGAAATTTATGACCAGAGGGAGTACAAAAAACGAAGATATGCCTCGTCAGCTAAAAATCGTCGGTTTGTCCTATCACCGGGTACCAGCTCTGCGTCGTTGGGACTTGGGAGTGAATAGTGAACACGTTCTTGAGGTGAAAAAAAAAGCGAGGATGGATCGCAGGAGCACGGTAAATTGATGGTGGTAGACTGCCTAGTAGTGTACGTGAGCAACGCAGCTGTTACTTCTGATAATTTCGAAAGAAAAAAAAGCTGTTACTTCTGATACTGCCTACAGTGTCTACAGTAGCAGTAGATCAGCAGGTAGCAGTGACACGATCTAGACCTCATTATTGGCGTTAGATACAGGCTCTGATAGGTGAGTCGCTACACTACACTCATCTGGCATTCAGAATTAGGTGAGGTGTCCAGTATCTAAAAGATTAGATGCATGGATCGACCTACTATATCTATATGTCGTGCACATGCACCTGGATATCGATCGTGGCCGAGATCCAGATACCGGCCGGTCAATCATGCATGCTGCTACATTGCTTGATCAAAACCAACTTTGATCGTACACGTGAATCACCTCTACGAACACCATTATATATCTCCAACACGACACGACGATCCTATCTCTACCTAAAAGGTCCTAAGCTGTACTGTACTAAGTAGCTCGCATCACCTTTTGTTTTGGGTTTTTTTTGCCGTGGATGGAAGTGGAACAGCGCCCGCACGGACGACGCACGCTTTTTACATACGGTTGCGTGTGTTTTCTCATACTACTGTACTATAGCTTTGGGTGGCTTTTGCTTGGAGTAAATGAAAGCCGTAAACATTTCCCTTTTGAGAAAGAGGTAACTTTTCCCGGTCACCGCGATGGAAATGTTTCTCGCTGATTAACGGCTGCTTCTTCACCTAACCTTTTGTAGGTCAGGGGTCAACTAAACTACAGTACTAGCGGTAATACGCAAGCTTGGCAGGTTAGTTCCATAGTCCGGGCTAAGCTGCCCATGCACAGGTGTAAGTTAACTGTGAATTACCGCCATTTCTTACTTGAGTAACTAGCAGACCTGTAGTAAACCTGAAAATCCGCCCCCACGTGAGATAATTATCACAGCAACGACCGGGAGGGGGCGCTACGCTACGCTATATTCCAAAACAAATAGCCGTGCAATGCAAACATACGATACACGCCAGTTGTTCCAAGTGTACCCTACTCCACTTAAAGAAGCATCAAGTAGCCATACGGGGCACGCAGTCGTCACGTGCCCGTCCCCCACGGCCACCACGAGCCCCAGGTTTTAGTTAAGCTCCGCCTAATCTAGCTTTGTCTCGAGCTCTTTTGAGGGCCGGTCGTGATTTCGGTCAAAGGAAGGCCAAGATTCCAGCTAGCGCTGGGAGTGCTGTGGGGGTGTGATGCGATGTGGAGATGGATTCGTACCATTTTAGGCTTAACTTTAAGGTTACGCCTAGCTAGCGATAGAATACATCAAGTCCGGCTGGCTGGCGTTCGGAGTAGTAGGAGATTAAATTAAAATAAAACAATCCCCCATATCGTGTTTCGCACGGATGTACAGTACGTAAGAATAGGTTCGACCTTGCTGTGCTTTGGCAAAGGGATGAATTGCATTGGAGAGCATATCGCTGCAGCGTGAGGACCGCGACGCAGCGTGCGCAAGTGTGTTTATGCTTGGACCCCTCCCGGCATCACCACCATTGGTTCCCTCCTTTGCGTCAAAACGATGCGCAGATCTGCATTCTTTCTTCTCCGGTGGCCGGCCGTCCAATTATGCAATCTATCCCCGGCCGTAACTTTTTTTCCAACATGCAGTTGTCCCCTTGGCCAGGTCGATCGAACCTTTTCATCCAACAATGTAGAACGGCCTCGCTCGCTCGCTTCTGTCGATGCTGATTGTGGTACTACTAGTAGCTAGCTAGACAAGGAAAGTTCGCGTGCTAAGCAAACCGATCGAGCAAGAGGACATCGCTTTCCCCTTCATTTTCCAGCCTTTCGATCGTCGCATAGATCCATCCTCGCCACTTCTGTCTCAAGGTTGGACTGGCGACCAGGTCCTGACTGGCGATGGCTCCAGCTAGTCACACCCGTCGCGTAAATGTAAATTGTGTAGACGTTACTGCGTTTCCATATACTCCGTACGTAAATGGAGCGATGAGGATGGTCATGACTACGTGCCGAGAGCGGGGGTTGGACCTTGCAATTCAAGGCAACGCCCATCAAAGCCTCCTTAAAGTCACTCATTATCTCCTCTCGTGTTACCTGCATATAGCCATGCAGGAAAAATCATAGGACAGGAGGAGGAGGAGTGCGTTACACGGAAAGCATGTCCTGCGTGTCGTGAAAACGTTGGAAATGTCGCCGACGGACCAGCAGCGCGAGCAGGCCCCGGTATGCACGTGCAGAGGCCGGGACACATGCGTGCGCCACTTTACGGTTGCAGCACTGGCTCGTTCCCGGGCCCAAACTCCGCCCAGCGCATTTTCAGAAGTCTGGTACGGCCGGACACGTCTTTCTCCGATATTTAGCAAAACAAAGATCGTACTATTTTTTTTGTACAAGAACAAAGATCGTATTGGAGAGCGGACTATCCAAACACAGGGGCAGTTACATTTTAAAGGTGATTTAAAATGTCCAAACGTTTACATCTTGACAGAATATGTATGCGGCATAAGATTTCGTTAAAAAATAATTTTTATTTTTCCTTCACAAAAAAGACAAAGGAAAACAAACTTTCCACTACACATATTTTTTGTGTTTTTTGCACGGGCCAAATAAAACGTTTTTTTTCACAAAAATCTCTGCGCGTACTTAGAACGTAGACATGTTACCCGCAACTTTTTTCCATATTTTTTTGACACTTGATTTTTTTTTAAGGCGAGGCAGATGTCCCCATGTTCGTCTATACTTTTTCCAATCGTATTGTTGCATTTCAAAACTTTACAGAAATATTTATGCATATAGGTGACTTATGAATGGTTTCAAGAATAAGTATATACCTCTCGGTCCCGGTGAATAAGACGTACTCTCTCCATTCCAACAAATAAGGCGCACACGATTTTCAAATTTTTTCTTTAACCAAGAATTAATTCATATACATATATATTGTATGAAATTGGTATAATTAGAAAGTAGTTTTTCAATGTGAATCTAGCAATGTAAATTATGTACTATATAGTCAAGATATTTTGTTGCTCAATTCTTTCGGCCAATGTCCGTATTAAAAATATGTGTGCGTCTTATTCATATGAATGGAGCTAGTATGAATTTAGTCACAAGTCAAATCCTACTAAGTTTGAACAAATATATAGAAGATGAAGAAAATATCAGCGTGTACAATATTAAATAATAATCTGGAAATATATTCTATTGAAATTTGATAGTGCTTTGATATTGCAAATGTGCATATTTTTTGTCTCTATCATTAGTTAAATTTAGACACCGTTGATTTTTTTTACTAACACTTATATGGCTAATTTATTGAAATCGAGGGAGTACTTTAACATTACCTGCACGGTTGTTACCAACATTGGAGAGATATATATGAGCAATGTTGATGTTCTATAAAAATTGTCTAGAGGTTCCTAAATTCTTAGAACCGCGTATAACAATATAGTTACTTTCTCCATGTCATTTGAGTCATAATTATAAGTAAATAAACAATACTAGATCTTATATTTCAACACAAATGTATCCTAATATATATTAATATAACATTTTAACAATTGTTTATTTATTTGTCAAAAATATATTGAAAATTTATGAAAAGTAGTACTCCTCTAATCCGAAATAAGTGTCGGAGCTGTATGTATAAGTTCTGCATGATTAAGTCGTTTCTAGCAACATAAATTTCGGATCGGAGGGAGTAAATCATATTTTTTTTATGTGGTACTTAAATATTTTGTGTATGATAAATTCTGGTTACATATTATTGTTTGCATTTGCATGCACCAAACATTAATATTGACTTGTGAAATTAATATTTGTAGAAGGGCTCTTTTGTTTCTAAATAAACAAAACCGAAGGCAATTACTCCCTCAATTTTGAATACAAGATCACTATCAACAGCATAATTTGCAATTATTTGAGGCCACTATCTCTTTCTGAAATATTTGATTAGGTTTATAATTCGTCCTAATGCGAACGCTTGCATGCAGGCATAGAGAAAGTGACATCGTATGCAACATGTTTAATTAGTCCAAAACACGAGACTTTTTTCACACGGTTAGTTATGCCATTTCTTAGTAGGATTTTTTTGTGAGGTATCTGAAATTTCAGATAGGGACCTTGTGTAGAAAACCAAATGGAGTGAAGTGATAACTAACATGCAACATACAAAGAGATTTACTAGGAAAATCATGAGAAGAATATCCTAGATGTGTCATTTAAAAAAAAAATGTTCGCTACGGTTTTACCGATGACGTGGAAGCACCCAACTGTTCTCCAGAGTACATGTTAGACCCAAGTTAATTGGAACGCATCTTGGGCATCACACATTAAGAAGTAGTGAGATACTCTAAGTGGCGTATTTAACGGAAACACGAAGATTCACTTCCTAGGTTTGTTGTTCATGCTGGTAGTGTACCTATATTCCTGCATCTCGGTTGCTTCGTACTCTCGAGAACAGTTGGAATCGAAGCCAGGTGGTCCACAGTTTGCCTACACGTACGACGCGTGCTGCAAAGCGTATGCAAGGTGGCATGAGTGAAGCGTGTGTTGCTGGTAGTACATTCATATGGCTGTCCCCGATCCGGCGGCACGCACGCATGCTAATAACTTCCGCAACGAATTGATAGACCGATCAATGACAATCGACCCACCCACACTCGGCTAGCTAGTGGAGTACAATGAGCTGCAAAGTGAAGGTACTGACGTTTTCCAGCGACCTCATTTAACATTTAGCGGCCACGTACGTACGTACACGCCTAACCGCCTTCGTGCTGTCGTCCTGTTCCAAAGCGGAGATTTTTATGCCCATTTCGCCGACTTCATTCTCTCCTTTTTTTTTAGCGTCGCATGTGCCCGGTTTGCGAAAGGCGAAAGTGATTAGGACGATCTGCAGCAGCGAAGCGTAGGGACACGAGTTGGAAGAAGTGTCCGACCCAGCGGGTACTAGACTAGTTGGTGCGGGTGGGTGAGACGTTCAAATCGACACGAATAGCCACCTTGATGGAGGACAAGGCCACAAGGGAGCAGGCCATCGAGACGACGTGCCAGTGCGATATATAGCACGGCGGCTACGATGTACCGTCCGCCGATGGCGCACGTCGTCGTCGTGGTGGTGGTACGTGCATGGATGGGTCCAATCGGCCAGTCGGGGTAAATACATTCAAGGAGCTACGGGCGGATGGATTTGTCATGACCTGCTCTGGTTCTGCTGGTAGCTACCTGCTGGCCCGAACGTGCACGTACGGACGGCATGGCCCTGCCGGTCGGCGCTGGAACGAACGATGGGAGGTAATACTGCGCCTACTATTTCTACCGCCGATTCTTACGGTGGTCCAGGCTGCGTCGTTCTCACCGGCCAGCCATCGCGTGCGCACGTACTTGACCGCGACGTGTCGGGTGCACCCCGGGCGCGCCTCTCGGACCGGCCGGCTCTCCTGCATGTACGCACATCCGTGCACGCGCACCTGCCTACGCCGGATACATATTTTACTTCTATTTATTTGATCCAAGCTCTATGTCTGTGCCTCTATCCATCTCTATGAGCCATCTTTATCCTGTCTACGGCTACATGGCATCTAGCGACTCCATGTACGTACGTCTTGTCTTGTTGGAGTATGTTTATGAAGGTGCCCAGTACTGGAAACTGAGTAGAGCATCTGGTGCCACCCATAACTGCATGCGTGCGTACATGCGGGTCTTGTACGTCCATGCTATACCAGTAGTAGCAAGCAGCGTGCCAGAGACCTACTATAGAGGAGTGCTAGTAGTACTACCTACTACTGGCTTGGGGCGAGCTGCGCTTGCATGCACGGCTCTTCGCTGCCTCCTACATCCCAGTGACTACGTGCAAGTATACTGTAGCTACGGACCACCGCATACATCAGAAACCGATTTTTTATTATTTACCTTGTCTCCCAAAGAGGTCTTTACCATACCTTGGCAGTATTCCATTCACATATGGCCACGTTTCTTTTCTTTTGTGCCGAAATAGGAACACGTAAGTACTCACTCACACAAAAGGCATATATAGGGCGCAATGATTTCAGAACGGTACGATTGAGTCCAAGTGCCGAAAATATATGAAAATCCCTATCTGCTCGATGCGATGCGACCGGGCCAGTTTCCTGGTGGCCGACACGATTAAATACAGGCCTCTCCTCTCCTCCCTGGCGCGCGGTGGCAGCCATCGCGTTCATCGTCCCTCGCCCCGACGTCAGGTCAGGTCCCGTCCCGTCCACGCTCTCAGGCTAGCCGCGCGCGCCCAAAGCGATCGTGGTGATGGATCAGGACAGCAGGTGCATTGGCTAACCCTTTTCTGCCGAATGACGAGTTTACCCTTTCTTTTTACTACGGAGCCCGAAGTGCGACCATCTGTCCGCGTCTACTAGCTGGCATGGGGACAGAAATGTCACGCGCGCGACCGGAAAATAATCGCGTGTGATAACAGCTCTGCCGTTCGTCGACTCTGGTAACGAAGCAGTCAGCTCAATACCTCAGTTCTGCGGTAACTCAGCATGCATGTAGGAGTACGCATGAAATAGGTTCTATGCTTTACTTGATGCTTGACGAGATCTTGATCGATCGATGGCCCTAGACTCTGGTGACTCGTATAGTACTCCTGTGTGCGGTGGAAATGTTGATCGATGCATGCCTTGCTGGCATTGTTGTTTGTTTGCGCGCGTTTGTATTTTTCCTGTTGGATGACGAGCGCCGCAGTCTAACAAACGATGTGTACATGTGTCACACAAACAAACATGACTTGCGCTGCTAGGTGATGCCGGTCAGGCGGTGAGACTTTTTTTTAGAGTAAACTCAGTTGAAAGCACTGTGGTAGTAAAAATTCAGAATAGTTCTGCCATTCGTCCACTCTGGTAATGAAGCAGTCAGCTCAATACCTCAATTCTGTGGCAACTCAGCATGCATGTAGGAGCACGCATGAAATAGGTTCTATGCTCTACTTGATGCTTGACGAGACCTTGATCGATCGATGGCCCTAGACTCTGGTGAGTGGTGACTCGTGTTACTCCTGTCCTGTGTGCGGTGGAAATCTTGATCGATGCATGCCTTGCTGGCATTGTTGTCTGTTTGCGCTTGTATTTTTCCTGTTTGATGACGAGCGCCACAGTCTAACAAACGATGTGTACATGTGTCGGACAAACAAACATGACTTGCACTGATAGGTGATGCCGGTCAGGCGGCGAGACGTCTTTTTTTTTTTTGAGTAAACTCAGTTGAAAGCACCGTGGTAGTAAAAATTCAGATTAGTATAGAGAAATGTATACGCACGTAGGTAGCTGGCTATCTCGGCAGCCAGCTCCGGCGGTACGCAACACATATTGTCACGGTTCGTACCCAGACAGGCGTGACTCCGTCGCCCCGGCCGTTGCCTCGCACGACGGCGCGCGGCCGCGTGTGCTCTCCGTGAATGACTGTAGAAAAACTTCGTTAGCCTGACTTATTTATTCCAATTCCTTAATCTATACCATGGATGGGCAGGTCCGGAGCCCATCATCAGTAACGTTCGTACAAGTCCTTGCCATGGGTTGACCTTAAACAGACCGAAAGGGCAAGGACTCACCGCTTTGAGAGTCGACTCCCACCCCCGTACGCAACCTCCGCCGGCGCGTTCGTCGATTCTTCCCGACGGCGAGGCCGTTCGGTGTCGAATCGATGACGTCGCGAGGCGTGTATATAGTAGGCGTAGTATAGGCTTTGCTTGTCTGTTTAGTTGTGCCGCTATGGCGTTCTTCCTTCTCCTCGGTTGGGCTCCGGCGTGTCGCGGCGACGCGGGGGTCTGCTCCCCTTTTTCTTGCAGATTGGAGCTGCGGTGGCTTCCTCTCAAGGCTATTGGAGAGCAAAACCGATTCAATAAACTCGTCCGCCGTATCTGTCCCTCTGGATTTGGAGTGAAGAAGGAGGTTGCTGATCCCCTTTGAAGGGAATATGCCCGAGAGGCAATAATAAAATGGTTATTATCTTATTCCTTGTTTATGATGAATGTTTATTTCTCATGCTAGAATTGTATTAACCGGAAACGTTGATACATGTGTGCTTAATAAACAAACAATGGTTCCTAGTAAAGCCTCTCTTTTAACTAGCTCGTTGATTAATAGATGATCGAGGTTTCCTGATCATGAACATTGGATGTTATTAATAACGGGGTCATGTCATTAGAAGAATGATGTGATGAACATATACCCAAAGATAATATAGCAATGCGATCAAGTCATTTAGTTTACATTGTTATATCAAACATACGAAGTAACTTATTCCTTAGACCATGAGATCATGTCAATCACTGATACCGGAAGAGTGCTTTGATGGCATCAAACGTCACACCGTAACAGGGTGACTATAAAGGTGTCGTTGAGTATTCGGAAAGTATTAGTTGAGGATCATGGATCAAGAGTGGGATTTGTCCATCCAAATGACGGAGAGATATACTCTGGGCCCTCTTGGTGATATCACATCGAAACCGCTTGCAAGCACGTGATATGATCACAAGGATGTTATATCACGGGAACGAGAAAAGAGTACTTGTCAGTAACGAGATTGAACAAGGTATGGTTGATACCAATGATCGAATCTCGGACAAGTAAAATATCGCGAGACAAAGGGAATAGTTCACGGCGTTGTTGGTTCACACGATCACGAGAGTCATCGTTGAATATATAGGAGTCATCATGGATCTCCAGATCCCGCTGTTGATTATTGATCGGAGAGGAGTCTCGATCATGTCTATCTTATTCGCGAACCGTAGGGTGACACACTTAAGGTTCGATGACGCATTTGAGAGGATACGGAATATCGAAGAATATTTTGGACAGCACCGAAATTGTTTCGGGGAAAATTGAAATAGTTCAAGGGGTTTTTCGTCGAATGGTTGTTAATAGAATTAACAAATGATTCGAGGTGCTATATGCAAAAGTTTGTTAATAGAATTAACAAATGCTGAAATAAAGAAATAAAAAGGTTTTATTTATTTATTAAAAGAAAACCTTTGGATTTTCCAAGTGGGAAATTATGGGAGCATGAGTGGGTGTGAGTGGAGCTTCCACTCACATGAAGAGGGAAGAGGTGGGGGCACCACCATGGCTGGCCGCACCCCACCTTTGGGCTGCCTCCCTCTCCCTATAAAAGGAGGGTGAGGGATCCTCCTCATTCATACACTTGGCCACTTCCCTTTCCCTCCACCCGCTGCTCCATTTCATGGTCTCCGGCTTGGCGAAGCCCTGACCGTGGGATTCTTCACCACCACCACGTCGTCGTGCTGCTGGAGTTCCGAGGGATTCTCTACTTCCGCGCCCCGCTGGAACGAGGGAACGGAGGTCGTCATCAACCGTACGTGTGACCGATCACGGATGCACCGCCGGATTGCGGTGCCATCTTCTCGCTATCGGGATCGGTGTGAGTACGACTACGCCAACAACGAGATTTGATCTCGTACCACTTTGAGTCTTCGAGGGTATGTGTTCTCCTTAACCCTCTTGTTGCCCGTTGCAATTCGTCTCCTAGATTAGATCTTGGCCTTTCGGGTGTCTCTCGTGTAGGAAATTTTTTGTTTTCTATGCTACGTTCCCCTTCAGTGGTATCAGAGCCGGATCTATGCGTAGATGTTTTGTACGGGTAGAACACATAGGTGTATGTGGGCGTTGATGATCATGTTATTACCTCCTTGATTATTTTATGATCTTAGTGGCATAGTGGGATGAAGCGGCCCGGACTAACCTTACATGTCCACGTACATGAGACTTGTTCCACAACTGACATGCAACTTGTATTGCATAAGTGGCTTGCGGGTGTCTGTTTCTCCTACTATAGTTAATATCTAATCTATGAAGGGTTGTTAAAAATGTGTTTATCAACGTTGTGGTTGATGTTCGTAGGTATGAACGGTTCTATCCTCGAAGGCCCTAAGCCACGTAAAATATGCAAAAATAAATTAGAGGCGTCTAACTAGTTTTTTGCTGGGCATGTGATGTGACATGGTCAATATTACAAATTTGATTATGAGATGATCTATTTTGTAAATTATTGATATACCGGAAGGTATCCATATGATTGTCTTCTTATTGATGGACAATCAAGATTGGGGTGCCATGGTACTTGGTACCACGCCGGTGGAATGATTGAGATCATACCATAATGCACATGATGGAGATCAAGTGCAAGGAGGACCATATCATATCACGTTATCCTTACATGTGATGTTTGTGATGTTAATCCTTTTATGCATCTTGTTTTGCTTAGATAGCGACGGTAGCATTATAAGATGATCCCTCTCACTTAATATCAAGATAATAATGTGTTCTTCCTTAAAGTATGCACCGTTAAGAAAGTTCGTCGTTTCGAGACACCACGTGATGATCGGGTGTGATAGACTCAACGTTCGCATACAACGGGTGTTTTCAAGCCTAGCATGTACAGACATGGCCTTGAAACACACGCAATACTACGGTTCTACTTGGCGAGCCTAGCATGTACAGACATGGCCTCGGAACACGTAACCGAAAGGTAAAGCATGAGTCATATGGATGATATGATGAACATGTCGATGTTCGCCTTTGAAACTACATCATCTCACGTGATGATCGGTTTTGGTGTAGTGAATTTGGTTCGTGTAATCACTAAAGACGACTAAGAGGGATGTTGTTTTTGAGTGGGAGTTCGTGGTTTAATTTTTGAATTAACTTGAACTTATTTATCATGAACAACTAATCAAAGTGAATTTGCACAAATTGTAGTATTCATTGGCATCTATAAATACCTTCCACTTAGATTGTTAATTGAGATATAACTGTTATGATCTGGTAAATACCATTTAAGTTTGGTACCGTATTAGTGAAATTTAAAGTTGAGTCCTATTGTAGATTTTGGTATTTCCTACCTAGCTCCATATGGTTAATGATTGATTAATCTAGAGAGCAAATAATTCCTACTTAGAATCCAGAGTCATGGTTGCTTTCGTATTACTTTATCTTCAAAAGAATGTTTTGTTGATCAAGGTGATTTTGGAACTGAAAAGAGTTGTTTTCAGAAACAATCAAGTGAAAGATATATTGATATCTAGAAACTTAGTTGTAGCAACATGACCGAGTATAATTTAGCGTGACAATGTTTGCTTATATTATCTGAATATATGCAAATTTAGCGTGACAATGTTTGCTTATATTATCTGAATATATGCAATGATTGAAGACGCTAGGCGTTTGAATATTCCAAGAAGTTGGGCGCTAAAAATTATCCTCTAAATCCTTTCCTTCGAGCTATAGTAGCTTAATCATAAAATTGTTATGATGGGATGGATTAGAAGTATGGGTAAAGTAGTTTACCTTACTTGGAAATTGCTAAGAGTGGAATCTAGAAGAATATTATTAATATGGTGATATTAGTAGAACAATCAAACTCAAAGTATGACTCAATGGGTGATAGTATATGACTAACACGCCAAAGAAAATGAGCTAGTAAGACTAGCATTGTTTGATGTTGAATGATTCTTCTATAAAGGAAAGGGAATATTGAAAATAGAATTACAAATAGATATATGGCAGAAAAGAAGATAACTGGAAAAGTCCAGCTCAGGAGTATATACTTGATATACAAGTTATAGATGTATTACTAGTTAACAAAGTATTTTTGGGTATTTTGATACCACATTGGTTGGTATGAGTTGTCATACAAAGCAACGCAATGAAATAAATACAAGGGCCTAAAAGGAACTAGTAATAGATGTGGAATCGATTATGAAAAGAACATAAATAAAGTGTTATTGTGTTCATTGTCGTATCGAACCAACCAGTCAAGATTTATTTGAAGAACTTAATAATTTGTTATTTTGTTCTAGTCTTTTGTGAGAACAAATGAGATTGTTCAAACTATGATCATATTCCATAATTGATGGATATGTTAATATAAATCATGTTGGTAAAGTAAACATCTATAAGACTAAATGCTAAACGTTGCAAGACGTTGAAGTGTTTCACTTAAATTGTGACACCACCATTTTAGTTCATATCGGAAAGGAAAACATGAAGGAACTCCATATTGATGGACTTCCGGAGTCATTTTATTGACGCTTGTGAGACCTCTTCCAAAAGATGACTAGAATTCCGTTCTTAGGCCAAAGTAGAATGGACGACTAAATTAGTGGAGATTATACATATTGATGTATATAGTCCATTATGTGTAGTCATGTATGGTGGATTAATTTTTCCTTCATAAAATTCTGTCGATGATTTAAGTAGATATGTGAGTATATCTATTTAAAGGGAACGAAGTTCGACATTTTGAATTGGTTCAAAAGGTTGTTAATATGAAGTTAAAATCAATGTAACAAGATAATCAAGTATTTATGATTGGATCATAAAGAATAAATTTTGAGTTACAAGTTTAGCAAAACATCTGAGAAGTTGCAGAATTGTTCTACAACTTATACTTCTCGAATACCCCACATTAGATTGGAGTATTCAAAAGACAAAATCAAACCCTGTTTGACATGGTTAGATTAATAAAAATGCCATTATAATTTTGTAGTTTATACATTAGTGACAACCGTTTTTCCCACTGAAAAGAGCACCATCATGATCCGCTGAAATTGACAACATATAAGATATGGTTTGGGTAGTGACCCGAATTGTCACTTTCTTAAGTTTTGGTATGCATAGCATGTGTAAAATGTTTACAACCAAAATAGGATAAATATATGTTTATAAGGTTATCCCAAATAAAATATTGGGTATTTCTCCTATCATCGAACCAAAAGACAAATGTTGTTTGTCAGAAAGGGTTGATTTCTCGAGAAAGTAGTTCTTGCGAAACAAGTGAGTGGGAGCACAGTACAAACTCAACGAGGTTAGAGAATCTTCGTTATCATGTCAAGAGTAGCGCAGCACTGGAAGTTGTTCCGGGGTTTACTATTTTGACTAAGTAGAAGACACTACAAACGTTGTAGATACTTCAAATGAGTTTGCGAACTGTACCAGAAAAGTCCAAAAACTTTGTACTTAGAACAACTTGTGGTTTAAGTGTAAAGTGTTGTTTTGACAACAAAGGACCTGGACCTTATAAAGGAAGCAAATGATGGGCCCTGGCTTCGTAAAATCGACTATGAGTCATTATATCCGCCATAGTATCCTTGTATGAATATCAAGTATGTGACTTGGTAGTCCTTTCAATAGGCATGATGCCTAACGATAGCAAAAGGGTCTATATAGCGACAAAGACATGGATTTTACATCTTATTAAAATTGTACTTATCGAAAAAGTTGTTTTCGACGAAGTTCAAAGAGTTCACTAGTACAAGATTTTGATCTTCCGTAGTGATGCTTAGTCTTTGCAGATAGTTCTAGCAAAGTTACATATTATGATATGGATGTTGAATAACAAAACCAATTCTCCTCTCGAGGAAGTTTGTTCAAGGATGTGTACTTGACACAGTCTAAGAGTTTTGTAAAATTCAAAAGGTTGCTAGAAAGGCATACGCACTTCAATGGTTGAAGTGAGCATAACGAAGTTGAAATCTTTACCTTAATGAAGTTATCAAAAGAGTTTGATTCCATCATGAACGATAAAGATGCTTGTAAAGTTACAAGAAATTAAGTGGGAGCGCTATGACATATTTCCAATACTTTATGTAGATGACATATGGTTGATTGGAAAATATGTATTTTAAATTAACACGGTTAAGATTTTCATATTGATGAAAGGCTTGGAAGATATTGGGCATCGATGTCTATAAAAGATGGATTCAAGCGCCTGATATGATTGAAGCCAAATTACATAGATGAAATATTGAAGTAAGTCAATATAAAATTGATAAGAAGGAGTTCTTGTCACATGGAAAATAATTGAGCAAGATTCATGTGTTTTGACACATGATGAGCATCATTGAAATTGAGATTTCTAAGTCATGTTTCCATGCTATGTACACAACCAGATGAGTCCTATGCTATAAAATGTTATAGTAGGATAATTCATATGATGATTAGACGACAGTGGGAGAGATCCTTGTGTCATTTTAGAAATGCTAAGGATATGTTTTCCTATATAGTAATGACAAAATATTACTTGTAATATGTTACACTAATAGTCTTGTCATTTATTCAAGTAATTTTATCTCAAATAAAATATGTGATGAAGGGTAGCACAATAGGATGGAAGAAAGTTCCATGCTGGATTTGAAAGAGTTTCAAAATTAAAATATTGTGACAGATACTACAACAAAGGCTAAAGTATATCGTTGTGTTGACAACTGATAATAAGCGTATTTTGTGTCAAGGAGTTCTTTATTGAACTTTGTGAATTTCCAAGAATGCTGAAACTATGAAGCTACATTTTCACAATGTTAGTAACATCAGTTTAAGCTGAGGAATTAAGGTATCACCGGAACTTGGTGAATTTCCAAGAATGCTAACACTATGAAGCTACATTTTCACAATGTTAGTGACATCAGTTTAAGCTGAGGAATTAAGTTTTCACCGATTGACCATATATATACAAAGCCATCTCATTAGAGAATGAGTGATGCGTGTAGACGCAAAGAACATGCAAATACAATAGGACCTGAACAGTTCAGATCTTTTTGATGATGTTTACCGCATGCGAAGCATGGTAATAACACTGATACGCCATATGTGTTAAAGTGCTTACAGACTAGATTATTGACTCTAGTGCAAGTGGGAGACTGAAGGGAATATGCCCGAGAGGCAATAATAAAATGGTTATTATCTTATTCCTTGTTTATGATGAATGTTTATTTCTCATGCTAGAATTGTATTAACCGGAAACGTTGATACATGTGTGCTTAATAAACAAACAATGGTTCCTAGTAAAGCCTCTCTTTTAACTAGCTCGTTGATTAATAGATGATCGAGGTTTCCTGATCATGAACATTGGATGTTATTAATAACGGGGTCATGTCATTAGAAGAATGATGTGATGAACATATACCCAAAGATAATATAGCAATGCGATCAAGTCATTTAGTTTACATTGTTATATCAAACATACGAAGTAACTTATTCCTTAGACCATGAGATCATGTCAATCACTGATACCGGAAGAGTGCTTTGATGGCATCAAACGTCACACCGTAACAGGGTGACTATAAAGGTGTCGTTGAGTATTCGGAAAGTATTAGTTGAGGATCATGGATCAAGAGTGGGATTTGTCCATCCAAATGACGGAGAGATATACTCTGGGCCCTCTTGGTGATATCACATCGAAACCGCTTGCAAGCACGTGATATGATCACAAGGATGTTATATCACGGGAACGAGAAAAGAGTACTTGTCAGTAACGAGATTGAACAAGGTATGGTTGATACCAATGATCGAATCTCGGACAAGTAAAATATCGCGAGACAAAGGGAATAGTTCACGGCGTTGTTGGTTCACACGATCACGAGAGTCATCGTTGAATATATAGGAGTCATCATGGATCTCCAGATCCCGCTGTTGATTATTGATCGGAGAGGAGTCTCGATCATGTCTATCTTATTCGCGAACCGTAGGGTGACACACTTAAGGTTCGATGACGCATTTGAGAGGATACGGAATATCGAAGAATATTTTGGACAGCACCGAAATTGTTTCGGGGAAAATTGAAATAGTTCAAGGGGTTTTTCGTCGAATGGTTGTTAATAGAATTAACAAATGATTCGAGGTGCTATATGCAAAAGTTTGTTAATAGAATTAACAAATGCTGAAATAAAGAAATAAAAAGGTTTTATTTATTTATTAAAAGAAAACCTTTGGATTTTCCAAGTGGGAAATTATGGGAGCATGAGTGGGTGTGAGTGGAGCTTCCACTCACATGAAGAGGGAAGAGGTGGGGGCACCACCATGGCTGGCCGCACCCCACCTTTGGGCTGCCTCCCTCTCCCTATAAAAGGAGGGTGAGGGATCCTCCTCATTCATACACTTGGCCACTTCCCTTTCCCTCCACCCGCTGCTCCATTTCATGGTCTCCGGCTTGGCGAAGCCCTGACCGTGGGATTCTTCACCACCACCACGTCGTCGTGCTGCTGGAGTTCCGAGGGATTCTCTACTTCCGCGCCCCGCTGGAACGAGGGAACGGAGGTCGTCATCAACCGTACGTGTGACCGATCACGGATGCACCGCCGGATTGCGGTGCCATCTTCTCGCTATCGGGATCGGTGTGAGTACGACTACGCCAACAACGAGATTTGATCTCGTACCACTTTGAGTCTTCGAGGGTATGTGTTCTCCTTAACCCTCTTGTTGCCCGTTGCAATTCGTCTCCTAGATTAGATCTTGGCCTTTCGGGTGTCTCTCGTGTAGGAAATTTTTTGTTTTCTATGCTACGTTCCCCTTCACCCTTGTTGGCCATGGTGGTGAGGAGGGGTGCGGCTACTTCGTCTTCTTCGCGGTCATTCCGGAGGGATCTCTGCAGGTCTGCTTTCGTCGCCATATACTTTGCTTGCCTCCTCCGATCCTTGGCAGGAGTTTCGGGGTTGATGGCGAGATGTTTTCTCTGCGGCGAGGGGTGTGGGCCTTTGCTGCTTCCGATTACCTGCAGTTGATTCTTGCTATTCTCTCCTCGTCGTTGCCGATTTGGGAGGGATATGAAGGTTCTACTGCTGTTGATAGGGAGTGGCTTTGGAGTTACAGAACCGATCCTTGGAGCAATTCATCAGCGATTCAGCTGATTTCCATGGCCAAGGAGTGGCCTTCGTTGCCGCTAAGCAAAGCAGGCAAGTTATCAACCTCCCTTGGGAGGCCCTTGAAGGGATGCGTCGCTGAGGATTTCGTCAGGGCAGGGGCAAGTGGTATAGTCCCCGTCGCTGTCCATGGCTGCAGCACGCAGCTCTCCCTGCTCCACGCTGGAGAAGAAAGAGGACTCGATTGCTTTTTTCAATTTTTAGGTTCTCTTTACAAATGTCAGGGACCCATGTGTATTTTGTTACTTTTATGGGGTTCCTTGTAAAATCTTGTACATCCAGCGATGATAATATACGGTTCAGTCCCTGCGGGGGCGCTCCTTTGTACAAAAAAAGTCCTTGCCATGCCCCCGAGGTTACCAGAAATTCCACATACGACGCGCAGGTTATCTCCTGATCTGGATCGTGCTGAAAATCGACTCAATTCTCGTGTAACTGTGTAAGCATGCGACAGCACGAGTAGCCCGGAGTAGTTTACGGGCTCCACCGTAGCCCCGGCACCGCACTGCCTGCTAGCCTACCAGGTCCCCTCAGCGTGCACCCTGCGTAAGATCGAGCTTGGGTTTCCGGGACACGTCGTCGTACGTGGCGTAGAAATCACGCACCCCCTGAACTGCAGCTTCTTGGGCCGGGCATGTCGTTTGGATGGACGTCGCCACTCGCCGATCAGACGCGCGGTCCCATGCACATGCCACATGTCCGCGTCTTTTGTCGAGCTATCGCGCGCGTTGCAGTTGCAGCTGGCGACACAAAACGCCAGGGAAAGATTTCCGAGAGAAGCGCCGGCAGGAAGTGGAGTTTTGCCAGTACAGTGGTACGTATATTGTACTTCGGCAAACTCCTGTGACAGCGGAATCAGTTTGATACTAGCACACTTTGACCCTCCATCTAGAATTAGGGACGAGGAACTAATAGTTTAGAAAGGGAAAAATGGACTGAAAATGCCTTTCCAAATGTCAGATCCAGCAAAGCAAAAATTGAGACGTCGCAGGCGTCTGAATTACTGTGAAAGTCACCACATAGCTCACACTCGTTTAATTTAGTCGTTTACGCACAACTGCAACCAAATGCGCACCAATTAACTTGCAAAATTCCGGCCGTTACTCCATTGGTCACACAGGACATCTCTACAAATAAAGAATGCTGCAGATATCGAGAGCGTGTGCAGATGGTTTTGAGCGGTTCCACGCGGAACATACTTTACGCTAAAAATGGCCATCTTAAGAGCAAGTACAATAAGGTCCAGTCAGCAGGCTGTAAGCATTTAACTAATATATTTGTGCTTAGTTGGAGGAGAGAGAATAGGAGAGAGAATGGAAGCGGGCTCTCATGCAAGAGCCAGCTGCAGCACGTGCTCCTAGGCACTATGTGAGAGTGGCAGGTGGGTCATGCATTGATAAAGTAGCACATTCTTATAGCTCATTGTTGTACATGTTGGCTATAAGTAGGCTATAGATGACATGGCATTTTCTTATAGCCAACAGTCGGCTATACTATTGTTCTTGCTCTAACTTACTCCCCCACTTGCCTAGTAGGAGTAGCTAGCATGATATAAGAATGATGAGGGGCGAGGGAAGGGAGGATGTGTGACAAGACTAGCTTGAGAAGAAGAGAATAAAAGAGAAGTCTTGCGAGTGAGATTGGGTGGAACCCGACGGATGCTAAGCTCGTTTAGTTTACTCGCTCTCCGAGGAACAAGACATGCATCGAGATGCCGACCACACACAACTAATCCTCGATCTTTGCATGGATTTAGTTGTCTACTTAGCATCGATCACATAGCTCTAGGGTCAAGAAAAAATCACAAAGCTATCTTTTGCATCAAGGTAAAAATCTCGGCTTTCCGGATCTCAGAAGCGTTTTCCCGACCAAGGACATATTTGCACTGCCCAAGCTTCACGTGAGCCTCAAAATGCGCATGCATGAGTACGTAGCTTCAACGGCGGTGAAGATGTAAAACAGTAGCACAGTGTCTATAAGGGCATCTCCAACAATGTCCATGTCAGTGTAAGATAGTATGATAACTCAGCTAAAATCCTACATGTCATAGTAATAATGAGGTAAGAGAATATGAGTTGTATGATATGCAACCAACAAGGTAGCACGGATGTCAAGACACTTTTTTCTTTGATCCCACTAAATTGACTATTTGATTGGATAGATTGTACTACTTTACCAACAACTCTACCAACAAACCATTAAAATAGTCGTATGATACGTTGTTGGTTGATGAGTTGGACTACTATCATACGGGTTTATCTTACAACCCATTAAAGATGCCCTAAGTGTGCACAGTAAAAACATGTAAACAGAGATACATCGGGAAGCCAAAATTGATTTCTGCTCGTAGGATTATGTTGCATGCTTCTCTGTTTTTCTAGACAAGAACTTGTTGTGATTGACCAGTACTTGGGAAACCATGCTCGTATGGTAAATAAAGCTGTGTTACTTGTTGTCGTACTATGGTACTCCCTCCGTTCCATATTAATAGGTGGTGAAGTGGACGTATCTAGACATGTTTTATTGCTAGATACATCCACTTCAACACCTATTAATATGGATCGGAGGGAGTAAATGAAGCTTCATTAGCTACAAGGGTAGTACTAAAATATGTGCGCTTTAGAGCATCCCTAGTGGCATGTGTATATGGGTGCGAAAACACAATTTAGACAGCCGAGGGGTAAAAGCCTTCTCCAGTGGTATGTGGAAACGGGTGTGTATAGTTTCAACAGCCGTCAAACTGTGGCTTGGATGTGAATGTATTCACATTTCAGCCACAGCCAAAAAGTGGAGAGAGGAGCAACTTGTTGACCCCGCAGCCAAAATTCGAAATCTTGCCACATTTGCCATTTTTATGTAGCGTAGAATAATACGAACTTTGACTTAAAAATTAACACAGTTGTAGATCTCGACTTCACTCTATGTATAAGATTTTTTCCCGATTTTTTTAAAAGACAAAATGCAGATTTTAATTTTTTTTTAAAGAAAGCTTATCTGAATTGTGCTTAATATCTGGTGATGTATGTGCCAATTATTTTTACATGAATATCAGCCAGTTTATTTAAATTGGTCGGTTACAATATATTACTAAAATATGGGAGAGAACATACACGTCATCAATTTTAGACACTCCACTGAAAAACTCAGAGCGTCTAAAATGGAATATTTTTACACAGGTGTCTATATGGTTATATACACGCCCAATTTTCCACACTCCACTAGAGATGCTCTTAGGTCAGCTGCAAGCAAAACCCTATGCTAACCCAAGAAGGCATGATTAACAGTTGTCTTATGGGACAGTGCTGCTCTCCAACTAAACCCCTTTTAACCCTACTTTGGGGGGTCGTGTCTCGCTAACCAAGGAATGATGCTCACACGGGGAGTGAGAGGGGATGGGAATCTTGGTTTTGTTTAGACATGCGTGGGGTTCCTCCTCTACATGGCCCCCACGGCCGGGTCGGGATTTGTGATCGTGCCAAAGTGAACTTGACTAGTACACCGCTCCATGAGTGCGTGGCCAATTATACAATGTCCCGATGTCTATCGTAATACTGTTGGAAAAAGCTTTGGTACTCTGTGGGCCCCCGTGTAATAGAGTTTTCTCGGTGTTTCCATGGGACAGCACAGTGCCATCTACAGTGCAACGTGGAGTACTTGTCGCCAGAAATCATGTTAACTAGGTGAGGGTTTTTTTTACCCCCTGGTTACTGTCCATTCTGAATCAACTCTATTTTTTTTTCTCGGTGGATTTCGATCCCATCGCCGTGAAGGAAACGAACGCTACAGTTGTTGCATGCTCGAGGCAGTACTAATTGTGCCTTTTCACATATACAACCTGGAGGGAGCCCTAGCTTAGCTTAGCTAGGATCGTCTCGTGCGTGCAGATTAAACGCAGATTTCTATAGCACGGTTACCATGGCTGTTTACTGTTAGCGTTAGACCTGGAGGGAGGGAGACATCTTCCTAGGTAATGCCATTACGCAAAACATCTCTCAATGTGTACCTTTGTGCTTCTCCATGCATGCACATAATCGTACTAGTTTATTTTGTACTGTAGTACTAGCTAGCTTCCATGGCTTGCCTTGAAAACACAATTCTATTACACTAGTTAGGTTAAGCTAGTAACGGAGCCTGGTCCCTTAACCGACAAGCAGTGTGAATCACTCCCAAATTGCATCATCACAATGCAGAGGCTGGGGCTATATTTCCATTAAAAAAAAACTCCCAAGTTGCATTAGTTTGGCGTGCTTCACGTCGACACGTTTCCACCCCCCCCCCCCCCCCTCCCCTTTTTTTTTCTTTTGAGAGAAAGGACAGACGAAAACTGGAAGATCAGCAAGACCAACAAACTTTGGGTCCAGAAGGTATATGGCTACTCTGGCCCAAATCACATAGGCTTTTTGTTGAGTATAATCCACGTGCGCCTCTATGGGCCCGTTCACAGTACGGCCCGGTCAATGAAGTCTGGTGGGCGCTGCCACGCGAAACAAAAAGGGAAAATTAGCTTCTAGACATGGTTATTTTCTTTTGGGTAGCAGTCTGATTTTTTTCCCAAATAAACGTCCACACGTGTACTGGTTCGACCTTGGGCAGCTCCCTAAAAGAAAACACAGCTCCATAAAATACGGTTCGATTTGTATGATAAAATGATTGTATTTAAACACAAAATTCCAAAAATAAAAACCCAGCTACACAAGAATACATACTAGGTGGCATGTTCTAAGGGGAGATGCACAATAGGAAGCACACAAAAAGTTGTTGTTGTTTTGCATTCATTTAAATCACATCGACGGTGATCTTGAACTGCCCTCCTACATGACGATGAGGCAATCTGGAGCTCATTACTTGCCATCCAAATCACATTGATGTGTTGTAAATTTATTGTAAAATTCCTGATAAAAGTGAGCTGTGTTTTACCTGACATGTTACCTAATTTTACATATTGAATAAACATGTAAATCCCATCCATGTTTGTTGTAGAAATATCCATGGAAATTATAGAATGCAAGCCCGTATATTTTACACGCCGTCTTGCTTAAAATTGCATGAAGGAAAATATAAAAAATAATACATTTTAGATGTAAAAATACACGTAAAATAGAGAAATGGAGTTATATTTTAAGTATCATTTTATCTAAGTTTAAATATAATGTGTAAATCGCATCCATGTGAGTTGTATTTTTTTATGAAAATGGTACAATGGAAAGCAACTATATTTTCCATGTCATCTTGTCTAAAATTACATAACGAAAGGAAATGTAAAAATCCGACACATGATAGTAGTAAAAAACAAGAATATTAATGAAAATAGAAAATGAGTTGCATGGTAACTTGTCTAAAACTACATATTACAGATATATGTAAATCCTATTCGTATTACTTTTACGAAAATTGAAAATAGGAATAAAAAAAAATTCAAGTAACATAAGCAAAAGCTAACATGGACCAAAGAAAAACCTGTAAATCAAAAGGATCCATGAGAAAACCGGTCACAACAGGTTGACACTCGTCGTCTCGTCACTGAAATCAGCGTGGATCTATAAGGAAGCATGGTTGACCAGAAAATACTGCCGTAAAAAATAAATCAGTCAACACGTGGTTGCCAAAACCGAAGAGCTTTGTAGACAAGCTATTATTGGTTCCTTTGGTACCTAGAATTAATAAAGCAAAGAAATTTGAAATAAACAAAATCGGTTATACTAAGACCAAAATTACTTGTTCTAGATCGTGAAAAATAATAGTGTAGTTGAGTGCAACTTTCTAGATAAAGAAATTATGAAAAATAGAAGAAAAATCTAGTCAACATGTTTTAAAAGTAAAATTACAGTGCTATTTGCGAAAAATATATTCGTTCCAAATCTTGTAAATATGAGTGTAATGGACTGTAACTTTCTAGATAGACCACTTGTAAAAATATAGAAGCAAAACCTAGTCTGCATGGATCCAAAAGTAAGATTACGGTGGTGTTAGCCCACAAATTACTTGTTTTGAATCGTGTGTAAATAATAGTGTAATGGACTGTAGTTTGTGATACATAGGAAATTACTAAAATAATACAAGCAAAATTTATCAATCAACTTGGTCATACCAGATGCCATGCATTTTAGATTTGATACATAGGAAATTACTAAAAATATACAAGCAAAATTTATCAATCAACTTGGTCATACCAGATGCCATGCATTTTAGATACAACCCGTTCGAATTTTAGCTCTTCACGCAACAAATCCTGTTGTTTAGTGAAACATGACTACATGGACAAAATGATCTAGTACGTGAAAACATCGTGCAAGCGGGCGAGGTTTTGACCTCACTGTCTAATCGACGAGACAAAATATCTACAGATGGCAAACAAAAAAAATCAGGAAATCGTCCAATAGCAAATCAGAAAAAAACAATCATCGGTAAAATTCAATTCACCTAGTGAATTTAAAAACATGAAGTAGCATTGCAAAATATGTTTCTGGCCAATAATCCGAGAGAAAAATTTCCGCTGCTGCGACCCAACCTGCGGTTGGATTGTTAGGAGGGTTGTTGTGCCTCCAAGGCTCCAACCCACCAGAGTTCAAATCCCAGATTTAACACCTATGTGTCGCATTTAGGTGAAATATTCTTTCAGTGGAAGGCGACATTCCCGTCGACAGCTTCGTCAATCTCAAGACCCGCTGACTCAGTCTCTTGGAGATGCTCATAGGGGATTAGAGGTAGGGTGTGCGTGTGTGCGTTCATAGAGGTGAGTGTACGCGCATGTTTGTGAGCGCTCGTGTTTGTACTGTGTTTCTCAAAAAAAAATCCGCCGCTCTTTCTGTTAGGTTGGACGAATGGAAAGCGGTACATGCCATAATAGAAGGAAATAAGAAAAAAAATCAAACACAAAATCAAGGGACAAAACAGACCTGGCAAATTCTTAAAGATGATTAAGATGGACAAAAGATTCTACTGTTGATCAAAAAAGAAAACAGTCGACAGATAAATAGCAAATCTGAAAAAAAAAGTTAACATGGCGAGGCGTGACATGATGACACAGTACAATGCCCCGTGACACGATGTGACGATAACTTGTGAGAACCGAGTAGCTTGGATGCCCATCCAACCTAATGGAAACTAGACGAATAGCGCGCTTCGCCGCACTCCCTACATTGCATTTGGCACATCGAGACCGATGCGGTAAAACTGTGCTATCAGAGGAGTTGGGGAATTTGGCATTCTGGCAGCTGTGTGTTAGACGCAGTAATTGATAACCAGTATAATTTATACAAACCGGTGTGTTAGACATCTTCTCTAAATAAACACATAGAGGTAGCAAGATAAACACAATACAACAAGCAATATACCTAGTTGAATTCGACAAACCGGCATATTACTCGATCATGGTAAGAGATAATGGTGTCAAAATAGCTAACTTATGATAACCGTAATATTCAGCTTGTTGGGTTTAGATCGCAGGTTGCAACTTTGGAGTAATGATGCTGACCTCTCAGTCCACCGAACCAAGAACCTTATTATAATTAGGTACAACACTCGCCACGTAATGGCAATGAAGTCTAGTTGGAATGAACAACTTATCGTAGCAATCTAGCACACATAAAAAGCAGATAGTTTTTTAGCAAAACAAAAATTTGGTGATAAGGTCCGCTCTTATACATACAGCTTATACAACATGTTGAACCACTTTCCATGATGCAACCGGAGACCACTCCTAACAACGTATGACCACTACACTTAGCGAGCAACAAGCTCAGAACAAACCTGTAGTTTTTTCAGTATCTGGACATAAAGGTTTTTTTATGACACCGGCAAATCATTTTCTAATCCTCTAGCTATTGCCAAACAGGTCTTTTTATGCCAACGACCTTGGTATGTCGTTGCACGATCTGAAAATATAAAACAAATTGTCATGCATGTATCCAATTGCACAAGGGACAATATTAGTTAACATTGCTGGTTCTTCACCTATTTTATCACGTTGGGCAGAGAACAACAATGCATCATCAGCATGGCCTTGTTAAGTTATTATGCTTGTCATTGCTGGTGGATCCATAGTGGGGGCTTCTTAAAGTGCACATGTAAAAGAAGACATCATTTCACATGTTTGAAATAAACATCGGTCATTTTCGTAGAAAGCAAAACAATGGGCACGGGAATGTGTGATCCTCGAAGGGCTATATCACTCATAGCACCTCAAACCCCTTTCTAGGAATCCTTTTACCCAACAAATCATAAGGTTGTGTTAAAAACTAAAATTTGGAATGGCCAGCATGCCTTCTAACAGATCCATGACATTGATCAATTCTACGTAGGCCAAAGGAAATTAAAAGGTCAGGCAACTGTATCACTCATAGCACCTCAAGCCCCTTTCTATGAATCCTTTTACCCAACAAATCATAAGGTTGTGTTAAACACTAAAATTTGGAATGGAGAGCATGCCTTCTAACAGATCCATGGCATGATCAATCCTACGTAGGCCAAAGGAAATTAAAAGGTCACGCAACTGTATCACTCATAGCACCTCAAACCCCTTTGTATGAATAATTTTACCCAACAAATCATAAGGCCGTGTTAAACAATAAAATTTGGAATGGCGAGCATGCCTTCTAACAGCTCCATGGAATGATCAATTCTACATAGGCCAAAAGTGATTAAAAGTTCAAGCAAAAGGCACTGGAGTAGCATCACAAAGTGAAAACCGTTGCACCAGCAACAACAGTCCAGGATAAAGGCTGCCAAGAAAGCCATCAACAACATGCACAAAAGAAAACACCCAAAAAAAGAAACCCAAGAAACACCTCACCTTCATGAAACAGGAAGTATGGCACTGCCAATCCGCAGAAGATCAATGAAGGTGCCAGCAATAGGGACATCCTCCGAACACCAATTTTTGCAACAAAAAGGAGGACAAGTTTTAGGAAACAACACTATCGAGAATGATAAAGAGTAGTCCCCAGAAAATAGTGTTAGATATAGATCAAGCCATGTGGATTTGCACTATTCTTCCTTGACATTAGATTGTCAGCTTTTTATTCAAGAATTGTGTGCATTGTCGAAGCTTGGCTGCCATGGATAAAGAAAGCATCAAGTCTACGCTCAAGCGATAAGCACATATTCAAGGAACTACTCTCAGAAAGTCCAACTATATCATAGACTAATTTAGTTTCTTAATGTACGTCTATATATTATATATAGAGATGTAAATTTCTAGCTACTGGATAATCAAGATCCTAAAACACCTACTTAGTAGCATATTTTCTTTTTGTTTAGGATCATGGAGACAATGTAACATAAGATGCATATTGATATAAATTATGATAGTTATTCCAGGGGGAGGGGGATTTCAAGTAGAACTTTCACATCCTTAAGTTGTTTGGTTTTCCTCGGTGCTAAAAATATTCCTTCTTTGTACTTCCCTAGACAGTTTTCTTTATCACAACTATACCCAGTATGAAAAGAAGAGACATGCAATTCATGATCATTGTTTTAGATGGACTGAACTGTTAACGGTGAAATCTGTGAAAGAATTATGAGGTATAATAGCACAATCTTATCAACAATCATCGCTGTAGAAAGGAATTATTTTTTCTCATAATAGATGCATCAATAACCTAGATAATTGTCAAATATTACACAATACTGGGTTTGCAAGTATTCAAACAAAGTTGGAAGAAACATATATTATGCACTTTGTCTGTTATATTCCAATCAATACTTAGAAACGACATTTGCGCAATTCGTATAGCAGGTTCTAAAGACATTGGCATAATGAGCACATTAAGAAGAGATGAAAAGTAAGTAAATGACGACATGGATGGTCGCTGGGGGAGTGGTCAGCCGGTGCCATCTCTGGCAAGTGCTCGAGCGTAGTTCCGTCGAGCACACACGTGTTATGTCCAGTAAAGCGAAAACCTGCTCAATCAGAAACCTAAGTGGACATACAGTTGATTTGAATAATGCTTCACCGTTGAGGATTAAGGTAAGGAGTATACATGTAGCAAAGAATATGAAAACCTGTGCCACCAATTTGTTAAATTTGATAAGAAAAATCTAATGCGATAATATATTTGTGGTCATACATGTAATCGCACATGAGGACACATATTCAGTGTTGTACCAATGGAAACACAAAAGTGTGAAATTTTCTAGTTACAAACTTACAGTAGATGTTCGATGTACGTATAAACTTCTGGGTAGTGTGGCATATGCTAGATAGTAGCTCTCGCACTGTCGTTGTTGTTAAATAGGGGGGATGAAGGGGATGTCCTATGAGAATACATATTTAAATTTGACTATTACAAAAACGGGGGAATGCTTGAAGTTACCTGGTAGATTTGTTGAATCCTTGTCCAAGATACTGACTTAGCTGGATTAATAATTTCCGCCAACTGGGCAAGTATATGGTAAAGTGAGGTGTTCAAGTATTCTATACCCCTGGAGTTTGTTGACATCTAAAACTGTTTTTTTATACCGAAGCTTATGTGAAAGGAAATTTTGAAATGAATCCAGATCCACATTTTAGAAGAATGGAAACATTTCATAGTCTAAATTATTACACAGGAAATCCCTCAAGTGAAAGGTTCGATAGCAATTATTCTATCACCTCAATAGAAGGAAGCATTGGAATTGTATTGATATGGCCGGTTAAGGATTTTGACTACTTTTTGCATTATTCAAACCGGTCTATGTTACAAACATTTTATTTCAGAAAATAGATTAAATAATGATTACTGGATTCGGTCAGTTTACTCGTGCTAAATTAACAGTCTAGGAAATGGTAAAAGAACAATGCAACCACAGCAAATCAGTGACAGCAGGCATGAAGAATCCGTATCACAAAAAGAAATGGAGACTTGGAAGGATTAGGCCCCTCGTGTCTAAATTTGTGTTCATATGCAATTTATATAACGAAATGCCTGTGTTTATTTTAGCCTGTCTGTTTCGATTCTAACCTGGGCGCATGCATTTAGTCAAGCTAGTGGTGATTCAGAGTTTTGGCTCAATGCATAGGAAATGCACAAAGTTCATAATGGTTACTGGATTCAGTCAGTTTACTTATAATAAATTAGCAATATGCGAAATGGTAAAACCTATAACCCCCAAGGATGTAAAATATATATCTCTAAGTGTCATAGAAAATTCCTCTCTAACTCATACACCATAGACAGAGTGGAAATAAAACAGCAAGTACATGAGGATTTGGATAGGGCAGAAATCTGGACTGGCATGATGTGGTGAGGGGACTGAACAGGCGACACAAAGGGCTCGAGATTCGTCATGTCCGGGACCTATGCGTGGTGTCATAGCAGATAAAGAGGAGTCTGGGGAGAGAGAGGAACGGATGCGGATATGCTTGCCGGTTCCCGTCGCGACATTCTCGTTGTTCCCGGATTGGGGATTAGATCAGAACAAGGATTCTGTACGGGCTTCATTAGAGTAGCTATGGTGAGCGAGGGGGCTAGGGGGAATCCACCAGAGGTGATGGAGGGGTGGCCGGGGAATGGCTGGAACATGGGCAGAGAGATGAGGAGGATTGCGGGAGACATACCTGAGGCGCCGTCATCGAGATCGTCCGGCCGCATCCAGAAGGGGAGGACATGGGCATGGAAAGCAGTCGATGTTGCTCTCCCCCCGATCAAGAATGTGAGGACATGGTCTCCCGTCTCCTCGATCTGCACCTCGGCAGCGCCGCTGCTGTTGCTCTGCTCTACATGACCGCTCAAAAATAAGAATAACAAGCCGTATGAGCAAAGGAGGAAGAAGCACACTTCAACAGCACACGCGGCAATCCGTAGCAATGAGGAGACAGCAGTGACGCGGCAGCATAGGATAATCGCCGCTCCCCGTGTCAACACAGCCGACTCAGCGGCGCCGGATTATCGTCGGGGCCGAGAAAGAAGACAGATCTAAATGCCCACCTCGCCGGTCAAACGGAGAAAACCAGGAAAATTCCCCACACCGGGCCCTCGCCCGTCCCCGCACTGCCACACCAGGTACACGTGCCCAGCACACCGCCAGCTAGGTCAAAGAGCAGTTCTGCCACAGGTATGCAGCGAAGTGGCCCACCCGACAAGCTGACAGCAAAAGAAAAAGAACCCCACAAATAGAGACACAAGGCGAGGTACAACTCCCTGCCCATGGAGCTTATAGCTTAAAGTAATTCCCGGTCGTTTCATTATCTATCTCAGCGACCATTCGTATACATCCACAAATAAGGATTTCGGTGTTCAAGGCAGTCTCCATCCGTTTATTTGTACACTGCTGATGCAATTCATGACCCGAGCAGATAACAAGCATCTGCATACGGTGATTGACTGTAGCATCACGAGTGCGGAGCAGAAGCTAAGATCGATATCCCCAAGTAACGCCAACCAGCACCCTTCCACGCCTCTTCTTCACGTGCAAAGGCAAGGTGAAATATATCGTTCACGGGCGCACATAAAACTCGTAAATAAAATGACTCGACGGACTCCATGCCTATGCGTGCAGCAACATCCTGAGGATCAAAATCGAGAGATCGATGAGCCATCGGACCAAACAAGCGGCGATGAGCCGCCGCACCAGACGCGCCGACAAGCAGCAGCCACCGCCGGCTCATCCGACGATCGTGTCTAACAACCCGATCTTCTTTCGCAAACACGGCTGGACGGAAGCCGACCCGCTACACGCGCTCGTGCACGACGCTCCGGCTGCCGTCGTCAAGCCGCTGCCGCTGCCTCCGAGCAGGACGCCCCTGCCCGCAGGTTCGGGGCGGGCAGCTCCCGCGCTCGTGATGAGCCGGCACGGGAGCGGCGGAGGCTGGGTCCTCAGGAAGGTGCACCATGACGACCCGTTCCTCGCTGCATACGTGGCGTGTGCCAAGAGCGGCGGCATGGTCGACGCTGCTCCGGCTAATCGGCAGCGCAGCAAGCAAAACAAGGACAAGAACAGAGGCGACACCGTGCAGGGATGCGGCATTTGGGACGGTTGGGCGGCGGGCGCGAGGTTCGCCGGAGCGATGTCATGCAAGTATGTCTGCGACGTCGTCGCCGCGCAGGGCGAAGGGCGTCGTTCTGCTGCGCAGGCGCAGGCGTCCCCGGTGCCCAGGCTGCATCTGTCGCGGCAGCTGGTGGTGATCCCGGCGAGGAAGAGGGACCTGGCACGGGGACGAGAGCAGGGCCAGGGCTGAAGACAGGGTGCCGTACGTGTTTTTGGTGCTGTGGGCCCGCCTGTGCTATGTCGTGCGCGGTGCACCCGGCCCCGTACGTGTGTATATCATCGTTGTAACGATGCTACGTTGTTGGCTACTGCACTTGTGTAAAATTGTGCACCGACACGTATAGTGCTGCATATGGCGTTATGACTGATTCATGGCACACATGTGGACTCTAGTCATGTTCAAATGTTCAAGGTCTTGTCTTTGCTAGGTAACGAGGTGAAGAAATGAGGTCCTTTGGCTTTAAGAATTTCAGTGAGAGCCTCCTAAGCTCCTAGCTAATGGAGTCGAAAGCTTTACAGAAATCTAACATAGGAAGAAGAGTAAACTACATCTATGGTACTCGTACTTAACCTTGAAGCACGATACGGTATCCGTACTCAGCAATACAAACAATACGATACCTGAAGCTGATTTGTCGTGAAAAGCACGGTACCTGCTTGCCGTATCGGAGGCGTACACGCGTCTGCAAGTGATGCTCGCGTGATCACACGCTCGTTGGAAGGCACCAAGCGGAAGGTATGATTTATTCTAGTGGAAAATTTCCCCCAATTAAGAAAACAAGGGTTTATTGAAATAGTAAGACTTCGTAGTGTTGGAGAAGGTTGCTTCGTATCTGACGCGTTAACAAGCGTGGACCTGCACACAAAAACAAACTCTATCTTGCCCAACTTTTCGAAAGGTTGTCAATCTTCCAGTCTTGCTGAAAACTAGAGAATTAAACGTATGTAGTCTTGAAAAGTAATAAGAGTAAAAACGAAACAACAAGAAAACAATTATGAAAGTGCTTAAAACAAGGTTGCAAATATGAGGAAAACAGAACCAGGGGCCATAGTTTCACTAGTGGTTTCTCTAAAAAAACATGTTGGGTGAAAAAATTATAGCTACGCAATTGACAAATCATGAACGTATAACACTACTATTATAACGAGATATAGTTCACGGGTTACAACATTGTAGGCATAACATTAAGGCATATGGATCCCTATCTAGCATGCATACATATCTAAAAGTCCACCTCAAGAAAGCTATCCAGCAAATCCTTTAGAATTAAGTTGTACTAAAGAACTGATTGCTTTCAGTGCAACAGACAAATGCATTAAGAACAAGTATGTAATGTAAGCAGTGTTCCTCGTTCGTAGACAAGAGCATCGTTGTTTTATCGCTAGTACCAACATCACATCCCCCATCCTTCATGTTTCTGTCACTCGAGCACAGATGTAAGGAAGGCATGAACCTACCATCTAGCATATAAACCCTCTGTTGGAGGTGAAAACAACTACGTGGCCAAGATAATCACAAACACCGGAGAGTATTGCAAGACAAGATTAAAACACTCTACAAATATAAGTGAAACATATCAAATTGACATGAACAAAATAATTATAATCTCATGGTTCATTGGATCCCAGCAAACACAACATGCACAATTACATAACAGTGGTCTCGTTCCTCTGTGAGTGCTCGAAGTTATCTCCTTTAGATTCTGCAATTCTATCTTTTTGTTTCTTATTTTTATTTTCACTAGTTAGGCCTTATTTTTACTTGGTCCTTGTTTTTATCTTTAAGCTTAATGGAAAAAAAAAAAAAATATGAGGGAGATTTATAATCTTTATATTGAATTAGGACATGATGCTTTTGAAGAGAAAATTAAGAAAACCTATGGAACTTTATTTGCATGCTAATAGCAATGTTATTAGTATGAGTTCTTTGAACACCATTATTACTAATGCTATGGAAAAGTCTAAGCTTGGGGAAGCTATTTTTTATGAAAATGATCTTTTTAGTTCCCCAGCTTTAGAGAAGAAAAATTGCTCTGATGATACTTTATCTCCCATATGTGGTAATTCTAATGATGCTTGTGATTTTTTTAAATCTTCCTACTGAAAGTATTTCTTTTAAAATACCCATGAAAATTGTTTAACGCGTTATGAATAACTACTATTTTGGAGATGGAACTATCCATCTTAGTGATCATTTACTCTTTATACATGAATTACACGAGTTGTTCAAGTGTGCGGGTATTTCCATGGACCAAGTTAAGAGGAGGCTATTCTCTTTGTCACTTAAGGACAGATAAAGGGAGTGGTATGAGCTACTAGATGATCCTCATCATTTGAGTGGAAGGACCTTGCACCTCTCTTTTACTCTAAATTTTATCCTCCTCATGAACTGCATTTACATAGGAATTATATTCATAATTTTCGTACTCGTATGGAGAAAGCATTGCTCAAGCTTGGGGGAGTCTGAAAACATTAATATCAAATATCCTAACCATGAGTTTCCTGAGAAAATAATAATTACTAATTTTTAAGCAAGGCTTTCAGGACATTGAAAGGATTATCTAGATGCCTGTTCAGAGGGTTCTTTCACAAGTAAGAAGGTTGAATCTAGGTGGAATCTTCTTAAAACAAATTCAAAACAATAGTGAATATTGGGATAACGACAAAAGTAAAGAATCATGTATAAACTATGAGTATGATTGCATTAAGTCTTTCGCTGAAATTGTTGACTTTCAAGAACTTAGTGCTAAATATGGTCTTGATCCTCAAATTATTGATGATTGGTGTAGAGCCTTTGCTTCTCATATCAATGTTCCTAAAGAAAACTGGGACATATATCATGAACCTTTTAAAGACACTTGCATGGAAAATGAAATTATTATTAATGATTGCAATAAACATGCTCAAACTTCTGAAAGTACTATTTCTTATGAGCATGTTAATTTTTGTGGAGCACTTAGACCTTGTGAAAGGAATAAAATCGAAGAAGAATATTGTATCCATCACAAGAATGAAAAAACTAGAACGTGGGACATGGCTCTAAATGATCTTGGTGAAAAAGTTTGTGCCCTCTATCCTTTCATTTGTGAACTTTGCTATGAAGTGGGTCATTTCAGTGCTCAGGCTGTAATAATAGCCTTTCGAATCCAATGAGTACTGCAAGTTTGTATTGTGATGACATGATGACTCTTAATCAACATGATGAAATTATATTATTTTTGGGGTGTGAAGAGTTATCGGGAAAAACTTCTTTGATAGATATGAGTGCTTTTGATATGAATAACGTCCTGCATGGTTTTCATCTTTATTATGTTGATAATTTCCACGCGAATACTTACATACAAAAAATTATAAAAGATGAGACTTTACCAAAATATGACAGGACTAATACGTACTTTTTGCTCTATTAATGAGAGGAGGAATCCTCCCAAAAAAATCTATTATTTGTGACAATAAACCAGGGTATGTGGAGAAGCTTCCTTTCAAGCCTCTCCTCCTAAAGAGGGGAAGAAGAGGAAGAAGAAGAAGAAGAGAGGAGGAGGAGGAGTAAACGGTATCTCCCCCTAAGCATGTTCTCCTATTATAGTTGTTGATGATGAGTCTGAACTCGATGATGTTCCTATGTCTGTTACTTATGATAGTGATCATGATTGGGAGAAACACACTACTTTTGATATTGAAAATCTCTTTGGTACCAATTCTGAAAATGATCTTAATTGTTGTACTATTAGTACTATCCATGTTCCTTCCAATGATGATATAGAAAACTCTAGGCTTGTTGATGATGTGTTTGAAAATCCTTTTGCTACTCATGATTATATGTTTCATACATCTCCTTCTAGTAAAAATGATGATATGTTTACAATGAACACACTTTGGAAGATAACTATTCTATTTCTTATAATGATACTATGCCTCTAGTCTTTGATAACTATTATAAAAATACTATAACATAGGCTATGATTACAATTATCCTTATGAAACTTGTGATAGTTATGGAGGGATTACCCAAAACCATCTCCCTAATATACATCTTGTCTATCATGTTGGAGTTCTTTATGATAATTACAATGTTAAATATAATATTTTCAGTCCACCTACTATCGAGAATAAAATTAATTATGATTACAATATGCCTCATATATTTGATGGTTATGGTGAAGAGAATAATAACGATAGCTATTTTGTTGAACTTGCTCCCACAACTATTAATGAGAATGACTATGCTTATGTGGAGAGTAATAATTCTTTTATGCATGTGGCTCATGATAAGAATGTTTTATGTGATAGTTATATAGTTAATTTTATTCATGATGTTACTGAAAGTTATTACGAGAGAGGGAAACATAGTTCTATGTATCTCAATAATATTAAGTTTCCCCTCTTTATGTTGAAAATTTTGAAGTTGCACTTGTTTTGCCTTACTATGCTAGCCACTTTGTGCTTTATTGACTTGTTTTTCTACAAGATTCTTTTTCATAGGAAGTGGGTTAGACTTAAATTTGTTTTATATTTGCTTCTTGAATTTCTCTTTTGCTTCAATTCATATTTCTTATGTGAGCATCTTCTCAAATTATCATGCCTAGCTAACCCATGTTTTATTTTTGCATTTTTTTAATTCTGTTTTCTTTGAGTCAAGGTGTTGTTTACTTTTGTAGCAACTCCTATTTATCTTTATTTTCTCGTGTTTGTTGTGCCAAGTAAAGTATCTAGTTAAAAGTTGAAGTTAGATTTGGATTTCTACGCATAAACAGATTTCTGTTGTCCACTGTTAAAATCGTATAAAACCACAAAAAGGTCAAAATGACATGTAATTTTTTTTGCGTAACCCTAAACTATTTTCGAGCCCTTTTCTAGTTTGAAGTGTTTCGATTTGAGAAACGTAAGTTCCTCAAAAAAATTGTCTTTACAGATTGTTCTGGTTTTGACAGATTCTGCATTTTTACTTGCATTCTCTCTTTTACTATGTTGAGTGGATTTCTTTGATCCATAAAACATCTGTGGTTATAGCTAATGTTTAAAAAGTATTAATAACATTTGTGTCCATGCAGAACATGCGAGTTTTTGATTATGCACTAACCCCTAATGAGAATTACTTCGAGTTTGGTGTGAGGAAGTTTTCAAAGGTCAAGAGAAGAGGATGATATAATGTGATCAAGAAGAGTAAAAGCAAAGCTTGAGGATGCCCCCGTGGTTCATCCCAGCGAATTCCAAGAGACTCAAGCATCTAAGTTTGGGGGTTCCCAAGGCATACCCTTATTCATTAGCAACTTATCAGGTCAGTTCTAGTCAAACTATATTTTTATTCGGTCACATCATATGCACTTTACTTGGAGCGTATGTTTGTTTTTGTTTAGTTTTCTTTTATTTTCCTTGCTGCAATAATATTTTGGAACCTAGAATTCTTGTGTGGGAGAGATACGCACTCCCTTTTCATTGCTTAGAACACTCTAGTTTTCATTCTTATTGTTCTTTGGGTGTTCGCTTTTTGCTAGTACTGCGTTCAGCCCTTGTTTTCCGCTCGTATTTTTTTTTCAGAGCTTGTTAGTTTGCTTCAGTTATATATGATTAGCTCTCTCGTATTTGATGATTATTATCTATGAGAGTTGTTTCAAACAAGTTAATTGGTGTTGGAGAAGAATAAAAGATTTCATGCTTATAACAGTGCAAATAGAAGCTTTGTTTAGACTATGGCTAGACTTTATCATGTCATGTTGGATATTATTTTAATTATATGCTTAGTAGTTATTGAAGTAGCATGACATGTACTAAACATCCGAGAGTGCTCAATCTGCAATTAAAGAATCATGAGTTGTTTTTATCACATCAAAGCATAATATTGTGGTATTCTACTTTGAATGCTTTACTTGGTTGACTTGGCGCATGCTTACACCATGTTATGACTATAAACCAGTCACCTCTAGCCTCCATGATCATTTAGTTTTTGACTTGTAATACCATTTATGCTTTGATTAATAATGTTTTTGTTGCTATGCATGATTATGGCCATTATTGCTCTCTTAATTTGTCGCTCACAGTCTTTGCTAGCCTCCACCTGTACTGTAACATCCCAAGCTTTTTCCGAAATAAAAACCAGCATGCATACATTACCATCATAGCATCCCTGCATCTTGAGTGCATAAAAATTTGGTTCTTTTTGCTAAACACTAAATTTTTGGTTTTATTACTAATTCATCTTCCTTTGAGAATTAAATCTTTTTCTAAAATAAAGTATTTTATTTTTGGAAAAGAATAGTACCAAATTGTTCCTTAGGTTCTAAGCTTTCCAAAACATATTTTTATGTATTTTTCTGAGATGGTTTTGATTTGTTTTGGTTTGATTTTGAATCATTGGTTAAAAAAAACAGAGAAAAAAAAGGAAAAGGAGACCCAACGCAGCAACCCTCCATCTCTTCGGGCCCAGCCCATCTTCCCTTTTTTTCTGATGCGCGCGCAGGTCCCAGTAGTTGGGCCGGCCCAGTATAGAGACCCACCGCAGTCGTCACCTACCCCCGCACGGAGAACACGCCCGAGTCGTGTTCGACAGAACGAACGCGTCGATAACCACCGAACCGAGCAGTCCTTGCAAAAACCTAGCCCCTTCTCCACGTTTGCACTCGCCCATATATACCCCCGAGTCCCCTCTCTCTACGCACCCTATTTTTCAACTCCATCGCCACTAGGCCGCTCGGAAACGACGCCGCCGTCTCGTAGTTGCCGCCGCCGTACTCGGATTCCACCGGCGAATGTCGTCAATCCCCTGCCCTCCTCTCACGGTCTCTGTGTTTCCCTCATCTGCCGCTCTCCTCTTTGACACGGTCCCTCGTTTGATATTGCAGCAGAACTTCGCTGCCGTCCACGCCGAGTACACCAACGCCCGTGCCCATCTCCGACGAGCGATCTCCGGCGGAACAAGAGATAGCGGAGCAAGCCCCTGCGCCATCGTGTTCGCGCCGTCGTTCTACACGCCCGGGTACGCTCCGTTTTCCTCCTAGCATCGTAGATACGCCCCACCGTGCACGCGCTCTCCCGTCCCGCCGCGAGCTCGCGGTCATCAGCGTTCTCCGGCGATCCCCGAAACAAAGGAGGATCAGCGACCGTCAGATCGCGATCGGAGGGCCCCGGCGGAAGCGATCAGCGAAGCGGTATCTTTTAATCTAGGCCATCCACGGTGCATTAAATCAAACGTAGCGCAACACCGATACGCGGAGAGACCCCCCAGCCAATCACAGCGCGCCTAAGCCCCCACCCCGGATCGGTCATCTTTTTGGTTAAAATAGGAAAAAAAAAACAGATTTGTTTCAAAACTTCAAAAAACCATTACTTGAGTTCTGTAATTCCAAATTAAGTGATTTTGTACTTTTTGAAATCAGCGTAATGTGTAGAATATCATGGTCCAATAAAATTTTGTTTTTGTCACGTGCACACACATGTTATTCACAGATCCTTATTTTCACTATATTGCCTATAACTTTTGCTTTATAATGTTTTTTTAGCAAACCCAGTTGCTATAGTTTGGTCTGGTTGTCCCCTAGGCAGTAGCCGGAGAGGAAATTTTCCTTGAATCAAACTTTCGTGGCAAAAAACAATTTAGCAAGTCTTGGCCTTTTGGAACACCATTAGTGTCTAAATTTATGATCAAGTGCTTATTTTGTTTTACATGCATTATGCTCATCTAAATAATACCAGAGAACCTTATTGATAGAAATGGAAGATGTTATAATTTTTGTGCATCATATTTCATGGCATATCATGCATACATGTTATATGTTTTGAGTTAATGAATTGTGTGTTTATTATTGTCTTGTTTTTGCTTGATGTAGATTGTGAGGAGGAGCAAGACCTTTCTTGTGATTGTTGTTGTGATTGTTCAGCCTGTTACCAAGGCAAGTGACATTCATAAACCACCCCATATTTTTCCCTAAGTGCATTAGAGTATTTTTTGAAGTAGTATGCATGATAGGGATTTTTCTCTAAGTTATTAATTGCTATGCCTTTCCCTTGGTAGTATTTTTAGCCACCTTTCCTTGATAAATTTCGTGGCTCCTATGACATATATATATATATAAGTACTTAGCCATGCTACAAAATTATAATTTCTAGCTACTGAGGAAAAAAAAATCTAAGTACTTAACCACAATGAAACACCTGTGTGGACTGGTTGCATGGATGATGAGAGTTGAGTGTTGCCTCAGGGCCCTTTTCCAAGGGTTGAACTTGAGGTATTCACGTGTGGTTTGTCACCCAGGGGCAAAGAGATTTCTAAGTCCCTCCAAGTTTAGAAGCTTCTAGTGCAGCCTTAACACAATGGGCTCCTTGACCAAGGAAGTTGTGGGAGTTCAACTCGTCAGCTTGACAAGAAGATGTAGCAGAATTATAGGTGGAACGGGTCTTGCTAGTAAGGTTGACTTCTCCTTCTGAAGGGTCTTGTCTCAATTCTCTCCTTTCCTTAATGCACTCAGCGTGTATAGGATGTTTGGGCTAATTGGGGCTTACGGTGAAAGTGCACAGCCTCTGTAGAGTCAAAAAAAAACTAAGTACTTAGCCGTGTCCCCGGTGATGGACATCTTCGAGCAGCTGGACAAGGATGGATGGAAGAATCTCAACATCAAGTTTTCAATAAGTAAAATTTTGACTAAGGAATCAATGTTTTGTGGTGCACATAGGCTCAATCCTATGGTGCCAACTTTTGAAAGGAGAAAACTATTTTACTAAAGTGTTAGGGACAAAGTTGCTTTCTGCAAAAGCTAGAACTCCACCAAGCCATAAATGCATGTAGCATAGACTTGTCATTTACATCCACCAAAGTCACTTGCTAGTACATCGTTTGTACTGATTCTTCTTCGGGGGCTGCATATTCCAATGTGCAGGTAACTCGGATGAGGAATATTAAGTTGTTGGACTCGAGTCTACACTCAACATGAATGCTTGTGGCACATGCTGAAGATGGAGGCTCACTGTTATCATGTTTCTGCTTTATTTACTTTGAAGGTTAGCTAGTCATCAAGACTATGCAAGTAGTAATGAAGTTTTACTTGGCTACTCTAGATTTTCGCTGTAACAATTGATACTTATGCAATGATACTTTGAATTTTTTTTTACTGTGGTGCTAGCATTGATCCAGGGACTAGCACTTAACACGGGTATTCCAGCTTTATTAAAAGTTGGGTTACTACAAAATGGTATCAGAGAAAAGTGTTGCATGTAGGTTCGAGCCCTTAGGTTAGGTTTGGAAAGCCCCTAACAGAGTTAATAAAATTCAATCACCTTAAAGTAGGAATTATATTTTTCTAAGTATTTATGCACTACTATCCTAGTACTCCTTTACCTTATTTCCGATGACTTATATTTTATTCTTCTAACTTAAAGATGTCGATCGTCAACTTCAACACCGTCGAAGACTTCGAGGGCACATGCTTTGGAGGCTACCTTCTAGAGATTTTAGAAGTGTTGAGCTACCCATCCCTTCGATTAAAGCAATGCTACTAAGGAAGTTCCACAAGGAAGGCTTCTGGTGTGTCAAACTCCTTCAACCTGGGCGTGAAGCTACTGAAGACATCAAGTTCAAGTCACTTAGTGACTCCATGGAGAAGGTCCTAAACATCGCAATGCAAGAGATGATTGGACGTCTTTGTGGAAATATCATCAAGAGCTGAAGGGCCACTTTTCGCATGAACTCGGAAGGCGTAACGAGAACGGACATCCCCTCCTCACAGACGGGGAGACAAAACGCAACCCCTTAGTATGCTACCTTCAGGATCTAGAACATCACCTCAAGGACCTTGAGGATGACAGGGTGATAACCCACAAGTATAGGGGATCGCAACAGTCTTCGAGGGAAGTAAAACCCAAATTTATTGATTCGACACAAGGGGAGCCAAAGAATATTTGTGAGCCTTAACAAGTGAGTTGCCAATTCACCTGCACCTGAAAGTGGACTTGTTCGCAGTGGTTTATTAGTAGTAACAGTTTTATAGTAGCAGCAGTAGTGAAATAATAGCAGCAGCGAAATGAAAACAACAGCAGTAGTGTTTGAAGTAAATAGCGAGATTAAATACTGTAGGCATAGGGATAGATGAACGGGCGTTGCATGGATAATATAGTTCATATAAAAATCAAGACATGGGCATTGCAGGTAAATAAGATAAATCATCCAAGCACGAAGTAAGCATAGGCATGTGTTCCATAAATAGTCGTACGTGCTCGCAATGAGAACTTGCACAACATATTTTGTCCTACCAGCCCGTTTTCAGCGGGGCCTCAAGGGAACTACTGGCAATTAAGGTGTTCTTTTTAATAGAACACCGGATAAAAGCATTAACACTCCGTGAACACATGTGATCCTCACATCACAGCCATCCCCTCCGGCTGTCCCAATTTCTGTCACTTTGGGGCCTCGGGTTCCGGACAACGATATGTGTAAACAACTTGCAGGTATGATCAAGAAACAATAATTATCATCGTGATTCAATAACATGTTCAGATCTGAGATCATGGCACTCGCGCCCAAAGTGACAAGCATTAAGCATAACAAGTTGCAACAATGTCAATAGCACTAATAGAGGATACTAGGCACTATGCCCTAACAATCACGACATTATTACACGAACAATATCATCCAATCCCTACCATCCCCTTCAGCCTACAGCGGGGGAATTACTCACACATGGATGGGGGAAACATGGATGGTCGATGGAGAGGCGTTGGTGATGACGATGGCGATGATCTCCTCCAATTCCCCGTCTCGACAGGGTGCCAGAACGGAGTTTCTGAACCCCGAAAAAGGATTCACGATGGCGGCGGAGCTACGGACTTCTTTCTCAAAAACGATCGAACCCCCTCGGGTTTTTAGGTTTCGGGGCATATATAGTCGAAAGGGGGGTCCGAGGGGGTGCCCGAGGTGGGCTCAGCATGCCCAGGCGTGGGGCCACACTGGCTGCGCCTGGGGGTGGTGAGGGCACCCCCCTTTCCCCTCTCCGACTTATCTTCTGGCTCCGGGAGTCTTCGGGTAAAATATGGACTTTCCCTTCATTTCCGGGTATTTTACTAAAAGTTGATTTTCTGCGCAAAAACGAGACACCAAAGTAATTCTGCCGAAAACAGCGTTAGTCCGTGTTAGTTGCATTCAAAACACACAAGTTTAGAGGGAAAACATCAGCAAAGTGTTCGGAAAAGTAGATACGTTTTTGACGTATCAACTCCCCCCAAGCTTAGCTTATTGCTTGTCCTCAAGCAATTCAGTTAACAACTGAGTGCGATAAAAGAACTTTTACGAACACATTTGCTTCATATGATGTAAATATACTCAGTATATGATCAAATACTTAATTATGCTCATGATAAGATACATGCAAGATACTGTCGCTTAATAGCTATGCAAACCATGAAGAGATAACAACATATTAATAATAAACAACATGAAGCATAACTATTTGCAAGATTGTAATATTCATAATAGGATCTGATAAAGTGGTATCTCGCTTGCACTTATGTGTGGGGAAAGACATAAATGTCAAGGCAACTATGAACTTCAAGGGAAGACTAGAAGCAAAGATATCAAAAGATGCAAGTATCAAGATTATATCACAATCAACCGTGCTTTGGGACAAACACATCACACTAAGAATGACAATTATGATCTCAAGAAGGTGCTCAAATAATATGGTGGAGACTCTTCCTATAAGTAAAGGATTGGCTGTTTGCAGAGGGAAGAAGGGATTCACATGCGTTAGAGCTTTTCATTTTTCATGAAACAGAAGTAAAACAATTTTGAGAGGTGGTTGTTCATGTCGACAAATGGTAAACATAAAATACAGTACGTCCCAAGCCAACTATATTTCACAAGAGCGGCTCCCATATGAAGGATGCAACTGGTGTAGAAGGTCATCCCTGTTTCTCTTTTGTTTACACAATTATGCTTTGACTGAAATTAGGGGCAAAAATAGTGAAGAGATTTTGTGTGTATTAATTTGGGGCTGGGCACCCCACTGCCAGCTCTTCTATCAATTGGATAAGCGGATGAAGCCACTAGTCCAGGGTGTGAAATCCAATCAACAAGTGAGATAAAGATTCTCTATTTACATCCTCATGAGCAAAAACAGGAACACAAAACAGGATTAATTTTTAAGGTTTTAAAGGTAGCACATGCAAATTTACTTGGAATGACAGGAAATACCATGCATAGGAATTTATAGTGGACTCTATGGAATAACTTGGTTTTCAGGGATTTGGAGGCACGAGTAGATCTCATACTCAGTGCAAGTGAAGGCTAGCAATAGACTGGGAAGCGACAATCAAGAGAGCAATAATTACCATAATCATGTTTGCGACAAAGTAAAATTAACTGAGACATAAAATTGATACTAGAACTCTGAGGCAAAATAAATCATCGAGGCTTATTGACTTTTTGTTTTCAGTCTTAGCATGCGTGAGCATGTGCCAAGTTGATTCAAATAAAACAGTCAGAGGAGGCTACCACAATGTCATACCCTTCTACGAATAGAACAAGGCGAACAAATATTTATACGACATGTCATTTACTATTAATAAATTGGAACAAAACATGAGAGAGAATAAACTATTAAGAAGCCATTAAATCACATATATCTTATATGAACAAACTAAGCATGCTCACATGGATGGGTATATGTACAAAAATGAAAACAAATAGAGTTCATACCAGCCTCTCACCACAACTTGAATGGTCATAGATCGTCATTATTTCTCTTTACTTGTGGCTCGAATAATATATAATAAAAACCAATCTCCAATGGAGTCACGGACGACTGTTGAACTCTGCAGTAAAATTTACAAAACAAAAGAAGAACAAGAAATATTTTTGGGGTTTTCAATTAAAGCACGAGCAAAAGAGAATAAGCAAACAAAGCAAAATCTTTTTGGGTTTTTGAATATTAAACTGCAACTAAAGGATAAAGCAAACCAACTAAAGAAACAATCAGAGAGAAACAACAGAAATATTTTTGGTCTTTTTGTGTTTTGGAAAGCGAAAACAAAACAGTGATAACAAAAAAAGAGAGAAACAGAAAATATGAATGTACAAAAAACTGACTTAATACGATATATATGAGTGTGTGATGTCGGTATACCTCCCCAAAGCTTAGGCTTTTGGCCTAAGTGGGGCTCAATCATAGCGAGGGTATTGGCTCCACACCGGTGGATCGTACTGGGCATGCTCATAATCAGGCTCCCGCGAAGAAGAAAATGAAGGCGTGTAGTCGTAATCCGAGGGCTGACGTTATCTGTCTGCAATGTCGGGTGGCTGGACAACATTTGTTGCGGCCTCCCTCTTGGCGTCCTCTGCGCACTGATATTCCTCAAATTTACACATCAAGTTCTTCCTCCGTTAGTGACCATCCTTCCCTGTTATCAAGGTCAAACAAAGCACATGCAGGCAAAGGAGCTACTCGCTCTCTAATGGATCCCCACCATGATTTCTTAGGGAATGAAATATCATATGGCAAACTATACGCGTTAGTCCCATAAGCAATAAAGTGATGTTGTAACATGGAATTAAGATCAAGCTTCTCTAAGGGAAACTGAACATCTAAGTGATGTCGCAACATGCCATGAAAAGCTAATAAACGGGAGGCAATGAGACCTCCACAAACTCCTCCTTTCTCACGGTTAGTGGCAAGGCGATAAGCAATTAAAGCTCCTAAATTATAATCCTATCTTTCCTCAAGGAAGTTGACAAGAATGCTAAATCCTGAGCAGATAATTTACTTGCCATCTTCTGTAGCATCCCAACTTTTAATAAAGATGGAATACCTGTGTTATTGTACTAGTCCCTGGATCAATTGCTAGCACCACAGTACAAAATGAAATATCATGCAAATGCATCACATTATATTACATCGCATGATCCAGTCTTTACAAAATAGGATTACAACTTGCATAGTCTTAGAAGACTAGCAGAAAACAAACAAATACAACGGAATACATAGTACAACATTGAGCCCATCTTCTTCATGTGCCACAGGCAAAACATGTTGGCGATAGTCTCGAGATCCTAAACGAAATCCTCACTCGTCTTCAGAAACATCTGCAATATGGAATATGCAGCCACAAGGGAGTCAATACAATTTAATGTATTGGCAAGTAACACTATGGTGGATATAAATGGCAAGACTAATACTACATGCTTATTTGGCTGAGTGGAGTTTAGGCTAAGTTTGCATAAAGCCAGTTTTGTCCTATCTCTTTTGTAAAACAAACTTTTCTTTTCAAAGGGGTGGCAACATTGGATTTAGATCCAAGCACCACAATACTCTTCACTTGGTCAAAATTTTACTTATTGAAATTGGTGATGAGATTCTTCCGTCAATCCTTGTCCAGCTGCTCATAGTTGTCCATAACCGGGGACACGACTAAGATCTTAGTTTGTTGACTCTGCAGAGGTTGTGCACTTTCACCCTTTGTCTTCAATTATCCCAAACATCCTATACACCCGGAGTGCATCATGGAAAGGAGAGAATTGAGACGAGATCTTTCAGAAGAAGAAGTCCAAACCCACCGGCAAGACCCGTTCCACCTATAATTTTGCTACATCTGCTTGTCAAGCCTGGGCTGAACCCTCACAACTTAATTGATCAAGACAGAGCCCATATTGTCAAAAGGCTGCACGGGAAGCTACTAGATTTAGAGGGACATAGTAATCTCTTTGTTCCTGGGTGGCCATCCGCAAGTGACAACCTCAAGTGGAATAACCCTTAGACAAGGGCCCTGAGGCAACACTCAACATAACCCAGTCTTACCAATTCCACCCAGGTGGTTCATTCATTAGTTATACTTATAATTTTTCCTCAACATCTAGTAAAACAATTTTTGTAGCATGGCTAAGCATCTAAATAAGTACCAAGGCATCAAAATAACAAGGTATAAGGATGGCTACACACTACTAGGATATAGCATAGCATAATATAACTTATTAAAAATTTCCTATAATGCATACTACTCAAAATCAACTAATGCATATAGAAAATAATGGGTATTTGATGATGTGTTACTTGCCTTGTTGAAGTTGGTGAAGATATCACACTCTCTTCACAAAAGATCGTTGCTCTCCATACAATCTATTCATTGACAACACAAAATCAAATAAACAAGCATCCTAACAAACAAACATACAAGTGTAGAAAACATACATAGCAACTAACATATCAAAAGGGGCTTAACCAAGTTGGTTAGGACAAGGTCTAGGTTTGAGTTGAAAGATTCATTCTCTAGTGGTCTCATTCTTGTTAAGGCAATTCCAATGGTTTACTTGGGAAGGACTAGGTTGAGCTTGATGTGATCTAACTTTATTATAACCATACTTGTCAAGGAAGTTCCAAGAGTTCACTAAGAATAAACATATTACTTCTTCAACTAAGGTAATACATGCAAACACTTGGTCATATTCACCTTCAAAAATATTTGAGTGACTATGCTAGTATTTTCCCATTGTGGTTAGGGTAGGTCTACTAACATCATCATCAAATGGAAAATATTACTAAGTCTTGGGTTTTCCATTTGGGTCAATGGTTGGACAAAAATAACTTGTTATTCTTCAACTTGTATGGATTGCTTCTAGTCCTCATGTGATTGCCTTCTTGAAGATCATCATCATGCCATCTAAGTTGTTTCCTTCCTTGGTGTGGTGCTTCTCTTGGTCTTGATAGTCTTCATGGTTTTCACTTCACTAATTGGTTTGGGTATGGGATGGGCACAAATACTACTAAGTAAATTTGAAAGAAAATTTAAGAAGAAGGATAGAAAGAGAGAGGGAGATGCTTTCTTCTGAATTTCTTCACACTTGTACTTCCTTGAGTTTCTTCTAGGTGTGGAGTCCATGTATTTTCCTCAAAACTTCTTCATTGATCGTCCTTGTATCTCTTCATGTTGCCACCAAGTTGATATTGAAGTTTCATTCTTGTGCTTGAGTCTTGATCTCCATTTTGCTGACTTGGTGAATTCTTGAAGCAAGAATGGGAGAATGGAGAAGTAGATAGAATACTAATAAGGTGCTAGTGTTTGAGGTTCACTACTTGGTAATTTTAGAGACTTGGTCTTGGATCCAAGAATGGCCACAACAATCAATGGTAGAAAGAGATAGAAACAAAATCTAAGACATAATAACTAGATGGACTACTATGATGGATTTTTGGCTAAAATACATGGTCATGGTCCAAGGGTGTCCAAAATGGTTGGGCAAGGTTGTTTATGGTCCAAGGTTATCAAATGGAGCAATTTTGCAAAAGGAACTATATTAAAAATATTTACAGAATTAAATCTATGTCAAAATTACTCAAATATTCTAATTAATTCTAAATTCAATTTTAATTTGATCAAATATTATTTTGGGACAGAGTATATGAAAGTACACATTCTAAGGTTTCCAAATATATTTTATTTGCAATTTTTGGATTTGTAGAATTTGAATTATGCCAAATTTCATCAAACAAGCATATTTGAATTTGAATAAATTTGATTTTGTCAAATTTGAATTTGGCCAGTTCCAAAAGTTTCTAGATGTCAAGGGCTTTCCAAAAAGTCCAAGATTGCTAAATTTGGGCTTATGGATCAAAAGTTATGTTAGATCTAAGTTGTAGGGACTAATCTGTAAAACTGCCAAATATTCTACCGGGAGAAAAATTCGAATAAAGGGCTGGCCACGTGGCCGGATCTGATTGGGCGCATCTGCTGACTAGGTGCTGACTGGGATGTGCTGACTGGGCTTAAGTGATTTGATCTGGATCGTTAGATCCAGATCTGAGGGTGGCATACCCCTTCGGCTCAAGTCTAATCGTGTCCATCCAATTTAGATCCAAAGGCGCAGGGGCTAGGGCTTACCGTGGCAGCACTCCGGTGGCCAGAGATGGTGGAGACGGTGGTTCTCCGGCGACCCGAGAGGAAGAAAAAGACGATGGTGGCCTTCCGGTGGTCGCCTGACTCCGGGAAGACGATGAGAAGATGCAGCGCAGCACGTCGAACATGCGGGTGGCCACGCCGCGGTCGCTCGCTTCCTCGAGCGTTGGCGCCGAGCGGACGGAGGAGTTCTCAACTCCGGCGACTGTGGCGCCGTCGATTCTCTGCACAAACGATTAGGGAAAGTGCATCAGTGCGTGCGCCCAGGACAGGGGATTCAAAAGGGCCGAAAGAGGGAGACAGGGATGGGCTACGGCGGCCGCAATCAACGAAGAACATCGGCGGGTACTCTGGACTCCGGCGAGGAAATTCGGCCGAGAGGAGGCACGAAAGGGAGGGGGAGGAGAGGGGAAATGGGGAGCGGGAGATGGGCTATAAAGGGGGAGTTACGATTCTGCATTTGGTAGCCTTAAACTCGAGCAATCAAGCTCGGAAGAATTGGGCAGAAACGGAAGAGAGAGTTACGGCCAGGGCTTGATGATGATGACGTCATCATGACGTCATCCAGCCTTTTTCTTTTCTTTTATTTCTGTTTTTAATATCTTTTGTTTTATTAATCCAAAAGACCTCAAAATAATTTCTAAAATCTTGTAAAATTTATATCTTTCTGTTTAGAACATGTTTATACAATTTTGAACATATTTCAAAATTTATATTTTGGAAAGTATAATTAAATCACTAATAGTACTTAAAGTCATTTTAAAAATTTGAAAATAATAAATTGATGTTATGGTCCAAATAAAATTTCAGAGACATTATACATGTCATATATAATTTTTCAAAGTTATTTTTACCTTCTTTTCTTATTTTATAATTTTAAAATAAGGGTGCAACCTTAATAGCAATTTTATGCCATTTTCAAAATAGAAAAATAATAAATTGAATATTTGGTAAAATAAAACCAGAGGCATATCATATTTGAAAATTATGTTTTCTCTAAGTCCCTTTTACCAAATAGTTTGGTGAAAAAGAGTTGGTTACTTAATACTTAACAGAGTAGTTAATAAGTGGTATAGTTGATTTTGGCTTTGAAATTATTTTGAATAAAACATATTATTTGATATATGAAGTATTATTAATAGATGGGTGTTGAAAACAACCATTTGGAGAACATATTGTTAAGAACCATTTAATACTCATTAAAGTTGGATAAAACATTTTATAGTCACATAATTGTTTTCAAGTTCATATTATATTTAATAATGGTGAAAATATTCATGAGGTTTGTAATTTTCAAGTTTTTAAAGCCATGAAAACATTTTCAAAGTAGTATTTGAGTTGGAAACATTTTATAGAATAGTGTTTGCTAAGGAGAAACTATCACTTTGAATTATGAACACTTAGTTGAAGGGGGTTTAGGGATTTTGGAAAACAGAGGCATTAATGAATTCTTAATTTCAATTTTCATTGAGTTATGTATTGTTTCCTTTTGTTTCTTGCATCTTATTTGGTTTTTGGTGACTTGCATAACATGAAAACAAAAAGTTTCAATTTTTAGTGATTTTTGGACTTTCCAAAAATCAGGGATGTTACAGACTACCACCCTTAAAAGAAATCTCGTCCCGAGATTTGGGGAAGGTTAGAAATAAGATTAGGTTTGGGTAACTGGGTTCTAGAACAACTGAGTGGCTACCACCCTTAAAAGAAACTTTTGTGGGTGGTCTATTTTTATTAGATTGGAGTGTAGATTGATTTGAGATTGGCTTGAGTAGAACTTTCCTTCGCGGTAGAGCTGTAGACCAACATAGGTATGTTGGACTACCTTTGACACTGAGGGGTCACTCTTTGGGTCAATCAAAAGTCTTTGGGTTCCTCTCAACTTGATCTTTTGATGTCCTTGGAAATCTTTCATCCTGTTGTTGTCATCCTTGAAGGCAAACACCATGCTATTTCTAAGGAAACTCTCATGGTAGGAAAACTCACATTGCTTGATAGCTCCAAGGTTAGCTTGATCCTTATTAGGCAGTTGGCATTGATCATGGATGTGATTGTTCCTTCACACCGAAGAAAGAAATTTGATACTAGCATTCCTCAAATGGGATGGCTTGTGTATCAATAGGGTAAAGGTTGTATGATTCCAAATGGTTCTCACTATGGTTGGTGAATGAGTCTGGTGTTGGGTTTGGTCTAGTAGGGATGAGTAGAGATTTAGAAAGATGGCTAAGAAAGGTTCTTATCCAAAATAGCAGATCAAGGAAACTCATCTTACAAACAACACATAACAAACATATAGCAACACAAACATGACACCCAACACCATGGTTTTAGAAAACAAACTAATATTGTCATACCACACTCATTGTTAAGATCAATAAACTATCACGTTAACGTTGTTCTAACAAAGTAACTAGATTGGTGGTCTCATCCATATCTTCTTGAGTTTCTTCAAAAACCTTCTCTCAATGCCTTGGGGTATTCTTGATTGTTGTGAAGTCTATGTTTTTCTTGAAGTTCTTCAAAAATCTTGAGTGTAGGTCTTTGTAACATCCAAGTATGAAAACTACCTAGTGTTTCTGTTCCTTGTTTAATTTATGCAATGCATCATGGCATCATTCTCATTTTTATTTCTGTTTGCATTGTTTTCATAATAAAATTCAATCCTAATCAACCTTTGCTTCACACTTGTCTGTTACAATCTTTTCAAATAAAGAATTGCAAATCAAAAACATCAATTGCTTCCAATTATTTCATATTGGTTCAACTATTAAATTGTTGCTTAATTCAATCAATCACTTTAATCAATTAATTTCAAATCATTTCCAAACTCAAGCCATTTCTCAAAATCTTTAATCCTTTGAATCCATGAAATTCACCACTAATTTGAATTCCTTAAATCACTTCTAAACTCTAAATAAAACCCTATTGAAAAATACCTTGTTTTTCTAATATTGGAAATTTCAATTAAATTGGTTTAATTTGTAAACAGCAAGCAAACAAATAAGTTTTTGAAAACAAAAACTACCAATTGGTTGCTTTCCAACTAAGGGATTTATCCTAATTTTATTCCAAAATTTTCTATAAACAAAACCTTTGTTTTGCTTCCATTTGCATGCTACAAAAAAAAAACAGTAAAAAAAAAATAGCAAAGGAAAAAAAAAGGCAGCAGCAGCAGCAACTAAAACCCCCAGCCCAGCCCATTTTACCCTTTGGCCCGATAACACGTCGCTGTCGTCCTCCTCCCGGCTGACGTCATGTCGTACGAGCGCACCTCCTCCGTCGATCGCTTCCTTCCCCCTCTCGATGGCGCGCCGTACTCCTCCACCGGTTCCATAAAACCACCACGGCGCCCTCCTCCTGCCGCAAACCCCAACTCCACCCCTCGAGCTCCGCCGCCGCCTGCCTCGTTTCCATCTCACCTCCACCTCCACCCTCTGTACTGAATTTTCGCCGCCGCCTCTCTGAACTCCGGCAACGGTCGCCGTCTCCGATGACCTGCACCGTGCACTAGCCACGGGAATGGGTAGTCCCCAGTTCCATCTTCGTCTTCGACACCACCGTGGGGCCTGAGGAGGGCCAGTGCCTCGCCGCCGTCCGTGTTTCCCTCCGGCTAGCCCTGCATCGACCCTGCAGGTGAGCTTCACCGTCGATCTCCTCGCCCCTTTTCTCTCCGCACAAGCACCGCGCGCCCTAGGCCACACCCTGCTGCACATGCGCACGCGAACGCAACCATCTTCACCACCAGCAGCACGGCCACGAGCCCACGTTGATCGCCGGCGAGCCTTTCTGCTTCGTCTGTCAGTCGAGCAAGCAGTGGTTCGTCAGATAAAAGTTCAGTCTTTGCGCGAACTGTAACCATATCCTCTGTGCGTAGTGTTACCTGACAACAAACGCAAACCAGCTGCACTGGTTTCAGTCAATCGCGCGCGAGGGAGAGGTGCTGGGTTCGATCCCCAGCACCCGGGATTAATCCCTCTTTTTTTTTCATTGGAAGCACTGACATCCAGGGACCCTCCGTCAGCCTCTCTGGTGCCACGTGGGCACAGTGGACCACGGGCCCTACCTGGCAGCGTGTGGGTATAACACCAGCGCGGTCACAAAAGTATTAAAACAATTCTGTTAATTTCTAAATCTTTTTAAATGGGCAGAATAAACACCTAATTTGAAAATTCAATAACTTTTAATATATGAATCCAATAAATACAAACTTTATATGTTTATTGCTCCAAATTTCATAATCTTTCCAAATAACTTATTTGTGTTCTGTTTTGAGTTTTCAAAATACTTTTAAAATTCAAATTTGAATAATTCAAATGTAATTTGCAATAATTCATAAATAAATCATACTATTTCCAAATAAGTCAAATAAAATATGTTTTTCACACCTTTTTGAATGTTCTATTCAAATATAAAATTTGTTTCATTGTTTGAATAATTTAAATTGCCTAAACAATTTAAATCTTGTTTAATTCAATTAAATTTGATACAATCATAACTTGCTCAATATAAAATATTTTTGAACGTGCAAATTATGTTTTCAAACCACCAAAGTGTGAACTTTGCAAATGTGAATTTGAATTTATGGTTTGAACAAATAAAATTCAATTAATATTTAAGCTTGTTTTAAATTCAATTAAAACTTGTTTAATATTGTTTAATTCATAATAAATTCATCCTAATTCAAATTTCAAAATGTGAAACATGTAATCCAACTAAAATTTGATGTTCTTTTCAAATATAAATTTTGCTAATTGTTTTGCACACTTTAAATTGGTGAAAACAATAATTGTATGTGTGGCATGTTTAAGTAACCAAAATTTTCCAAACTTAATAAGTAATTTCTAAACTTGTTTTATTCCTTTTCCTTTGCACCTATTATTGTTATTTGTTGTTATCTTGTCATCATCATCATGCATGCATCATGATAACAACTATCACCTAATAAATAATTGTAAATCATTTGTTCCACTTATTTTCATTGGATCCTTTTCCATATGCAACCCTTGCATATGGGTCCCTTTAATTTGTGCTATCATGTTAGCTAGTTTATTTTGATGCACCCATTAAATTGTCATGCATCATATTGACTGTGCACAATGCCATGAACATGATTGTTTACATTCCTGTTTTGTTTGTTTGCTTCTTCTCGAATAGACGACGACGTTGAGGCAGACGACCCTTACAGCACCCCTTCTGAGGATCTAGCTCAGTACCCGGCTGATCAGTTTGCAGGCAAGTTATCACTCACATGAACCATTGTGTTCCTTTCAACCCTGGTTACCGATACTTTCCGTTGTCTATACTTGCTAGCCTTAGTGGTAGATGTTTCTGTTACGAACCTATCACATGAATCCTGCAACCCATGATATTGCCTCATCACCCCTCCTACAACCCATTGATTGAGCCAGTGTCTTACTAGCATGCTTAGGTTGTTTTGCTCGAGTCTGTTACCCGTTACTTTCAGTTACTATATCTTTATTATGTTCTGGGGGCTCGATGTTTAATCAATCAATCAATCATGCTAATGTTATTACTGTTAATAATAATTTGATGATAAGGCACCGGCAGGAGGCCCTGTGTGGTTTTGAGGCCTGCTAGTGTCGACCCTAATAGGAAAAGGATCTTGTCTACTGATCCATGATGAGCGCACTACCCGCATGTGGGAAGCGAGTATGGGCGCCCCCCTCAATTTGATTCGATTCGCATCTCGTCCAAATCATCTCATTTAGTTCGTGCTTTCTATTTGCCGCATGCATGTTTTTGCGAGCCCAGCGCAGGGTGGAACTTTTGTAGTCGGCATATAGGGGGACACGGTCTTAGAGTGCTATGAGGGTCCCTTTTCTTCGGGGCTTGATTAGCCGTGCGCCCAAGGTGCTTTGGGCTTGATGCGGAGAAGAGTTGAATTGTGTTGAGTGCCCCGCTTGGTGGGAGGCATCCCATCTGGCGGGTTATTCATACGTGTACGGCCAAATTGGTGCAACCCTGCAGGGATAATCTTCTCGAGAAGCCGTGTTTTCCGCGGTTATGGATTACTTGGTGAAAGTACTGGCTAACAAGTACTCAGGACAACTTAAACATAATGATCAAACATGTTACACCCCATGATTAATAACTTGACTAGTAATAGTATTATTGTCACAATAACTTGATTCATATTAATCCAACTGTGTGAGTTATCCTCGGATTGCTTCTTTGGATAATGGGCGAGATCCAGGATGGGTTTGTTTGATGTTATCTTCCAGTTGGTTACAACACTCGATCTTATCCCCTTTCTAATAGTTGGATATGATAGAATCTCTGTAGTTGGTTAGCGCAGCCAGTTGCAGCATTATATACATCCCCTTCGTTCCGTTGAACCAAGTCATATGTGCTTGTGTTGACGGGCTATACTTTGGTGAACTGTGAGTCTTGCTTGCCAGTACTTGGATGTACTGACCCCGTTGGGGCTGTGGTTTACGCAGACTACGACTACGGCTACGATGACCACCAGGATGGCTACTTCGTGGAGTTTGACGAGACTGCAGACGAGTAGTTAGCTGGACCGGGGCAGGATCCAGGACCTACGTGGATGGGCTTCGTCTTCTTTATTTTCTCCGGCTTCTTAAGCCTGTTGGATTTGTCTGTACCCAGACACCTTTGATTGCTTCCGCTGATGTAATGAATGCTATGTTGGGACATGTGTCCTCTGGATGATTGTATTTGCTATCTCTGCCTTAGTGAAGGCCATTTGCAACCTTATTTCAATCTTTTGTGTCTTAGAGATATGTTGTGATCATCATTCGTTCAAAGCTGTTGACGTACAGTGCGTGATTGATATGAAGTACGTCGACAGTAGTGCCTATGACTTCTAGTGGATAGTTTACATCGACGGTGGAATAGCAGGGCTTGTGTTGTCGCGCATAAGCGCAGGCCTACCAGGAAGCTGGGACGTGGGAGCAGTTATGCCCCATAATCCAAGCACCTGCTATCCAGTTCGTACGATGAGTATCCCTTAGAAGCCAGGGTGCGACAAATGGTATCAGAGCCTGTCTGCCTGTAGGATCCCTTTTTACTGGTCGCAGTTGAGTCTAGAAACTATTTTGTAGCTATATAGGAAAAATGAAACGTGAGAGTAGGAATTCTGCCATTTTTCTTCTTTCCCCACCCACCCACCCTTTTCTGGTAAGGAAGTGCAACGTTGTTTTCTGTTCTCACCTAAACTTTCAAGTTAGGATTTCACGTGTTTTGGGTTCTCTGTAGTACCTCAGGACTTTTGGTCTCGTTTTCCCGATGTTGCTTCGATATCATGTTCTTTTCAACATCCTTTTCGTCTGTTGAACCTTGTTGTTGTTTTCCACATCCTTTTTCATCTACCGGAGTCTAATCAAAACCTTCCCCAATCATCTGCAGATGGATCTCAGGTTCTACCCGCAGGTGGTTCGGATGACTCGCTGTGAGAGCACCGCCGGTTATCCGGAGATGCTGAGAGACATGGTTACCTATCTGGGGTTCCGTTGGGCACCGGAGTACCAGGTCTACGAGCAGCAGCGAGAGTTTGACCAGACTTGCTACCGGGCTATCGTCTACATTCTGTCGGATGATGGCAGGAGCATTGCCCACCGCTACGAGGCAGTAGGTTCCACAGTGGATATGGCCGTGCAGCAGGCAGCGTACGTGAGTCTCACCGTTCTCCGTGCTGACTACTGGGGGTTTGATGATTCCATCTATCGTCACATCCCCCGTGGTTACATCACGGCAGCGGGAGTTCACTTCACTCTCCACCGCAACCTGGATACCTACGAGGATGATAGCTCCAGGCTGCACACCACTGCCCAGTTCGTGAGGCACAGTGACGCCGTTGCTTCCACACTTGCTCAGGAGTTGGCCTCAGTCAGGGAGCAGCTCTACCTCGCGTTGACGCGTCTGGCGACGTACACCACAGACTTCGTTGGAGACGAGCGCTTTGCGCGTTTCCAGCAGACACTGGGTTTTCCTCTGCCAGATGCTGGAGGTTACGAGCCGATCAGAGGCCCACTTCTCGACCTCGGAGCTGGTTACACAGGGATTCCCCGCTATGGAGCACAGGGACACGACGCTTTCTACTTCACCACACCGAGAGTTGCTCTCAGAGCAGTTCCTATCTACAGGGATCGTCGTGATACCTACTTCCGTGGGGTTCCTCCTCACCGTATCTCTCGTCGTACTACTCACCGCCGTCCTGCGTGATGAGCATGGGAGTACCGATGTATCCATTCCTAGCTATGTTTAGTTATCCTTTGGCATTCGAACCATGTATTGGTCTGTTGGATATTCTGATGTATTTGAACATGTGATGATGTACCTGTTGGTTATCTATTAATGCGTCGGAATAATCTATCTTTCGGTTACCAAGTCTATCCTTTTCTGTTGTTGTGCTAAAATGAATTTCTGTTCAGGATGCCTCCAACCAGGAACAACCCACCTCCGCCACCACCAATGGGGGAACTGTTGGCTCAGATGACCCAAGTGGTGACACAGATGGCCCAGATCCAGGCTAACCAGCACCACAACCAGAATGCTCCAAGGGTCACCATCAAGGACTTCCTCAGCTTGGGCCCAAAAGCTTTCGTGGCAACACGTGAGCCCCTGGATGCTGATGACTGGATCCGTGACGTAGCAAGAGCTCTGGAGATTGCTCATGTTGCGGAAGAGGATAAGGTCAAGTATGCCACCTACCTACTGAAGGGTCGGGCAGCTACTTGGTGGGAGAACTACCAGACCATGAGAGCTGGCTTTCCTATCACTTGGGGATGTTTCAAGGATGCCTTCCTGAAGCACCACATCCCGGATGGTCTCATGGAAAGGATGCATGAGGAATTCTGCTCTCTCAGACAGGGCAAGCTGGACGTCCTCGGCTACCAGAACGAGTTCAATCGTCTCGCTCGGTACGCTGGTGACGAAGTGTCCACTGAAGCCAAAAAGATGGCAAGGTTCCGCCGAGGTTTTAACCCGGAACTGAAGTACGCTCTCACCAACATCAAGTGCAAGGACTTCGTGGAGCTCGTGAACACCGCGCTCAATGAGGAGAATGGGCGCAAGGCGTTCGAAGAGTCGCGCAAGCACTCGCGTGAGGGTGGTTCCTCCTCCAACATGACCACCCCTCCGCAGAAGCGCCGCATCTGGGTGCCAAATGGTGCTGTCACTCGGGCTCCAAATGCCCAAGCTTCTCCAGGCTTTGGTCCCCGCCCACCCAACCCATCTCAGATGCAGGGTCAGAGGATTCCAATGGGGCAGCCAAGGCCAGGTCCTCCTCGTGTCGTCACTTGCTTCAAGTGCAAGGAGACTGGACACTACGCTGATAAGTGCACTCAGAAGCAGCTACCCCTACCTCCTCGCCCCAACACCAACCAGGCTATGGTTCGTGCTCCCCCGGCTAAAGCCTTCAACTCCAACAACAGGCCTGTCGGGAGGAACGCGAGGGTGAACCATATCAAGGCCGACAAAGCTAAGGAAGCTGCTGACGGCGTTCTCGGTATATTACCCGTAAACTCTATTCCAGCTAAAGTGTTGTTTGATACTGGAGCATCGCATTCGTTTGTGTCAAAGATCTTTGCTACAACGTACAATTTAGCTCTGGTTCCGCTAAGCAATCAAATCTATGTGCACTCTCCGGGAACTAAAATGATTACTTCCAAGATAAGCATGGACAATCAGATCCTAATTGGAGGTCGCATATTCCTTGCTTCACTCATGTTGCTGGGAAATTCTGACATTGATGTCATTCTGGGTATGGATTGGTTGAAGACCCACAAAGCTAAAATTGACTGTGCTCAAAAGTCAATAACTCTCTCCCACACTTCAGGCTAGATAGTCTATTCTCCATATGGATCAAGTTCTGTTCAGCTGTTCAACCTCGATGCCAAACCCCTTCCTGCAATTGAAAATGTTCCGGTGGTTTGTGAATTCCCTGACGTCTTTCCAGAAGAGTTGCCAGGGATGCCCCCGGACAGAGCAGTTGAGTTCGTGATCGAGCTTGAGCCAGGTACTGCTCCAATCTCTAAGCATCCATACAAGATAGCTCCTCCTGAACTGAAATTGTTGAAGGAGCAAATCGATATGTACATGGACAAAGGTTACATTCAGCCTAGTTCCTCCGCTTGGGGTTGCCCAACTCTGTTTGTTGCCAAGAAGGATCAAACAAAAAGACTCGTGGTTGACTATCGTCCTCTCAACGAGAAAACTATCAAGAACAAGTATCCACTTCCTCGTATCGATGATCTTTTTGATCAACTTGCTGGAGCCTCAATATTCTCAAAGTTGGACTTGAGGATGGGGTACCATCAGATAAAGATCAGAAAGGAAGATATTCCTAAGACAGCTTTCACCACTCGGTACGGTCTATATGAATACACCGTCATGTCCTTTGGTCTCACCAATGCACCGGCAACGTTCTCAAGACTCATGAATTCTGTCTTCCATGAATACCTCGACAAGTTCGTTGTGGTATATCTTGATGACATTCTAGTCTATTCCAAATCCGAGGAAGAGCATGGAGAACACCTTCGTCTCACTCTCATGAAACTTCGCGAGCATCGTCTATATGCCAAGTTTTCCAAATGTGAGTTCTGGATTCCAGAAGTTGCATATCTTGGTCATATCATCTCTGCCAAAGGCATTGCCATTGATCCTGAAAAGGTTAAGGCAATTGTTGATTGGAAACCCCCTAAGACGGTAAAGCAAGTCAGAAGTTTTCTTGGCTTGGCTAGCTATTGCCGTCGTTTCGTCCAAAACTTTTCTAAGATTGCCAAACCTCTCACGGATCTCACAAAGAAGGACAAAAAGTTCGTTTGGACTCCACAATGTGATGAGAGTTTCAACCTCCTGAAGACTAAACTCACTTCCACACCTGTTCTAGTTGGCCCCGACACTACCAAACCTTTCCAGATATTCTGTGATGCATCTCTCCAAGGCCTAGGAGCAGTTCTTATGCAAGAACGTCAAGTTGTGGCTTATGCTTCACGTCAGTTGAACCCACATGAGCAAAACTATCCCACTCATGATCTTGAACTTGCAGCAGTTGTGTTTGCCCTCAAGAAATGGAGACAATACTTGTTGGGTAACAAAACTGAAATCTTTTCCGATCATAAGAGTCTGAAATACATCTTCACTCAGCCGGATCTGAACCTCAGGCAAAGGAGATGGATTGAGAAGATTAAAGACTTTGATCTCACCATTTCTTACACTCCAGGTAAGGCTAATGTTATGGCCGATGCTCTCAGTCGCAAATCCTATTGCAATAATCTCATGATCATGGAAAGCCAACCTCCACTTCATGAAGAATTCCAGAAGCTGAACCTTGGTCTTGTCCCACAAGGTTATCTTGCTAGCTTGACAGCCAGTCCAACTCTCGAGGACAAGATTCGTTCTGAACAACTTCGTGATAATGAAATCAAGAAGATGGTAGAGCAAATCAAGGAAGGCAATGATAAATTCAAGTCCTTCTCAATTGATGACAAGGGAACTGTGTTCTTCGAAGGACGCATTGCAGTTCCTCAGATTCAAAGTCTCAAGGATATCATTCTCAAGGAGGCTCATGAAACTCCTCTATCCATTCACCCTGGAAGTACAAAGATGTACCAGGATCTCAAGACTCTGTATTGGTGGCCTGGCATGAAACGTGAAATTGCTCAATACGTTTCTGAATGCGACGTTTGTCAACGTGTTAAGGCAGTCCATCAGAAAACAGCCGGTCTACTCCAACCTCTGAAAATTCCTGAGTGGAAGTGGGACATGATTGAAATGGACTTCGTTACTGGGTTTCCAAAGTCCAAAAAGGGCAACGATGCAATCTTCGTTGTTATTGATCGTCTCACTAAGGTTGCTCACTTCTATGCTGTAAAGGAAACTATCTCAGCTAGCCAGTTAGCAGAGCTCTACACAGCAAAGGTTGTTCCTCTTCATGGTGTTCCATTGGAAATAAGCTCAGACCGTGGAAGTATCTTCACTTCTCATTTCTGGAAGAGCTTTCAAGAAGCATTGGGCACCAAACTTCTGTTCAGCACAGCTTATCACCCTCAGTCTCAGGGGCAAGTCGAAAGAGTCAATCAGATTCTCGAGGATATGCTCAGAGCATGTGGTCTCTCCTTTGGCATGAAATGGGAGGATTGCCTTCCATATGCTGAATTCTCCTACAACAACAGCTACCAGGCAAGCCTAGGCATGGCACCATTTGAGGCACTGTATGGTCGCAGATGCAGGAGTCCAATCAATTGGTCTGGAGCTGGTGAACGTTCACTTTTAGGCCCTGACATTGTTAAGGAAGCCGAGGAGAAAGTTCGTATCATTCGTGACAATCTCAGGATTGCTCAGTCTCGTCAGAAGAGCTATTATGATAGCAAGCACAGGGATATGGTCTATGCACCTGGTGATAAGGCATATCTCCGTGTAACTCCCCTCAGAGGCACTCATCGTTTTGGTGTGAAAGGAAAGCTTGCACCAAGATACATTGGCCCTTTCAACATCCTCTCAAGACGTGCAGAGAATGCTTATCGTCTTGAACTTCCAGAAAAACTATCAAAAGTGCACGATGTGTTCCACGTGTCACAACTCAAGAAGTGTTTCAAAGATCCAGATCGTGCAGTTGATCATGATTCAATTGAACTGCAAGATGATCTATCTTATGAGGAGCACCCTATTCGTATTCTCGATGAGACCGAGCGTAAGACTCGCAACAAGAGCACCAAGTTCTTGAAAGTCCAATGGTCGCATCATTCTGATAAAGAGGCAACGTGGGAGACCGAAGAGGATCTTCGCAAGAAGTATCCGGACCTTTTCACATCTCAGTAGGGAATCTCGGGGCGCGATTCCTTCAAGGGGGGGCGTTTTGTAACATCCAAGTATGAAAACTACCTAGTGTTTCTGTTCCTTGTTTAATTTATGCAATGCATCATGGCATCATTCTCATTTTTATTTATGTTTGCATTGTTTTCATAATAAAATTCAATCCTAATCAACCTTTGCTTCACACTTGTCTGTTACAATCTTTTCAAATAAAGAATTGCAAATCAAAAACATCAATTGCTTCCAATTATTTCATATTGGTTCAACTATTAAATTGTTGCTTAATTCAATCAATCACTTTAATCAATTAATTTCAAATCATTTCCAAACTCAAGCCATTTCTCAAAATCTTTAATCCTTTGAATCCATGAAATTCACCACTAATTTGAATTCCTTAAATCACTTCTAAACTCTAAATAAAACCCTATTGAAAAATACCTTGTTTTTCTAATATTATCTAATATTGGAAATTTCAATTAAATTGGTTTAATTTGTAAACAGCAAGCAAACAAATAAGTTTTTGAAAACAAAAACTACCAATTGGTTGCTTTCCAACTAAGGGATTTATCCTAATTTTATTCCAAAATTTTCTATAAACAAAACCTTTGTTTTGCTTCCATTTGCATGCTACAAAAAAAAAACAGTACAAAAAAAAATAGCAAAGGAAAAAAAAAGGCAGCAGCAGCAGCAACTAAAACCCCCAGCCCAGCCCATTTTACCCTTTGGCCCGATAACACGTCGCTGTCGTCCTCCTCCCGGCTGACGTCATGTCGTACGAGCGCACCTCCTCCGTCGATCGCTTCCTTCCCCCTCTCGATGGCGCGCCGTACTCCTCCACCGGTTCCATAAAACCACCACGGCGCCCTCCTCCTGCCGCAAACCCTAACTCCACCCCTCGAGCTCCGCCGCCGCCTGCCTCGTTTCCATCTCACCTCCACCTCCACCCTCTGTACTGAATTTTCGCCGCCGCCTCTCTGAACTCCGGCAACGGTCGCCGTCTCCGATGACCTGCACCGTGCACTAGCCACGGGAATGGGTAGTCCCCAGTTCCATCTTCGTCTTCGACACCACCGTGGGGCCTGAGGAGGGCCAGTGCCTCGCCGCCGTCCGTGTTTCCCTCCGGCTAGCCCTGCATCGACCCTGCAGGTGAGCTTCACCGTCGATCTCCTCGCCCCTTTTCTCTCCGCACAAGCACCGCGCGCCCTAGGCCACACCCTGCTGCACATGCGCACGCGAACGCAACCATCTTCACCACCAGCAGCACGGCCACGAGCCCACGTTGATCGCCGGCGAGCCTTTCTGCTTCGTCTGTCAGTCGAGCAAGCAGTGGTTCGTCAGATAAAAGTTCAGTCTTTGCGCGAACTGTAACCATATCCTCTGTGCGTAGTGTTACCTGACAACAAACGCAAACCAGCTGCACTGGTTTCAGTCAATCGCGCGCGAGGGAGAGGTGCTGGGTTCGATCCCCAGCACCCGGGATTAATCCCTCTTTTTTTTTCATTGGAAGCACTGACATCCAGGGACCCTCCGTCAGCCTCTCTGGTGCCACGTGGGCACAGTGGACCACGGGCCCTACCTGGCAGCGTGTGGGTATAACACCAGCGCGGTCACAAAAGTATTAAAACAATTCTGTTAATTTCTAAATCTTTTTAAATGGGCAGAATAAACACCTAATTTGAAAATTCAATAACTTTTAATATATGAATCCAATAAATACAAACTTTATATGTTTATTGCTCCAAATTTCATAATCTTTCCAAATAACTTATTTGTGTTCTGTTTTGAGTTTTCAAAATACTTTTAAAATTCAAATTTGAATAATTCAAATGTAATTTGCAATAATTCATAAATAAATCATACTATTTCCAAATAAGTCAAATAAAATATGTTTTTCACACCTTTTTGAATGTTCTATTCAAATATAAAATTTGTTTCATTGTTTGAATAATTTAAATTGCCTAAACAATTTAAATCTTGTTTAATTCAATTAAATTTGATACAATCATAACTTGCTCAATATAAAATATTTTTGAACATGCAAATTATGTTTTCAAACCACCAAAGTGTGAACTTTGCAAATGTGAATTTGAATTTATGGTTTGAACAAATAAAATTCAATTAATATTTAAGCTTGTTTTAAATTCAATTAAAACTTGTTTAATATTGTTTAATTCATAATAAATTCATCCTAATTCAAATTTCAAAATGTGAAACATGTAATCCAACTAAAATTTGATGTTCTTTTCAAATATAAATTTTGCTAATTGTTTTGCACACTTTAAATTGGTGAAAACAATAATTGTATGTGTGGCATGTTTAAGTAACCAAAATTTTCCAAACTTAATAAGTAATTTCTAAACTTGTTTTATTCCTTTTCCTTTGCACCTATTATTGTTATTTGTTGTTATCTTGTCATCATCATCATGCATGCATCATGATAACAACTATCACCTAATAAATAATTGTAAATCATTTGTTCCACTTATTTTCATTGGATCCTTTTCCATATGCAACCCTTGCATATGGGTCCCTTTAATTTGTGCTATCATGTTAGCTAGTTTATTTTGATGCACCCATTAAATTGTCATGCATCATATTGACTGTGCACAATGCCATGAACATGATTGTTTACATTCCTGTTTTGTTTGTTTGCTTCTTCTCGAATAGACGACGACGTTGAGGCAGACGACCCTTACAGCACCCCTTCTGAGGATCTAGCTCAGTACCCGGCTGATCAGTTTGCAGGCAAGTTATCACTCACATGAACCATTGTGTTCCTTTCAACCCTGGTTACCGATACTTTCCGTTGTCTATACTTGCTAGCCTTAGTGGTAGATGTTTCTGTTACGAACCTATCACATGAATCCTGCAACCCATGATATTGCCTCATCACCCCTCCTACAACCCATTGATTGAGCCAGTGTCTTACTAGCATGCTTAGGTTGTTTTGCTCGAGTCTGTTACCCGTTACTTTCAGTTACTATATCTTTATTATGTTCTGGGGGCTCGATGTTTAATCAATCAATCAATCATGCTAATGTTATTACTGTTAATAATAATTTGATGATAAGGCACCGGCAGGAGGCCCTGTGTGGTTTTGAGGCCTGCTAGTGTCGACCCTAATAGGAAAAGGGTCTTGTCTACTGATCCATGATGAGCGCACCACCCGCATGTGGGAAGCGAGTATGGGCGCCCCCCTCAATTTGATTCGATTCGCATCTCGTCCAAATCATCTCATTTAGTTCGTGCTTTCTATTTGCCGCATGCATGTTTTTGCGAGCCCAGCGCAGGGTGGAACTTTTGTAGTCGGCATATAGGGGGACACGGTCTTAGAGTGCTATGAGGGTCCCTTTTCTTCGGGGCTTGATTAGCCGTGCGCCCAAGGTGCTTTGGGCTTGATGCGGAGAAGAGTTGAATTGTGTTGAGTGCCCCGCTTGGTGGGAGGCATCCCATCTGGCGGGTTATTCATACGTGTACGGCCAAATTGGTGCAACCCTGCAGGGATAATCTTCTCGAGAAGCCGTGTTTTCCGCGGTTATGGATTACTTGGTGAAATTACTGGCTAACAAGTACTCAGGACAACTTAAACATAATGATCAAACATGTTACACCCCATGATTAATAACTTGACTAGTAATAGTATTATTGTCACAATAACTTGATTCATATTAATCCAACTGTGTGAGTTATCCTCGGATTGGTTCTTTGGATAAGGGGCGAGATCCAGGATGGGTTTGTTTGATGTTATCTTCCAGTTGGTTACAACACTCGATCTTATACCCTTTCTAATAGTTGGATATGATAGAATCTCTGTAGTTGGTTAGCGCAGCCAGTTGCAGCATTATATACATCCCCTTCGTTCCGTTGAACCAAGTCATTTGTGCTTGTGTTGACGGGCTATACTTTGGTGAACTGTGAGTCTTGCTTGCCAGTACTTGGATGTACTGACCCCGTTGGGGCTGTGGTTTACGCAGACTACGACTACGGCTACGATGACCACCAGGATGGCTACTTCGTGGAGTTTGACGAGACTGCAGACGAGTAGTTAGCTGGACCGGGGCAGGATCCAGGACCTACGTGGATGGGCTTCGTCTTCTTTATTTTCTCCGGCTTTTTAAGACTGTTGGATTTGTCTGTACCCAGACACCTTTGATTGCTTCCGCTGATGTAATGAATGCTATGTTGGGACATGTGTCCTCTGGATGATTGTATTTGCTATCTCTGCCTTAGTGAAGGCCATTTGCAACCTTATTTCAATCTTTTGTGTCTTAGAGATATGTTGTGATCATCATTCGTTCAAAGCTGTTGACGTACAGTGCGTGATTGATATGAAGTACGTCGACAGTAGTGCCTATGACTTCTAGTGGATAGTTTACATCGACGGTGGAATAGCAGGGCTTGTGTTGTCGCGCATAAGCGCAGGCCTACCAGGAAGCTGGGACGTGGGAGCAGTTATGCCCCATAATCCAAGCACCTGCTATCCAGTTCGTACGATGAGTATCCCTTAGAAGCCAGGGTGCGACAGTCTTCATGTGGTGAAAATACTTCTTGCACTTCTTGGTATGGTCATCAACATTCTTGTCTTGATGGTATTGAGGAGGCGGTCATCTAGGGAATTTTTTTTTAAGGTGAATAATAGATGAGATGATATGAGATGAACTAAGATGATTGTTTTGTTTTTAGAAAGTTTGAACATAGATATTTTTCAATCTAGGGTGATCAATGGGTTATTAACAACTTGTTGCAAATTGGATGTTCACTATAGTGAGAGATACTGGCACCCGCAAGCCAATCAGGGAACGGTCTCGTGTCCGTGGACACGTAAAGTTGTCCGGACCGCTTCATCTCACTATGCCGCTAGGATCCAAAATACTCTAAGGAGATAATAACATGATAAAAAATGGCTTCCAAACCTAAGGGTCTCGAATCCTACAGGCAACACAATGCTCTGATACCATTTTGTAGCATCCCAACTTTTAATAAAGATGGAATACCTGTGTTATTGTGCTAGTCCCGGGATCAATTGCTAGCACCACAGTACAAAATGAAATATCATGCAAATGCATCACATTCTATTACATCGCATGATCCAGTCTTTACAAAATAGGATTACAACTTGCATAGTCTTAGAAGACTAGCAGAAAACAAAGAAATACAACGGAATACATAGTACAACATTGAGCCCATCTTCTTCATGTGCCACAGGCAAAACATGTTGGCGATAGTCTCGAGATCCTAAACGAAATCCTCACTCGTCTTCAGAAACATCTGCAATATGGAATATGCAGCCACAAGGGAGTCAATACAATTTAATGTATTGGCAAGTAACACTATGGTGGATATAAATGGCAAGACTAATACTACATGCTTATTTGGCTGAGTGGAGTTTAGGCTAAGTTTGCATAAAGCCAGTTTTGTCCTATCTCTTTTGTAAAACAAACTTTTCTTTTCAAAGGGGTGGCAACATTGGATTTAGATCCAAGCACCACAATACTCTTCACTTGGTCAAAATTTTACTTATTGAAATTGGTGATGAGATTCTTCCGTCAATCCTTGTCCAGCTGCTCATAGTTGTCCATAACCGGGGACACGGCTAAGATCTTAGTTTGTTGACTCTGCAGAGGTTATGCACTTTCACCCTTTGTCTTCAATTAGCCCAAACATCCTATACACCCGGAGTGCATCATGGAAAGGAGAGAATTGAGACGAGATCTTTCAGAAGAAGAAGTCCAAACCCACCGGCAAGACCCGTTCCACCTATAATTTTGCTACATCTGCTTGTCAAGCCTGGGCTGAACCCTCACAACTTTATTGATCAAGACAGAGCCCATATTGTCAAAAGGCTGCACGGGAAGCTACTAGATTTAGAGGGACATAGTAATCTCTTTGTTCCTGGGTGGCCATCCGCAAGTGACAACCTCAAGTGGAATAACCCTTAGACAAGGGCCCTGAGGCAACACTCAACATAACCCAGTCTTACCAATTCCACCCAGGTGGTTCATTCATTAGTTATACTTATAATTTTTCCTCAACATCTAGTAAAACAATTTTTGTAGCATGGCTAAGCATCTAAATAAGTACCAAGGCATCAAAATAACAAGGTATAAGGATGGCTACACACTACTAGGATATAGCATAGCATAATATAACTTATTAAAAATTTCCTATAATGCATACTACTCAAAATCAACTAATGCATATAGAAAATAATGGGTATTTGATGATGTGTTACTTGCCTTGTTGAAGTTGGTGAAGATATCACACTCTCTTCACAAAAGATCGTTGCTCTCCATACAATCTATTCATTGACAACACAAAATCAAATAAACAAGCATCCTAACAAACAAACATACAAGTGTAGAAAACATACATAGCAACTAACATATCAAAAGGGGCTTAACCAAGTTGGTTAGGACAAGGTCTAGGTTTGAGTTGAAAGATTCATTCTCTAGTGGTCTCATTCTTGTTAAGGCAATTCCAATGGTTTACTTGGGAAGGACTAGGTTGAGCTTGATGTGATCTAACTTTATTATAACCATACTTGTCAAGGAAGTTCCAAGAGTTCACTAAGAATAAACATATTACTTCTTCAACTAAGGTAATACATGCAAACACTTGGTCATATTCACCTTCAAAAATATTTGAGTGACTATGCTAGTATTTTCCCATTGTGGTTAGGGTAGGTCTACTAACATCATCATCAAATGGAAAATATTACTAAGTCTTGGGTTTTCCATTTGGGTCAATGGTTGGACAAAAATAACTTGTTATTCTTCAACTTGTATGGATTGCTTCTAGTCCTCATGTGATTGCCTTCTTGAAGATCATCATCATGCCATCTAAGTTGTTTCCTTCCTTGGTGTGGTGCTTCTCTTGGTCTTGATAGTCTTCATGGTTTTCACTTCACTAATTGGTTTGGGTATGGGATGGGCACAAATACTACTAAGTAAATTTAAAAGAAAATTTAAGAAGAAGGATAGAAAGAGAGAGGGAGATGCTTTCTTCTGAATTTCTTCACACTTGTACTTCCTTGAGTTTCTTCTAGGTGTGGAGTCCATGTATTTTCCTCAAAACTTCTTCATTGATCGTCCTTGTATCTCTTCATGTTGCCACCAAGTTGATATTGAAGTTTCATTCTTGTGCTAGAGTCTTAATCTCCATTTTGCTGACTTGGTGAATTCTTGAAGCAAGAATGGGAGAATGGAGAAGTAGATAGAATACTAAGGTGCTAGTGTTTGAGGTTCACTACTTGGTAATTTTAGGGACTTGGTCTTGGATCCAAGAATGGCCACAACAATCAATGGTAGAAAGAGATAGAAACAAAATCTAAGACATAATAACTAGATGGACTACTATGATGGATTTTTGGCTAAAATACATGGTCATGGTCCAAGGGTGTCCAAAATGGTTTGGCAAGGTTGTTTATGGTCCAAGGTTATCAAATGGAGCAATTTTGCAAAAGGAACTATATTAAAAATATTTACAGAATTAAATCTATGTCAAAATTACTCAAATATTCTAATTAATTCTAAATTCAATTTTAATTTGATCAAATATTATTTTGGGACAGAGGATATGAAAGTACACATTCTAAGGTTTCCAAATATATTTTATTTGCAATTTTTGGATTTGTAGAATTTGAATTATGCCAAATTTCATCAAACAAGCATATTTGAATTTGAATAAATTTAATTTTGTCAAATTTGAATTTGGCCAGTTCCAAAAGTTTCTAGATGTCAAGGGCTTTCCAAAAAGTCCAAGATTGCTAAATTTGGGCTTATGGATCAAAAGTTATGTTAGATCTAAGTTGTAGGGACTAATCTGTAAAACTGCCAAATATTCTACCGGGAGAAAAATTCGAATAAAGGGCTGGCCACGTGGCCGGATCTGATTGGGCGCATCTGCTGACTAGGTGCTGACTGGGATGTGCTGACTGGGCTTAAGTGATTTGATCTGGATCGTTAGATCCAGATCTGAGGGTGGCATACCCCTTCGGCTCAAGTCTAATCGTGTCCATCCAATTTAGATCCAAAGGCGCAGGGGCTAGGGCTTACCGTGGCAGCACTCCGGTGGCCAGAGATGGTGGAGACGGTGGTTCTCCGGCGACCCGAGAGGAAGAAAAAGACGATGGTGGCCTTCCGGTGGTCGCCTGACTCCGGGAAGACGATGAGAAGATGCAGCGCAGCACGTCGAACATGCGGGTGGCCACGCCGCGGTCGCTCGCTTCCTCGAGCGTTGGCGCCGAGCGGACGGAGGAGTTCTCAACTCCGGCGACTGTGGCGCCGTCGATTCTCTGCACAAACGATTAGGGAAAGTGCATCAGTGCGTGCGCCCAGGACAGGGGATTCAAAAGGGCCGAAAGAGGGAGACAGGGATGGGCTACGGCGGCCGCAATCAACGAAGAACATCGGCGGGTACTCTGGACTCCGGCGAGGAAATTCGGCCGAGAGGAGGCACGAAAGGGAGGGGGAGGAGAGGGGAAATGGGGAGCGGGAGATGGGCTATAAAGGGGGAGTTACGATTCTGCATTTGGTAGCCTTAAACTCGAGCAATCAAGCTCGGAAGAATTGGGCAGAAACGGAAGAGAGAGTTACGGCCAGGGCTTGATGATGATGACGTCATCATGACGTCATCCAGCCTTTTTCTTTTCTTTTATTTCTGTTTTTAATATCTTTTGTTTTATTAATCCAAAAGACCTCAAAATAATTTCTAAAATCTTGTAAAATTTATATCTTTCTGTTTAGAACATGTTTATACAATTTTGAACATATTTCAAAATTTATATTTTGGAAAGTATAATTAAATCACTAATAGTACTTAAAGTCATTTTAAAAATTTGAAAATAATAAATTGATGTTATGGTCCAAATAAAATTTCAGAGACATTATACATGTCATATATAATTTTTCAAAGTTATTTTTACCTTCTTTTCTTATTTTATAATTTTAAAATAAGGGTGCAACCTTAATAGCAATTTTATGCCATTTTCAAAATAGAAAAATAATAAATTGAATATTTGGTAAAATAAAACCAGAGGCATATCATATTTGAAAATTATGTTTTCTCTAAGTCCCTTTTACCAAATAGTTTGGTGAAAAAGAGTTGGTTACTTAATACTTAACAGAGTAGTTAATAAGTGGTATAGTTGATTTTGGCTTTGAAATTATTTTGAATAAAACATATTATTTGATATATGAAGTATTATTAATAGATGGGTGTTGAAAACAACCATTTGGAGAACATATTGTTAAGAACCATTTAATACTCATTAAAGTTGGATAAAACATTTTATAGTCACATAATTGTTTTCAAGTTCATATTATATTTAATAATGGTGAAAATATTCATGAGGTTTGTAATTTTCAAGTTTTTAAAGCCATGAAAACATTTTCAAAGTAGTATTTGAGTTGGAAACATTTTATAGAATAGTGTTTGGTAAGGAGAAACTATCACTTTGAATTATGAACACTTAGTTGAAGGGGGTTTAGGGATTTTGGAAAACAGAGGCATTAATGAATTCTTAATTTCAATTTTCATTGAGTTATGTATTGTTTCCTTTTGTTTCTTGCATCTTATTTGGTTTTTGGTGACTTGCATAACATGAAAACAAAAAGTTTCAATTTTTAGTGATTTTTGGACTTTCCAAAAATCAGGGATGTTACATCTTCCTAGCTAGAACACACTTTGAAATAAACAGGCAAAATATCGAATGGATGGGAGATGTATATTACGAATTTTTCCATTCTCCTTCATGAAGCTTCTCCCGTCGCAGATTTCTGCATATAAATCCGTCAATGGCTTGGGATATCCCTTTATCTTCTCGCACGTTCCCCACTGCTCCACCTTAATTACTGCACAAAAAATTCTAAAAGGCAGACTGACAGGTTTGTTATAAATTTTTTAATGCACCATGGGGTTAGGTGAAGGCCAATCAAAATGAAAATCCTGCACCACGGACATAGCCAATTTCGCATATTGGCTTGGTTCATCATCAACGAAATGTGTCAACCCTGCATTAGAGAGTAATGTTTTAAAATCATGCATAATTCCTGCAACACTCATGAACCCTGGGCATGGGTAGACAGTCGGAAACACGCCCTCTTCACGATGAACTCTCATCATTTCTGTTACCACTAACTCATGTTGGTTAAGTTGATATGCACTTGCCTCCATTTCTGAAATTTTAACAAGCAACTTAAGAAAATTATTTGAATCCACTATATGGTAGCAACTACTATAAAGACGTGTATGAGTACTAAACATGCATCAAAACTAACTTAATCAAGCATCAAACAAGCATGCAAGCTCACATAACCTTTCACCTACGGCGGTAAAATACGCAAGAAATACTCCACTAACCAAAATTCTACTTGGATCATCGGAGGAGTCACATACCGGAGGACAACTTCCCCAAATCTCGGCAGAAAAGATGGGCTGAGCAAGGAGATTGAATATAGCGAGGAAAAGCAGCAAGAAATCGGGTTTGGATGAACTGGTTGAGTTTCTATGGGCAAGACGAAGGTGTGGTAGGTGGGAGAGCAAGTGGGGGCCAGGGGGGCCCCTCACCGTAGGCAGGCGCGCCCCAGGGGCAGGCTGCGCCTGGCCATGGTGAGATAGCCTGGGTGCCCCCTCGGGTCACCCCACGTTGCTTTCTGCCCCTTTTTACGCAAAAACTTCGAATATAAACTTTTCGGGATTTTTCGAGAAACTTTATTTTTCGTACTTTTCCAGAATTTTAATAAATAATAATATCGCTGGAAAACAAAGATGGAATGATGGAAAACGTCAGCAAAACCAAACCTACAACAGTTCTAAGACACTCTACTAAACATCTACTCACTGAAAATGGAGGAAAAAACATATGGAAAACGTGGTTGTGAATAGTGAAAACGTGAGTAGACGATGGAAAACGAGCGAAACCGAGGTAAAAATGTGTGTGGGCATGAGTGAACATAGTGAAAACAATAAGAAAACATGATATACTTTATGGAAGCACAGATAAAACGAGCATATGAATAAGTAAACGTAGTGATAAAATTGTTTTCTTCATTTAAAATCACTTTGTTAACAAGGTTGATCAAGTCTTGCTACCAAAATAATTTTATATGAAACAAAACTTTGTTTCTCACCAAATATTTATGTTACCTCAACCTTTATTGATATAGTCCCAACCATGACGGTCTCATATTCTTTGGATGGCTTTGGAATAGGACAATAAAATTCTCCAATCTTGATGGTCTCAATATTTTCAATTGAATTTAGACCATATTTCTTATCAATCTTCTTGGGAAAATAAATAGTGTGCTCTTTATCATTAACATTAAAAGTAACTTTTCCTTGATTGCAATCAATAACAGCCCCTGCAGTATTAAGAAAAGGTCTTCCAAGAATAATAGACATATTATCATCTTCAGGCATTTCCAACACAACAATGTTAATTAATATCAGACAATTATTAGCAACTTGAACAGGAACATCCTCGCATATACCCACAGGAATAGCAGTAGACTTATCAGCCATTTGCAAAGATATAACAGTTGGTATCAATTTTTCTAGGAGGAGTCTTTTATAGATAGTAAAAGGCATGACACTAACTCTAGCTCCCAAATCACACAAAGCAGTTCTAACATAATTATTTTTAATAGAACATGGAATAGTTTGTATACCAGGATCTCCAAAGCTTCTTAGGAACCTTTCCATTAAAAGAGTAATTAGCAAGAATAGTGGAAATTTCCTCATTAGGAATCTTCCTTTTGTTAGAGACAATATCTTTCATATATTTTGCTTAAGGAGGCAATTTAATAGCATCAGTTGAAGAAATTTGCAAGAACAAAGGTTTCATCCATTCACAGAATTTGTTATAGTGTTCTTCTTCTTTTGATTTGTGTTTCTTATTAGGATAAGGCATTGGTTTTTGTACCCAAGGTTCTCTCTCATTACCATGTTTATTAGCAATAAAATCTTCCTTAGTGTACTTTGTATTCTTATTTTGTTTTTCAGGTTCCTCTTCAATTTCTTCTTTATCAGAAGCATCATTATTTTCATTACCACTTTCAGTTTCAGCATCACAGATGGATACACTATTAGGATCTTTAGCAAGTTCAGAGGATTCTACAACATTTTTATGTTTCTTCTTATTTTTCTTCTTAGTATGAATAACATTATTATTAGTTTGCTGAGAATCTTGTTCAATTGTTTTAGGATGTCCCTCGGGATATAAAGGATCTTGTGTAGCAATACCACCTCTAATTCTTATTTCATAAGCATGTTTTTCTTTAGAAGCATTAACTAACAAATCTTTTTGCACTTTAGCAAGTTGATCAATTTGAGTTTGATCCATTTTAAAGTGTTTAACAAGCATTTTAACATGATTAGAGGTTCTTTCTATAATACCATGCAAATTATCAATAGCTCTAGAGTTTTCCATTAGGTGATTTTGCACTCTCGTATTAAAATTATCTTGCTTAACAACATAATTATAAAATTCATCTAAACACTGATCTTATAGGGAATATCTCTACTATCAAAATGTTGGAGAGAGTGTACCTCAATGGTGGATGAGTGAGGGATTGGCTTACATAATTCTTCTATAGGTGGAAGATTCTTCACATCTTCGGATTTAATACCCCTCTCTTTAAGAGATTTCTTGGCTTCTCTCATCACTTCATCATTTAATTCAATCATTCCCCTCTTCTTGGTTGTTGGTGTTGGTGTTGATACTGGAGTAGGGGTCGGCTCAGGCTCAACCATAGTCCAATCATCATGATTTGGCTTATTTTAGCCATTAGTTCCTCAGCTTCATCTGGAGTTCTTTGCCCTGAAAACGCAACCAGCACAACTATCCAGGTATGTCCTAGATTCAACAGTTAGTCCATTATAGAATATATCATCAAGAAGTTCATTATTTTCTAGCTTATGACCACGTGTATCCCTAACTAAAGAACACAACCTTGCCCAAGATACAGGCAATTTCTCTCCTTCCAATTGCTTGAAATTAAATATATTTTGTAAAGCAGCATGTTGAGCACTAGCAGGAAAATATTTCTGAAAGAAAGCATTAACCGATCCAATAGGACTATCAATAGATCCCAGAGACAAATTATTAAACCAAGTTTTAGCTTCATCTTTTAATGAGAAAGGGAATATTTTAGCAACAAAGTAGCTACGTTTCTTAAGATCATCAGAGAATAAACTACTCAAAGAGGAGAGCTCATTCATATGTTTCATAACACTTTCATTTTAAGTAGCACAAAATGGTTCTTTCTCAACAATAGATATATAAGATAAATCAAGAGAGAAATCATAATCCTTATCCCTAATATTAATGGGAGAAGTGGCAAACTTAGCATGAGGAGATAATTTATATGTAACAACACGACTTTCAATAAGACTTATAACAACATCTCTATCCTTCATAGCATGTATTTCATCAATAAGATCATCATTAAGTTCAATATAGGAATCATCAAAATCATCACTAGGATTATCTCTAAGCTCAGGTGAAACAATGGGAGTAACATGATTTTTATCAGGAGTTTCAGTGTTTGCAATATTTTTAGCTTTAGCCATAGTAGCATCTAAGAAAGGACCGAGAGAACCACTCTCATCAAGCACAATAGAAGCATCATCAAAAGTATCAGAAGTATTTTCAGATTCAGCAGAAGTAGCACGTGTAGCATGTGTATGTGGTGGTGTAAGCAGCTTACTCATAATAGACGGTGAATCAAGAGCAACAAAGGTGTTCAGAGTTGTACCTCTTCTTGTAGTGGATGGTAATATAGGAAACTTTCCATCACGAGTCTTACCAATGATGAATGATTGGCACTAGATAATAGTACTCCCCGGTGAGCTCACAAATAAAGCTATGCTCCCCAGCAACGGCGCCAGAAAATAGTCTTGATAACCCACAAGTATAGGGGATCGCAACACTCTTCGAGGGAAGTAAAACCCAAATTTATTGATTCGACACAAGGGGAACCAAATAATATGTGTGAGCCTTAACAAGTGATTTGTCAATTCACCTGCACCTGAAAGTGGACTTGTTCGCAGTGGTTTATCAGTAGTAACAGTTTTATAGTAGCAGCAGTAGTGAAATAATAGCAGCAGTGAAATGAAAACAGCAGAAGTAGTGTTTGAAGTAAACAACGGGATTAAATACTTCAGGCATAGGGATAGATGAACGGGAATTGCACGGATAAGATAGTTCATATAATAATCAAGACATGGGAACTACTGGTAATTAAGGTGTTCCTTTTAATAGAACACCAGAGCAAAGCATTAACACTCCGTGAACACATGTGATCCTCACATTCCCATTCGGTTGTCCCAATTTCTGTCACTTTGGGGCCTCGGGTTCCGGACAATGATATGTGTAAACAACTTGCATGTATGATCAAGAAACAATAATTATCATCATGATTCAATAACATGTTCAGATCTGAGATCATGGCACTCGCGCCCAAAGTGACAAGCATTAAGCATAACAAGTTGCAACAATGTCAATAGCACTAATAGAGGATACTAGGCACTATACCCTAACAATCACGACATTATTACATGAACAATCTCATCCAATCCCTACCATTCCCTTCATCCTACAGCGGGGGAATTACTCACACGTGGATGGGGGAAACATGGATGGTCGATGGAGAGGCGTTGGTGATGACGATGGCGATGATCTCCTCCAATTCTCCGTCCCGGCAGGGTGCCCGAACGGAGTTTCTGAACCCCAAAAAAGGATTCACGATGGTGGCGGAGCTACGGACTTCTTTCTGGAAAACGATCGAACCCCCTCGGGTTTTTAGGTTTCGGGGCATATATAGTCGAAAGGGGGGTCCGAGGGGGTGCCCGAGGTGGGCTCACCATGCCTAGGTGCGGGCCCACCCTGGCCGCGCCTGGGGGGGTGAGGGAACCCCCTTGCCCCTCTCCGACTTATCTTCTGGCTCCGGGAGTCTTCAGGTAAAATATGCACTTTCCCTTCGTTTCCGGGTATTTTCCTAAAAGTTTATTTTCTGCGCAAAAATGAGACACCAAAGTAATTCTGCTGAAAACAGTGTTAGTCCGTGTTAGTTGCATTCAAAACACACAAGTTTAGAGGGAAAACATCAGCAAAGTGTTCATAAAAGTACATACATTTTTGACGTATCACAGGGTCTCCGAGCTACTAGAGAATGATGAGCTACTTGGCTGAATCAAGGAGATGGAGAAGAAGATGAAGGAAGAAGAAGAGGCGACCAAGACACAAGAAGAGAAGTTCAGCGCGCAAGAGGAAAAGATCAAGGAACAAGAGGAGAAGTTCAATGCACAAGACAATAAGTTTAAAAGTCAAGAGAAGATAAACAAGACTAAGGACAAGAAGATTAGAGAGCTGAAGGAGGTTCTCAAAATTTATGGGGTACAATTAGATGTTGACTGTGACATAATTGCTAGACTACGCGGTGAGAAGAGAGCTCTACAAGAGAAGTTGGAAGCCTTAGAGTGGGAGACGAAGGAACTTAAGAGAAAGCTTCAAGAGAAGAAAGCCCTAGAAGAGAAGAATGAAGCACTAGATAAGGAAGTGAAGGAGCTCAAGGAATTTCTCGATAATGAAGGTTTTGCACTTGAGGAAGTTGAAGCCATGGACGAGTAGTCTTAGTAGCTGGACCACCATGTCTTTTTTTTCGTTAGCTCATGTTGGTTTAAGTATTGACCTACCAACTTGTGGTATGGTAATGCTAGAGTGTTTGTTTTGCAAACTTTGTTGTTTTTGCTTAAGTTTATCAATTCAGTAGACCAAATTTCGAAATTTACCTTGGGAAACAAAAGTTCTTAAGTCATTGCCTCTTTGTTTCTTGGTTTGTTTGTGCACGGGTAGGAAACATACTCCCCATAGTTCTAATCTCTTTTTTACTTATCCATTCTAAAACCCCAATAGATGCCTCCCCATCGTGATCCCAACAACAACGAGGAAAACAATGATGCAATGCAACAAATGGTGGCTTCTCAGACTCAACTCATGCAAATGATGGCACAATTTATTGCAGCAGCCAACAACAACAACAACAATCCGCCACCACCACCCCCAGTAGACATACTTACCAGGTTCCTGAGACTAAGGCCTGAGAAGTTCTCCTCGGCTACTGAGCCCATCATGGCGGATGATTGGCTTCGCTCAATAACAAGGACCTAGTAACCTGTGAATGCACATATGCTGAAAAGGTGAGGTTCACCGCTCACTTACTGGAAGGACCTGCTGCTATGTGGTGGGAGACCTACCAAGTTACCCATCCGCTGGAAGGCATGACTTGGGATGCTTTCAAGGAAGGGTTTTTCAATGCTCACATCTCCTCTGGCACCATGAAAGTGAAGAAGGAGGAATTCCGCAGCTTAAAGCAAGGAGGCAAAAGTCTGAAGGAGTACATGGATGATTTCTACTCACTATCAAGGTATGCACCAGAGGATGTTGACACTAATGCAAAGAGGAGGGAAAACTTCCTTGATGGTCTTAAGGGGAAACTAAGGATACCCTTATCTGTGGCATGCGCTCCAAATTATCAATCACTGTTAGATCAAGCGATCACTCTGGACAACAACATGAGGAAGGAAGAAACCAGAAAGAGAAAGTTCAATGCCAGTAAAGTTTACCCAGATTCCTCACACAAGAAACATCATTTCTCTGAAGGCAATGGTGGCCATGTATTTCACAAGCATGGAAGTCACCACAACAATGGTAATGGCAATAGGCATCAGGGACACCACCATAATGGGGGATTCAAAATAACAATGGAGGTTATAGGGGAAATAATCAAAATGGTCACAACCATGGCAATGGTCAACCTCGTCCCAATTCAGAGAAGAGGGATATGTCTCGGGTTATGTGTTTCAAGTGCAAGAACAAGGGACATTATACGACTGATTGCCCAGAGAGGAAGGCCGATGAGAATACCAAGCCAAACCCATTCCAGAAGGGGCATGCAAATCACATCAACGTAGAGGAAGTGATGTATGAACCAGAGGCTATGATAGGTACGTTCCTACTCAACTCTTTTACAGCATTGGTATTGTTTGATACTGGAGCATCGCATTCATTCATATCAAGAAATTTTGTCAATAAAAATGGGATACCCTCGAAAACCATAGGCAGAACCATTAGAGTGAGTTCTCCAGGAGTAGAGATGGTTGTTAATGCGGGATGTAGGAATCTCATCTTGAAGATTGGTAAGTATCATTTTCCATCCCATCTGGTGATACTAGAATCCCAAGGTCTAGATGCTTCTGGGTATGGAGTGGATGACCAATTTTGCTGGAATCATCGACTATGTGGATAGAGCTATTTCGCTTACAACCCCGGAAGGAAAAAGGATTAAATACAAAGCCCAGTTGAAGTCAAAAGGGATTATGATCAATTCTCTTAAGGGGGTTAGCCTAGACAAAGTCCCCATAGTAAGGGAGTACCCCGATGTTTTCCCAAATGAGTTACCAGGGATGCCACCTGATAGGGATGTGGGATTTCTTATTGATTTGCTACCATGCACTGGCCTCATAGCAAAGAGACCTTACCCCATGTCCACTGATGAGCTGAAAGAACGCAAGAAGCAACTGGAAGAGCAGTTGGGAAAAGGATTCATCCGAGAGAGTTCGTCACCATGGGGAGCACCAGTTTTGTTCGTAGAAAAGAAGGACAAGAGTCAGCGTTTGGTTATGGACTACCGTAATCTGAATGAAGTGACCATAAAGAATAAATACCCCCTGCCCAGAATCAATGATCTGTTTGATCAACTGGAAGGAGCATGTGTGTTTTCTAAGATCGATCTTCGATCAAGATATTTCCAACTAAAGATTAGGGAGTATGATATACCTAAGACAGCCTTTGTCACTAGGTATGGGTCCTACGAGTATACAGTGATGCCCTTTGGTTTAACCAACGCCCCATCTTATTTCATGAACATGATGAATACAATGTTCATGGAATTTATTGATAAGTTTGTCGTAGTCTTCATTTACAACATAATAATCTATTCCAAGAGTAACAAGGCGCATCAGAAACATCTTCGTATAATTTTGGAAAAGCTTAGAGAACACAAACTTTATGCCAAGTTTAGAAAATGTGAATTTTGGCTAAGTGAAGTTAGATTTCTTGGGCACATAGTATCAAAGGAGGGAGTTTATGTTGATACTTCCAAGGTTTCTGCAGTGACAGATTGGGAACCACCCAAGAATGTTGGTGAGATCCGCAGCTTCTTGGGGTTAGGAGGTTATTATCGCAGGTTCATTGAGAACTTTTCCAAGATTTCTAAGCCCATGACTGAATTCTTGAAGAAGGAGAAGAAGTACGAGTGGAATGAGGCATGTGAAACCAGTTTCCAAGATTTAAAGAAACGTCTAGTGTCAGCCCCAGTTTTGTGCTTACCAGACTTAGAGAAAGAATTCCAAGTGTATTGTGATGCTTCACGTCAAGGCCTCGGAAGCGTTTTGATGCAGGGAAGAAGAGTAGCATCTTATGCCTCTAGACAACTCAAGAATCATTAAGTTAATTATCCCACAAATGATCTTGAGTTAGTTTTTGTAGTACATGCCTTGAAAACCTGGAGACACTATTTGATGGGGAAACGATGTGAAGTCTTCACTGATCATAAAAGTTTGAAGTACATTTCACCCAAAAGGAGCTAAACATGAGACAGAGGAGATGGTTAGAACTCATTAAAGACTATGATCTCAGTTTGCAATATCATCCCAGAAAGGATAACGTTGTAGCCGATGCTCTGAGTCGCAAGGTTTATGTGAATGGCCTCATAGTAGGAGAGTTACCAGAAGATCTATGTAAGGGATTGCGGGACCTCGGATTGGAAGTAGTGCCAGAAGGTTTCATAGCATCATTAGTAGTGCAACCAACTCTGATGGATAAGATACGCAAATCCCAGAAGGTAGGCAAAGATATAGAATAAATCAAGGTCAACCTGAGAGCAGGAAAAACTAAGGGTTTTCTTGAAGATGAGCAAGGAACCTTATGGTTTGAGAAACGAGTCTGCATAGGCAATGACCCTGACCTTAGAAAGTTAATCCTGCAAGAATCCCATGAAACACCTTACTCCATACATCCAGGTAATACCAAAATGTACATCGATGTGAAGGAAAGATTCTGGTGGAATAACCTGAAGAGAGACATAGCCGAATACATAGCAAAATGTGATGTACGCAACAGGGTAAAAGCTGAGCATCAGAAACCAACAGGACTGCTACAACCTTTAAAGGTGCCAGAGTGGAAGTGGGATCAAATTAGTATGGACTTTATTACTGGGTTACCCATAACTAAGTCTAGGTATGACTCTATTTGGGTAGTGGTTGACCATTTAACAAAAGTGGCTCACTTTATACCAGTAAAGACCACATACACCAGTGCTAAACTAGCTGAGATTTACAAGAAGAGGATTGTGTGCCTTCATGGTGTTCCCAAGAGTATTGTGTCAGATAGAGGTACCCAGTTTACGTCTCATTTCTGGAAGCACCTACATGAGTCCTTGGGAACTAGACTAGAATTTAGCACGGCTTTTTATCCACAGACAGATGGCCAGACAGAAAGGGTGAATCAAATCCTAGAGGATATGCTTAGAGCCTATGCACTGGACTATGGTTCTAGTTGGGATGATAACTTACCTTACACAGAATTTTCTTACAACAATAGCTTTCAAGCAAGTATTGAGATGGCACCGTTTGAAGCTTTGTATGGGAGAAAATGAGTGGTGTAGGGGAACAAAATTTCTTTGGCCCCGACATAATCCAAGAGGCTGAGGAGAAGGTTAGACTAATCAAGGATAGGATGAAAATAGCCCGATCTAGGCAAAAGAGCTACGTAGATAACAAGCGTCGGGAAGTTTCTTACGAAGTTGGTGATAGAGCTTATCTTAGAGTATCGCCACTTCGGGGAGTCAAGAGGTTTGGGATCAAAGGAAAGTTAGCGCCTCGATTCATTGGACCATTCAAGATCTTGTCCCGCAAGGGTGAAGTCGCTTATGAGTTGGAACTGCCTGAGATCTTGTCAGCAGTCCATAATGTGTTTCATGTCAGTCAGTTGAAGAAGTGCCACCCTGAGATGTTGGAAACTCCGCTGAAAGACACCGTGCCCCTTGAGGAAGTACAATTGGAAAATGATCTGACATACGAGCAGAAGCCCCTCAAGATATTAGAGACGGCAGAAAGAGTTACTCGTACCAAGACCATCAAGTTATGCAAGGTTCAATGGAGTCATCATACCGAGGAAGAAGCCACATGGGAAAGAGGATATGATCTTCGAGAAGACAACCCTCACCTATTTGCTAACCTATCCGAAGCTCGGGGGCGAGCTTCATCTTAAGGGGGTTAGTCTGTAACATCCCAAGTTTTTCCAAAATAAAAACCAGCATGCATACATGACCATCATAGCATCCCTGCATTTTGAGTGCATAAAAATTTGGTTATTTTTGCTAAAGACTAAATTTTTGGTTTTATTACTAATTCATCTTCCTTTGAGAATTAAATCTTTTTCTAAAATAAAGTATGTTACTTTTGGAAAAAAAACAGTACCAAATTGTTCCTTAGGTTCTAAGCTTTCCAAAACATATTTTTCTGAGATGGTTTTGATTTGTTTTGGTTTGATTTTGAATCATTGGTTAAAAATAAAAATATAAAAACAGAGAAAAACAAAGGAAAAGGAGACCCAGCGCAGCAACCCTCCATCTCTTCGGGCCCAGCCCATCTCCCCTTTCTTTTTTTCTGCCGCGCGCAGGTCCCAGCAGTTGGGCCAGCCCAGTATAGCGGCCCACCGCATCGTCACCTACCACCGCACGGATAAGACGCCCGAGTTGTGTTCAACAGAACGACCGCGTCGATAACCACCGAACCGAGCGATCCTCTCAAAAACCTAGCCCCCTCTCCATGTTTGCACTCGCCCATATATACCCCCGAGCCCCTCTCTCTATGCACCCTATTTTTCAACTCCATCGCTGTCAGGCCGCTCGGAAACGACACCGCCGTCCCGCAGTTGCCGCCGTTGTACTCGGATTCCACCGGTGAATGTCATCAATCCCCTGCCCTCCTCTCATGGTCTCTCTGTTTCCCTCATCGCCGCATTTGACACGGTCCCCCGTTTGATGTTGCAGCAGAACATCGCCGCCGTCCACGCCGAGTACACAAACGCCCGTGCCCATCTCCGACGAGCGATCTCCGACGGAACAGGAGACAGCGGAGCAAGCCCCTGCGCCATCGTGTCCGCGCCGTCGCTCTACACGCTCGGGTACGCTCTGTTTTCCTCCTATCATCGTAGATACGCCCACCATGCACGTGCTCTCCCCTTCCTCCGCACGCTCACGAGTCTCATGTTCTTCGGCGACCCCCAAAATAGAGGAGGATTAGCGACCGTCAGATCGCGATCGGAGGGCCCCGACGGAAGCGATCAGCGAACCAGTATCTTTTAATCCAGGCCGTCCATGGCGCATTAGATCAAACGGCCCGCAACGCCAATCCGCGCAGACACCCCCCAGCCAATCACAGCGCGCCTAAGCCCCCACTCTGGACCGGTCATCTTTTTGGTTAAAATAGGAAAAAAAAACAAATTTGTTTCAAAACTTCAAAAAATCATAACTTGAGTTCAGTAATTCCAAATTAAGTGATTTTGTACTTTTTGAAATCATCGTAATGTGTAGAATAGCATGGTCCAATAATTTTTTTTGTCACTTTCACACACATGTTATTCTCAAATCCTTGTTTTCACTATATTTCCTATAACTTTTGTTGTATAATGTTTTTTTGAGCAAACCTAATTGCTATAGTTTGGTCTGGTTGTCCCCTAGGCAGTGGAAGCAGAGGAAATTTTCCTTGAATCAAATTTTGTGGCAGAAAAAAATTTAGCAAGTTTTTGGCCTTTTTGGAACACATTAATGTTTAAATTTATGATCAAGTGCTTATTTTGTTTTACATGCATTATGCTCATCTAAATAACACCAGAGAACCTTATTGATAGAAATTGAAGTTGTTATAATTTTTGTGCATCATATTTCATGTCATAGCATGCATACATGTTTTATGTTTTGAGTTAATGAATTGTGTGTTTATGTTTGTCTTGTTTTTGCTTGATGTAGATTGTGAGGAGGAGCAACACCTTTCTTGTGATTGTTGATGTGCTTGTTCATCCTGTTACCAAGGCAAGTGACATTCATAAACCACCCCATATTTTTCCCTAAGTGCATTAGAGTATTTTTGAAGTAGTATGCATGATAGGGATTTTTCTCTAAGTTATTAATTGCTATGCCTTTCCCTTGGTAGTATTTTTAGCCACCTTTCCTTGATAAATTTCGTGGCTCCTATGACATATATATATATATATATATATATATATATATATTTATATATATAAGTACTTAGCCATGCTACAAAATTATAATTTTTGGCTATTGAGGAAAAAATATCTAAGTACTTAACCACAATGAAACACCTGGGTGGACTGGTTGCATGGATGATGAGAGTTGAGTGTTGCCTCAGGGCCCTTTTCCAAGGGTTGAACTTGAGGTATTCACTTGTCGTTTTCCACCCAGAGGCAAAGGGATTTCTATGTCCCTCCATGTTTAGAAGCTTCCAGTGCAGCCTTAAGACAATGGGCTCTGTCTTGACCAAGGAAGTTGTGGGAGTTCAACTCGTCAGCTCGTAAGGTTGAATTCTCCTTCTGAAGGGTCTTGTCTCAATTATCTCCATTCCTTAATGCACTCAGCGTGTTTGGGCTAATTGGGGCTTAAGGTGAAAGTGCACAACCTCTGCAGAGTCAAAAAAACTAAGTACTTAGCTGTGTCCCCAGTGATGGACAACTTCAAGCAGCTGGACAAGGATGGATGGAAGAATCTCAACATCAAGTTTTCAATAAGTAAAATTTTGACTAAGGAATCAATGTTTTGTGGTGCACATAGGATCAATCCCATGGTGCCAACTTTTGAAAGGAGAAAACTATTTTACTAAAGTGTTAGGGAAAAATTTGCTTTCTGCAAAAGCTAGAACTCCACCAAGCCATAAATGCATGTAGCATAGACTTTTCATTTACATCCACCAAAGTCACTTGCCAGTACATTGTTTGTACTGATTCTCCTTTCGGGGCTGCATATTCCAATGTGCAGGTAACTCGGATGAGGAATGTTAAGTTGTTGGACTCGAGTCTACACTCAACATGAATGCATGTGGAGCATGATGAAGATGGAGGCTCATTGTTATAATGTTTCTGCTTTATTTACTTTGAAGTTTAGCTAGTCATCAAGACTATGCAAGTTGTAATAAAGTTTTACTTGTCTACTCTGGATTCTCGTTGTAATAATTGATACTTCTGCAATGAAACTTTGAATTTTGTACTGTGGTGCTAGCATTGATCCAGGGACTAGCACTTAACACAGGTATTCCAGCTTTATTAAAAGTTGGGATGCTACATGCACTAAGTATGAGCTCTACGTGTGCATCCAACTCCCAAAAACCAAAGTTTGCCAAATGTGTCTGATGGTGCGTGTTGGGATACCCCAAGAGGAGGGTGTGATGAGCACAGCGGTAGGAAATTCCCCTTAGTTAAGAACCAAGGTTATCAATCCAGTAGGAGAAAGAGGACCTTCAGAAGGTTGATGCCACTAACGGTGGCGATGGCTCACCAGTGTCAGCAACAACGTGGGACCTGCACACAACACAACCAAAATACTTTGTCCCAACGGTACAGTGAGGTTGTCAATCTCACCGGTCTTGATGAAAACAAAGATTAGACGTAGAGTGTGGAAAATAATGTATGCTTGCAGTAAGTAAAGAAAGCAGGAAATTGTGGTGGTTTGTTTAACAGTATAGGAAAATGGACCGGGTTCATAGGTTCACTAGTGGTGTCTCTCCATAAAAGATAGCATGCTGGGTGAACAAATTACAGCTAGGCAATTGACAAATAAAAGTTGCACCGTAGTGCACATTCATGACATGATGACTACTATGATATTTAGTATGGGCATTACAACAATATACATAGATCGTAATCCAACTTCATCTATGACTAATAATCCACCCTGAGGTTATCATCCGAACCCCCTTAGGTATTAAGTTGCATGCAATAGATAACTGCATTAAACAAAGTGTGTAATGTAAGCAATGATTGTAAACTCGAGCACTCTCACCACTGTTTTCTCCCTAATGGCAATAGCACATCCTCCCCCTTCACGTTTCTGTCACTCGAGCAAGGCGAAAAGGAGGCATGAACCAACTATCAAGCATAAATACTCCCTCTTGGAGTCACTAGAAACTACTTTGCCAGAGCAACCACTAGCAACGAAAAATATGCAAGATCACAAATAACATATGCAATAAAGACTATAATCAACTTGGCATAAGTTCAATATTCATCAGATCCCAGCAAACACAGCACGTAGAGTTACATAAGATCAATCTCAATCATGTTAGGCAGCTCACGAGATCTAAACATGGAGTCATATATGGAGAAGACAACCATCTAGCTACTGCTATGGACCCGTAATCCAATGATGAACTACTCACGCATCACTCCGGCGGAAGGCATGGTGATGTAGAGGCATCCGGTGATGATCTCCTCTCCGGCAGGGTGCCGGAGACAACTTCAGAACCCCCTGATCTAGGGTTGACGGTGACGGCGGATGTGGAACTTTTCGGGGATTTTTTATCAGGTGTTTAGGGTTTTTCATCCGGGAGGAATAAATAGGCGAAAGGGAAGAGGCGGCAGAGCCCTAATGTAGGGTTGACGGTGACGGCGGCTGTGGAACTTTTCGGGGATTTTTTATCAGGTGTTTAGGGTTTTCCATCCGGGGGGAATAAATAGGCGAAATGGCAGAGGCGGTGGAGCCCTGGGGGCCCCACACCACCCCCTGGCGCGGCCAAGGGGGCCACGCCACCCCATCTGTGGGCCCCCTGATGCCCCTCTATGTCTCCTCTTCGGTCTTCTAGATGCTTCCGGGGAAAATAGGCACTTCGGGCAATGTGGGGTCCAATTCCGAGAATATTTCCAGAACAAGTTTTCTGAAACAAAAAATAGCAGAAAACAGGGAACTGTCACTTGGCATCTTGTTAATAGGTTAGTCCCGGAAAACAAGTAAAAATGACATAAACAAGGGAGAAAACATGTAGCAATTGGCATAATATTATCATGGAGCATCAGAAATTATAGATACGTTGGAGACGTATCACTGTCCACCAAACCTAACTATATGTGGTATTTAACCGCAACTCCAAAGTAAGTTTCTCATGTGCTACCTTTAAAACCTTCAAAATTATACTTGTTTTGTGCCCCTGTTTTAGCTCATGAGGAAGTAGTTTAAAGTTTATTGTGATTTATGTCGAGAAAGGTTCTTCTCCCTCTTTCGCCCGATGAGTATGAAATTTGTGCTCATCTAAATTTGCACAGAGCTGGTGCCAATTAATATAACAAAAAAGGCACTTCCCCATGGATTGATGAAAGTTGGTGGGTACTGATACGTCTCCAACTTATCTATAATTTCTGATGCTCCACGATCATATTGTGTCAATTGCTACTTGTTTTCTCCCTTATTTATAGCATTTTTATACGTTTTCCGGGACTAACCTATTAAAAAGATGCCAAGTGTCAGTTCCCTGTTTTCTGCTGTTTTTGGTTTCAGAAAAGTTGTTGTGGAAACATTCTCAGAATTGGACCCCACAAAGCCCATAGTTCCTATTTTCCATGGAAGCATCCAGAACACCGAAGAGGAGTCAAAGACGGGCAACAGGGGGCCACAACATAGGGTGGCGCGGGTCTCCCCCTGGCCGCGCCACCTATGGGTGTGGGGCCCCTGGAGCTCCACTGCCTTTTCCCTTTCGCCTATTTAATCCCCCTGGATGGAAAACCCTAAGCACCTGATAAAAAATCCTAGAAAAGTTCCGCAGCCGCCGTCATCGTCAACCCTAGACAAGGGGGGATCTGAAGCTATTTCCGGCACCCTGCCGGACAGGATATCATCACCGGAGGTTTCTACATCACCATGCCTGCCTCCGGAGTGATGCGTGAGTAGTTCATCCTTGGACTACGGGTTCGTAGTTGTAGCTAGATGGTTGTATTCTCCTCATATGCCTCCATGTTTAGATATCGTGAGCTTCCTATCATGATCGAGATTGATCTTATGTAATTCTATATGCTGTGTTTGCTGGGATCCGATAAATATTGACCTTATAGTCTTTATTTGCATATGCTATTTGTGATCTTGCATGCTTTCCATTGCTAGTGGTTGCTCTGGCCAAGTAGTTGCTAGTGACTCCAAGAGGGAGTATTTATGCTCGATAGTGGGTTCATGCCTCCTCACCACCTTGCTCGAGTGACAGAAACGTGAAGGGGGGATGTGTTGTTGCCATTAGGGAGAAAACAGCGGTGAGAGTGCCCGCGTTCATAATCAGTTCTTACATTACACACTTTGTTTAATGCAGTTATCTGTTGCTTGTAACCCGGTAGGCCAAACTCCAAGGAGTAACCCGGCCCCAAAGGGCGGTGCGCAGGATCCGGCTAAGGATAAGGAAGCTTGTGGAGGCCCAAGTTTGTAGGCCCAGCAGCCCGGATTGTGGGTTATTGTAAAGGAAAGCTAGGGTTTGTGCGCCGTGTCCGGGTAGGACCCAGGGTGCGCCTTGGGGAATAAGCCAGGGGGTACGGGTGCTTTATAAACCGACTCCCAGGTCTAGTTTTAGACAGAGATCCAAGAACCCTAGCAATATCGCTTGATATCGAGCATCCAGTGTAATACCATAGTTGAGTTGTTATATCAAGAATCGGAGACTCGGCGACTTTGATTGCCGGCTGCCAGATCGAATTGCACCATGTTTTCCTCTGAGCTAAACCCTCTCCCAAACACCTGTGTCGTCTTGCCCCAAGATCAGTTACCCCTGGTAACATCTGCCGTGATTATCCCACGACAGTTGGCGCCCACCGTGGGGCCTGCGTCCAAAGGTGTTTACATCACGGGAGAAGCTCGGAAGAATATGGAGAATCTCGTCGTCGGCGAAATCTACATCGACCGCAGAGGAAAAAAGATGGTGGACGATTCCGGCTGGGGGCCAGAGTCGGATCACCTCGAATCCGGATCCGTCGTGACGATCGGCCGGATCAACATCTTCGTCGGTATGGTACGAACGACTAATTTAAAAGGACAATACCATGTGCATACTACAGGAACTTCTAGCAGGAACAAAGAGACGTCAAAGCAAGCGGCGAACTCGGTTTCATCGGCCGCGCCGGGATACCTTAGATGGGCAGAACAAGAAATAACATGGAGTAGAAGAGATCATCCGGAAAAAGTAGAGCGTCCAGGAGTCTTGGCATTGGTGGTTGCTCCACAGGTTAATGGTTACGAACTGAAGAGGGTCCTGATGGACGGTGGAAGTAGCATCAACATCCTTTATTGGGAGACCTTCTTACGGATGAGTCTCAAAGAGTCCCAGTTGCAGAAAAGTTCGACAATCTTTCATGGGATCGTACCGGGTCACTCGGCGAGCCCCGAGGGAAAGATCACCTTGGAGGTTGCTTTTGGAGAATCGACGGATAATTATCGAGTTGAGTGGCTCACGTTTGAGGTGGTCAAATTGCGCAGTCCTTATCACGCGCTGTTTGGAAGACCGGCTTACGCCAAATTCATGGCTAGGCCGTGCTACGTGTATTTGCAGCTAAAGATTCCGGGTCCTAAACGGACCATCACCATACATGGGAACCGGGATATAGCGGCCGAGTGTGACGAAGGAGATTCGGTTATGGCTGAGCAAGCATGCAGAAAGGAAGAACTCGAGTATTACCGGTCTCAAGTGAACCCGGATGATAGAACAGTCTTGAACAAGCCGAATACCGAGGACGAGAGAGCAAAATTCAAGGCAGCACAAGACACCAAGAAGATAGATTTTGTTGAAGGCGATTCCACTAAGCAGTTTACCATAGGGTCTAACTTGGGAAAAGAGCAGGAGGAAGCACTTGTGGAGTTTATTCGTTCAAATGCAGATGTGTTCGCCTGGACACCTAGCGATATGCCGGGTATCCCTACGGAGTTGGCCGAGCACAGTTTGCATGTGGATCCCAAGTCCAGGCCCGTGAAGCAGGGCTTGAGGAAAATGAATGAGGAAATAAGGAAGGCTATAGGCGAAGAGATCGCTCGGCTATTGGCAGCCGGCTTTATCATGGAAGTATTTCACCCGGATTGGCTGGCAAACCCAGTTCTAGTGATGAAAAAGACCAATGAGTGGAGGATGTGCATTGATTTTACGAGTCTCAACAAACATTGCCCAAAGGACCCGTTCGCACTACCCAGGATAGATCAGATTATAGATGCAGTAGCTGGAAGCGATTTATTATGCTTCCTGGACGCATATTCCGGGTATCATCAGATTAAGCTCAAGAGGGAGGATTGGGAGAAAACATCATTCATAACCCCTTTTGGGGCCTTCTGTTATAAAACCATGACGTTTGGATTGAAGAATGCCGGTGCAACTTACCAACGATGTATTCAAAAGTGCTTCGAAGACGAAATCGGACGCAACGTCCACGCCTATGTGGATGATGTGGTCATCAAGACCAGGAAGGCGGAGACGTTTATCGATGATCTAAAGGAGACGTTCAAAAACTTGAGGAGGTACCAGATGAAGCTTAACCCGACAAAGTGCGTGTTCGGAGTTCCAGCCGGGAAATTACTCGGCTTTATAGTTTCCGAAAGAGGGATCGAGGCAAACCCGGATAAAATCAAGGCCATCCAGGGTCTGAAAAAACCAGAAAATTTGAAGCACGTTCAAAAGCTCACGGGCTGCGTAGCAGCCTTGAGCCGATTCATATCCAGACTCGGAGAAAAGGCAATACCCTTGTACCGGCTTTTGCGGAAATCGGACAAATTCGTGTGGGATCAAGAGGCGGATGAGGCATTCGAGGCACTAAAGAAGCAGTTATCCGAACCACCAGTACTAGCGGCGCCGGGTCCTAAAGAGCCTATGTTGCTGTACGTGGCAGCTGGCCCCCGAGCCGTCAGCGCAGTAGTTGTTGTGGAGCGTAAAGAGGATGGGAAAGGTTACCCGGTTCAGAGGCCAGTTTATTATGTCAGCGAGGTATTATCAGAAGCAAAGCAGCGCTATCCACATTGGCAAAAGCTGGTGTTTGGGGTCTTTATGGCTAGCCGGAAATTGAAGCCGTACTTCCAAGAACACCCCATAACAGTGGTTAGTTCAATACCAATGTCGGATATCATCAGAAACTCGGACGCGACGGGAAGAATAGCCAAATGGGCGATAGAGATGGGGGATTATCACATCAACTACGAACCCAGGTCAGCAATCAAATCTCAAGCTTTAATTGATTTCGTTAACGACTGGACACATACAGGCATGACTACAACGGTTCCAAATTCCGAGTCATGGATCATGCACTTCGATGGATCTAAGCAATACGAGGGATCAGGAGCTGGGATGGTGTTGACGTCACCCAAAGGAGATAAACTAAGTTACGTACTACAAATCCACTTTGACTGTTCCAACAACGTGGCCGAGTATGAGGCCCTATTGCACGGCCTAAGGGCGGCTAAGGAGATGAACATCAAAAGGATACGGTGTTTCGGAGATTCGGATCTTGTGGTACAGCAGGTGTCAGGAACTTGGGATAGAAAGGACGCAACTATGGCAGCATACCGCAGGGAAGTTGATAGGGTTGCAGGATGTTTTTCCGGGAATGAGGTGGAGCATATAGACAGAAGAAAGAACGAGGCAGCCGACGCGCTCGCTAGACTCGGCTCGCGCAGAGAGCCGGTCCCACCTAACGTTTTCCTGGATGAATTATGGCAACCATCGGTTAAAACCGAGTCAGAGGAGGAATTGGCAAACCAAGACCCGGATTCAGGACTTGTGGCTACAGTACGTACTGTTCCCGAATGGACAGAACCGTTTTTGGCCTACCTGTCGCGGGGCGAGTTACCACAGCAGGAGGTGTTAGCAAGGCAAATTTTGAGGCGAGCAAAGGGATATTCTATCATCAATGGAGAATTATACAATAGAAGCGCAGCAGGAGTCTTTTTGCGCTGCATAGCGACAGAAGAAGGCCGACATATTCTCAAGGAAATCCATGAAGGCGACTGTGGACATCATGCATCCACAAGGTCCCTTGTGGCTAAAGCTTATCGACACGGATTTTTCTGGCTCACGGCTCTAGCGGATGCGGAACGATTGGTAGCAAGGTGTGACGGATGTCAAAGGTACGCTCGCCAAACCCATGTGCCGGCTATGGAGTTACGGACCATCCCGTTAACCTGGCCGTTCGCTGTCTGGGGTATGGACATGGTTGGCCCCTTTCATATGTCACCATGCAAGAAGACACATCTTTTGGTGGCTATTGATAAGTTTACCAAGTGGGTTGAGGTTATGCCAGTTACTAATTGCGAAGCAGCTACATCAGTCAAGTTCCTGAAAAGGATTATCTACCGGTTCGGGTATCCCCACAGCATAATTACCGACAATGGAACCAACATGTCCCTTGGTGAGATGGAGAAGTTCTGTGGCAACAATGGAATCCGGCTTGATGTTGCATCGGTGGCTCATCCGCAGGCCAATGGACAAGTGGAGAGAGCAAACCAAGAATTGCTTCGCGGGTTAAAACCACGATTGCGAGTTCCCTGTGTCAGGGCTGCTGGTGCATGGGTCGAAGAACTTCCTTCTGTGGTTTGGGGTATCAACACTACACCTAACAGATCCACTCAGATGACGCCCTTCTTCATGGTCTATGGTGCGGAGGCAGTGTTACCGAGTGACATTATTCACGACTCACCGCGAGTATCAGTTTACGTCGAAGTGGAGAACGAAAAAACCCGGCAGGACGCCGTAGATATGTTAGAAGAGCAAAGAGAACAAGCCCTGGAAAGATCAGCCATATATCAGCAAGATCTACAGAGGTATCATAGCCGGCGCGTGAAAACCCGGGTATTCCAGGAAGGAGACTTGGTTCTGCGCCTGGTACAGTCAAATGAAGGAAAACACAAATTATCACCACCATGGGAAGGACCATTTATCATAAGCCGGAATCTGCATAATGGATCATATTACTTGATAGATGCAAGGGAAGAGTCGGCTACAGTTAACGACACCGCACATACCACTTCATCTATGCAAGAAAGAGATAGACCATGGAACGTGGCTCAGCTACGTCCATATTATACTTAAAAAAAAAAGACTATATTGGCAAGTGGAATTGCACGATGTAATAGGCAGCAGGTTTTCAGACGTACTATTTTCCTATCCAGGGTACCTTTGGGGACTGGACGGGTTTTTAACGAGGCGGCTTGCTGACCTAGATTTTTCATATCAAGTAAAGAGGTGGTTATCAAGAAAACAGATGGTTATTATCAGATTATGTACTCTCAGTATGATGCGTATATCTAGGTCTTGGGGGCTGGTCGCTTGAATAGCACAGTTACAAACTCAAAGACCCGGCCATGATGCCTATGAGTTATAAGGGCCGATTACTTGCAAACGAGTACGGCTACAATCTTATAACCGTACAAAGAAGTCCAAATTCCTTGGCTATTCTTACTTAAGCTCGATGTGACTCGCATTAAAGTGGCATGATTTGTTCGCTTACGATTGCAGTCAGTCATGAAACCCGACGGGGCTTGGCTGGCTACGTTTTCGTATGGATGTAACAACATGGTATCCACGCGAAAGCCGGCTTACAGTACAAGATAGTCAAAAGGGTCATCTAAACCACAAGTTATGCAGAGTACAAGGCTGAATAGCTGGAAACTCAACGACTATTAAGCGTAACTTCAAAACATATGTGAAACAGCTCAGGGATCTTTGTGAAATTAGCAGTAGGCAGTTCGTTCCCCTTTCAAGATCAAGTGTCCTAGACTCGGCGATCCGGGTCCGGATGGCTTGAAATCTTGAAAAGAGAAAAAATGGCTTACTTGTATAATTCCAAAAACACAATTATCCGAGTCTTGGGGACTTGGGGACTTAGAAGCAAAATCCGCTTGTCAATACCCATGAGACCCGGAAATTGAGTTTTCACAAAAGGAACAATAAAGAAAGCCAGATATCGAGAACAGATGAGCTCAATAATGGATAAACTTAAAAAGGTCGGAACAGGCATCGAGTATATCAAGACCTTAGCGTGCATTACAAAATCCTGGTGAAAAGATATCAAAGGTGCACAGGCGCACCACCCAAAATATAACTGTTTTAAAAAGTATGTTGACCGACCGGTGCATAAGAAGAGGCATTAGAAATCATATATCACTCGGCGTTCATCTTGGCCTTGCCCTTGCCATCATTGGTGGTAGCAGCAGCACCCGGATCAGCGGTACCAGCCCCTGCAGGAGGTGGAGCGACTGGTGTTGAGGTAGCAGGGGCAGAGCCGGCTTCAGCTTGCTTCTTGGCAGCCTCCGCCCTTATCGCAGCAGCTTCCTCCTTCCACCGAGCCAGCATATCATACGGCTCAGGAAGATCTGACTTAATTGCTTCACCGGCAGCATCGTATGCTGGAACAATTATATTAACATCCAGTTCATCCGCAATTACGCTGGCCGGGTAACGGACCTCCTTCTGGACGGCTTGAAAATCCTTCACCGAGAACTTGGATCCGTCAAGCTTGAACTCTGGGAAGCCGCCCATAAGCTTCACTAGCTCGAGCTTGGGGAGATAAGCCTTGGCAAGCGCAAGCCCCCGGGTCACTCCAACCCGGCAAGACGAGCGCTTCAAGTGCCAAATCCACTCGGGAATAGTGGAGAAGGCATCCAGCATCCTCTTCAGATCAACATGTCCTCTACCCGGCCACCGCAATTCCTCAAGGATCCATTTGGTTCCGGCACATAGCTGCCGGATAACGCTCTTCATGGTTTTCAGCTTGGCCATGTCATCCTCTTCCGGCATGGTTTCGTCCGGGCCTGAAGAAATGGAGACGTAAGTCGGGAAACTGCTGCTATCTATCAAAAAGATAAACCCGGAGGAGGAAACGTACCAAGTAAAGCACGATATGTGTCCGATATTTGGACGGAAAGGCTTGTTAGGTCATCTTCTGCTCGGTGAGCCCTTTTCCTATATTTCCTCATCATCAACCTATTTCTCCTGGCTTCGGCTTCGGCTGCTTCACGTAAAGCTACCTCCTTTTCGATGAGCTTGGTGGCGTCCGCCAGTTTTTCCTCAGATTGAGTTACGAAAGCCTGCATGCATGCAAACAAGGATCAGTTGGGCAGAGGAGCAAGTTATCAGTCGCTTGTATAATAAAGTCCCAAGTAAATTATGAATCAATTCACTCGGAACTTGGGGACTGGACAAAGGCATAAGCAACATTAGTCGGATTTACCTCGTGTTTGGCTATCAAAGCTCCCAAGATGTTTTCTTCATTAGCCCTTAAAGTGCAAAGGGTTTCCAGCATCTGGGCAAATGTCAGTTCCTCGGATCGAGTACCGGAAGAGCCGGCAGCTTGGTCGCTTGGTGGGGGGGCTCTCCCCGCCCTTGGAGTTGAGACCCGGACAGTTTGGGTGGCCGGGTTGGGAGAACTCATCCTTGTATCTAGAACTTCGATCTCCTCGTCTACTGGTTCCGATGAGGAAGGAGATCCGGCAGCTCGGGGAAGTGGATTGTTCAGAGGGCCTTGTCCCTGGTTATTCGCCGTGTCACCGCCAGTCGCGGCGTTTGCATTGTCAGTCGGCTTCTCCGCCTGATGGTTATCTGCCTCTATGTTTTCCGGGTCACTGACGACGGCTTGAGCGCTAAAAGAAAGATGAGAAAAGGCAGTTATTAGTGATGACGGTGGCTTGAGTGGAAATTTGTTAGGCGTAAAAGGAAATCATGTAGCACAAACTTACCCGGCATTCACGGTGTAATCAGGCGGGAGCTCGCCGCTGGAAGCAGATGAGGTCGCCACGGGGACCACTAACGGGACCCGGAATTGCCCGGCACGTGGATGGTTAGGAGAAGGGTGGCGTCGAGGAGAGTCAGAAGGACGAGGCGGAGGAGCGCCGCCACGAGGGACCGAGGGAATAGAGATGCCCGGGTTAAGGGGATCTTCACCCGGGGAGCTCCGAGTTACTCTGCGTTTGGCTGGGAAGGAATCCTTCAAGCACGACGAATTTGATAATTGATGGTTAAGTTGTCGCATGGCGTCAAAGGAGTAAGGTTCAGAGGATAATGAGGAAAAAGGAACCTTGGACACTGCCCCCCTGATCTTCCTCTTGGCACCCACTGTTGCCTCTTGGTCAGACTCGGTCGCCTCCGGGTCATCCTCATTGGCCTCGCCTTCGTCCTCCAGTCCTGTGAATCGGGTGTGTGTTCGTTGGAAAAAAGGTGAACGGGAGGAAGTGATGCAAGTAAAGATATACAAATGCTGTGCAAATACCTTCACTATCATCAGCCGGCTCGTCCTCTTCTTCCGGGTCTCTGGAAGGGGGAGAAGGTTCAACCCTCCAGAAAGGGTCATCAGCCTAAGAAAAAAGAATGAGATTAAGGGTTAGAAGCTATATCAAGCCAAAATGTGGAAATAAGCTATGAATACCGGGTATTACCGCTGGAGCCGGGTTTTCCCGAGTAAACGGGGGTAACCCGGTGATACCCTTTATCACCTCCAGCTTCTCTGTCAGGAAGCCTTTGATGGTCTTGTTAGTATTGCCGGTCGCGAAGCTCTTGGTGGAGTATCGGAGTGCATCTGTGGTATGCCCCGAATACTCGCACATCAGTTTGGTGCGGATGGAGTTGGGTTGGATCCGAAAGTCCACCCATGTTTTTACTAAATTTAGCCCGAGGAGGCCTTGGGCTGAGAGGATGGCTATCTTGGCTAATGAGGGAAGGATCGCCTCCCTGTCTGAGTCTGGTGCAAAGGCATTGAAAGACTCGGAAGGTTCGAGGGGGTTTTCCGAGTAACTCGGCAGTTTCTTTTCGCCGTCTGGGGAGGTATCGTGGTAGTAAAAGAAAGACAGCTGCCAATGTTTGACGTGGGAGTTCAAATTGAGAGTGGGCATTGGTGAATTCTTGCGGCGTTGGATGGATACCCGCCACAAGTAAGAAGTGCACCGTCACCACTTTCACGGCACGGTTTACATTGGAATAATTCGATGAAGAGAGTCAAACTAGGCGGCATGCACAAGTATGACTCGGATAGAACGATGAAGTGGGTAATATTCAACATAGAGTTAGGCCCTATGTCGAATATCCGGAGGCCATAATGGCTTAAGACCTCCCGGAAGAAAGGGTGACCCGGAGGACGGAATCCCCGGGTCACGTGCTCTACGAAGCAGATTACCTCGTTATCGGCAGGTGTGGACCGGGTCTCATTGCCCGGCACCCTCCAGTGAATGTCCTTCTGGGAAGGAAGGGTCCCTAATTCGGCTAGCTCGTCCAATTTGGCTTTTGTAGCTGTGGAACGCCCCCAGTTGGCGGAAATGGTTTGGGTAGTCCTCGCTTGCGTCGGCTGTTTTCCTTGTCGTTTGGGAGCCATGGGATCAACCTGCGAAAACGTAGGAAAAAGAGGCTCAGGAAATAAGACTCGGAAGTATTGGATTATCCGAGTATAAGGTATCAAGAAAGTATAAAGCTAAGAGTTATCCGGGTGTCACGCTATGAAGTGGAGATTACAAGGTATCCGGGTGTTAAATACAATCATGAAAATTATTGGTCACTTACGTATGGAAAAGCATTTGGGGAAGATGGGTGGTTGCCCATGTGTCTACTGCAAGCAAGATAGCTGGAAAAGGAAGGTTTTCCGGGTGTTAACGCAATGAGCGGAAAATCAAGGAGAAGTGGATCTAGATGGGAAAGTTTGCGAGCGGTTTTTCAGGAGATTTGGTGATTAGTGAGGGTAGGAGGATGAGTTGTAGCTATCTAGCAGACGGTTAAAGGAGTTGGCGAGCATCGAATCGATCTAATTTGATGAAATCGGAAAAATGATTCACGGGTTGACCTAGATCCGATCTTGGATGAATTGAAAAATTAAGGGGCTAAATTAAACGGCTGCGAGAGGCTTACTGGAGAGATTGGAGTCTAGCGCGGCGGCGGCAAGCGGTGTGGCTCGAATGCCCCTCCGCGATTCTTGGCGAGAGGAGCAAAGGCGTGACGGCGACACTTGACGGCGGCGCGGGATGGCTCGAGAGCGGGCGCGGCCGACCGCGGTCTTGCTACGATGACAAGTGCGAGTTTCTTGCGGTGGTGCCGCGAGGGTGAAAGGAGCAAGGAAGGAAAGTGGAAACTGAGGCGCACTGATGAGTTTAGGGTTATCCCTTGAGTGCTATTTATAAAGTAGGGGTGAGCCTATCTTAACGGCCAGAAGCCGGAAATCGTGGGGTGACTGCTATCCACGTGGATTCTGCAAGATATGCGCCAAATATTGAGTAAGGCATCTGGATGAAAGAGAGAAGGAAATCCATCCCGTGATATCAGGATCGATTATCGAGTATGGAATTTTGGCATTTTTATTAGGGTTTAGACCTGGAAAATTAAAGGTGTTTGGAGGAAAAAACCCGGGTTACTACATGGCCGCCGTGGAGTAAGGCCTAGCTGAATATCAGAGCATCCTAACCCGGCCTCCATATGCCTGTATGTTTGATATCTTTGCAGGGAATAGCAAGCGCTTCAAGAAGGATCCATGAAGCCCAGGCTATTCTGGGGACTACTGACGGGGGGATGATAACCCGGTAGGCCAAACTCCAAGGAGTAACCCGGCCCCAAAGGGCGGTGCGCAGGATCCGGCTAAGGATAAGGAAGCTTGTGGAGGCCCAAGTTTGTAGGCCCAGCAGCCCGGATTGTGGGTTATTGTAAAGGAAAGCTAGGGTTTGTGCGCCGTGTCCGGGTAGGACCCAGGGTGCGCCTTGGGGAATAAGCCAGGGGGTACGGGTGCTTTATAAACCGACTCCCAGGTCTAGTTTTAGACAGAGATCCAAGAACCCTAGCAATATCGCTTGATATCGAGCATCCAGTGTAATCCCATAGTTGAGTTGTTATATCAAGAATCGGAGACTCGGCGACTTTGATTGCCGGCTGCCAGATCGAATTGCACCATGTTTTCCTCTGAGCTAAACCCTCTCCCAAACACCTGTGTCGTCTTGCCCCAAGATCAGTTACCCCTGGTAACATCTGCCGTGATTATCCCACGACAAAGATGCCAAGTGCCAGTTCCCTGTTTTCTGCTGTTTTTGGTTTCAGAAAAGATGTTCTGGAAACATTCTCGGAATTGGACCCCACAAATCCCGAAGTTCCTATTTTCCCCGGAAGCATCCAGAACACCGAAGAGGAGTCGAACACAGGCAACAGGAGGGACACACCATTGGGTGGCGCAGGTCCCCCTGGCCGCGCCACCTATGGACGTGGGCCCCTGGAGCTCCACTGCCTTTGCCCTTTCGCCTATTTAATCCCCCCGGATGGAAAACCCTAAGCACCTGATAAAAAATCCCCGAAAAGTTTCACAGCCGCCATCACCGTCAACCCTAGATCAGGGGGTTCTGAAGCTGTTTCCGGCACCCTGCCGGAGAGGAGATCATCACCGGAAGCTTCTACATCACCATGCCTGCCTCCGGAGTGATGCGTGTGTAGTTCATCCTTGGACTACGGGTTCGTAGCTGTAGCTAGATGGTTGTCTTCTCCTCATATGCCTCCATGTTTAGATCTCGTGAGCTGTCTATCATGATCGAGATTGATCTTATGTAATTCTATATGTTGTTTTTGCTGGGATCTGATGAATATTGGCCTTATGCCAAGTTGATTATAGTCTTTATTTGCATATGCTATTTGTGATCTTGCATGCTTTCCATTGCTAGTGGTTGCTCTGGCAAAGTAGTTGCTAGTGACTCCAAGAGAGAGTATTTATGCTCGATAGTGGGTTCATGCCTCCTCACCACCTTGCTCGAGTGACAGAAACGTGAAGGGGGGATGTGTTGTTGCCATTAGGGAGAAAACATCGGTGAGAGTGCCCGCGTGCATAATCAGTTCTTACATTACACACTTTGTTTAATGCAGTTATCTGTTGCTTGTAACTTTATACCTAAGGGGGTTCTTATGATAATCTGAGGATGGATTATTAGTCATAGATGCAGATGTATGTCGGTCTATGTATATTGTTGTAATGCCAGCACTAAATATCATAGTAATCATCATGTTATATTGTGCACTATGGTGCAACCTCTATTTTTCAATTGCCCAGCTGTAATTTGTTCACCCAGCATGCTATCTTTTATGGAGAGACACCACTAGTGAACCTATGAACCCCGGTCCATTTTCCACACTGTTAAACAAACCACAACTATTTACTGCTTTCTTTACTTACTGCAAGCATACATCATTTTCCACACTATACGTCTAATCTTTGTTTTCAGCAAGACCGGTGAGATTGACAACCTCACTGTACCGTTGGGACAAAGTATTTTGGTTCTGTTGTGTGCAGGTTCCACGTTGTTGCTGACACCGGTGAAGCGCCAGCACCACCGTCAGTGGCATCAACCTTCCTGAGATCCTCCTCCTCCTACTGGATTGATAACATTGTTTCTTAACTGAGGGAAATTCTTGCCACTTGCTCATCACACCTTTCTCTTGGGGTTTCCAACACGTCATCCATAGCAACCAGGTACCCGTGGGTATGGCTAGCCCTGGTTTGTTAAAAGAATGGTGGGGGAAGTGCCAAATTAAATAAACACCGAAAACCGCTCTCAAAAGTCTAAAAACATTGCTTGGCATGAGTTATGATAACTTTTCATTACCATTCGTTGACATAAATATACACCGCTCTCAAAATTGTTTTCAATACCTCTGTTTATAAAATAAAAAGCTCTAGCACATGAGTTAATCCCTCCTTCCCTCTGCGAAGGGCCTTTCTTTTAGTTTTATGTTGAGTCTTCATCTTCTAACTTTATGCACAGTTAAGAGCGTAGTTTCCATTCTAATTTTAAAGTTCATTTGTCCCAATGATTATTATTGATTGACTCATGCATGTTATTACGTGTTCTCAAATTATTTGTTTCTAGTCATCCACTTGAACTTTGAAGGTGTCCTAGCATTTATGTTTTGCTCCACTTTTAAGGACGAGCGGAATACCACTTTTCTATGTTTTCTTTATGATCGAAACAAACATATAACTTTCAAGTGCATTATTATTCATGATCTTTTGTTTGTGTTACTTTTCATGTTGCAACATGGTTGCTAATTTTCATTGTTAGAATTATATCTATCATGCCTATGTTTAGATTACTATGATCTCAGCTTACAAATGCTTTTAAAAATATGATGATCATGATTGTGTTGGCTGCATGTCACCTCAAAAACTATTTTGTTATCACTTACCTACTCTAGGACGATCAGGAGTTAAGCTTGGGTATGCTTGATACGTCTCAAACGTATCTATAATTTTCGATGCTCCGTGCTTGTTTTCTAGCCAATACCCTTTATGTTTTCACATGATTTAGTTCGTTTTCCGGATGCTTTCTGGACAACCTATTGACAAGATACCACAACACCAGTTCCTGTTTTCTGCTGTTTTTTATTTCTGAAAAGTTGTTTTGGAAATATTCTCGGAATTGGACAAAAAAAAATCCCAGGGTCATATTTATCCCGGCACGTCAACAGAGTCCAAAGGACATCCAGAGGGGGACAAAGGAGCAACCACACCATAGGGTGGCGCAGGTCCCCCTGGCCGCGCCACCGGGTGGTGTGGGCTCCTCGGGCTCCCACAAACATCGCCCTTTCGCCTATATATTCCCCCCGATGCATAAACCCTAAAATATCCAGTCTCCATCGAAGAAAAGTTTCGTAGCTCCGCCACCGGCATCGACAAGTTTCGGGGGACAGAAATCTCTATTCTGGCACCCTGCCGGGACGGGGAAGTGCCCCCGGAGCCATCTCCATCAACTCCACCGCCATCTTCATCGCCGTTGCTGACTCCCATGATAAAGAGGGAGTAGTTCTCCCTCGAGGCTGAGGGGTCTACTGGTAGCTATGTGGTTCATCTCTCTCTCTCTTTCTCTCCCATGGTGTGATCTTTATGTGATCATGAGCTTTGTAATCTAGTTGAATAAGTAGATGTTACTCTTCATATATTATGCTACTCAAGTGGTTTTGTTAGGAGATCTCCGTAGACACTTTGATCACGGTGTAAAGGTGACAGTGTGTGCACCGTGTGTATGATTTATATATTTTGTGTTGGATGACCCTATGAAATTGTGGTGTTTGTCTGGAACCATCTAGGGTTCATAGTGACAGTGTGAGGTTACCTAGATGGGGAATGCAGCTCTAAGGAGTGCTTTTATAGCCCTACACTATGATGGTTGTTTGTTATCCTACCGGAGAGTGGTTCAAAGTAGCATAGTGAAGAGATGATATGTATGCATTCAATTATGTTATTATTGTTGAGAGTGCCCACTAGTGAAAGTATGATCCCTAGGCCTTGTTTCTAAATATTGAAACACCGTTTACAACCAGTTCTGCTACATGTTTGCTTGCTGCCATTTTTATTTCAGATTGCTATTATCACTTATAATCATCCATATCACTTGTATCGTAATTGAATGGACTAGTGCACCTATACAACTGAAAATTGTATTAGATGTGTTGGGGAACGAAGATACTTCTTGTATCGTAATTGCAGGGTTGCTTGAGAGGGATATCTTTGACCTCTACCTCCCTGAATTCGATAAACTTTGGGTGATCCACTTAAGGGAAACTTGATGATGTTCTACAAACCTCTACACTTGGAGGCCCAACACTGTCTACAAGAATAGAAGCGTTCGTAGACATCACATGCTCTGCTTGCATGTGGATTGTCTTGCTTCACAGCAAGCAAATTCAGCTTTAGGCTATATGAGAATTTAAAAAGGGAGAAAAATGATGTTAATGCTCAATGATTTTTGTACATCTGGATTGCAACAAAAAATAATAGCAAAATAAAATATGAAAAAAAAATGGTACCAACTAAAAGCATTCTAGAAACTACTTGATAAAAATACATGTATTGCACCTAAGTTAGTACTGTTTTGGATTTTAAAGAAGGTACTAGGCCTGACGCACTGTCCTTACAAAAGTTCCATTATGTTTATGTGCCAGTAGCACTGTGCTTATAAAAGTTCCATTGTCCTTAAGTGACATCAATTTAAGTGCCATTTTAGGCTACGTACCATCTAGATTATACCATCAAACTTAAGATATTGTTAATAATCTTAAGTACCATTTAGTCTAGGTTCCATCTAAACATAATGCCATTTTACCCTAGTGAGGGAGTTCTAGTGGAAAAATACCATCTACTGAAAAGAACCATCTAAGCATAATAGGCATGTTTATAAGTCCCATGTACTGAAAAACAACCATCTAAGCATAATGTCATCTGTAAAAAAACCATCTACTGATAATAAACATATAAGCATAATGGCATGTTCATAAGTACCATCTACTGATAAGAAACATCTAAGCAATATTGGCATGTTCAAAAGTACCATGTACTGAAAAGGAACCATCTAAAAATATAGTCATCTTTAAAAAATACCATCTATATACCTAATAATAAAGGCGTTAAGGCTTCCTTGGTTTGGTTTGGTTTGGTAGGTCATTGGAACTACCTCTAAAGTTGGACACAAATTACCCACCCTGCCACCTATAAGTTGTATCGGTTGGGATTCTTTTTGACTCGATCTAAAACCGTTTTGTATGTCATGTGCTTACGATTTCGTCTGTTTTGCTGGATCATGTTTGATGGAGGGATGATAACCCGGTAGCCCAACGCCAAGGAGTAACTCAGCCCAAAGGACGCTGCACAAAGACCCGGCAAGGGATAAAGGAGCTTCTAGAAGGCCCAAGATCGTAGGCCTGGTAACCCGGATTGTGGGTTCCTGTAAGGAAGTTTAGGGTTTTGTAAGCAGTGTCCGGGTAGGACCCAGAGTATGCCTTGGAGAACAGGCCAGGGATCCGGATGCTTTATAAGCCGGCCCCTAGGTTAGGTTTAGACAAGAGAGAGAATTAGAGCAATATCGCTAGGTATCGAGTATCCAGTGTAACACGAGAGTTGAGATTAATATACCGAGATCGGAGACCCGGCGACTTGCTTGCCGGCTTCCAGATCGCATATCATCATGTTTTCCTCTGAGCTAAACCCTCTCCCAAACACCAGTGTCGTCTTGCCCCAAGATAAGTTACCCCCGGTAACGTCTGCCGTGATTATCCCACGACAGTTGGCGCCCACCGTGGGGCCTGCGTCCAAAGGTGGTTACATCATGGGAGAAGCTCGGAAGAACATGGAGAATCTTGTCATCGGCGAGATCTACACCGACCGCGAAGGAGAGAAGATGGTGGACGATTCCGGCTGGGGGCCAGAGTCGGATCACCTCGAATCCGGATCTACCGTAACAATCGGCCGGATCGACGTCTTCATCGGTATGGTACGTACTTCCGGTTCGATCCCTGACGACTTTGGATTTGACTCTGTGTCAGGGGAGGCCACCTACATTCAATCAGACGGAGAAGAATCAGTTGGGACGACAGATCCAACAGAAGAACCCACCACGAAGAGGGAACAGCTGGAGGAGCCGGCATGGACCCCGCGCGGCTGGGTCGAGAAAGAAGACGATACCGAGTCTATCATGCATCTGCTAGAGAATCGGTGTGAGGAAAATAGCAGCGAGGAGGAACAGTATGAATTCGCGCCAAGCATTGTGCGCCGGGTTGCGGTTTACACGGCTCCCGCGACCAATCTCAACCAGGAGAACGTGACCGCGGTCGGAGCAGGCCAAGCATTGGCCCAGCAGCAAGGTCCGGCTAACGGGAACCCGGTTTTGGCCCGGGTTGACGGAGAGTCGGCATCGGTTACCAGTCAATCGGCGGAAAACGAGCTACACGCGAACACGTTTGGATTCCTAGCAAACCGGACACCAGGAGCGGGTCCTTCCAATCCGCAGCACCCGGCCCTGTTCGACAACAATCTGATCCTAGATCCCACAGTTCTTGCCACCGTTATCACTCCAGAAAACGCGGCGGAACGCGTTAGGGACCTGGATGTAGCCCGTCGTGCTTTGGAGCAGCAGAGAAGACAAGTAGAAGCAGAAAGACAAGGGATGGCCACACGACAACGCGAGCTGGATGCACTGAAAACCCGGCTCCGAGAGGAAACGACTAGAATACATCAAAGGCACCAAACCAGATTGCCAGCATTGGGAGGAGTCATAAACCCGGCTGCGCTATTTATCACGCCTCAGGATCAGCCGATCCCAGCGGCAAATCAAGGAACCGCCCCTCAGCCAACAACCGGAGGAGTACAACTGGTAGACACGCAGGCCGGGTTACCCGTACCACAGACTGGAGTTACTGCCGGCGATACTGTACCACCACCACCACCACCACCACCATCACGTTTTCGCACACCAGCGGGTCATTACAACAACCCCATGGATAACGTGTACGCAGCAACGCTCGCGTTAAACCAAATCCCCGTGAGAGAGTCACCCCACGCAGAGGAGACCCGACGGGCGATAGATCTATTGCGCACCGCGGTGGCACAACAAGTTAACTACCCGCATCACAGAAGTGGAATGCATGGGACGCCGTACATCAGTCAGCAACGAGACAACACCGGCAATATCCAGACAAGTTCAGCGCGGCGGAGGGAAGAGCAGCAGCAAATGCCGCCTCCTCCCCGCATTGAGGCAGTACCAGCAGCATCAGCAGCCCAAGCTATCGTGGACAGTTCCAGAGCCAGGAGAGCCGCAGCCGGGTCTGCAGCGCATGGGCCACCAGCAGTCCCGCGTCCGGTCGCACCCCCCGCAGGATCACACGTTTCTCGAATAAGGCCGGTCCCGGCTAATTTTGCCGGGCCTAAGTGCCTGTCGGACAACATCAGGGCCGAGACTTACCCGGATAAATTCAAGGAACCGGGTAAAGTAGTGAATTACGAGCCGACTATGGATCCGGAAACATGGTTGGGCAGTTATGAGATGGCAATGTCGATTCGCAACGCAATGGAAAACCTTCAAGCCAAGTTTATGTACTTAATGATGTCAGAAGGAGCAGCAAAATTATGGTTCAATACTCTACCAGAGGGATCTATCAAGTCATGGGAGGAGCTGAAAACTGCGTTCATCAAGCACTTTCATGGGACGTGCAGAAAGTTATTCACTATTGATGACTTAGAACGATGCGTCCAGAAGAAGGGTGAGTCGGCGCGCAGCTGGGTGCGCCAGGTTATGGAAATACTGCATTCATCCACAGATATTCAGCCCAAGGATGCGTTACAAGCTATGGCAAAAACGTGCAAGTACACACCTTTAGTGCAAAAGTTAACCCGCATGAAATCTAGTCGGAATGCTTCAGAGGTCACGATGGGGGAACTGATGGATGCATGCAACAAACACGCTGCAACGGATACTACAGAAGAGGAAGCTGATGACAAAAAAGCAAAAGCAAACATAAGTAATAATGGAAGAGCCGGCAATGGATCAGCGCCGGGTAATAACGGAAACAGCCAGAACAAGCGCCCGTTTGAGGGAGCCTCCGAGTTTGTCGCCAGCACAGAAGCCGGATCTTCAAGACCCAGGGCAGAAGGAAATTTCAATACTGGAAATCACAATGGAGGAAACTATCAAGGGCCGCCAAGGCCGAGTAACAATTGGGACATCTTCAGAATAGCGTGCCCGAAACACAGCAGGAACGGTAGGCCGGCTAACCACTCCTTGGAGCAGTGCGCCGACCTACAGACATGGAAGAACAAGGAAGTGAACAGAGCCATGCGAGGTGCAGGTCGGGGAGGAGGACCGGGTCCAGGTGGAAACCCGGGCAACGACCCACCCCCAGCCGGTAACCCGGCAGCAGGAAATCAGGGTAACAACCAAGGGGGAGCCGGAGGTTTCCAGGCTAACCCCAAGCAGTTGGGTCAATATCACGTGCATACTACAGGAAATTCTAACAAGGACAAAAAGATACTAAAGCAAGCGGTAAACTCGGTTTCCTCGGCTGTGCCGAGATACCTGAGGTGGTCAGAGCAGGATGTAACATGGAGCAGAAGAGATCACCCGGAAAGAATAGAACACCCGGGAGTTTTAGCATTAGTAGTTGCACCGCAGGTCAATGGGTATGAGCTGAAAAAGGTCCTGATGGATGGTGGAAGTAGCATCAATATCCTATATTGGGAAACCTTTTTACGCATGGGTCTCAAGGAGTCTCAGCTACAGAAAAGCTCAACAATTTTTCATGGGATACTGCCGGGTCACTCAGCGTGCCCCGAGGGAAAAATCGCATTGGAGGTAGCTTTCGGAGAATCAAAGGACAATTATCGAGTTGAGTGGCTCACTTTCGAGGTGGTCAAGTTGCGCAGTCCTTATCACGCGCTGTTCGGAAGGCCGGCTTATGCTAAATTCATGGCTAGGCCGTGTTCTGTGTATCTACAGCTAAAAATCCCGGGTCCTAAGCAGACCATCACCATACATGGATGCCGGGATGATAGCGGCTGAGTGCGATGAAGGAGACGCAGCAATGGCTGAGCAAGCTTGCAGAAAAGAGGAACTCAAGCATAACCGGTCTCAAGCAGACCCGGATGACAGAACGGCATTGAAAAGACCAAGTACTGAAGATGAAAGGGCAAAGTTCAAGGCAGCACAAGACACCAAGATGGTGGCTTTCATCGAGCATGGCCCTTCCAATCAATCTGCTGTAGGAGAAGAAATCACACGATCGTCTACAACCACCCGCGTCACGGAAACTCCTCGCCCGGATTGGCTAGCGAACCCGGCACTCATAAAAAAAAAGACCAACAAGTGGAGAATGTGTATCGATTATGTTGGTTCCGGACAGATCCCCAAGAAGAACTAAACAATGTAACGGGCAGCAGGTTTCAGACGCACTCTTTTCCTATCCAGGGTACCTGAGGGGACTGGAGGGTTTTTAATGAGGCGGCCTGCTGACCCAAGCTTTCTCATATCAATAAAGAGATGGTTAAGAAATATATCTTCTTCACACGCGTTATCAAGTCTTATTTTGTTGTGATCTCTACTTCGTTTACAAGTAAGTATCGTTTATTATCAGTACATCAGTTTCCCTAAGAATGTTGCATATATCTAGGTCTTGAGGGCTGATTGCTTGAATAGCACAGTTACAAACTCACAGACCCGGCCTTGATGCCTATGAGTTATAAGGGCCGATTAATCGCAAACGAGTACGGCTGCAATCTTATAATCGGACAAAGGAGCCAAATTTTCTTGACTTTTCTTACTTAAGCTCGATGTGACTCGCACTAAAGTGGCACGATTTGCTCGCTTACGATTACAATCAGCCATGAAGCCCAATGGGACTTGCCTGACCCTGTTTTCGTATAGATGTAACAATGTGATATCCACGCGAAAGCCGGCTTACAGTACAAGATAGTCAAAAGGGTCATCTAAACCACAAGTTATGCAGAGTACAGGGCTAATAGCCGGAAACTCAATGTCTATTAAGCATAACTTCAATACCTATGTGAAACGGCTCTAGGTTCGGGCTTAGCGCAAGACAACTTGTTCTCCCTGGAAGACCGCGTATCCCAGACCCGGACTTTCGGGCTTTGGGGACTGGGGATTTCGCAAAAAGAAACAAAGTTGCTTAGTCACTAAGCCCAAAAAACCCAAACATCCGGGTCTTGGGGACTTGGGGACTTAGAGAAAAGTCCACCTGTCAAACCCACGAGACCCGGAACCGAGTCTCGCATACGGAACCATAAAGTAAGTCGGGAATAAACAAGCTTAAAGGCAGATATACATCAAGTCCATCCAAAGACCACAAAGGGCTTTGAAGCCGTTACAAGTCTCGCAATACAATTACATAATGCGATGGCAATATCAAAATGGCACATACGCACTATCAAAAGAATATCTGCTTTTACAAAGACATCGCGTAAGCAAAGTATCAAGATGACATCAGATAATAACCTACTCGGCCTCCCGGGTGGGGTCCACACCTCCAGCCTTGTCCTCCGGGTCTTGATCATGAGTTTGCTCATTACAAGCATTCGCGGCATCATCATCCGGAATTTCAGCATCAGGACGAACAGGTGGAAGAACGGTTGGCGTAGAAGTAGTTGGTGCTGATTCCAAATCGGCCCTCTTCTTCGCAGCTTCCTCCCTTCGCCTGGCCGAGCCAGCGTTCCATTTTTCCAGGATATCGAACGGCACGGGCGTGTCTCCCATCACAGCCTTGCCCTTAGCATCGTATGAGGACATAAACTTATTCAAATCCATACTGTCGGCAAGAGTAGTTGCCGAATGTCGCACCTCAGCTTGCACGGCCTTGAAGTCCTTAGCCCCAAACTTTGTGCCATCCGCTTTGAACTCCGGGAACCCGGCTATCACTTTTGCCGGCTCAAATTTGGGAAAGTAAGCTTTAGCCAGCATAAAGGCCCGGGTCATGCCAATCCGGCATGATGAACGCTTCCAGAGCTCAATCCATGCAGGAACGGTGGAGCATGCATGGATTAGGGTCTCCATACCCAGATACGATTCAGTAGGCCACTGAATGGCATCCAGGATCCACTTAGTGCCGGCACAGAACCTCCGGAGGACATTCCTTAAGTTCATTATCTTCTGGATATCATTTTCTTCCGAGGGGGCAAGATTGGAATCTGCAGGACACAACACAAAGATTACTTCAAAGTATTCCGGGTGTCACGTATCAAGAAACAAAAAACCAAGACACGAACCGGTGAGAAGCAAAATCTCACCAACAAGGACACGATAAGTGTCGGAAATCTGAGCTGATAGCTCCTTCAGCGTAGCTTGGACGGTGGTGTATCTCTCTTTGTATTTTGCGACATCCTTTTTCAAGGTTGCCACCTCAGCTTCAAGCGCCTCTCTCCAGGAGTTGATTGCTCTTGGCCAAAATCTCCCCGGACCGAGACGCGTGCGCCTAAAGATATGGAAAGTTAAAAACTAGTCGGATATTGCAGTCAACCGAGTATTGAAAGAAGTACCGAGTGTTTACAAATTAGACTCGGAACTTGGGGACTAGATGGATATTATTAGATATCAAGTAACGATTACCTGGTGCTCCACTGCCAGACGCTCCAGCATACTGCTCTCTGAGGCCTTCATAGCAAGGAGAGCGCTCATCATCTGATCGAAAGTATCGTTGCCCAATTTGGAAGATCCGGGATCTTGGAGACTCGGAGAAGGAGCTCTCGTCTTGGTGGGAGAAGGTATCCGGGTCGTCCGAGTATCGGAGTCTGGTGCTCCTCCTCCCGTGCCCAAGGCTGCAGCTTCATCCTCCTCGCGTGTGTGCGAGGCTATTGGATACTCGGCTTCTTGATCGGCTGGGTTTACTGGCGGCACTTGTTCTTCTCCGCCAGCTGCGGTAGTCATATCATCAAACGGGTTCTCCTTACCCGGGTCATCAGTTCCCGTGTTTTCTTGGTCGCTGGTGGTGACCGTGGCTCTATGAGCAGTATATATAAGCAGTTAGTGTACGACTGGGGAAAGATTGTGGAAAGGCGATAGAGCATCAGGAGAAGAACCTTACCCGGCATTCACCAGGTAATCCGAGGGGAGCTCACTGCTAGACCCAGACGAAGCTGAAAGTGCCAAAGCAAGTAATATGTGGAGCTGCTCTACTAAGGGGTAAACTGGAAAAACTTTGATATTCAAGAAAGGATTAGGCGAGTACCGGAACGTCGATCCGGAGATGACGAAATACCCGGATTAAGAGCGCCATCACCCGGAAAATTCCTAGTCATTATGCGCTTGGTCATGGGCGATTCCTTCAGGTACGACCAGCGGGATAACTCTAGGTTTAGCTTGTGCATGTTATCAAATGAATATGGTTTAGAGGTGAGGGAACGGAATGGAACCTTGAAGACGACCCCTCGGGATTTTCTCTTTGTTCCGGCCTTGTTTGTCGGCTCGGCTTCATCTTCGTCGCTTACGGATTCTACCTTGCCTTCAGTTTCTTCTTCTTCGTCCTTGTCCTCTTGTTCTGAAAATTATCAAGGTTTACAGTCGGAAAATGAAGGAAGAGGAACAACGAGCTCGAAGAAACTAAGTGAAACTCGGAATGTACCTTCATCCGAGTTAACGACGTCTTCTTTCTCCTCTGGGCTTTCAGAGTTGGGGGGAGTTTCAATCTTCCAAAAGACATCATTGGCCTGAAATGAAAGTATAAGAATGGGGGTTAACAACTGTATCAAGTGGAAAGCGTGAAAGTAAAAATATGGAAGCCGGATCTTTACCTCAGGGGTCGGGTTCTCGCGCGTAAAGGGCTGTAACCCGGCTATATTCCGGATTACTTCCAACTTCTCTGTCAAGAAGCCCTTGATAGTCTTGTTGGTGTCACCAGCTGCAAAGCTGTGGGTGGAGTATCGGAGCGCGTCCGTGGTGTGCCCCGAGTACTCGCACATTAACTTTTTGCGGATGGAGTTGGGTTGGATCCGGAAATCAACCCAAGTTTTCACCAGGTTAAGCCCGATGAGACCTTGGGCCGAAAGAATAGCAATTCTATCCAACAAAGGTTGGATTGCCTCCCTGTCTGAGTCGGGGGCAAAAGCGTTGAAGGTCTCGGAGATATTGAGGAGGCCTTCCGAGTAACCCGGCAGTTTCTTTTCGCCGGGTGGGGAGGTGTCTCGGCAGTAAAAGTATGAAAGTTGCCAGTGTTTGACGTGGGAATTGAGTGTGAGAGGTGGCATGGGAGAATTTTTGCGACGTTGGATGGAGACTCCGCCACAAGCAAGAAGTGCTACGTCACCGCTTTCGCGGCACGGCTTGCACTAGAAAAGCTCAATAAAGAGAGCCAGACTTGGCGGAGTGCACAAGTATGACTCGGACAGAACGATGAAATGGGTTATATTCAACATAGAGTTAGGCCCTATGTCGAATACCCGGAGGCCATAATGGCTCAGAACTTCTCTAAAGAAGGGGTGACCCGGAGGACGGAATCCCCGAGTCACGTGCTCTACAAAGCAGATTACCTCATTGTCGGCGGGAGTGGGCCGGGTCTCGTCGCCCGGCACCCTATCCTTCAGAGGGGGAAGAACCCCCAACTCGGTCAGCTCTTCCAGCTTGGCCTTTGTCACCATGGATCGTGCCCAGTTGGCGGATATGGACTGGGTGGTTTTGGCCTTGGTTGGCTGCTTCCCTTGTTTCTTGGGAGCCATGGGATCAACCTGTGAAGCACAATACAAAGAGGTACAGGAAATGAGATTCGGGAATCATGAATTACCCGAGTATGTGCGAGCAGTATCGATGACATAAAAAATAAAAAGTATCCGGGTATCGCTGGACGGTGCAAAAGATTGTGAGTTATCCGGGTATCAAGTATCAGCATGGAAACTATTGGGTACTTATGTATTGAAAAGTGCTTGAGGAAGACGGGTGATTTCCCATGTATCTATTACAAGCAAAAGAGCCGGAAGAAGGGGATTTTCCGGGTGTTCATGACAGGCGCGGAAAATTTTGGCGAAATGGATCTAGATTGAAAAAGTTGCGAACGATTCTACGGAGAAATTTATGATTGGTGATGATAGGAGAGTGGTATGTGACCATCAATTGAGCTATTGGAGGAATTAGCGGGCATTTAAACGACCTAATCCGGCGCGACAAGAAAAGTGGCCCGCGGGTTGACCTAGATCTAATCTAGGGTAAATCGAAAAATTGCGGGGTTGGATTAATGGATACAAGGAACTTACTGGGGGAGGTTGGAGCAGCACGCGACGACGGCAAATGGCGCAGTCTTGGTGCCCCCTTGCGATTCCCGGCGGGCAGGTTGAGGGTGCGGCGGCGGATCTTGGCGGCGGCGCGGGGCGAATCGTGGCGGAGCGTAGCCGGCGGCGGATTGGCTCCGGCGACGCGCGTGAGGTCTCCGTGATGGTGCTCTGCGAGCTCGAGCGCGGAAGTGAAGAGAAGAGTAAAAGGGGGGAAATGAGCCGTTGGGGTTAGGTTAACCCCTAAGTGCCTATTTATAAGGGTGCGGGCGGATAAACCTAGTCCAACGGGCAAGAGCCGGGAATTTCGGGATAACGGCTATCTATCCGGATTTTGCGAGATACGCTTTAAGTGCTGGACGAGATATCTGGACAGAGATAAGAAGCAGATCTTCTTCGCAACATCAGGGCCAATTATCGAGTAAAGTGAGCCGGGTCTTTGACATTTCTATCAGGACTATTGATCCGGAAAAAGTAAAAAAAGGACCTAGAGAAAGCCGGGTTGCTATATGGCCACCTTGGAGTTAGGCCTAGCTGTTTATCGAAGCACCTTAACCCGGCCTCTATGGACTTGTACGTTTGATATTTTTGCAGGAAATAGCGAGCGCTTCAAGGAGGATCCCGTGAAGCCCAAGCTATTCTGGGGACTACTGATGGAGGGATGATAACCCGGTAGCCCAACGCCAAGGAGTAACTCGGCCCAAAGGACGCTGCACAAAGACCCGGCAAGGGATAAAGGAGCTTCTAGAAGGCCCAAGATCGTAGGCCTGGTAACCCGGATTGTGGGTTCCGGTAAGGAAGTTTAGGGTTTTGTAAGCAGTATCCGGGTAGGGCCCAGAGTATGCCTTGGAGAACAGGCCAGGGATCCGGATGCTTTATAAGCCGGCCCCTAGGTTAGGTTTAGACAAGAGAGAGAATTAGAGCAATATCGCTAGGTATCGAGTATCCAGTGTAACACGAGAGTTGAGATTAATATACCGAGATCGGAGACCCGTCGACTTGCTTGCCGGCTTCCAGATCGCATATCATCATGTTTTCCTCTGAGCTAAACCCTCTCCCAAACACCAGTGTCGTCTTGCCCCAAGATAAGTTACACCCGGTAACGTCTGCCGTGATTATCCCACGACAATGTTCAATTTGGACTCCGGGTGATGCGCTTAGCTGCCCCGCCGTGTCCGACGCGTCCGCAATGGCCAACAAAGGGCTGGTTCGGCGGAGGTTCAGCGCAGATGACGACCACACCCGATAAAGCTCAACGGTGGTACAGATCTAGGACGAATCTTTTTTTAATCACGAGCTCCACCAACCGGGCTGCCATGGGGTGACGCGCACTCCGCGAAGACTGCTGGCCGGCAATGGGACGGCCGGTGGTAGCATCGATGCAGGAGGCGCCGCGGGAGTCCTCGCGGCATGGTGGTGTCCTGTACCGTGTCATGTGGCCGATGAGGGGGCTTTCCGGCATGGTGTGTGAGCTTCACCGCGAGAACTGACCACGTTGGCGTTGTTAACTGCGGCAACTTTCCCCAACCTCAAGATCCCTTCGAAGTTACCCAGTCCCAGCAACACATCTTCATGTGTGTGGCCTTGTTTCTGGGAAGCTGCAGGATGCTTCGAAGCAGGCTGGCTCGTCACGGGCGCGAGGAATCTTTTCTCCTTCGCGCGTGTGCCCCTCCTACAAGCTTGCCGATGTATAGGAAGCATATCTCTCTCCGGAAAAAAATCTCCACTCGATGTCCTCGCCAGCCCGAAATCCATGACTCCGAGTTATGCAGGTACTCATCAGCCCACGAAGAATCTAAATGATGTTATTACTAATTTTTTTTTGCTGAATTTGTACAGCAGAAAGTCACCGAGGGGGCAAATATATTGCTTCCTTAATTAGAATGCACATTAGCGAGTGTTTCAATTTGCTGGTCTCTATTTTCTTTTTCTTGAACAGATTCAACATATTCTATTTGCAGTCTTCCAAAGAACCTGTGCATCTTCAGAATTCGTTTGTATGCTTAAGGTCCTCTAAGTACTAATTGTTACAGGTTTTAGTTTGTCAGGTTTTAGTCTGTTAGATGATTTTAAAAATTCTGACTTCAATAGCAACGTAAATGGCCACTTACAATTCCTCGTGACGTTGATACCGGTAACAGATATGATGATTATTAATGAGGAAACATATATTTTTGTGGGCAGCCTCTTGCAGGCAAATACGATGGATCTCACCTGATGTTGTTGTAGGAGAGGACTACAAACTTTTGACCAGACGTGTGTACAATATATGCTTCCAATATAGGATACTACATCTAATTGTGAAATGTAGGCCACTTTATTTTCTTAAATGTGCCCCAAATTTGCACCAATGAGCCAATCTTATGGTTAAACAAAATATTTATTTAGCGCCTTTACCATGTAATTTAGCAAATCTAAATATTATGTTTTGTTATGAACTAATTTGTTCCCCACGAAATTTCATATTTTTGGCTATCCACGATATAAACAAATAATATTAAAATGTTGTTATGATTGTATGGGTACTAACAGTAAAATTGGAGTGAAAACCAACATATCTACGCAACTAAAAATGGTTGAAATACAAGGTATTTCATAGGCATAAAATGTATATATAAATTGTTTCTCGGACTCATGAGCCATCCGAGACACCTCAGCGGCACGAGTCCATCACCCTTCACCGGAAATCCACACGGCGCTCTGAACCTGGCGCTCGACGTACTGGCCGCTGGCGCAGCTGATGGCACAAAAGAATTACGTACTCCTGGGAGTGTCCGTGTTGTGAGAAACGCACGACCTTCAACACCGGACGACATTGGAGGCATTGGCAATTGCCGCTTGACCTCCACGGCGGGCGGCCACTCAGGCTCTTGTACGAATCGACCATGCACCACTGCTACCACCGCACCGGAAAGCTGCAGGGAGCTACTCGGCCGTGCTTGCCGCCTGTGTGTCTTGGCTTGCTATGATAATAGGGATGGCAGCTTGAGAAGCAACGTCTTCTTGCGATTGGAAGATACCCCAATCAAGTGTCGCTAGCTTCAGCTCCGGTGATTTGTTCCCAGCAATCGTCCTTCACTCATCCATCGTCCCGAGGGCATGGCGAGGAGGGCTCAGTGCCTCGGTTGCCATCATTTGGCATTTTTATGCCACAATAATAGTTTTTTATACGGAAAACTCCATTGCATCTCTTCTTTATAGAAATGCAGTCATTTGTCGGAGAAAAAAGCAACGGTGAGTGGATTGGAAATCCACTCAGTGCTCTGAACCTGGCGCTCGTCATACTGGCCGCTGGCCCAGCTGGTGGCACAAAAGAATTACGTAATCCTAGTGGTGTCCCTATTGTGAGCAACGCACGACCTTCAACACCGGACGACATCGGAGGCATTGGCAATTGCCGCTTGACCTCCACGGCAGGCGGCCACTCAGGCTCTTGTATGAATCGACCATGCACCGGTGCTACCACCACACCAGAAAGCTGCAGGGAGCTACTCGGCCGTGCTTGCCGCATGTGTGTCTTGGCTTGCTCTGATAATAGGGATGGCAGCTTGAGAAGCAACGTCTTCTTGCGATTGGAAGACGCCCTAGTCAAGTGTCGCTAGCTTCAGCTCCGGTGATTTGTTCCCAACAATCATCCTTCACTCATCCATCGTCCCGAGCGCATGGCGAGGAGGCCTCGGTGCCTCGGTTGCCATCAGTTGGCATATTTATGCCACAATAATAGTTTTTTATACGGAAAACTTCATTGCATCTCTTCTTTATAGAAATTCAGTCATTTGTCGGAGCAAAAAAGCAACGGTGAGTTGATTGGATTAAGGCTATAGATGTTTCTACATAATTCCTTTATGTTTTCTCTCATGTTTTTGGTTCTCTGGTTCATTGATGGCCGATCACTTCCACCAGATAGAGAAGACTATTATTGTGTTGATACTGTTGATCTTTCAAATATGCACACAACAGGTGCTTACACTAATCTGACTGAAAATGAACATACTATGTTTCAAGTTTGGCCATCTTGTGGATCTTTAGAGAAACATGCAAACTATGGTGTGTTGATGGAAATTTTTCACTATCTCTGTTTTTGGTAACCTTTTCTTTTCGCTTGAATGCTTATGTAATATGTAGACTATCCAACATGAATCATTAAGAAACATCTATATGACTTCCGTGAATTTTTTTCTAGGCTAATTTCATGGCTGGAGTAGTAACATTTGTTGTGCATCAACCTTTCCTTCAGTGGCTATGCCCGACCATTGTAGTTCACTTGAGAGCATTAGAGTCCGGTTACAAATGAATTTCTTGGCATTCATGCTTAAATTTTTAATCCAACACGAATTCAAAAAAAAATTGGTTCATGTGGTCCCGACGTATCGACACACATTCATGCCACTCCAATTCAGACTAGCAGGAGTGTTGTTAAGTCTATGTGAGAAACGAGAAAATTGATGTGGGTGATGGGTCTTGGATCGCCGCATTTTGTGCTTAGTTGAAAGATACTCCCTATCAAAATATAAGATGTTTTAGCATTTTCTAGACAACAAGCATCTAGACATGTTTTAGTGTGTAGATTCATATGTATCTTGCACTAAAACATGTCTGGGTACGTTTTGTCTAGAAAATGCTAAAACATCTTACATTTATACGGAGGGAGTATAATGTAAAAAATGGTGAAATGTGGGTAGGGTAGGGTTATGGAAGGTCGACTGATTTTATTGTCACGTCAGTTTTTGTCTAAAAGTTTATTTTCTTCTTTCCGTTGCAACGCACGGGCATTTTTGCTAGTCTACTAAAAAGGAACCATCTATGTATAATGGGCATATTTATAAGTACCATCTACTGAAAAAGAACCATCAAATGCATGTTGGCATTTTACACAAAAACATCTACTAAGTAGCATCTGCTGAAAGAACCATCTATAGAGGTACCGTTTTATCTAAGTACCATGTACAGAATAATCATACTGAGGGATTTCTACTAAAAAATACCATCTACTCAAAAGAACCATCTAAGCATGATGGGCATGTTTATAAGTCTCATGTACTAAAAAAGAACCATCTAAGCATAATGGCATGTTCATAAGTACAATATACTAATAAGAAACATCTAAGCATAATGGCATGTTCATAAGTACCATGTAGTGAAAAGGAACCATCTAAAAATAATGTCATCTTTAAAAATACCATATACTGAAAAGGAACCATCTAAGTATAATGGGCATGTTTATAAGTACCATCTACTGAAAAAGTAACCATCAAATGTATGTTGGCATTTTACACAAAAGCAATCTACTAAGTAGCATCTACTGAAAGAACCATCTACTGAGGTACAATTTCATTTGAGTACCATGTACTGAATAACCATATACTGAAGTACCGTCAAATTAAAATATCATCTAATAAAAGGGGAAAAACATCAACTTAAAGTACCATATATTGCTGCTAAAAAACCATCAACTTGAAGTACCATATGGTAAAACCCCATCTCTTGAAGTACGGTTTTAGCTAATTACTATTTTCAGAAAAGAAAACATGCCTACGGATCACCATGTAGAATCTGCTACATGTAGTACTAAAATTAAAACAAAAATCGCAAGCTCATGTCTCTGAACTGAAAGTGACACCTACTTATGAATCTTTTATACTTTTTCAGGTAGAACCATCTTGAGGGTAAAAAATGGACTGGAAATAAAAGTATATACATTACCGGTGCATTTCCAAAAGTTCCATCACTACTCGGGTCTTGGCTGATAGCTTTTTAACCATAGCGTTCGTCCATGCTAAAACTCGAGTTCTTCGGGGATAATGTCCATGTATTTAAGCTCTAATGAGTCCAGATACTTGACATGTGGTTGCACTGTACATTTTTGGAGAACAACAAAAGAAACAACAATTAGTAGCAAGAGAATAAGAAAACTTGCATCTAGGGGGTTTACTTTATGCTAGTCGCAAAAACAAATTGAGCAACAAGAAAAAATAAAGACAACAAATAATAAAAAGATAAAGGAGAGAAGTTCCACGAAGAATAACATGCAACATTTCATATTCCTTACTCTTCCCTTGATTACACAGCTTCTCAAAACATGGATATAATGAACTCGCACATGTTCAGTCTGCTGTATTGCTTGATTCTCACAAGGGATGGGTATACTTTTGGGCTAAGGCGTGTACCAGCAGTTGAAGCAATTACACAACACATGGCATACGTGATGAAGATCCTTAGGTATGTGATATTAGCTGTCTTCATGGCTGGTAGTTTCTTCTCTAAGAAAGATATTTTCGGTTGCACCTGCGTGAATTCCCCAGTTGCTTGTTCAAGAAAGAGATAGCATCTGCATCCATCTCATAGCGGACATCCATATCTTTTCGTGGTACTCCAATTAGCTCCTGCATAGATGTTTCTGTGACATCGATTGAACCTCTCCCATGGAAAACAAGCTTGCACGACGATGGATCAAAACTCTTCATCAAAAACTTGCATAGGTCTGGCTGCAGTTTGGAACACTTGATATCTACTAGTCCTCTGTATCCCCAGGTTGTGCTCAAGTCGACTTGATCAGTTGTCATGCTTTTGTACAGCCTCATAAGCTTCATAGGCGACATGTGGTGAAACGGCTTTGCAGATTGGGCGTTCTGAAAAATGTTTCCCACTGCATAAATGTTATATGAATTTATAGTTTTATAAAAGTTGTCCAAAAACAATAACATAGACCATAAGGTAAAGAGATAAAAAAAACATTCTTCGCAGGATTAGGAGGCGTGTTGTACCTGTATAACATCTTTTTGCTCATTTGTGTTGCTTGATTCAACTTGGATGCTTGGAGATTTCTTGACTCCCAATGTGATTTTCTCCTTAGCAAACTGAACTTTGAATGATTCCTGCTAATACTTCCTCACAATTTCCTACTGCTACTAAGACTTTGTCATATTTGAAAATAAAAAATACACTATCGTTGAGTAACCTGTTCCAAAGACCAAAAAAGAAATGAAGCGCTAATAGGTTTTTAGAACCAGAATTGAAAACCTGGTACAAAAACACATCATGTTAAACACATGTGTATGTTAATTTGTTTGAAGGGACACCTCAACAAATGCATGTAAAAATAGATATATTATATTGATGCAAAAAAACAAATAACAAAAGTCATCATTCTCACACACATTATTACATATTTGTCTGGTAGATGGCAATTGCTTCCTTATACATGCTCGATAGTTACAAATACATACTACTATACCATACAGATGGGATTTTTTAGTTTACCACCAAACTTTAAAACATAAACATAACATGGATGAACCTATATAAGGTCCATCCTAGACAATTGACACTGGTTTGACACAAACTTGAACTAAAAAACTTCCCGCCCTCTAGATCACAGTGTGCCACATGAGGTATCCCTCAAGCTGGCCCTCTGCCCTGCTCTCAACACGACTGGACATAGATTTGTCCTCCCAAGCATCTAGTTTCATGATAGTCTCTCCCCTATAGAATTTTACAAACTTGCTATGCATGAGGTTATAGATTGGATCTCTGCCTCACTTTCAATGTCAAAGCGCAGGTACATGCCATCATCCTGATCAACTACGAACTTGAACCTCTCGCGAACGAAGTACTGCAGAGAGCAATCATATACCAGGTAGAACTACATTGGTGCTTAATGTGGGTCTGCACTACATCAGTTACGGGTCCCTCAACTATACCCATGACCTTCATTGCAGTGGCAGACTACTTTGGGTTTTTGTGATCATCTATGTTCTTAAACGCGTTACTATAACCCACTCAGGTACCCACTGTAATCCATGAGCTCATTGTGGACAGGGCTATCACGGAATATCACGAATTCCTCGAAAGATGTTGTTTCTTCCTATGGTGGCTTCTTTCTAATTTACACTAACTTGTATAAGCTTACATATTGGTCATGAAAATTGAATGCTACCCTATCTGCATCAACAACTTCAGCTTTGTGACGGTCAGTGCAACGAATAAACATCTCTGCTTTGCATGAGTAATTGATAGCAAATGTAAATGGATTTCTCAACACTTTGTTGACTGTGTGCATTATTTTGAAAATGGAGTTAGGTGACCGGAGCTGTGAAGAATAAACCAGGAACACATCGTTCACCGGTCCTGGTAAGACACTAAGCTGTTGTAGCAAAAAAATCGGGACCGTGGGAAGCCTTACGCTCGAGAACATAGGCCATAGATTCTATACAAAAAGGGACATCAGTTATGTGACCTGTCGTGTCGACATCTACATTAGTAATAAACATTTCATGAACCTTCTAGTAAGCTATTTTTCATGTGAAAAAACTATTTACAAAACATGTTCCATCTAAGTGAATAGGCTCATGTCCAGCTGCTGCTTATTTAAGAAAGAAAACAGAAAAGAACAATCTTGTGCATGTCATACTAGTTATTATCGACTTCTCGCTGATTCATCTCTTAATTGTTCCATCTATTTCCACAATGTTCAGTAAATATCTATGTAAACAAAAAGTATAATCTACTTATTGTTCCATCTATTTCTCGATTAATCACAATCCCTAAAAAAGTGTAATCTACTGCTTTCCTACGTACTTATTATACTGGACAATGTGCTTCCCTCCCCTATTCTCCATATACCTCATGTTGCATGTAACTATGGTTTAGACAATAAAAACAACATCTATTGCGCATTGTTCATTAGGTAAAAACATGTTCAGCCCCCCCCCCCCCCGCTGATATCCTATACACCTCATGTTCTAGCAGGGTCTGGCATAAAGAAAAAAATCACCATGCTACCCATCTAGTATTAATCACACATCCATTCTGATTAGCTCTAAAGACTACATATGAAAACAAACAAAAATGCAACTTCCTAAGAATATGAGACACCTGAGAGTCAAAAACAAAAAGAAGTGTTGCCATCTACGGTGATACAAAAATAACGAACCATATGGTATCATAGGGACACATGTTGCCCCATCTAACCATTGAATCACATCTAGCTACTGTTTTCATCCTTCATCTGAAAATTTTCCCACAACCCATGATAGACAAAAACTACATCTAAAGCACAAAAAAGAAAATCCCCAAGATGTAACTTAGATGCAGGGGACGCACAAAAAACAATTAAAAACATGAGCAATGCGCGATTGACCTACCAGATATGTGTAGCAGATGAAGACCATGGTTCCAACGTCCCCAAAATCTACTGAATACACTGCTCGTTGGAGAACCACCATGGCGGAAAGATATTCACAGGCGGACGATGAACATCCTGACCTGTAAAGACAACAGAAAAAGGGGGAGGGGGATACAGATCCATCAACTACAAAACTCAAATCAAGCGCATTGGGGGGATAAACCCTACACGAGAGAGATCTAGACTGAGATTACCGTTGAAATCGTGAGTCGTGGGCGGATAAGCAACCTTAGAAATCACGCTCCCTAATGCAGAGCACCCTTAGCAGTAGATGGAGAGGGACCCCGAGAAAGCGGCGAGGAATCGCCGACGGAATCGCCCTTCGTTCGCCTCCGGCGGAACCCCCCCTCCCCGTTCACCTCCAACGACTTCGGATTGAGAGAGAGAGAGAGAGAGAGGAGGAAGAGGAGGAGGAACCGAGAATGAGATGCACGTCATGAAAGAAAGAGAGGCATCCTAGTTCACAAAATTTGAAAACTGTCGGTGTTATTGCTACGTGCACCTGGCCGGTTTCATGTCCAAACCCACCTATGCATCGCGAGCCCCAGTGGCGCGCGCGACTTACCTTGCGTTACCCCAGAACGACGTCAGCTTCTTCTACTCAGGTGCGATCTGGCAAAAAAAACCTAGAACGTTTCCCCTTGTCTCCCATCCATGATCCATCCCCTGCTTGCTGGCGTCGCCGCCCTTGTTCCTCTAATCTTCTTTTGGGAGAAAAAAACAGGAATCTAGATCTCCGATGAGCACCCGCCACCAATTCGTCAACGTGCTGGTATCCGACAGCCGAAAAGCCATGTATTACATATTGCGGCGCTTCGACCTAAGCCGCAACCAATTCTTCCACCCGACAGCCGAAGCATCAGCGGCACATGCCAGAGTGCTGCCTACATGGCTGCTCAAACAGAAGATGGAAATCAACCCGGCGGCGGCCAAGGAAAAGAAGAAGTTGTCTCGGCCGCCGCCAGCCTTGCTCAACATGAAGCCGTCGCTCTACCCGACGACCTTCTATATGGAATACAAGATGGAGTGCTACCCTCTCACCGAGACGAAGCTACTCTTCGGCGATAGCTCCGGGCGAATCTTCCGTTTCGACGCCGACGACACCCGCTGCGTCATCACCATGCCTAACCTCCACGCCCCCAAGAATTTCCCCTTGGCCCTCTCCGTCCCTACCACGCCGGCGACCACACGGGAAGACCAAGTCGAAGACCGAGGCCTCTACATCATCGACGAAACCCTCAAGCCCGACAAAAAGGGGTCCAGTTCGAGGCCATCGTGTGCCGCAACGGCGACAATGCATTCAACCTCAACATGGGCAATGCTTGGCACTGCGACGCCGTACCTCTGCCGCCTTACGTCAACAGCCCGGCTTACTAACCTGCCCCCATCTACTCCTACACCTTAGTCGGTGGCGACACCATATGTATCTCCACCAGGGGCGTCGGCACCCACTGCTTCAGCACCGTGACTCGCGAGTGGTTCAAGGCTGGCGACTGGATGATACCCTTCTATGGTAAGACTAGTCACAATGGGGAGTATCATACACTAGTATCATGCACATGATACTAGTTTATATTACTACTCACACATTGGATAGTAACATGTTTGTGGTATCATATAGTGTTACATTTATTGTGATGTAGACTCATCTTTTCTCGTAATGCGTTATGTTACGGTATCTATCTATGATACCACCATCACATCTCTCCTCATTAATTGCACCGTCACCTCTGTTTTTTGGCAACATGACATGCATGATACTACCTATGATACCCCTATTGTAGCTAGTCTAAGGCCGAGCAAGACCCGAAGCTGGGCCTCTGGTTCGGCGCATCTGCCACCAACTGGCACTTCCCTTGTGCCACCGACATCTCCGGCGTCGTTAGAGGGGAGGAGCCGCCCCGGAGCAAACGCAGATCTGGACAGACGTTGACGTGCCAAAGGGGTGGCACCCGCGCACTTATCACCCCACCATAGTCCTCAGCCTGGGTTCCGGCAGGTTCTGCATCACCAGCTTCTTCCACACTTTGACATAGACGAGACATTTGCTGTCTTCAATGGCGTGGAGGCAGTGTTGCCTCGCGATGGCAGTGGGATGTCACTATGATGAAGCACAAGTCCGTAACTTGCAGGACCCACGGCTCCAACATGATCCACTCGGTGCTCTGATGTATATTTTCTCAGGCCAACTTGTGGTGACCCAGCACACCACTTCATGTGTAGTGCGCAAGTCGATGACATAATACTCACAGAAGGACTTATCCGTGAATATTACATCCCTCAGAGTAGTACAACAGAAACATAGCAGGTCCAGGCAAAACTATAGGATACAAACTTCATTACAAAATCTTGGGAATCTCTTTGATGTAACAAGAAGATCTCCTGCAAATGAAACATCAGAAGAAGCAATTCGAAGCTCCAAGCTGGAGAAGAACTCTAGCTCAGAACTAGATCCACTACGGCTGATGTCAGCCCTAATCTATGGCTTATAACAGCTAATTCCAAGAATGGACTCCACCTACACCTTGATAGCTTCTCCTCCATCAGCTTTGTTGATGACGATGCTTCACCGACTAAGTAATATATGACTCCACCTAGCTTCATGAGGTAGTGATGGCTTCACGATGACGACTTCCATCAGGCTTCAACTCTAAGCAGGGGGTCAAACAGGAACGAATGAGTAACGAGCGTTACTCAGCAAGTTCATGATATATAGAGGGTGGTTTGATGCACTAACTACAGCTTTAGACTCGAAAGAGTCATGAGCTAATGCAAGGTTTTGTAAAACTTTCTTCAAGAGGTTGCTTTTAATTCTGAAAACTATGCCCGCCAGATCTTCACAGGATTAGAACTTCATGGAGTTGCCTTTCCTGCGGCGTTCGCAGCTCCTTCCCGGAACAAGGGGTAACATGTCACATCCTTTTACACTCTGCAGAGGTGTGTTACTTTACCCATGGACGACCAAGACCATGTTGCACAACCAGGTGTACATTCCTGCCCACTCCCACTCAGGTGTGGGGCCCGGTTGTTGGTCCAAGCCAAACCGTGCTTCTCCGCACAACGCATGCCCACCCATTTCTGCCAGCAGGTTGAACACCTGATTCCACCCCTCACGATGGAGATCTACGCGCCCCTGGCAGACACTCATAGACCCCAGAGTCCGTGGGACGTAAGGGCTCCCACCCATGTGCATATAGTCCCGCAGAACCTACAACGTACGTCTCTGGCAGCCCGTTGACATGCGAACGAGAAAAGATCACAGCTGACTTACTCCCCCCATAGAAGACCCATGGTTAACGCGAATTTACGGCGCAAGAATCCTGATGGCAGTTGTGATTAATCCTAGGTAATACTTTCCCATGCAGATGGAACCTTCCTTTGACCTATTCATCTTACCATGGTCCCATCCGCCCACCAAACAGAACACTACCACTCGGGTAGTCATTCAAGTAGTCATATTATTATAAAAATAGGATCATGCATTCTTTTGAGACTAGGTGGTAATACGATAGAGTTTTTGCAATTAGTTTGTTATGAAGTACTGCAAAGGATATGAGCAAGTGATGAACTTGCCTGAGATTGAAATAACCATAATAATTCATGTCTTCGGTTCAAGGGTCTCGTAGGGAATCCCGACATCTGAAAGATAGCAAAGTAGTCTCGGTAAGGACTACAGAAAACATTGGCAAGATGATACATGCATAGTAATGAGATACAAGTGTAAACCACGTTTGATATGGTATCTTAATCACACAGGTTTTAGGTGAATGGTTTCATTACTTGTGGTGATGTGGTTATTAGTTCTTTTAGACTTACATGTGTTTCACTTTTACTTAGCAAACAATTATTATCATGTTTAGGTAGAAGTGTTTATTACTTGATTAGATAACAAAACAACAACACATGGAAAACAACTATTAAAAAGATAACAGACATATTTTATTTTATATTTTAAAGTGTAGAGCTTATGTCAAAGGTTGAATGTAAAATGAGTAACTAAAACAACAAATTATATCATCACATAACTTGCTATTTCCATGTGATGATGGGTTTAGTAGATGTGAAAACATGAGGGTTTTATTAACAAGGAAAATAATTTGTGGCAGCTATTTCTTGTTAGAATGAAATATAACAGATCCAGTAAATATTTAGAAACAACTTTATAAGTTATACAAAATGTTTTGTGTTTGATATATTTGAGTTGAGAATCTTTTTCTCTTTAATTTCATATATCATTTGAAGGTTTCTGAAAATGTTTGTATAAGTTATGATTTTATTAATTTTAAATGAATTAAATGAGTAGGCTAATGTTGCACACATGAAAACTTAGTCAAATGACCATGAAAACATCATATATGAGTTGCATTTTTCATTTGGAGCATTTTGATATATAACTTGTATTTTTCTGATTTTATGAATTATTTCCCATTTTTCTCAATTTTAAATGATTGAATTTAATTAAAGAAAATATTAATTTTATACTTTATCAAATATTTTAAAAAGTTGATAATTATTTAGATTATATTTTTCTAAACAATTCCATATTTTATTTATATTTTTCTGATTATTAGATTAAAAGTTATTGAATTAATAGGGTTTATTAATTTTCTGCCTATATTCAAATTGACAGGTGGGTCCCACCTATTAGTTTAATTTCTAATTAAAAATAAAAGAAAATAAAAAGGGAAATGTTCATGACATCATGCTGACGTCATGACCACGTCATCCATGGAGGGGATTGGTACTGTGAGGTTGCAATCGGTGGACCTAGCTCGAATTGGTTCAATCTGATGCTCCTAACAGGTAGAGGGGCTCTAGGCGAGTGCGAGGGTGGTAGTGATTGGACCATATGGTCGCCGGAGACCCGCCGACATGCAGTTGCACGGCGGCCGGCGGCGGTGCTTGATGAACTTGGCGAATATGGAACGATTGATCAAAGCAAAGGCACCAAGGTGCTCTTCAGCTCACCAGGAACACAATGAGGTGGTCGGGGAAGCAAGGACTCGCCGGAATCGACCGCGGCATCCGGCGGCCGGTAACGGAGAAGATGACCCGATTCGAGCTCCTCCGGTCTTCCAGCAAGCGAGACTCACAGGGAGATAGAGGGCATCAAGGCGGAGCTCGTGGTGGCTTCAGGTTCTCCGGGGATGGCCGGAGTTGATGGCAGTGACCGGTGGCCGTGGGGTTAGGGTTAGGGTTTGCGGTCCGATTACAGAGAGAGAGAGAGAGAGAGAGAGACGCAGCGAGGCGAGAGAGAGAGTGATCGAGTTGGAGGGCTTCTCCTCCCTCTTATCCGCGCGGAAGAGCGGCAAGCAGGAGGTGGCCGCGACGGCGTGAGAACGACGCTCTCCTCTGCTTTCTGGCCGGAAACGGAGAAGAAAGAAAAGAAATATTTTTTTCCGGAAAACCCCCTGGAAGTTTTTAGAAATTACTAAGAAGTCCTTCTGTCTTATAAACTGAACAAAAACATTCGTTTTCAACGGGCAATTGGTGAGCAGAAAAAATAATAAAAAATATATTTGAATTCCTCATCAAATTTTACATCTCACCATGTTTTGTTTTGGTGAATTTGAATAATATTTGTATTTTTTATTTAGGGTGCTAGATTAAGTGATTTTTATTATTCCTCTCCATTTAATTTATTAAATGGCTTTAAAATTTATTTTTAGACATGAATATCATATTTACACAACACACATATGGTTCACTAAGTGGTATTATATAAATGGATCATTTTGGATACAACTTCTTATAAAAAATAACTTAGTAAAACTATTTGGTACTAGTTCTATGCACTGTTATGAAAATCATTTAATATGGAGTTTTATTTCATATCAAACCAAATGATTTTAATTGGTGAAGGGCTTGTTTTCTTTTATGATACCATGTCATCTTTTATAATTTAAACTCTTAGCAATCTTTGGTTGACAATTTACTTAGATGTGTGTAAGAAAGGTTGCTGTTTTTAGTACTTGATTAAATGGAAGACTTGAGTGGCTTTAAAATCTTATTTGTTTGTTTTCCACCAGTTTCCAAATGTGGATAATATCTCATGTTGTTTTAGGACATGAAATCATTTGCATGGTTATATATAGATGAGTTTTTGTTATCATCTTTAAATCTTACATGTAAAAAGGATTTGGAAAACAAGATTTTAAGCTTGTATCAAGACATGTGGATGTAATGGCTTGTTATTATCCCATACTTGATAGTTGTCTCCATTAAAATATTATTATGAGTTCATCTCTGATGAGACTGACAGGGGTTAATGATTCTCTATTATATTCTAATGATTCACTGGATAAATTCTTATGCTCCCTTACTGAGGCATTGTTGCTTCTTGTGGTCTTCTGTTGCTTGATGTTCTTCTCTCTAGTTGACACTAGCCTTCTGTTTTCACCTCGTGTCAATTGCAAGTAATATCATCTCTTGGATTCAATCTTCAACCATCTCACCCTTGTGGTGAGAACAAATAGTTATTCCAAGCAAAGATTTTACTTAGATGATTATATTGTGGTTTCTTGTTTTCCTTAGTGTTATTCTTTCTATTGGCTGATGATAAAAAGGAGTGTAGGTGTAGTTTATGACATCAGTTAGCCTTAAGCATATAAGAAGAATCTATTGACAAGTTTGCAAGGCTTGTCCCCAAATTAGCTTTCATATACAAGAGACTGAGATGTACTAGGTTATTCAACCTTCTGTTTATTTGTGTATGTCACTCAATTGTTTGAGTATACAAAAGTGATCTGTTAACAAGGTGTACAGGCTTGTTACCAAACTACTTCTGTATCACACTAACATTGGAGTATCACACTATTTCATGAGTGTTAATAAGATCAGATCAATATATAAGAGTTTCCAAGTACTCTTATAGTATCTTAGAGTAGCACTTCTAGCACACTCTAAATAATCTTCTTGAAGATCTTCATGTGGTAGTTCCTCCTGTCTCGTGGTTTCCTCTCTTGCAAAACGATTCAGAGAAGATTGGAAACAAGATTATCTAGACAAAGTAACAAGATCTTGATTTAAGAGTTAATTCATGCTTTTATTATTCTTCCATACATTTCTTGTTTTGCTTCCATTAAGATTGATACTTGTCTCATACATGATGGTTTTACTTAGATATCAATTCAATTTCTCTAACAGAGATTATAACTTGTTGTTATCCATGGGTTGTATCCAGAGATTCTTTAGTTGTTGAATATTGATGTGGATATAAATGTGAAGTGTTTGTGAAACGAGAACTTAAGATAATAAGTTAATCAAATGGTTCATTGGTGTGTTGAGCTTTCATATGCTCACTTGTTTGAGATGATAGAACAATGAGCATGTGAAAGTCATTGGGTTTAATGACTTATGTCATAGCTGTTAGTTGTTTTCTCTGATGTCATGATTTTAATTTATATCCTTCTTTTTTTAAATATAATACAGACAAGAAGGTTGAAAAGATCATATGTACTGATTAAGGTTTAACAGTAGTTTAAGAAGATCTATTTCTTCTTTAATATACTTCTTTTATGATGGATGAGATATGTACATATTCGATAAATATGATAATACAATTATTATGTCATTTTCCACTTGTGGGTTTTGAGTTACACTTATTTGTATCACTAGTGTTCTATTGTTTCCTTGTTATGTACTTGTGATGGTTCACCTGATAATTATGAGATGATTTATAAAGATGTTGTGGAAATGAATTGATAACTTATGGAGCTGTTGTTTTATAAAAGATCACATCTCTGTTGATGAGATGGTTCAATTATGCATTACTCATTGGTGAAAGTATGATCGTCAATTATGAGATTTGGATTCTCACCCCTCTTTGAATTCTAAATACCTAGTGAATTATCCCAAGTCACTTATAGACTTGAGGTTAAACTTGTTAAGAGTTAGTATTGGTCCATACCAATTATGGTTTGAGTAACCAGATGATTTGGTTTCTAGAGATACTATGTTATAAAGATCCCTCCAAATGTACTCTTGACTAGATGAACTAGACCTATTTCATCATGTCAAGTGAAACATTGGTCACTTTGATTCGTTTAAACTTTCGCGCCAAAATTTCCCGTACTTTTAGATGCATGCTTTGCAAATGAACATATTAAATTTAGATCCTTATAAATTCCCAAACACTTGGATGTTACACAACTCTACCTGATTTATCCTTTTTTAGTTACTCCAGTATTTATTGTGTGGGACCGTGTGTATGTTGGACTTAATTTGATGTATAGCCTTGCTACTCTTTTGTATCGTCTATACGGTAGCTATTTAGATTTGAATAATCTCGGGGCACTGAGGCTATATATATAAGATTAGTGTAGTGTGAATTGTCCCTGATGTTATTCTGAGCATATCCAGCTTGTATCCCAATTTGCTGCTGAGCAACTAATTGAGACACATGTGGAAGTATGAACTGTGCTACTGCTACGTGAAAACTGAAAACTCTATAAAGAAAAAGGGATCGTATATGCGACCGCTCGCTCTACATCTTTGTTTGACATAGCAGAGGCTAATGCTTGAAAGCAGGAGTAAGTAATTTACACTTCCGGCTGTGTGCATCGTCCTGATACAGAGGCCGAGGCGCATGCTCTCATTTCTAAAAAAAAGTAATTTACACTTGAGTAGTAGTGTTTCATGCAAAACTTTTTTGCTCATTCCTTTGCAATATGCAGGGCTTTGATGTTTTGTATAGATTCAGTTACATCTTCTGGCTCCCTCTGTTTGTGGCCTATCTCTACTCTGTCAATGTTCATGTCCAGTGACATGCCAATCTCTAAGAAGTAAGAACTTGCTTTATCTGGCAAAGCTGCAACGTGGTGAGGTTTGCTCTTTCTGCACCAATCGATGCATATGGCCATTTTATTGCATTATTTCAGACCAGTTCAAAATTTGATGATAGGTGGGGCTCAACTAGTACTGTTGTTTCCTTTCTATCTTTTTTATTTTAATAGAAATGGAGGAAAATCCCAGCCTCTGCATCGATTCTATCTTTTTGTATATATATATATATATAAATGGGGAAAAACCCCAGCCTCTGCATCGATTGATGCATACAACTTTTATTGCTTATTAAGTTCCAGAGTGATAAAAGAGTTTACGAAACTACAAAACCTCACAAAGAGACAATCCTCTCAACGAGCTACGAGCACAAAGACAGAACTACAAAAGTCTATTAGTATGCTGCCACGTATGACGGGAGAAAAAATTATGTGCCACCGTAAGAAGCCGTGTGCATCCATCCACCATAAGTTTTCTTTGATCCGAAGGAAGTAAGAAGGCCCATAGCTGGATCCAATGCACCATCATAAACATAACCTGTAAGACATGAAAATGTTCTTTCCTGTTAAACACAAGATTATTCCTACAATTCCAAATAGACCAACAAATAGCCGAGACGCCTATACGAATTCTATTCTTGGTCTTTTTATTTTTGAAGATTGTACCGTAGGGAAAAATCCCTACGGTTGGATTTTCAAAATTATAGGGGCAAACAGAATGCCACCAAAGTTACATAAGTGTTACAATAGATAGTTCAAGGGGGTAAAAAATTAATCCTACAATACATATCATGTGACAAGGTTCCTAACCCAAGAAATGAGGGGTTCCCTAATAGTGTCTTTAACTCTGTACTGATGTAACATGATATCAGAGGAAAACCTAATATGCCAACTCAAATAAGTAGCCTCTTTGGATTGGAAGATAAGATCATTCCTAGCCTTCCATATGTTCCATGTAGCACAAGCTAAGATCTCCAGAAAACAGGGCCCTTGAAATTGCAACATAGTCAAAGTGATCCTATCCAGTATGGTCTTGGAGAGATCCCAATGAATGCCAAGCGCAATCCAACAATCCCTGGCAAAGTTGCATTCAAAGAAAAGATGGCTAATAGTTTCACATGTGTTGCTGTCACATAGGACACAGGAATAACCCTCAGGTAGATGCCAATGTCTGCGGCTCAAAAGATCTCTAGTGTTCAATCGATCATTGAAGAAAAGCCACAAGAACACCTTCAGTTTAGGGAGGCATCTGGAAGCCCATATATTCTTGATGAGGGGATGGCAATGGATATTACTAAAGAGGAACTTATAAAATCGTGCAGAGCTGTAGTGTCCATTGCCCCAGCAATATTGCACATGATCATGACTAGATGGATCCAGATCTAGTTGCTCAATAACCCGTGATAAGTCCTGATATTCCTCATATGCTTGCACAGACAAAGGCAGTGCAAATGTATCTTGTAGATTATGAGAACCACATATCTGAGCCACGGATGAGTCTTCATTAAGTACAAAAGAATATAACCTAGGCCAACGATCACAAAGTGTAGTGCTGCCCTGCCAAAAATCTTTCCAGAAAAGAGTATTAATTCCATTTCCAATATGGAATCGAGCAATACTGCGATATAAAGGTATGAGCTTGAATTAATTCCATTCTTGGTCTTTTTATCCAACCCATTAAGCCAATTACCAAATATATTAGTAACATTGGAAGGTGGAGGAATATTGTAAGTACAAAAAACAACACGCCATACTAGTTTAGCAAAAGGGCAAGAGATAAATAAGTGATCAACCGATTCCTCATTCCCACAAAAGGAACAATGAGTATCACCGTTCCAATTTCTCTTAGCTAAATTATCTTTAGTGAGGAAGACCTTTTTATCCAGGAACCACATGAAAATTTTAATCTTCAGAGGAATCTTCAACTTCCACAAATAAGATTTAAGAAAGATAGTATGACCATTCATAAGATTCTCATACATAGATTTAACAGAGAAAACACCATCTTGAGACAAATTCCAATGAAAACTATCAGGAGTATCATTAAGGGAAACAGTCATTAAACGCAAACATAAATGAGACCACCTCTCCCACAAATTCGCAACAAGGTTTCTCCTAAAGCCTATGCTAAGAGGTGGAGCATTGTGAAACACATCATGTACCGAAACATTTTTATGTTGCACAATATTATATAGAGTGGGGTATTGGTCTAAAAGAGGGGTTGGGACTAACCAGGTATCCTCCCAAAACCGAGTTGTTTCCCCATTGCCAATTTTAAAATAACATCTACGAAAGAAGTCTTCCTTAACTCTCATTAAGCCCTTCCAGAAAGGAGAGTCATTAGGTTGTGCCTTAACATGTGCTAGAGTTTTGCTATGAAGATGTTTGTTTCCTTTCTATCTGATGATCAATTTCTTTTGCCAGTAACAAGTCAGAACGTTAGAAGCATCTTTGTGCATGATCTAGCTAGTAACTTGCAGGAAAGGAAAACACTAACGATTTTGTCTTCTCGGAAAGTAGTATAGTCCATTTCCGCCACTGTGAAGCCCACTTTTGCAAGATTATCCTTAGGATTTTTCCTACATGGCTTGTTTGATTTGGGATTGCAACCCAATGGATTCTATTTTTTTTAGGATGATTTAGCTAAGAGAAACAACGAGAGTCATTAGCTAAGGAGAGTCATTAGTCTTATTAACCCAATGGTCATATTAACCCAATGGTCATATTATACCTATTTTTTTTGGGAAGCGCACCTTTGAAAGTATCTATAGTACTCCCTCCGTTTCTTTTTACTCCGCGTATTAGGATTGTCTTAAGTCAAACGTTCTAAAGTTTGACCAAATTTATAGAACAAAATATAAATATTTGAAATATCAAATAGGTATAATATGAAAATATATTTCATGATGAATCGTATCATATTGACTTGGTATTGTTAATGTTGATAATTTTTTCTATAAAATTGGTCAAACTTTAGCAAGTTTGACTTTTGATAAACCTAATACGCAGACTAAAAAGAAATGGAAGGAGTACATTTTTATCTAAATCCTTAAATCAAAGTTACTGATGATGGGGTTTGGAATGCCATGACACAGCGTTAGGCTACACGAGAGATCCTTGTCAGTAATTCAGAATCTTGTGACCGCACTGTAAATAAGACTAGTGATGATCTCAGGTTGTGGTATGTGGGCGAAGCTGGTTTGTTAAGTTGTTTCCATTACGAAACCTGTTATAAAGACAAGTTTATAAACCATGGAAAATTCTACAGTATTGCAGTTCGAAACTGAAACTCGAGGAGATAGTATATAGGTGATGGTACTGCATTATTCAGAATTACAGTCTCTGCACTATCAATTTAAGCTGAAAAAAATCATTACACTAAAATAGTGCGGAGTTGAACATTGTCTTCGTTTTCTCCTTGTATAAGCAGTTTGTGCCGTTCCATCCTTTTCACGGTTAGATTAGATTTCATAGAGTATTATTTTCACTTTCGTCGTTCGTAAAGAGAGGAATAACCTTGTAAAGATCTCTAGCTTCAACAGCTAGCGCATCTGAGGTAGGCAGTATTAGGCCTATCCCAATGCAAGTCTCTTAGCACGGTTTCATAGGCATTTTGCTTATGTGGCACTATAGTTAATGAAGAGAGATAGTGAGGTTGTATCTTTAGCTGAGTATCATAGAGTAGTATCATGCATATGATACTAGTGTATGTTACTACTTCCACAATGGGTAGTAACATATTTGTAGTATCATATACTAGTACATTTATTAGGCTATAGACACATATTGCCTTGGAATGTGTTATGTTACGGTATCTACCTATGATACCACTAGCACCTCTCTTCTCATTAAATGAGTGCCACATCATCTTTTTTGCCTACATGGCACTTATGTTACCACCTATGTTACTCCCATTGTGAGCAGTCACAACCTTGGCACGTGGCCATAGGCAAAAAAAGGCTCTAGACCAATCAAATGCATGCATGAGCCTAAAATAATTAATTTAGATACACCATCTAAGATGCAACGCATTATACATGTTGTCTCTTAAGTTTTTATTAGACGTATGATAACGTGCTAAGAGACGGTGCATTGGAACATGCCTTAATTCCACAGCTACTACTACTTTGCGATGAGCATACTCGTCTCATCGTGTGTGACGGCTCTAGTTGCGCTAAGTTCAAGAACCCGCAATAAAAGAATATCCCTCTTTGGTTTCTCCCGTCCCTCTCGATAAACTCCCGTGTTTTTCTTGCATGCCTTGAAATAATTGTATGAGCCAAATTAATCAGTAGTACTGGAACTACAGCCCAAGTCTTTGAGATATCTGGGACCTCCTAACAAGTTGAAAACCATCAAACTCTAAGAGCATCTTCAGTCGAGCCCCCAATAGACGTCCGGATCAGCGTCCGGATCCCCCAAACGCTTGGAGACGGCCTTTTGGGGACGCGACTAGAGATGCTCTAATACGCAGCTCTACCAAGCTGATGATTCTGTCCGGAGCACGGAAAGGGGAAATCTGTCCCGCACCGCAAGCACGTATGCGTGCCATAGTGGAAATAAACAAGTTATTATGTGCGGGTAAAGTAGCTACGCGCATGCTTATACTTGCTGAAAAGTAAGGCACCATCTGTATTTCTGTACTATAGCGGCAATGGTTGCCTGCACCCCTTCGATCGGCCGGGCGCGCGTGCAACCTCCGAGTCCTTTCGTACTCGTCCTCGCGTGTGAAATTTGTAGTGTGCCATCGGGGGTAGACGAGCAAGTACACGTACTTGTCTAGCACAAGATTTCTGAACTGTACACGAAGGTCTTTGTCCCTGGTCTACATCACGTTTTGTTCCGAGAATGACGTGTTACACGAAGTTTTATTTTGTGTGTGCGCGAAGTACGTTTTACATAAAGTTGACGCCAAATTGGCAAACTGATCACGCAAAAAGCAACCGAATTTAACATGGCGAGACACAATAAAATGACCCGTGACATGACACGATGGGACGATGTCTTGTGAGCACGGAGTCGATGGCTTGGGTGCCCGTCCAACCCGAACGGAATGCCCGGTGGGCTCTACCCGTATATCCAGAGGATTCTGGGGATCAAGCCTTCAAGGCACAGTCTCCATCTGTTGTTTATCTGCAGACAGTGATCGACTGTAGCATCACGACTTCACGAGCGCGGCACTCCGCTCGAGGTGGATTTTGTTCCAACGAACCAGCCCGTGCAAGCCCTGGGCAGGGCTGAATTTTGACGTCTCCAATGACGCATGGACGCTGTTCGTCGCCTTCGTCAGCATTACAGTCGGCTCAGGGGACAGGGTGCTCTTCTGGAGAGCCCCGTGGATATGCGGACTCAACATAGCAGCAATCGCGCCTGCAGTTTTGGCCCTGGTCAAGCCAGGTGTCGCCAACTCTCGCACGGTGCAGCAAGGCTGCCTAAACAACAGCTGGGCGCTCGACATCGTAGGTGGATTGACGGTAGACGCTATCGTCAAATTCCTCGAGCTCTGGCACCGCGTGAGTGCAATTAATCTGCAGGACGGAGTGCCGGATGATTTCGCCTGGAAGCACACCACCGGCGGCAAATTCTCGACGCGATCTGCATACCTGGCCTGCTTCGCTGGCTCAACAGCTCTGCCAGGGGCTAGCCAGGTGTGGCACTCGTTCGCCCCCCTCAAATTCCGGTTTTTCGGGTGGCTTGATGCTGGACCGCGGACAGACTAGAGAAGAGAGGGCTGCCGAATCAAAAAACATGCCCGCTTTGCAACGTACGTCCATGACGAGACCCTGAACCACGTCCTCTTGCGGTGCCCCTTCGCTCGCGCCGTGTGGGTTAGGGTTCTACGACCAGTCGGCGCCATGCGCCTTCTGCCGCCTCCGGGGGCTTCGCTCTCCTCCTGGTGGCCGTCCGCGACGCTGAGGCGTGATTTCAATTCCCTGGTGCTGCTGGCGGCGCGCAGCATATGGCTGGAACGCAACAACAGGATATTCGAGCAAACCGCTCGCGATGCTGCCACCCTCCACCACTTGATCCTAGACGAATGGAAGAGCTGGACTAATTGCAGACAGCAGCGCAGACGTGGGGTAATTAGAGGAATAGGATAGTCTCGTTTTTTGGTCTTTCGGGTGGAACCAACCCAAAGCGGTGTGGTTGCGGATTGTAAATAACTGGCGTCCCTGTAACTCTCTCTCCTTTTAAGCTTAATAGAATGACTCGCAGATCTCCTGCGGGTTCTCTAAAAAAAAAAGACTTCACGAGCGCGGATCCGTAAACAGTAGCACTAGTACGAAGCCAGGATCCATATCCACAAGGAACACGGAAACACCAACCAGCACCCTTCCACGCCTCCTTGTTCACGTGCCAAGCCACAAGGTAAATAAAATGCCACTGCGACGGGCTCATCTCATGTGTGCACAAGGTGATCGGCGATTCGTCGAACCAAACAAGCGGCGATGAGCCGCTGGACCAGACGCGCCGATCAGCCGGCGCTTTCCACCATGGTGTCCAACAACCCAATCTTCTTCCCCGGAGACGGCTGCGCGGATGCCGACCCGGCCAACAAGCCGCTGCCACTGCCACCGAGCAGGATGCAGTCGCATCAGCCGGCAGGATCGCGCGCAGGCTCCGCGCTCGTGATAAGCAGGCATGGGAACGGCTGGGTCCTTTGGAGGGTGCCCCACCACGACCCGTTCCTGGCCGCCTACGTGACCTGCACCAAGAGCGGCGGCGGCAAGGTCGACGACGTTGCTCCGGCGAAGCCGCAGCAGAAGAAGAAGAACAAGAACAGAGGCGGGAGTGTCCAGGGCTGCGGCATTTGGAGCGGTTGGGCGGCGGGCGCGAAGTACGCTGGATCCATGTCGTGCAAGCACGGCTGCGACGTCGCCCGTCCTCCTGCTGGCGCGGTGCAGGCGTCCCCGGAGCCCAGGTTGCATCTGTCGCGGCAGTTGGTGGTGATCCCGGCGAGGAAGAGGGCGCTCGCACGGGCACAAGCGCAGGACTGAAGGAGGGCGTATGGCATCATACGTGTTTTTCTACTTCCTGAGTCTCAAATTAATTGTCATAAAGTTAAACAAAAATGGATGTATCTAACACTAAATGATGTCTAGATACATCCACTTTTATCAAAATTTGTGACAATTAATTTAAGACGGAGAGAGTAGTACTGTGTGGTGCACACCATATATATTGCGTCCAAGTATTGTTACGATGCTGCGTTGTTGACTACTGCAGTTTCTAAGCTTGTGCAGCGAGTATATTTGCATACATATGTTGTGTTATACGGAGTACTTTCTTTTTTGCGAAAAACATGTTGTGTTATACTGATCCAGTATGCAGACGAAACAGAATGGGCACACCATCACCGATTCATGTCACACATGTTCACTGTTCAGGATCTTGTTTTTGGCAGATGACGAGGTGGCATCGGTAACAGTTAACCTTGCAGTGCAGGGCTTCAAACCAGCCTCATTTCGTTTTTTTCCTTCTGAAGTCAATTCAGTCTCATTTCCTATGCTGGCGTCTCGGCTTTATGCTTGACCAAGCCCAGCAAGTATTATAGCCCAACTTACCTCGACCGGTTGCAAGTCTAACCCACCAAACTACTGGACTCCCCTAAAAAAAACTACTGGACGTGGGCCTCCAGGTCTAAGCTTTGTTTGCCTCATCGTTTTCTTTGCCTCCTCCGGCGCCTCCAGCCTTCACCTCGGAGACCCGCCGGCTGACCCCCACGATTCCACGACACGGGAACAACTGCTGCAGCGATGCCACCTGCCGCCGCCTTCTCGTCCTTCTCCGCGTTCATGCGCCGGCCTCCGCTGCCGAGATTCCGGTGCCTCCTCGTCGCCGCAGCGCGCGCGCACAGCACTGCCGGGTCCAGCCGTGCTCGCGGAGGCCTGCCGCGGTTCCACTCCCCGTCTATTCCCTCGTCCAAGGCAAGCGCGCTCATCTTATCCCGTTCTCCATGACTCCACGCTCCCTTGTAGTGTAGGCATTTTGTCGAACGCTATGCGCTCGTTGAGGTGGGTGGATCACTGTTTTCCTCTCATTTTGGTAGCTCATGTGCTCGGCGTAGAAATATTCGTGTTTCTATTATGTTATGGTGCTGAGAATACGAGGTCGGTTGCATGAAACATTTTTCTGCCCATCACATTTAGGCATTTCGTCGAGCAGCCCGTCTTGGATTTTTGTGATGTGCGCTGTTCCATGGCTTCATACTGATTTCTTAACGGTCGTGGACATTAACCTGCAGGGTGAGGTGGTTCGCATCCAAGGCGACGAGTTCTGGCACATGACACGGGTGTTGCGCCTTGGCATCAATGACAGGTCTCATTGTTTCCATTTCTTTTTTCCTTGTGTGACTTCTGTGTAATATACTCGACAATGAACACTAGTTTCTTGCATAAACTAAGGGGAATGTTCTCACCACTGAATTGAAGTGTGATTTTGGTTCATTTCATACAATGGAACCTGAAAGAAACACAGACTAGAGTTAGTTTCAAGTTGCATCACAAGCTCCCTTTGGTCAGTTTAGTGCTTTACTGCTTTTCTCCAACTTTTTATATTTGTAAAAGATCTTCCGTGCTGAAACTTTTTTATTTAAAACACTAACCAGTAACCACACCCATCTAATGACATCTGGAAAATTGCAAGAAATGCTTTAACCCGTGTGCCCGTGCACATATTATGTTTCTTTTTCTGGAAGACCCAGCCATATTTGTGCAAATTGTCACATTTGTGCACATTTCATAAAAAGTTAAGTGTTACTGCTTGTCTGTTTAAAAAAATTCTAAACAAAATACTGGCAGGACGGGTATGTTGTACGTCCATGCCAAATTGCAACTTTAAGTTCAGATGCATTGCGAGAAACAAAAAGACAAATGCTTAGAGAATAGTGCACAACATGATTATACTGAAACATGGCTGTTTGTTTCTTCTTAAAAATCGCACTGAACTGAGGATGGAGTGTAAAACATACCGTAACCTACCAGTGCATCTTTTTAGATATTTTGAAAACTTGAACAAGTGTTTTTCACACTTTACTTTCAGATTTGCGCAGAAGTGCTCGTTTGCACATGTTCTTTCCCCTAGTCATATACTACCAAATCTACTCTTTCTGTACTTCTGATGAAGACCTGCACACTTCATTTTCAGATTTCCACATGATATCTTCCCTAGTCATATAACCCCAAGTCTACTCTTTTATGTACTCTCAGTGGAATTTACTCCCATTTGCATGTTAATAGTGATTTTGTAAATGATTATGCACATCTTGAAACTCTGTATCGAACTTTCAAAGGGTTGAACTATTTGATGGGGCGGGCGGCTTAGTTGAAGGATTCATACAAAAGGTTCACAAGAATGGATCAGACGTTGAGTTATTAGAGAATGCTAGGCTCATTGCTCCTCAAGGCATTCAATGGCATGTCTTTGCTGCATTTGGTGAGTCACATAAACTTTCCAGAGTCGGTATGTACATCAGGGAAGTTTTTCTACTTCATTCTTGACAATTTGATTTGACAATTCCAATCCCCAGGGACGCTGAAAGGTGGACGTGCAGATTGGCTTATAGAGAAATGTACTGTATGTTATGTACTACAATTTTCGTCTGTCCTGTTTTTATTTCTCTACTTCTAAATCAATTACCCTGTGCATGTTTAGGAACTTGGAGCTTCCAGTGTTACGCCTCTTTTGACTGAACGATGTCATACGATAGCAGAAAATAGAGTGGACAGGTTGCAACGGCTGGTGTTGGCTGCAGTTAAACAATGTATAGAGCTCGAGCATCTTTCTATTTGTTGGACTGATATATGCTGAATGACTTTATGATATTTTTGTGCTGTCAACATGCCATTTGTGACTAATATGTCTGTGCACATGTAATTGTTTGAGGCATAACTAACTGCGTTACTTTTGAACTGTTTAGGTCAGAGAGTACACGACATGTCACTGAAGCCTCCAATTCAGATACACGATCTTCCGCCGGTTGTAAGTACCTTTTTATTCTTTGTGAACTTTTCATGTAACCCCACAACCAATCAGATTCATGCATTGACTGCTGCAGGGTACTTTTTTTATTGGCGTGTTGTGGTAACAACATGCTTGAGAACATGATGTTCTGAAGGCTATGGACCCGTGTTAACAAACCGTTGTAGTTACCAGGAATAATCGTCTTCTGAGGGATGTGAACACAACCATAGAACGTCATGCAATTAATGCAAATAACAAAAAAGTTGGTTTAAGGTTTATCATAATAGGGCAACATGAACCATTGTGCATCTTTCGCTGTCACTGTTGTGTGTGTTTTATGTCACAGTATGTGAATTTGTCTAACAGTATTTCATTTATGTTGACTCTTTTTTTTTCCTCTTTTCTTATCAGGTGGCACAGTCGAAGCTGGCTTTCTTAGCATCTGCTGAAGCGCCCCCAGTTTTAAGCGTTTTACCAGAGTCCAGCAATGACGAAAGTGGGCTTTTAATTATTGGACCAGAAGGAGGTAACCTTAATCTTTGCGTGGTTCATATCTAAGTGTTTCAGTGAAAGTGACATTTGGTTAGTATAAGCACGGCATTTCTCACATAAATGCTTATAACCCTGCCTATTTCAGATATGCCGCTTGCACTTATCGAGCGGAATTGATTTATACTATGCAAAACAGCCACATACCAGTAAAACCATAGAATTTATTCTGTAGTTCACCCATTTATTGTTGTTACCATGGGTCCAGAACACACACTGGAATTACATTTAGTTTCTTTAAGGATGCTAAACTACTTAGTGTCAGAGAATTAAACAATGCTACTATTATTTTGGTGGATCTAACACGATCTTTATGTTTTATCCACATATCATCAGACTTCACAGAAGAGGAGGTGAACGTTCTGAAGGCGGCTGGTGCGGTCCCGGTCGGCCTTGGGCCATGCAGGCTACGGGTTGAGACAGCTACGATTTCGCTCCTGTCTGCTCTGATGCTGTGGTCCGATGCTCGTCAACAATGCAAGTAGCCCATGTACAGTTGGCACTCATGTGCTGCCTGTTTTGCTCTGATGGCGTCCACGAGACCATAACTGTGGAGGTGCCATTCTTGGAAAATATTATTAACTTAGGTGATTATTTTCGTTTAATTTAGTGTTCTTTAAAATCTTGTTGGACCTGTCAAAGAGCATGTAGTAGTAGTCGACAATCAGTCAACTGCATCGCCGCATCTGTTTTGTCCGTCGTGGTTTCGAGACGATTAGAAACTTTGTCACGGTCCGCTGAGGGGGGGAAAAAACTCTACTCTTGCACGGGTCTGGGCTCGTGCTGTCCAGCTAAATAACATGTGCTATGCGCATGTTTCGGCTGGAGGTTGGAGACTCCAAACAGGAGCTGTTTTTTCTACTTGTGAGTTTCTATGCTTGGGAACTTGGGCCAGTTAGCTGCTTACTGGTTGTATTTATGCCAAAAAAAAAACGGAGTGCTCGTCAGTTGGGCATTTCTCATCTGGCCATGTGTGCAAATGGTACCAAGAAAAATCGTGTTATTGTTTTGTAGTAGTAGCAGTAGTAGTATACGTGACGCTGCTGTCATGTGAAGCGTCTGTTTGTGGTAATCTCTAGTGTTTTGTTAAGTGTCCGTTGTCCGCATATACGTCACCTGTTTCGGTGCTTGCCGCCTATGTCAGCGGTGCACCGCGCTTGCGCCGAACGCCGGCGGCGGCCCTGCGCGCGTCCGCAGCTATACGCGTCGGCAGCGGCAGGCGTCTGCTGCTGTCATCGCACGGCATCGCTGCCATACGCATGGTACCGGCTACCGCGCCGCCGCCGCAACGACGTCGACGTACGTACGCCAGGTGGTGATCGGTTGCAACGACGTGAGTGGTGGCTCGGGCGTCAGAAAACATGCAAGTCTCTAGAAAGAAATGGCCACTGCGAATGCTGTCATGCGTAGGTGGTCTCGACTCGAATGATCTTGCTGGTTGCTGCTCGTTCAGAATCGCCTCGACTCGTGTCCAATGAAGGAAGGATAGGCCTCGGGCCGCATCTGGAACACGGTCCAGCCTGGCGCGGAGCATTCAATTTGTCAGGACATGGGCCGCGTGCGAAGCGAAGCCGTAGTACGCATGAATCTCATCATCTCAAGTCAGACCACGGACGGACGGATCGATCTGGATTCTGGACCCGACGCGACCGACACGGGTTAGCCGCCTAGGCAGTGGTCCGCATCAGATCGCGTAGCCCGTGTGATCAATGCGTCTAATCTCCTGCTCCGGTCACCGGCTGGAAGGCAAAATCCATCCGTGTCATCAAGTTTATCTACACGACGACATGTCATATACATCTTTCTTGTCAAACAAAATGAAGTACGGACCACGGAGACGAAAACAAAACGTGTACCTTGAGGCGGCTCGGCGCGGCGCCGTGGGGGCTTTTGTGTGAAGCACTTAACAAAAGGGACACACGTACGGTAGGCTACGGAAAAGGCCAATGCTCCTACGTACGTACGGCGTTTTGGTTTCCCCATCTTCAAGACAAACCCTTGGTTGGAAAATAATTTTATGAGACCTGGTCTACAAATTCAGCCCCGTGAACCAACTCCCGCAATTGACACGTGGCATACATGGTAGTTTAGATCTAAAAATAGACATTTAAATTTCATTTTTTTCCTCTCTCCTGCTCACGTGTCAATTGCCGGAGTTGGTCCACGGGGCTGGATTTGTAGACCAGGTCTCATAAAATTATTTTCCCCCTTGGTTTGGGAAGGTTTCTTCTGCACGCACCGTGTCAAGAAGAAGAGGATCTATCTGGAGTTTCTTATTACAGGGGCAAGGGGCTTAATTTGTCTGCTTGACCGGTGTATGCAAGTGGCGCCGGCTACGTCGCTTCCGGTAGAATACGTCCTAGCCACCCACAGCAAAACCAAGCCTTTTTCATTCCAAAGAAAACATTAAAAGAAAACAGCCTTTTATCTAGCTGAGGATGTGACCATTAAATTTATCATGCACTATTTAAGTAGACCGGCAGTGGAGCAACGGGGCGCGCTGACCAGTTTTGTCTATGCGACTTGGGGTGACTTCGTTTTCTTTTAAGTTTATTATGTTTATGCATAAGCAAGTTTCTGATTTTTGATGGGAAGAAACTATTGCGGGAAGAAACTCTCGGAAACTGCTCGGAGAGTTCTTTTGGGTTTTTGACATTTGGCTTATAACGCCCTTGAATTTCATAGTATATACACTAAATATATCTTACTTATGCATGTCTTTAGCAAAAATGATCTAGAAATAAAGCAAAGACCACAAATGCTAGTTTTTAGTAGTAAATGAGGTTGGAAAAAATGAAAATAATATTATGCGCACTAAATCTAGCATAGTCACAACAAAAATCGAATCAAGTAGAAAATCTAGAAACAATTCAATCTGTTTACGTGGATTGCGTGTTCGACATGGCAACAAGCGAGGAGGCGTCGCCGGTCGGGAAGGCGTCGCTGGTAGAGCTGGAATTAAAACTCGGAGCTCGCGAGTTAAACGAGTAGCTCGCAACTCGACTCGGCTCGGCTCGAACTCGTTGTCCAACGAGCCGAGTCGAGTTTCGTTTTTGACGGTAAACGAGTTCAAGCTAAACGAGCCGAGTTTACCGAGTAGTCGTTTAGCTCGTTTAACTCGGTCAAAATAGTTTTTAATGATATTCTTATTTATTTGAATATTTTTTTACTGATTATTGTAGTTTGTTTACTACAAATTGTTTGATGGTGAAGTTTTTTCACTCATTATTGTGATGATTTTATTATACATGACCTAAATAATCAAAAAGAATTATATATACATTATTAAATGTTGACTTTTTATAGTTTTATAAAATTAGATAAGTTAAACGAGTAGCTCGCGAGCTACTCGCGAGTTCACCGAGCCGAGCCGAGTTTTGATTTTGAACTCGTTTGTTGAACGAGTCGAGCCGAGCTCGACTCGTCAGTTGACCGAGCTTGAGCGAGTCGAGCCGAGCCGACTCGGCTCGGCTCGAATTCCAGCCCTAGTCGCTGGTTGTGGGGCTTGCAGGGGAGACAGGAGCTGGTCGGAGATGCGTCACCGGTCGGGGACGGCGTGAGGAGATGAGGGAACCAGAGAGGATGCGGGAGCCGGCGCTTGAGAGGCCCGGCGGGTGGCAGGATACGGTCCTCGGCTGACGAGCTCACGGGAAGCAGCACCGGGGCGGGGCTGGGCGCGTCGTAGGCGGCGGGAGCAGCACCGGCGCGTCGGTGGCGGAGGCAGCAGCACCAGGTGGCGGCGGGAATAGCAGCTGGCAGGACAAGGTCGACGCGGGAGCGGCGGGATGGCTCGGGGCAGAAATGGACGGGAAGGCTGGATCCGGCGGCAGGTGTCGCGGATCTGTTCGCCGGTGGTCTGCGACGGGCGGCGCGGGGGGGAGAGGGTCGGGCGGGCGGACGGTGGAGCTCGGACGAGACATGTAGGAGGGAAGGTGTCAGGGTAGGATTATTTTTTCTTTTTTTGGTCAATTGACTGGTTCGTTCGACCGAGAGGGGCAGCGCGAACATGTGGGGGCAGTCCTCGCGTAATTTCTTGCAAGGACATGTCTATTTTCGAAAAACCCTTCGTGAGCTTGCTCAGAAACTCGGGAATCTGCTCCCGGGCAGTTTCTGCTTCTACGTATAAATCGAGTTTTGCGGTGACGAGAAGCTGTGCAACCGGTGGACACTTCTTTTGAGTTTTTGATTACTGGAACTTTGAAGCCATTTAGAATCTATAAAAGAAGTGTCACTTGATTGCATTACATATGTTTCTCTGTTAAAACTTTACAGAAACACGTTTGTCTATGCATGCAAGTGGCGCCGGCGACGTCGCTTCCAGTAGAGTACGTCCTAGCCACCCACATCAAAATCCTGCCTCTTCATCATTCTAAAGAAAACGAAAAAAAGACCGGCATTTTCTCTAGCCGAGGATATTATTAAACGCATTATCATGCCCTTGAGTAGAACGGAAGTGAAACAATGGGCGGGCGCGCGCGCATGTTTTATCCATGCGGCTTGATTACACTACAGAAAAAATGTTCTATACATATGTTTCTCCGTTAAAACTTCATGGAAACCACGTTTGAATGTTTCAAGAAATTCTAAAGAAAAATTGTACGTACTATGTTAGAAGGGTGATGTTCTATAAACATGTGACATTTGAAATTCAAACTTCTATCTATCTCAGAGAGATATAAAAAGCAAATTATATATGTATAGTGATTTTGTATTTCTTCTCACTATTGCTTTCTAATTTTTTTTTCATACATCCTGAATTTGGTTTTGAATGTCATACTATAGCTTTTTCAAAAAATAAAAAAATAGAACTTCTATATGTAATTTATTACTTGATTTTCATGCAAAAACACACAACATTTCCTCTAGTTCAAAACAAAGGGGGCGCCAAACTCCGCACGTCGGCGCCACTGTTGGGACGTGGGAGGCCGGCTCCTCCGGACACGCCGCCTGCTTCTTGTCCTGTCGGTTTACCTGACGACATAGGGGCACTGTAGGAGGTGTCCTTGTGTATGCGGTCCATACCCCCATGTCACAGTGACTTTGGTTGGTCGGCCTCATCCTCTCCAAACGCCAAAGAGGACCCCCGGCTGGCCTTGCACCCGACTGGCTTTGTTAGCCGGTCAGGTCGTTCTCCCGCGTGAAGAGTTTTATACTTGGTGTCCGGCTGAGACAGCCAACTAATCACCTTGGAGATGAATTCTTCTAAGTGTCTTGAGCCATCCGGGGTTCATCCCCCCGACAGTAGCCCCTAAGTAGGCAGAGGCTTCACGGTTAACCCGGCTGTCCGTCTGTCGGGAAGCGTATGTCTGCTTCCCATCTTTAATTCTTGTCCGGTTGCACGCCGGCGGCCCGCTGGCGGGACACTTTCTCGAAAACTCCGGTCAGTCAGTCGCGAGGGTGCCGTCAGGAATGACACGGACGGGTCCCATCGGTCTGCACATCCACTGTGCGAAGGTACCACTATGCAGTGACCTAGCACACCATTTCACGTGTAGTGCACAAGTCCCATAATTTTACGGAAGTCATTCTCCATAAATATTACATCCCTCAGATTAGTACAACAGAAACATTGCGGGTCCACTAGTTCACACTGCTTATAATTACAAGGCAAAAAAATCTTCAAGTTCCTCCTCGGTTAGAAAGATTAAAAGATTCAAAATCAACTTGAGACAGTTGACGACCTAACAAAAACAACAAACCATGATAGCTCAAGAGTTTAGATCATAGAGTTGTTCCACTAGGTTCCCTTCTAATACTCACTACTACAAAACCAAGCATCCAAGACAGGGCCTAGAGCCGGTTAGAGCAGAAAAAATCAAACCGCATGTAATGCTATACCTGAGACGATCAATATACCCCATACCAAAACCTTTGGTTGACTCTAAGATACGACGCTAGACAGGCTACGAAACATTTGTTATTAATTCTAACTTTCCCGTACGATGAAATCTCCACCACAACATTCAGTCTATGGTTCCACCGCCAACCAATCATTCATAAAAACATTTTCTTATAATGTAGTATATACGAATACGATTTGTATACCTTTCTAAAATTAATCCATTGGATATGCAAGAATGAACTTGCCTTGAGACTGAGATATAGTGCAGTATAAAGCTTCAAGTGATTCGTGAACTCCGAGTTCTGAAAATCAACAATCATTGTCTAATAAGACAATGTTTGAAAACCAGCATGCTATTATGCATAAATGGCATGCCCTCGCAAAACCATTTGTTTTGAAATTGTTTTGATCACATTCCTCAATTTAATGGGTGATATTCAATTTCACAAAGATTTATAATGAGAAATAATTAGGAGAGATTTGAAATTGAAATAGTTCATATATTTAAACTTTGATAACTATTTTCCCTTTTTGAGAGATTAAGAAAATAATTTTGATTTCAAATTATATCCACTTAAGAATCTTTCAAATGTGATTAAAAACCTTTCAAATCATTTCCACTTAAGGATCTTTTATTTTTTCACTCAAAGAAAATATGTTCAAAATAAAATAAAATTTAGAATCGAATTCCTCATATTTTTAGGAGTGTGTGGAATATTTTAATTTTATTTTTCGTTGAGCGAAACTCTCTAAAATGATTTTTTAAGTTTAGGGACTAATATGTAATTTTTGGTAAATCTAAAATCACCAAAACGCCCCTATGACGAGTGGGTCCACTCACTTAAGTGAGAAGGAACGGGTCAAAGAACACCGATCTTGTGCTCGACCCCGATCCTCACTTTCACTCCTCTCTCTCTCTCTCATGCTCGACCCCAATCCCCTTCTCTCTCGCGTGACCGTCGCCGTCGTCTTCCTCCGGCCTCCTCGGCCGCCACCATAGGGCTCAAACGATTTGCCTCTCTATGCTCTACACTAATATTCAAATCGATCTGGGTTTCTTCTCGGGAATCGACCTCGCACATCATCAATTTGCACCTAGGGTTTCGGTGATTCGACACGATTCAGGGTGTCATCATGTTGGATCCTTTGAACGGATAGTGAGGGAACCTAGAGGGGGTGAATAGGTGCTATGACCAATTTTAATTTTTCTTAAAGTTTAGGCTTGACATAAAGGTAAATTCTCTAGATAATGCAACTACGGTAAATTTACCTATATGACAACAATAAGCACAAATATAATACAAGCGCAAGTGAAGGAGAAGGGAACGAGGTAACCGATATGAAGCACACGGAGACACAATGTAATCCTAAGTTCCTCCTTGTTAAGAGAGTACGTCTCGTTGGAGGGGTGTGAGCTCGCCACGAAGGCCTACTCAACGCCACAAAGGCCTCACCCTATTCTCCGATGAACCCCGCCACAAAGGCCTAGTCCACCTTCCACTATTGATCCCCTTTGAGACGGGAATCGAATCCTTTACAAACAACTTGGGGCACACACCCACAACCAAATTGGGGGCTGCCAACACCAAGAATCACCAAGAGTAGCAAGATATCTAGGTTATCCACAAATGGAAACCCTAGACTCGAATCCCTCAAGAATATGAGGGGAAATGAAAAACGACTCGGTGAAGATGTAGATCGGCGCCTTCTCCTTCAATCCTCCAAAGATCAACAAGTTTGGTGGGAAAGATTGGGAGTAAATGCGAATTTGGTGAGCTCAATAAATGCTATTGAATGCTAATGGACGAACTATAGATCAGGGAGGAAGAGGAGGGGTATTTATACCCCCTCCTCAATTCTAGCCGTTTGAGCTGAAAAAGAGGTACCGGAAAATCCGGTCCAAGTTTGGACCGAAATATCCGGTCGGGACATTCCGGTTGGCACGGAATAATCCGGTTTGGGGCTGAATAATCCGATATGAATAATCCGGTTAGCTTCTGTCCTGCACAGGCACCTGAACCAGATATTCCGGTTGGCACGGAATAATCCGGTTCAAATATTTCGGTTGGCTTCTGTGAGTTGAGGCTTCAGTCCTGAGTCGATTTTGAGCAAAACTTTCTTAACCGGAATATCCGGTATGGTATGAATGATCCGGTACCAATATTCCGGCTCTTCTCTGTCTAGAACTGGACAGAAACCATCCTAACTGGAATATCCGGTTTCTCGGAATAATCCGGTTAGAATAATCCGGCTCCTCACTGTCCGAAATCTCTTAGCCCAATCTTCACCGATCTTTTTGGTGATCGATGCCGATGTTAAAGATAACACCTGCACAGTTAACACCTCGATAAATAATGTACTTAGTATTGTTAACTAACACACAAAACACCGGGAAAACGAAATGCACTTTCAATCTCCCCCTTTTTGGTGTTAGATGACAATACTAAGATTTGCAATAAAACCTTGACGAGTACATGTTTGAAACAAAATGGAAATGTCTCCCCTATCTATATGCACATCTTTTGTTTGCCTCAAATGCAAAAATGCAATAATACAAGGAGAGAAATTTTCAACAAGTAACAAACATGTCAAAGTAACCAATATGTTGAGGAAGTGAGAAATATATATCTTGTGCGTAGAGATGACAACAAGAATGCCCAAGCACAATAATAGATAATATCCTCAACATATATAATAGATGATCATAGATAAGTACAGATCACCAAATACCCATAGTACATAGCCATAGTCACCATAGTATCATAACACATAGTTCACGAATAAGACTAAATGGGCACAAGCTCTCAAGAAATGGTAAAAGCATATGCTTGTGCCCGAAACCCATGCAAATCTCATAGGCCTAGTACTACTTCTCCCCTTTGGCATCGAGACACCAAAAATGAGATAGGTAGTGGTGCTAGCGTCCCAACAATGATCTAAGCATCTGAATGCTCAGACGACTCTCCAGATGACGCATCAGAAGCACTCTCAGCAGCCCTCTCAAGGTCCTCGCCCACGTCCTCATCTTCCTCATCGAAATCATCTCCAACATGAGTACTGGAAGAAGAAGCTGTGGCACGAAGAGCCTCCTCAATCCGCTCCCAAGGGGTACGGTCTCTGGATGAGCACTGAGAATAGGACTTTGGGACAAGAGGAGCAGAAAGATCACAAGTAGCGCCACTCACATGGTCAAGAATATGAAGCTGAGAGCTAGACATGGCAGTGTCCCTACGGTAGTCCTGGTACTGCTCCTTGTGGATATCCACCTTCATGCATAGCACATTGCGCTAAAACCAGGAGAGCTTCCTGACATTGCATAGAGTGGTGGAAGAATCAGACTTGCAAGCACTAGAAGGGGCCACACCTCCCATAGAGGCACCACCCTCAGGAGGAGGAACAGGAGCACGTACAACCTTCTTCCTCTTGACATACAACTTCTTGAAGGCATGTTCTTCCTTTGGCAGCTTGTGGAAATCCCTCTTCATGGTATCCTTGATCAGGATCATAACATATGGTCCATAGGGTATGGTGTTCCCACCAATCATGGTATTCCACAACTCATGGAAGATAATGTCCATGATATCCACAGTATAGGAGGCAGTAGGATCCTCATCCACCATACACTGCTTAGCCAAAATGAGAAGATTGCACAATGGACTGGTGAGAGCATCATTGTTACCTCCACTAGTCACCAAGAAGGACCGGAAGAGGCGCACAAGCTGATCATAGAAGGGGAGGAGCCCTTCCAGCTTCCCAACAGTGAAACCTGGAGCATACATCTCAGCCATGGACCTCTCTCGCTGTGGTCTCTCCACATCATGCATACGGTGACCAAGTGGAGGATGAGAGTTGTGCTGGTAACCAAGCAGATGACCTAGCCTGTGGAATGGGGCCTCACAAGGAGTGGACTGGGTCATCCACTTCAGACCACATGGAACACTGGAATCAAACACCAGAGTGGACATGAACTGAACAATGAGCTTGGTGTTGTAGGGGCAACGGGTCTCCAGAAGCCTCACAAGACCAAACCTCTCAATGATACTAGCAGCATCAGCAAACTCTTCCTTGTCCCTGATCACCTGAAACCTAGTTGGATGCATCTGAAGGATAGGGAACTTGTAGTCAAAGTAGATGTCCGCATAGATGTAGGACTGCTCCATGCACCAAAACCGAGCATCCTCACAATCAACATCACGTGGAGTGTTGTACCAATCCTTCTAACGGATCTGGGCATATTCCCGAGTGGTGTCTTCCAGCTTGTAATTCTTCCTTGCTTCCTTGCATTTCTTCTTCCTTGATGGCTTCGTGGCCAAATACTTGGTCTTGGCAATAGCTTTCCTTGGAAGGCGAGAGTCACCGGGATCCTCATCACTAGTGTCCTTGTACAAAGGACGCTTGCGAGGGCCCAACTTGTCAGTGCGAGAGCTACCTATGAAGAAGAATCATAGAGGAAGCAATCGGGGTAAGTGCACACATGTCTAACAATGGAGGAATCATACGTCAAAACAATAGGGAAGAGTCCACGATACTATCGAGAAACAATCTAGCTAGGATCAAACCAGTACTGGTGAAATTCGGGACAGAACTCAACCGGATATTCTGGTTCAGTTCTGTACCGGATATTCCGATTTCATGACACAACATAGCCGAATATTCCGGTTCAAAACTGAACCGGATATTCCGAGTGCACGAAACCAACAATAGATTGATCCTTAACTAGATTTGTAAACTAGATCGGTGACATTGAATCTAACCTATTGTCTCTAGCATGTATAGGATACCCTAGTCCCTAGGAAACATTCACTGCCAAGCATTTGCAAGAAAAGCACGAATCCATGGAGAGGTATGTTTATGGCACCAAGATTCAAAATATTTGAAATTTACCGGCATCCATGGATGAAGATGCTTGGATGGAAATGCTCCCAAGGTGATGGAGAACAAGATCCGGGCAAGAACTCGCAGATCCCATGGAGAAAGTGGCCCGGGAGGCCAAGAATCGTAGAGGCGACGCTTTGGTGGAGAAGATGAGTTGGGGGAGAAAAGGCAAGAACTGCCTCTCTCCCCGTGCCCCTCCAGATAAGTGAAGATGCTCCGGACCAGATATTCCGGTTCAAGTATGAACAGGATATTTCGGTACCACCCGGATATTCCGGTTCAAAACTGAACCGGATTTTTTGGCTGCCTTCTGATTCGAAACTTCCTAGTTTCAATGGAACGACAAGTGTGCTAGATAGAGTTTGGTTTTTTGGGTAGAAAGGCTTAGGATAGGAACACCAAACTGGGAGTAGTACTTATCCCTCTCAATTGCAAGAAACAAACAATCAAAAAGACCAATTGAGTGAGATTTTCCCACGAAAAAACTTAGCGAGGGAAAACAAGAGGAATACAATGAAATATCGAATAAACCCCAAACTAAGATCCAACTCTTCACAAAGAAGAGGTTGGTGGCCTAAGCCACCATGTAAGAGATCATGGTATGATGCCGCGAAGATATATCTCTGGTGCATGGACAATACTATACATTGAAGCTCACAATTCAACATTAGAAAAAGGGAGAGAACAATGAATTTTTGCTTTGGGCATAATGGGGGGAGGGAGAACAGAATGTGTTAGGATAACACTCCCCCTATGTCCATGCCTACACCTAAACCCAAACACGTCACAACTATAGGGGTGTGTGCAAGATCTTCGAGTCAAACTCCTAGAATCAATGATATTTAGCTCATTCCTCAAGAACATGAATATTGCATCATGGAGAGGCTTCGTGAAGATGTCCGCGAGATTATCCTTGGTGGGGACATATGCTACCTCAATATCACCTCTTGCCACATGATCCCGGATGAAATGATGATGAATCTCAATGTGCTTCGTCCTTGTGTGTTGCACGGGGTTGTAGGCGATCTTGATGGCACTTCCATTGTCACACATGAGGGGTACCTTCTCCAAGTGAACATCGTACTCTTTGAGGGTTTGCCTCATCCATAACAGTTGGGTGCAAGCACTAGCGGACGCCACATACTCGGCTTCGGCGGTGGAGATAGATATGCAATTTTGCCTCTTGGAAGACCAACTCACCAAGGACCTACCAAGAAATTGGCAAACCCCGGAAGTAGACTTCCTATCATCTTGATCACCGGCCTAATCCGATTCCGTGTAGCCCTTGAGAGAGAATTGTGCCCCCTTTGGGTACCACAAACCAAACCTTGAGGTATCAACCAAATACCAAAAGATCCTATGGACCGCTACTAAGTGGCTTTCCTTAGGAGTCGCTTGATACCTTGCACACACACCTACGCTCAAAACGATATCGCGCCGAGATGCACAAAGGTAAAGCAAAGAACCAATCATAGAACGATACAACTTTTGGTCCACATCTTTACCATCCGTATTGCGCTTGAGGTGACATTTGACTTGCATAGGTGATGTCTTTATCTTTGCACCTTGGAAATTAAACCTCTTCAGCATGTCTTGGGTGTACTTGGCTTGAGAAATGAAAGTCAGCCAAGAAAGAATTTAAGCTCTCCCATCATGGACATCTCAAACATGTCAGTCATAACCTTTGAGAACTCATTATTAAAAACTTGGTTAGTTGAGACAAAGATAATATCGTCCACATAGAGTTGGCATATGAAAAGCTCTCCATTTACCCTCTTTGTGAAAAGGGTGGGGTCGATCTTCCCAACTTCAAAACCATGGTCTTCCAACAACTCTCTAAGGTGCTCATACCACCCACGTGGTTCTTGTTTAAGTCCATAGAGCGCCTTATCAAGTTTATAGACATGGTTAGGAAAGTTGAGGTTCTTGAACCCCGGAGGTTGCTTAACATATACCTCCTCTTTTAGTGGACCATTCAAGAAAGCACTTTTGACATCCATTTGTTTCAACTTGAAATTATGCGAAGACGCATATGCAAGAAGGATACGGATGGACTCAAGGCGAGCCACGGGAGCATAGGTCTCATCAAAGTCAATACCTTCCACTTGAGTGTATCCTTGAGCCACCAATCTTGCCTTGTTCCTTATGACAATGTCATGCTCATCTTGCTTGTTCTTGAATATACACTTGGTGCCAATAACATTGTGGCAATATTTGGGCTTCTCAACTAGATTTCAAACTTTATTGTGCTCAAAGTTATTGAGATCATCATGCATAGCTTCAACCCAATTTGAGTCCTCAAGAGCTTCAAACACTTTCTTTGGTTCCACCATAGATATGTGAGCTTGATGCTCACTAAAATGTGCCAATTGCCTTCTTGTGGATCTTCGAGCTTGAACATCTTCCAACAGTTTGCTGTCTTTAGCATCAATATGATTCAAAGCTCTTCTTATCCTTCTATCACGATGGGATTCGATCTCCTCATTATTGCGAGAAGGAATCACTTGATCATCTTGATCATTTGGGTCCCCGTCTTGACCAATTTGGCCTTGATCATTATCATCATCATCATCAACAACAAAAACTTCTTCAACACAAGCTTCAACTTGAGGAGAGGAGGATGAGGATTATTGATCTTGGCCTTGACCTTGACTAGCATGAATGATAGGAGTGATTGCATCTTGCGTAGTAACTTGGTCAATGAGAGGAGGGTCTTCAACATGTTCTTGGTTAGGTGCATCACTTGGCTCCTTGACTTGTTCTTCTATTGTAGAGGATGGCTCCACTTGAGTAGAGCATAGTTATTCTCAAGTCGCCATAAGGTGTCCCTCAATGGGGCGGAAAAATCCCACACCCATTCTTCCTATGGCTTCTTGAGGCATTTCAACATCTACATTAGAAACATGAAATTGCGACACTTGGGAGCCATCATTTTCCTCGAAAACCACACTACAAGATTCTATGACAATCCGTGAGGCTTTGTCAAAGACTCTATAAGTGTGGGATTTGGCACCGTAACCAACAAATATACCCTCAATAGTTTTGGATTGAAATTTAGACAATCTAACACCCTTGATCAAATAGAAGCACTTATAACCGAATACACGGAAGTAGGAGACGTTGGGCTTGTTGCCGGTGAGGATCTCATATGGAGTCTTGTCCAAGCCCTTGCGTATGTAGAGGCGGTTGGAGGAGTGGCATGCGGTAGAAATAGCCTCCGCCCAAAGATATTGGGCAAAAGAATACTCCGCAAACATTGTCCTTGCCATATCCAATAGAGTTCTATTCTTCCGCTCGGCTACACCATTTTGTTGAGGGGTGTAGGTGGCGGAATATTGATGACGAATACCCTAATCACTAAGGAATTCATTCAAAGTGTAGTTCTTGAACTCGGAGCCATTATGACTCATAATGGCCATGATTTGGACACTATCTTGACGTTGCATTTGGTTGGTGAAGTCGATGATAGTTTGTTGGGTATCACTCTTGCACTTGAAGAAATAGAACCATGTATATCTTGAGTAGTCATCAACAATCACCAAGCAATACTTCTTGCCTCCAAGACTTGCCTCGGGCACAACACCAAAGAGATCAACATGGAGAAGCTCCAAGATCCTCTTTGATGAGATAATAGTATTGGCCTTGTGGGCGGCATCATGCATCTTTCCTTCAACACACGACCTACAAACGCAATCTTTGGAAAAAGAAAAAATTTCTTTTACTCCGAGGATAAGGACACCTTTGTGAAGACTTTGCAAAGTTCTCATGTTGACATGGGATAAGCGGCAATGCCACAACCACCCCACGTCCGCCTTTCCGAAAATACACATTGATTGGGAGTTGGTAGACTTCGAAAAGTCCACCATGAACAACTCATTTTCAACATGTCCCACGTATGCGACGTCAAGAGTCTTACTCCTCAAAAGGACCACAATGTTTTCATAAAAGAAGACGGAGAAACCCATCTTCCCAAGAGAACGAACCGAAAGTAAATTGAAACCAAGTTATTCAACAAGCATGACGTCCACGATAGTCATATCGGGAGCAATCACAACCTTGCCAAACCGCGATACCTTAGACGAGGACGTGTCTCCATAAGTGACGGTTGCATTAATATTATTTGGGCACAACTCCGTAATAAGTTCTTTGCTTCCGGTCATATGACTAGTGCATCCACTATTAATTATCCATTTAGACCCACCGGAAGCATAGTGCTGCAAGAGATCATTGACTAGAGTTAGACCTGAGGAGAGTCCCTTCATGTTAGCAACAAGGGTCTTTGGAACCCAAATGGTATAGTCAATGTAACCCTCAATAGGACCGACATATTTAGCTTGCAAAACACCATAATAATCAACATATAAGAAATGGTGTGGATTGTTAGTTCCCGCGGAAATGCTACGAGTAGTGTTGTCCCTCATGACACCACTACTTGAAGCAACATTGTTAGCTTGTGCGGGAGTGCTACGATGTCGCACTCGGACTTCTAGAGGATACTCGCAGTTCCGTTGAACAGTAGTTGATTGGATTACGGGGCTTACCGGCACCCGCATCTCTTACGAGTAGGCCAACACACGTATGTGTGACAACCAACCCCTACTGTTCATCGTCTACGTAAACCATCCCATAGAAATCAGGATACTACCATTGACGTACTTCATACCATACACACATGGTACGTCAACGGAGTTTAACAGAATGATAGCACAACATATCTCTAAGACACAAATAAATAGAAATAAGTTGCAAATAGCTCTCACTAGAGCAGAGATAGAAAATACAATCATCCAGAGGACACATGTCCCAACATCATATCATCATTACATCTCAGCGGAAGCATTCAAAGGTCTGAGTACAGACAAAATCCAAATAGGCTTAAGAAGCCGGGAATGAAAGGAAAACGGAGCCCATCCAAGATGTCTCGGATCCTGCCCAGGTCCGCTATCTACTCGTCAGCAGCCTCGTCAAACTCCACGTAGTAGCCGTCACGGGGATCCTCGTAAGCGTAGTCTGCGGAAACGACAGCCCCAAAGGGGTCAGTACATAAACGTACTGGCAAGCAAGACTCACAGTTCACCAAAGTGTAACCCGTCAACACCAATTACTGATGCTTTGGGTTCAACGGAAGAAAAGGGTGATACCAAAGATGCGGCAGCTGGCTGCACTAACCAACTACAGAACATACTACAACTTCCGGCTAACAGAAAGGAGATAATATAGCGTATCGTAACCAAACTATAACTAACTCCAAACAAACCCATCCTGAATCTCGCCCCATATCCAAAGAAGCAATCCAAGGATAACTCACACAGTTGGATTAATGATGGTTCAAGTTATTGTGTCAATAGTACTATTACTAGTCAAGTTATCATTAGTTAGGTGTAAGTTGTTCTGAGTACTTGTTAGCCAGTACTTTCACCAAGTCAACCATAACCGCGGAAAACACGGCTTCTCGAGAAGATTTATCCCTGCAGGGGTGCACCAATTTGGCCGTACACGTAAGAATAACCCGCCAGATGGAATGCCTTCCACCAAGCGGGGCACTCAACACAACTCAACTCTTCTTCGCATCAAGCCCAAAGAACCCCGTGCAGTGAGCGCACGGCTAATCAAGCCCCACGAAGAAAAGGGGACCCTCATAGCACTCTAAGAACGTGTCTCCCTAAATGCCGACTACAAAAGTTCTACCCTGGTACCAAGGGTTCGCACCTGCATATGCATGCGGCAAATGAAAAACCCGAACTAAATGAGGCGATTTGGACGAGATGCGAATCGAATCAAATTGAGGGGGGTGCCCATACACGCTTCCCACATGCGGATAGTGTGCTCATCATGGATCAGTAGACAAGACCCTTTTCCTAATTAGGGTCGACACTAGCAGGACTCAAAACCACGCCGGGCCTCCTGCCGGTGCCTTATCATCAAATTATTATTACCTCAAACATTAACAGGTTGATTGTTTAACTTCGAGCCCCAGAACATAATAGAAATATAGTAACAGAAAGTAACTGACAGCAGAATCGAGCAAAACAACCCTAAGCATGCTAGTAAGACACGGGCAACAATCAATGGGGTTATAGGTGTGGAGGTGAGGCTATATCAGGGTTAAGGGGTAACATGTGATAGGATCGGAACAGAAGCAACGATTCATAGGGCTAGCAGAATAGACAACGGAAAGTATCGGTATCCAATGTTGAAAGGAACACAATGGTTCATGTGAGTGAATACTTGCCTGCAAACTCAGCAGCCTGGTACTGAGCTAGATCCTCAGAAGGGGTGTCGTAAGGCTCGTCTGTCTCAACGTCGTCGTCTAATTCGAGAAGAAGCAAACAAACAACGCAAAGAGACAAACAATCAATAACATGGCATAATGCACAATCATGGGATGATGCATGACCATTTAATTGATGCATAAAAATAAACTAGTTGACATGGTAACAACATGATTAAATGGACCCACATGCAATTTGAGTTGCATATGAAAAGCCCATGAATTATGGTTGAAACAATTGTTTTACAACTAACCAACAGGTGAAAGTGGATTAGTATGATGCATGGATGAGGAAAACAGAAAAATAACAACAATAGAACAATTTTGAAATAAGGTTTACCAAGTTTGAAATTTTATTTATTAAGTTAGGGAATTTTGGTTCCTTAAAGGTGTTACACAAGCATTTGTTGTTTTCATCAATTTTAATTGTTCAAAACAAATAACAAAATTCATATTTGGAAAGTACACACAATTTTAGGTGGATTACATGTTTCAATTATTGAAAAAGGAATTACAATGATTTACTTATGAATTAAACAAGTTTAACAAGATTTAAATGAAATTAATTCAAGTTTGAATTTGTTTGAAATTTTATTTGTTCAAAACATTAATTCAAATTCATATTCGAAAAGGTTATGTTTTTCTGGTTTGAAAACATATTTTATATGTTCAAAAATAATTTAATTTGAGCAAGTTATGAATTTAGCAAATTTAAATGATTTAAACAAGGTTTAAATTATTTAACCAATTAAAATTATTCAAAACATGAAACAAAGTTTATATTTGCAAAGTACATGAAAAATGGGATGGAAAACATATTTTATTTGTTGAGTTTGGAATTTTTATGCCCAAGTTATGAATTTTGCAAAATTAAGTGAATTAAACAAGAATTCAAATATTTCACCAATTTTAAAATATTCAAAACAGTAAACAAATTTTATATTTGGGTAGAGAATTTAAAATGGAGTGATTTACATGTTTAAAGTTTTGCAATTGGAGTTTCCAAACAAAAGTTATTGAATTACCAAGTTTAAGCATTTTTATGGTTTATAGAAATAACTATGGACCTAGAAAAGATACAGGGACTTGGAAATAAATTAACAGGGACCTAGATAAAAGTAGCAGGGACCTGTGAGCAATTTAGAGTAGATCTAGATCTAGGAAAATAAATGAAAAAAAGATTGGTTTTTGATGCAGGGGGGTTTCGAACCCCTGCCCTCTGCTTGCACGCAGTGGACACCAACCACTGCGGTGGTGCAGCTGTGTTGACAGATAAGGGGGGCGAAGGGGGTTAAGGTTCAGAAACTGTTACTGAACCAAAACGAATAAAAGGAGCAGAAAAGGGTGGGGGCTGGGGTTTCGATCTCGCGAGTTGCTGCTGCGCGCGTAGCGTGCGCTACCAGCAGGCTGCTGCGGCTGATTTGATACTATACGGGTCGATTTGATTTTGAACCTCATATACTGCGTTAACTGAACTGCAACGAACACATACATATGTTTTCTCTGTCGACGAACTGGACAACGAACGCAACCATGGCCGGAAGAAATTCGCGCATCTACTGCAAGGAAACAAGAGGGGAAGGTAGGGGAATGGAAAGAGGGGAGTACCCTCGTCGCAGGGGTGGTCGCAGCACGGCCGGGGGGAGGCGGAGTCGTCGGCGGCGAGGGCCGGTGAGCGGTGGCAGTGGCAGCAGGGAAACGGGCGGCGCCCTCCTCGATGGCGGCGGAGATGGGAGGGAGGAGGGAGGCGGGCGCGGCTAGGGTTAGGGTTAGGGTTTTCGAGGGGGTCTAGGAGGTAGATATAGGAGGGGGGAATGGGGTGGGGCAGCAGGCACGTCGCTGTCCATTGCTGACGACAGCGAGCGTACGGAGGTTGGGGGAGATGGTAACGGGCTGCAGCCTGGGTGGGCTGGGCCTGCCTCTCCCCCTCTCCTGTGCGTTTTTTGCTTTTTATTATTTTTTTTCCTCTGTTTTTTTTTTGCTGCAATAGAAATAGGAAGGAATAGCTAGGTTTTGGGGTGTAGAAAATTAGGGAAAAATTTGTTTTAGTTATTTAAGTTAACAGCAACAACTTGCCAAACTTTGATTTCAAAAAGTTCAAAATAACTTGTTGTTTGCAACAATGGTTCAAATTTGAATGAATTTGAGTTTAAGTGATTATTGAAAACAAAATTTTAAATAGGGTGCACATATGGTTTAAATGGAACAAAAAGATTAGAATTGTTTTGGTAATTTTCATGATTTCAAATTGGGTGCTGTTTGGAAAATGTGATTTGAATTTGAATGCAAATTTAATTAAGTGAATTATTATAAGGAATAAATCACTATTTTGAGCTTTCCATTTTCATGGAAACAAAAAGGATGTTTTAATTGAACTTTTTATTTGGAAAAATTGTAACAGAGCAAGTATGAAACAAAGCATTTGAATATTGTTTGAATTTCAATTGGTAAAACAAAGGAAAACAGATGCAAACAAATGGAAAACAAATGAAATGATTAAGATGCCATGATGCAAAACAATAATTAAACAAGAAGCAAACATGCTAGGGGTGTTTTCATACTTGGGATGTTACAAAAGGCCCCCCCTTGAAGGAATCGCGCCCCGAGATTCCTACTGAGAAATGAAAAGGTCCGGATACTTCTTGCGAAGATCCTCTTCGGTCTCCCACGTTGCCTCTTTATCGGAATGATGAGACCATTGCACTTTCAAGAACTTGGTGCTCTTGTTGCGAGTCTTACGCTCGGTCTCATCGAGAATACGAACAGGGTGCTCCTCATAAGATAGATCATCTTGCAGTTCAATGGAATCATGATCAACTGCACGATCTGGATCTTTGAAACACCTCTTGAGCTGTGACACGTGAAACACATCGTGCACCTTGGATAGTTTTTCTGGAAGTTGAAGACGATAGGCATTTTCCGCACGCCTTGAGAGAATGTTGAAAGGACCAATGTATCTTGGTGCAAGCTTTCCTTTCACACCAAAACGATGAGTGCCTCTGAGGGGAGTTACACGGAGATATGCCTTGTCACCAGGTGCATAGATCATATCCCTGTGCTTGCTGTCATAGTAGCTTTTCTGACGAGACTGAGCAATCTTGAGATTGTCATGAATGATGCGAACTTTCTCTTCGGCTTCCTTAACAATGTCAGGGCCTAAGAGTGAACGTTCACCAGCTCCAGACCAATTGATTGGACTCCTGCATCTGCGGCCATAGAGAGCTTCAAATGGTGCCATGCCTAGGCTTGCCTGGAAGCTGTTGTTGTAGGAGAATTCAGCATATGGAAGGCAATCCTCCCATTTCATGCCAAAGGAGAGACCACATGCTCTGAGCATATCCTCGAGAATCTGATTGACTCTTTCGACTTGCCCCTGAGACTGAGGGTGATAGGCTGTGCTGAACAGCAGTTTGGTGCCCAATGCTTCTTGAAAGCTTTTCCAGAAATGAGAAGTGAATATGCTTCCATGGTCTGAGCTTATTTCCAAAGGAACACCATGAAGAGGAACAATCTTTGCTGTGTAGAGCTCTGCTAACTGGCTAGCTAAGATTGTTTATTTGACAGCAAAGAAGTGAGCTACTTTAGTGAGACGATCAATGACAACGAAGATTGCATCGTTGCCCTTCTTGGACTTTGGAAAACCAGTGAAGAAGTCCATTTCAATCATGTCCCACTTCCACTCAGGGATTTTCAGAGGTTGGAGTAGACCGGCTGTTTTCTGATGGACTGCCTTAACACGTTGACAAACGTCGCATTCAGAAACGTATTGAGCAATTTCACGTTTCATGCCAGGCCACCAATACAGTGTCTTAAGATCCTGGTACATCTTTGTACTTCCAGGGTGTATGGAAAGAGGAGTTTCATGAGCCTCCTTGAGAATGACATCTTTGAGACTTTGAACTTGAGGAACTGCAATGCGTCCTTCGAAGAACACAGTTCCCTTGTCATCGATTGAGAAGGACTTAAATTTCTCCTTGCCTTCTTTGATGTGTTCTACCATCTTCTTGATTTCAGCATCACGAAGTTGTTCAGAACGAATCTTGTCCTCGAGAGTTGGACTGGCTGTCAAGCTAGCAAGATAGCCTTGAGGAACAAGACCAAGGTTCAGCTTCTGGAATTCTTCATGAAGTGGAGGTTGGCTTTCCATGATCATGAGATTATTGCAATATGACTTGCGACTGAGAGCATCGGCCATAACATTAGCCTTGCCTGGAGTGTAAGAAATGGTAAGATCAAAGTCTTTAATCTTTTCAATCCATCTCCTTTGCCTGAGGTTTAGATCTGGTTGAGTAAAGATGTATTTCAGACTCTTATGATCGGAAAAGATTTCAGTGCGATTACCCAACAAGTATTGCCTCCATTTCTTGAGGGCAAACACAACTGCTGCAAGTTCAAGGTCATGTGTGGGATAGTTGAGCTCATGTGCATTCAACTAACGTCAAGCATAAGCCACAACTTGACGTTCTTGCATAAGAACTGCACCTAGACCTTGGAGAGAAGCATCACAGAATATTTGGAAAGGTTTGGTAGTATCTGGGCCAACCAGAACTGGAGTAGAAGTGAGTTTAGTCTTCAGGAGATTGAAACTTTCATCACATTGTGGAGACCAAACGAACTTCTTGTCCTTCTTTGTGAGATCAGTGAGAGGTTTGGCAATCTTGGAAAAGTTTTGGACGAAACGACGGCAATAGCTAGCCAAGCCAAGAAAACTTCTGACTTGCTTTACCGTCTTAGGAGGTTTCCAATCAACAATTGCTTTAACCTTTTCTGGATCAATGGCTATGCCCTTGGCGGAGATGACATGACCAAGGTAAGCAACTTCTAGAATCCAGAACTCACATTTTGAGAACTTGGCATATAGACAATGCTCGCGAAGTTTTATGAGAGTGAGACGAAGATGTTCTCCATGCTCTTCCTTAGATTTGGAGTAGACCAGAATGTCATCAAGATATACAACAACGAACTTGTCGAGGTATTCATGGAAGACAGAATTCATGAGTCGAGAGAATGTCGCCGGTGCATTGGTGAGACCAAAGGACATGACGGTGTATTCATATAGACCGTACCGAGTGGTGAAGGCTGTTTTTGGAATATCTTCCTTTCTGATCTTTATTTGATGGTAACCCATCCTCAAGTCCAACTTTGAGAATATTGAGGCTCCAGCAAGTTGATCAAAAAGATCATCGATACGAGGAATTGGATACTTGTTTTTGATGGTTTTCTCGTTAAGAGGACGATAGTCAACAACGAGTCTCTTTGTTTGATCCTTCTTCGCAACGAACAGAGTTGGGCAACCCCAAGCGGAGGAACTAGGTTGAATGTAACCTTTCTCCATGTACATATCGATTTTCTCCTTCAACAACTTCAGTTCAGGAGGAGCTATCTTGTATGGATGCTTAGAGATTGGAGCAGTACCTGGTTCAAGCTCGATAACGAACTCAACTGCTCTGTCCGGAGGCATCCGTGGCAACTCTTCTGGAAAGACGTCAGGGAATTCGCAAACCACCGGAACATTTTCGAGTAGAGGTAGAGGTTTTGCATCGAGGGTGTACAGCTGAACAGAACTTGATTCATTTGGAGAATAGACTATCTGGCCAGAGGGGTGGAACAGAGTTATTGACTTCTGAGCACAGTCAATTTTTGCTTTATTGGCCTTCAACCAATCCATACCAAGAATGACATCAATGTCAGAACTTCCCAACAACATGAGTGAAGCAAGGAAAATGTGACCTCCAATTAGGATTTGATTATCCTTACTTATCTTGGAAGTTAACATTTGAGATCCCGGTGAGTGAACATTGATTTGATTGCTTAGTGGAACCACCATTAGGTTGTTTGTTGCGGCAAAATTCTTTGAGACAAAAGAATGCGATGCTCCGGTATCAAACAACACTTTAGCTGGAAAAGAGTTTACGGGTAATATACCGAGAACGACGTCATCAGCTTCCTCAGCTTTGTCGATCTTGACATGATTCACCCTTGTGGTCCTCCCGACAGGCCTGTTGTTGGAGTTGAAGGCTTTAGCCGGGGGAGCACGAACCATTGCCTGGTTTGTGTTGGGACGAGGTGGTGGTGGAGGTAGCTGCCTCTGCGTGCACTTGTCAGCGTAGTGCCCCGTCTGCTTGCATTTGTAGCAAGTGACGACACGAGGAGGCCCTGGCCTTGGCTGCCCCATTGAAGACCTCTGATCATGCATCTGAGCAGGGTTGGGTGGGCGGGGAGCAAAGCCTGGAGAAGCTTGGGCATGTGGAGCCCGAGTGACAGCACCATTTGGCACCCAGATGCGGCGCTTCTGCGGAGGGGTGGTCATCTTGGAGGAGGAACCACCCTCACGCGAGTGCTTTCGAGACTCCTCGAACGCCTTGCGCCCATTTTCCTCATTGAGCGCGGTGTTCACGAGCTCCTCGAAGTCTTTGGCCTTGATGTTGGTGAGGGCGTACTTGAGTTCCGGGTTAAAACCTCGGCGGAACCTTGCCATCTTCTTAGCCTCAGTGGACACCTCATCACCAGCGTAACGAGCGAGGCGATTGAACTCACTCTGATAGCCAATGACGTCCAGCTTGCCCTGCTTGAGTGAGCAAAACTCTTCACGCATCCTTTCCATGAGACCATCTGGAATGTGGTGCTTCAGGAAGGCTTCCTTGAAACAACCCCAGGTGATTGGGTAGCCAGCTCTCATGGTCTGGTAGTTTTCCCACCAAGTAGCTGTCTGCCCCTTCAGGAGATAGGAGGCATACTTGACCTTGTCTTCCTCAGCAACGTGAGCAATCTCCAGAGCCTTAGCTATCTCACGGATCCAGTCATCAGCATCCAGAGGCTCGCGTGTTGCCACGAAAGCTCTCGGGCCCAGACTCAGAAACTCCTTGATACTGACTCGTGGAGCATTCTGGTTGTTTTGCTGGTTAGTCTGGAACTAGGCCATCTGTGCCATGACTTGGGTCATCTGAGTCAACAGCTCCGTGATTGGCGGTGGCTCAGGCGGGTTGTTCCTTGTTGGCGGCATCCTGAATGGAAATGCATTTTAGCACAACAACAGAAAAGGATAGACTTGGTAACCGAAAGAGAGATTATTCTGACGCATGAATAGATAACCAACAGGTACATCATCACATATTCAAATACATCAGAATATCCAACACACCACCAAGGGTTCGAATGCCAAAGGATAACTAAACATAGCTAAGAATGGATACATCGGTACTCCCATGCTCATCACGCAGGACGGCGGTGAGTAGTACGACGAGAGGTACGGTGAGGAGCACGCCCACGAAAGTAGGTAGAACGACGATCCACATAGATCTGACGTGGTCTGAGAGCGACTCTAGGTGTGGTGAAGTACATAGCGTCGACTCCCTGTGCTCCAAAGCGTGGAATCCCAGTGTAACTAGCACCGAGGTTGAGGAGTGGACCTCTGATCGGCTCGTAACCTCCAGCATCTGGCAGACGACGACCAACTGGCTGATCGAAACGTGCAAAGCGCTCGTCTCCAACAAAGTCTGTGGTGTAAGTCGCCAGACGAGTCAAAGCAAGGTAGAGCTGCTCTCTGACTGAAGCCAACTCCTGAGACAGTGTGCTGGCAACTGCGTCACTGTGCCTCACAAACTGAGCGGTGGTGTGCAGCCTGGAGTTATCATGCTCGTAGACATCCAGGTTGTCGTAGAGAGTGAAGTGAGCTCCCTCCAAAGTGATGTAACCACGGGGGATGTGGCGATAGATAGAATCGTCAAATCCCCAGTAGTCAGCACGAAGGACGGTGAGACTCACATAAGCTGCCTGCTGCACAGCCATATCCACTGTGGAACCTACTGCCTCGTAGCGGTGGACAACGCTCATGCCATCATCTGACAGGATGTAGACGATAGCCTGGTAGTAGGTCTGGTCAAACTCTCGCTGCTGCTCGTAGACCTGGTACTCTGGTGCCCAACAGAACCCCAGATAAGTGACCATGTCTCTCAGCATCTCCGGATAACCGGCAGTGCTCTCGCAACGAGTCATACGAACCACCTGCGGGTAGAACCTGAGATCCATCTGCAGATGATCGGGGAAGTTTTGATTAGACGCCGGTAGAAGAACTGAATTGGAAAGCAACAACAAGGTTTCAACGGACGATAAGGATGTTGAGAAGAACAGGATATCGAAGCAAAAACGGGAAACACGAGACCAAAAACTCCTGAGATACTACGGAAAACCCATCCGGGCTTCTAAAGGATCAATATCTACTGCTTAAGGAATAGAGGATTTGCTTCCGGGGCTTACACGCCTCCGTTCTCAATCATGAGTAGGCAACATGATAAATCATGTCACAACCACCTCCATTCCTATGGTCTAGTAGATATAACTATCCTAGAGAAACCAGGATTCGTGAAATCCTAACTTGAAAGTTTAGGTGAGAAGAGAAAACAACGTTGCACTTCCTTACCAGAAAAGGGAGGGTGGGTGGGGAAAGAAATAAAATGGCAGAATTCCTACTTTCACGTTTCATTTTTCCTATATAGCTACAAAATAGTTTCTAGACTCAACTGCGACCAGTAAAAGGGATCCTACAGGCAGACAGGCTCTGATACCATTTGTCGCACCCGGACTTCTAGAGGATACTCGCAGTTCCGTTGAACAGTAGTTGATTGGATTACGGGGCTTACCGGCACCCGCATCTCTTACGAGTAGGCCAACACACGTATGTGTGACAACCAACCCCTACTGTTCATCGTCTACGTAAACCATCCCATAGAAATCAGGATACTACCATTGACGTACTTCATACCATACACACATGGTACGTCAACGGCGTTTAACAGAATGATAGCACAACATATCTCTAAGACACAAATAAATAGAAATAAGTTGCAAATAGCTCTCACTAGAGCAGAGATAGCAAATACAATCATCCAGAGGACACATGTCCCAACATATCATCATTACATCTCAGCGGAAGCATTCAAAGGTCTGAGTACAGACAAAATCCAAATAGGCTTAAGAAGCCGGGAATGAAAGGAAAACAGAGCCCATCCACGATGTCTCGGATCCTGCCCAGGTCCGCTATCTACTCGTCAGCAGCCTCGTCAAACTCCACGTAGTAGCCGTCACGGGGATCCTCGTAAGCGTAGTCTGCGGAAACCACAGCCCCAAAGGGGTCAGTACATAAACGTACTGGCAAGCAAGACTCACAGTTCACCAAAGTGTAACCCGTCAACACCAAGCACTGATGCTTTGGGTTCAACGGAAGAAAAGGGTGATACCAAAGATGCGGCAGCTGGCTACACTAACCAACTACAGAACATACTACAACTTCCGGCTAACAGAAAGGAGATAAGATAGCGTATCGTAACCAAACTATAACTAACTCCAAACAAACCCATCCTGGATCTCGCCCCTTATCCAAAGAAGCAATCCGAGGATAACTCACACAGTTGGATTAATGATGGTTCAAGTTATTGTGTCAATAGTACTATTACTAGTCAAGTTATCATTAGTTAGGTGTAAGTTGTTCTGAGTACTTGTTAGCCAGTACTTTCACCAAGTCAACCATAACCGCGGAAAACACGGCTTCTCGAGAAGATTTATCCCTGCAGGGGTGCACCAATTTGGCCGTACACGTAAGAATAACCCGCCAGATGGAATGCCTTCCACCAAGCGGGGCACTCAACACAACTCAACTCTTCTTCGCATCAAGCCCAAAGAACCCCGTGCAGTGAGAGCACGGCTAATCAAGCCCCACGAAGAAAAGGGGACCCTCATAGCACTCTAAGAACGTGTCTCCCTAAATGCCGACTACAAAAGTTCCACCCTGGTACCAAGGGTTGGCACCTGCATATGCATGCGGCAAATGGAAAACCCGAACTAAATGAGGCGATTTGGACGAGATGCAAATCGAATCAAATTGAGGGGGGCGCCCATACACGCTTCCCACATGCAGATAGTGCGCTCATCATGGATCAGTAGACAAGACCCTTTTCCTAATTAGGGTCGACACTAGCAGGCCTCAAAACCACGCCGGGCCTCCTGCCGGTGCCTTATCATCAAATTATTATTACCTCAAACATTAACAGGTTGATTGTTTAACTTCGAGCCCCAGAACATAATAGAAATATAGTAACAGAAAGTAACTGACAGCAGACTCGAGCAAAACAACCCTAAGCATGCTAGTAAGACACGGGCAACAATCAATGGGGTTATAGGTGTGGAGGTGAGGCTATATCAGGGTTAAGGGGTAACATGTGATAGGATCGGAACAGAAGCAACGATTCATAGGGCTAGCAAGAATAGACAACGGAAAGTATCGGTATCCAATGTTCAAAGGAACACAATGGTTCATGTGAGTGAATACTTGCCTGCAAACTCAGCAGCCTGGTACTGAGCTAGATCCTCAGAAGGGGTGTCGTAAGGCTCGTCTGTCTCAACGTTGTCGTCTATTCGAGAAGAAGCAAACAAACAACGCAAAGAGACAAACAATCAATAACATGGCATAATGCACAATCATGGGATGATGCATGACCATTTAATTGATGCATAAAAATAAACTAGTTGACATGGTAACAACATGATTAAATGGACCCACATGCACTTTGAGTTGCATATGAAAAGCCCATGAATTATGGTTGAAACAATTGTTTTACAACTAACCAACAGGTGAAAGTGGATTAGTATGATGCATGGATGAGGAAAACAGAAAAATAACAACAATAGAACAATTTTGAAATAAGGTTTACCAATTTTGAAATTTTATTTATTAAGTTAGGGAATTTTGGTTCCTTAAAGGTGTTACACAAGCATTTGTTGTTTTCATCAATTTTAATTGTTCAAAACAAATAACAAAATTCATATTTGGAAAGTACACACAATTTTAGGTGGATTACATGTTTCAATTATTGAAAAAGGAATTACAATGATTTACTTATGAATTACACAAGTTTAACAAGATTTAAATGAAATTAATTCAAGTTTGAATTTGTTTGAAATTTTATTTGTTCAAAACATTAATTCAAATTCATATTCGAAAAGTTTATGTTTTTCTAGTTTCAAAACATATTTTATATGTTCAAAAATAATTTAATGTGAGCAAGTTATGAATTTAGCAAATTTAAATGATTTAAACAAGGTTTAAATTATTTAACCAATTAAAATTATTCAAAACATGAAACAAAGTTTATATTTGCAAAGTACATGAAAAATGGGATGGAAAACATATTTTATTTGTTGAGTTTGGAATTTTTATGCCCAAGTTATGAATTTTGCAAAATTAAGTGAATTAAACAAGAATTCAAATATTTCACCAATTTAAAATATTCAAAACAGTAAACAAATTTTATATTTGGGTAGAGAATTTAAAATGGAGTGATTTACATGTTTAAAGTTTTTCAATTGGAGTTTCCAAACAAAAGTTATTGAATTACCAAGTTTAAGCATTTTTATGGTTTATAGAAATAACTATGGACCCAGAAAAGATACAGGGACTTGGAAATAAATTAACACGGACCTAGATAAAAGTAGCAGGGACCTGTGAGCAATTTAGAGTAGATCTAGATCTAGGAACATAAATGAAAAAAAGATTGGTTTTTGATGCAGGGGGGATTCGAACCCCTGCCCTCTGCTTGCACGCAGTGGACACCAACCACTGCGGTGGTGCGGCTATGTTGACAGATATGGGGGGCGAAGGGGGTTAAGGTTCAGAAACTGTTACTGAACCAAAACGAATAAAAGGAGCAGAAAAGGATGGGGGGCTGGGGATTCGATCTCGCGAGCTGGTGCTGCGCGCGTAGCGTGCGCTACCAGCAGGCTGCTGCGGCTGATTTGATACTATACGGGTCGATTTGATTTTGAACCTCATATACTGCGTTAACTGAACTGCAACGAGCACATACAGATGTTTTCTCTGTCGACGAACTGGACAACGAACGCAACCATGGCCGGAAGAAATTCGCGCATCTACTGCAAGGAAACAAGAGGGGAAGGTAGGGGAATGGAAAGAGGGGAGTACCCTCGTCGCAGGGGTGGTCGCAGCACGGCCGGGGGGAGGCGGAGTCGTCGGCGGCGAGGGCCGGCGAGCGGCGGCGGTGGCAGCAGGGAAACGGGCGGCGCCCTCCTCGATGGCGGCGGAGATGGGAGAGAGGAGGGAGGCGGGAGCGGCTAGGGTTAGGGTTTTCGAGGGGGTCTAGGAGGTAGATATAGGAGGGGGAATGGGGTGGAGCAGTGGGGCAGCAGGCACGTCGCTGTCCATTGCTGACGACAGCGAGCGTATGGAGGTTGGGGGAGATGGTAACGGGCTGCAGCCTGGGTGGGCTGGGCCTGCCTCTCCCCCTCTCCTGTGTGTTTTTTGCTTTTTTTTTTCCTCTGTTTTTTTTTGCTGCAATAGAAATAGGAAGGAATAGCTAGGTTTTGGGGTGTAGAAAATTAGGGAAAAATTTGTTTTAGTTATTTAAGTTAACAGCAACAACTTGCCAAACTTTGATTTCAAAAAGTTCAAAATAACTTGCTGTTTGCAACAATGGTTCAAATTTGAATGAATTTGAGTTTAAGTGATTATTGAAAACAAAATTTTAAATAGGGTGCACATATGGTTTAAATGGAACAAAAAGATTAGAATTGTTTTGGTAATTTTCATGATTTCAAATTGGGTGCTGTTTGGAAAATGTGATTTGAATTTGAATGCAAATTTAATTAAGTGAATTATTAAAAGGAATAAATCACTAGTTTGAGCTTTCCATTTTCATGGAAACAAAAAGGATGTTTTAATTGAACTTTTTATTTGGAAAAATTGTAACAGAGCAAGTATGAAACAAAGCATTTGAATATTGTTTGAATTTCAATTGGTAAAACAAAGGAAAACAAATGCAAACAAATGGAAAACAAATGCAATGATTAAGATGCCATGATGCAAAACAAGAAGCAAACATTCTAGGGGTGTTTTCATACTTGGGATGTTACATACGAGTAGTGTTTTCCCTAATGACAATACCACCCGAAGCACCATTGTTGGCCTTCTTCTTGCTCTTCTTGTTCTTGTTCTTCTTCTTGGCAACATAGCCAAGACCTTGCTTGCCCACTTGTTGCCTTGGACCACTCATTTATGGTCTAGCAACAACCACATGAGGGATAGGGGCAACCACTTGTGGGATACAGACCACAACCTTCTCAACTTGAGGGCCTTTGCCCTTGAGCCTTGCTATCTCTTGCTTCAACCTAGCATTTTCCTCAATAATATTTGCATGATCACAAGAATAAGTAGAGGTGCTAGGGTTGTTAAGGTGATTAAGTTGAGTTTGAAGTTGTTCAACTTTTTGAGGGAAGAGTTGTCGCACCCTGATTTCTAGGGGATACTCACCGTACGAACTGGATAGCAGATGCTTGGATTATGGGGCATAACTGCTCCCACGTCCCAGCTTCCTGGTAGGCCTGCGCTTATGCGCGACAACACAAGCCCTGCTATTCCATCGTCGATGTAAACTATCCACTAGAGATCAAAGGCACTTCCGTCGACGTACTTCAAACCATACACACATGGTACGTCAACGGCGTTTAACAAGTGATATCACAACAGATCTCTACGACACAAAAGATTGAAATAAATTGCAAATGGCTCTCATTAGAGCAGAGATAGCAAATACAATCATTCAGAGGGCACATGCCCCAACAATACATCATTACAATACAGCGGAAGCATTCAACATGTCTGAGTACAGACAAGAACCAAATAGGCCTAAGAGGCCGGAAACAACAGACGGAGCCCATCCACGAAGTCTCGGATCCTGCCCGGGTCCGCTATCTACTCGTCAGCAGTCTCGTCGTCATACTCCACGTAGTAGCCACCATGTAGATCCTCGGAAACGTCGTCTGCGTAAACCACAGCCCCAAAGGGGTCAGTACATAAACGTACTGGCAAGCAAGACTCACAGTTCACCAAAGTGTAACCCGTCAACACCAAGCACAGATGCTTTGGGTTCAACGGAAAGAAGGGGGATATAAAAGATGCTGCAACTGGCTGCTCTAAACAACTACAGAAACATACTACAACTACCGGCTAACAGAAAGGAGATAAGATCGAGGATTGTAACCAACTGTAAGATAACTTCAAACAAACCCATCCTGGATCTCGCCCCTTATCCAAAGAAGCGATCCGAGGATAACTCACACAGTTGTATTAAAGGTGAATCAAATTATTATGTCATCAACCTATTACTAGTCAAGTTATTAATCATGGGGTGTAACATGTTTGATCATTATGTTTAAGTTGTCCTGAGTACTTGTTAGCCAGTACTTTCACCAAGTAATCCATAACCGCGGAAAACACGGCTTCTCGAGAAGATTATCCCTGCAGGGTTGCACCAATTTGGCCGTACACTCATGAATAACCCGCCAGATGGAAAGGCCCTTCCACCAAGCGGGGTACTCAACACAACCAACCATTCCTCGCATCAAGCCCAAAGCACCTTGGGCGCACGGCTAATCGAGCCCAGAAGAAAATGGACCCTCATAGCACTCTAAGAACGTGTCCCCCTATATGCCGACTACGAAAGTTCCACCCTGGCCTGGGCTCGCAAAGACATGCATGCGGCAAATGGAAAACACGAACTAAATGAGGTGATTTGGACGAGATGCGAATCAGGTCAAGTTGAGGGGGGCGCCCATACTCGCTTCCCAAATGCGGGTAGTGCGCTCATCATGGATCAGTAGACAAGACCCTTTTCCTATTAGGGTCGACACTAGCAGGCCTCAAAACCACACAGGGCCTCCTGCCGGTGCCTTATCATCAAGTTTATTATTAATAGTGACATTAGCATGATTGATTGATTAAACATCGAGCCCCCAGAACGTAATGAAATAGTAACTGAAAGTAACGGTAACAGACTCGAGCAAAACAACCTAAGCATGCTAGTAAGACACGGGCAACAAGCAATGGTTATAGGTAGGGAGGTGAGGCAATATCAGGGTTCAGGGTATCATGTGATGGGTTCGTAACAGAAACATCTACTACTAAGGCTAGCAGAAATAGACAACGGAAGGTATCGGTAACCAATGTTGAAAGGAACACAGTGGTTCATGTGAGTGATAACTTGCCTGCAAAACCCAGTAGCCTGGTACTGAGCTAAATCCTTAGAAGGGATGTCATAAGTATCGTCGGTCTCAACGTCGTCGTGTATCCGAGAAGAAGCAAACAAACAAGGCAGAAATATAAACAATCAATATCATGGCATTGTGCACAATCAAAGATGATGCATGTCAAGTTAATGGTTGCATCAAAATAAACTAGTTGACAAGATAGAAACAGGATTAAATGGACCCATATGCAATTGGATTGCATATGAAAAGCCCATGATTTATGGTTGAATTAATTGTTTTACAACTAATCAAATTGTGTAAGTGAATTAGCATGATGCATGGATGAGGAAAACAGCAAAATAACAACAATAGAATCAAATAGAAACAAGGTTTACCAAGTTTAGAAATTCATTTATTAAGTGTTGGAATTTTGGTTTCTTAAAGGTGTCACACAAGCATTTGTTGTTTTCATCAAGTTTAATTGTTCAAAACAGATAACAAAGTTTATATTTGAAAAGGTTATGCTTTTATGGTTTGAAAACATATTTTATATGTCCCAAAAGAATTTGTTTTGATCAAGTTATGAATTTAACAATATTAAATGAATTAAACAAGGTTTAAATTATTTAACCAATTTTAATTATCCAAAACAGAAAACAAAGTTTATATTTGGAAAGAGGGTTTAATTTTGCATGGAAAACATATTTCATTTGTTGAAATTGGACTTAAAATGAGCAAGTTATTATTTTGGCAATTTTAAATGCAATAAATAAGAAACAGTTGTTTGCAGCAATTTAAATTATTCAAAACAGCAAACAAAATTTATATTTGGAAAGTACATGAAAAGTTGATTGGAAAACATATTTGGTTTGTGAAATTTGGAATTTTTATGAACAAGTTATGAATTTTGCAATTTTAAGTGAATTTGACAAGTTTTCAAATATTTCAACAATTTAAAATATTCAAAACAGTAAACAAATTTTATATTTGGTTAGAACATTTAATTTGGTATTGAAAACATATTAAAAATGTTGAAATTGGAGTTAGGATGAATTTCTTATGCAATTTACAATTTTGGGTGCAAATCTGCCATTTTTACTGCACTAGGGACTTAGAAAATATTTTTACAGGGACTAGAAATAATTGTCAAGGGGCCTATGTGTGATTAACAGGAACTTTATGGGTCTGGATAATCGAAAATAAAAAGATGTGTAATATGCAGGGGGTGGGATTCGATCCCCCCACCTCCTGATTCCTGCGCTGAGGAACCAACCAGTGGGACTGAACTCGGGTTGTGTTAGACTAGGACTCGGGGGGGTATGAGGTGATGTTTCGGGGTTCTATTTCTCTGAAACTGCAAACGAACAGGTACTGAACCTGTACCTCGACAGACATGGCCACCGAGGCAGAGAGAAGCAGCGATGGGCAGGGCGATCGCCGGAGAGGTGCGGCCGTGGGGGATGGTGGCGGAGGAGAGCGGCAAGGGGAGAGGAGAGGCGAGAGGAGGGGAGCGGATCACCTGAGGCCATCGAGGGCATGTCGGCAGGGAGCAGCAGAGGCGAGGCAGCAGGGGGGTCGCCGGAAGGAGGAGATGGCGCCGGCGGTGGGGGCCCTCCCGGCGTGAGGCGAGGGCACCGGGGGGACCGGGATGGCGCCGCGTTTCCATTTTCGGGGAGAGGAGCCCCTCGAGGTGGAGGTGTGACCGGCGATGAGGGAGGCAGGTGGTGGTCTCGGTTGGGGTTCAGGCTGCAGAGTTGTTCAGTGATGTTCAGAGAAAGGAATCGGGGGAAGAGGAAGAGGGGCTGGCGGCGATGGAGGGTTAGGGCCTAGGGTTAGCAGGGGCTCGGGAGTGGGTAGGTTAGATATAGGCTTGGAGCTTGTACGGCTGATCATCGGGAGGGCATGGAGCGATCGGAGGGTGTTGGGTGTGTTCGTACTGTCGACGTCAGCCAGAGGAGGGAGAAGGGGGCAACGTGGAAGGGGTACTGGGCCAAGAGAATGAGTTTGGGCTGGGCTTAGATAGGTTAGGTGCTGCTCCTTTTTCTCTTTTGTTATTTTTGTTCTGTTTTTTTTTTGCTGGAAACCAATTGGAAGAAAAAGGATGCTTTGTGGGTTAGTAAAATTTTTAGAAAAATTAGGTTAAGCTTATTAGGTTAGTAGCAAACAAATGCTAACTCTGGTTTTTTGCAAAGTTTTCAAAATTGTTGATGTTTAGGAAATAAAGCAAAATTGAAGGAATTTTAATACTACTTAAACATTCTGAAAACAGGCATTTTAATAGGGTGACCCCTATGGTTAATTTGATTAAAAAAATTAGTTGATTGGTTTGTTAAAGTTTATAACTTCAAAAGTGGTTCTGTTTGATGCATTTGATTTGAAATTGGATTGAATGGAACTAATTGATTGAAATAAAAGCACCATTTTATTAGTTGAACATTATGGGATGATTGGAAAACAATTAAGGTTTTGATTTGGAAACAACTATTTGGATGTGGGTTTGGAATTTCAAATGGAAAACAAATTGAATTTGAAAAGGGTTTGATCATTGGATGCATTTTTATAGAAACAAAACAATAGTTTGGAATCACACTTTAATGGAAAAAAATAATTGTTTTATTTTGAAATATCTTTTTAGAAATTGTAACATCACAAGGATGAAACAAAAGGTTTGAAATTTGAGTTGAAATTCAAATAGAAAACAAAGGAAAACAAAGGAAAACAGTTGGAAAACAAATGAAAACAGAGGGAAACAAATGGAAAACAAACAAAACAATTGCAATCAACATGATGCCATGATGCAAAACATAAAATAACAGAGAGCAAACATTCTAAAGGCTATTTTTCAGACTTGGGATGTTACAAAACGCCCCCCCTTGAAGGAATCGCGCCCCGAGATTCCTACTGAGAAAAGAAAAGGTCCGGATACTTCTTGGGAAGATCTTCTTGAGCTGTGACACGTGAAACACATCGTGCACATTTGATAGTTTATCTGGAAGTTCAAAACAATAGGAATTCCTGGCAACTCTTCTGGAAAGATATCAGGGAATTTGGAAACCACCGGAACAATTCCAAATGAAGGGAGAGGTTTTGTATTGAGGGTGTATAGTTGGATGGAATTTGACTTATTTGGAGAATAGACTATCTGTAATAAGGGTGGAACAGAGTTATTGACATCAATGCAACACCAAGAATAACATCAATATCAGAATCATCAACATGAGAATAACGAGGAATATGTGGCCTCCCATTAGAATTGGATTGTTCTTACTTATCTTGGAAGTCAACATTTGAGATCCCGGGGAGTGAACAGAGTTTTGATTGCTTAGTGGAACCAGAATTGGGTTGTATGTTGTGGAAAAGATTGTTGACACAAAGGAATGTGATTCTCCGGTATGAAATAACACTTTAGTTGGACAAGAGTTTACGAGGAAGTTTTGATTAGACGCCGGTAGAAAAATTGAAATGGAAAACAACAACAAGATTTCAACGGACGAAAAGGATGTTGAGAAGAACAGGATAACGAAGCAACACCGGGAAAACGAGATCAAAACTCCTGAGGTACTACGGAAAACCCATCCGGGCTTCTAAAGGATCAATATCTACTGCTTAAGGAATAGAGGATCTGCTTCCGGGGCTTACACGCCTCCGTTCTCAATCATGAGTAGGCAACATGATAAATCATGTCACAACCACCTCCATTCCTATGGTCTAGTAGATATAACCATCCTAGAGAAACCAGAATTCGTGAAATCCTAACTTGAAAGTTCATATGAGAAGGAAAAACAACGTTGCACTTCCTTACCAGAAAAGGGTGGGTGGGCGGGGAAAGAAGAAAAATGGCAGAATTCCTACTCTCACGTTTCATTTTTTCCTATATAGCTACAAAATAGTTTCTAGACTCAACTGCGACCAGTAAAAATGGATCCTACAGGCAGACAGGCTCTGATACCATTTGTCGCACCCTGATTTCTAGGGGATACTCACCGTACGAACTGGATAGCAGATGCTTGGATTATGGGGCATAACTGCTCCCACGTCCCAGCTTCCTGGTAGGCCTGCGCTTATGCGCGACAACACAAGCCCTGCTATTCCATCGTCGATGTAAACTATCCACTAGAGATCAAAGGCACTTCCGTCGACGTACTTCAAACCATACACACATGGTACGTCAACGGCGTTTAACAAGTGATATCACAACAGATCTCTACGACACAAAAGATTGAAATAAATTGCAAATGGCTCTCATTAGAGCAGAGATAGCAAATACAATCATTCAGAGGGCACATGCCCCAACAATACATCATTACAATACAGCGGAAGCATTCAACATGTCTGAGTACAGACAAGAACCAAATAGGCCTAAGAGGCCGGAAACAACAGACGGAGCCCATCCACGAAGTCTCGGATCCTGCCCGGGTCCGCTATCTACTCGTCAGCAGTCTCGTCGTCATACTCCACGTAGTAGCCACCATGTAGATCCTCGGAAACGTCGTCTGCGTAAACCACAGCCCCAAAGGGGTCAGTACATAAACGTACTGGCAAGCAAGACTCACAGTTCACCAAAGTGTAACCCGTCAACACCAAGCACAGATGCTTTGCGTTCAACGGAAAGAAGGGGGATATAAAAGATGCTGCAACTGGCTGCTCTAAACAACTACAGAAACATACTACAACTGCCGGCTAACAGAAAGGAGATAAGATCGAGGATTGTAACCAACTATAAGATAACTTCAAACAAACCCATCCTGGATCTCGCCCCTTATCCAAAGAAGCGATCCGAGGATAACTCACACATTTGTATTAAAGGTGAATCAAATTATTATGTCATCAACCTATTACTAGTCAAGTTATTAATCATGGGGTGTAACATGTTTGATCATTATGTTTAAGTTGTCCTGAGTACTTGTTAGCCAGTACTTTCACCAAGTAATCCATAACCGCGGAAAACACGGCTTCTCGAGAAGATTATCCCTGCAGGGTTGCACCAATTTGGCCGTACACTCATGAATAACCCGCCAGATGGAAAGGCCCTTCCACCAAGCGGGGTACTCAACACAACCAACCATTCCTCGCATCAAGCCCAAAGCACCTTGGGCGCACGGCTAATCGAGCCCAGAAGAAAATGGACCCTCATAGCACTCTAAGAACGTGTCCCCCTATATGCCGACTACGAAAGTTCCACCCTGGCCTGGGCTCGCAAAAACATGCATGCGGCAAATGGAAAACACGAACTAAATGAGGTGATTTGGACGAGATGCGAATCAGGTCAAGTTGAGGGGGGCGCCCATACTCGCTTCCCAAATGCGGGTAGTGCGCTCATCATGGATCAGTAGACAAGACCCTTTTCCTATTAGGGTCGACACTAGCAGGCCTCAAAACCACACAGGGCCTCCTGCCGGTGCCTTATCATCAAGTTTATTATTAATAGTGACATTAGCATGATTGATTGATTAAACATCGAGCCCCCAGAACGTAATGAAATAGTAACTGAAAGTAACGGTAACAGACTCGAGCAAAACAACCTAAGCATGCTAGTAAGACACGGGCAACAAGCAATGGTTATAGGTAGGGAGGTGAGGCAATATCAGGGTTCAGGGTATCATGTGATGGGTTCGTAACAGAAACATCTACTACTAAGGCTAGCAGAAATAGACAACGGAAGGTATCGGTAACCAATGTTGAAAGGAACACAGTGGTTCATGTGAGTGATAACTTGCCTGCAAAACCCAGTAGCCTGGTACTGAGCTAAATCCTTAGAAGGGATGTCGTAAGTATCGTCGGTCTCAACGTCGTCGTGTATCCGAGAAGAAGCAAACAAACAAGGCAGAAATATAAACAATCAATATCATGGCATTGTGCACAATCAAAGATGATGCATGTCAAGTTAATGGTTGCATCAAAATAAACTAGTTGACAAGATAGAAACAGGATTAAATGGACCCATATGCAATTGGATTGCATATGAAAAGCCCATGATTTATGGTTGAATTAATTGTTTTACAACTAATCAAATTGTGTAAGTGAATTAGCATGATGCATGGATGAGGAAAACAGCAAAATAACAACAATAGAATCAAATAGAAACAAGGTTTACCAAGTTTAGAAATTCATTTATTAAGTGTTGGAATTTTGGTTTCTTAAAGGTGTCACACAAGCATTTGTTGTTTTCATCAAGTTTAATTGTTCAAAACAGATAACAAAGTTTATATTTGAAAAGGTTATGCTTTTATGGTTTGAAAACATATTTTATATGTCCCAAAAGAATTTGTTTTGATCAAGTTATGAATTTAACAATATTAAATGAATTAAACAAGGTTTAAATTATTTAACCAATTTTAATTATCCAAAACAGAAAACAAAGTTTATATTTGGAAAGAGGGTTTAATTTTGCATGGAAAACATATTTCATTTGTTGAAATTGGACTTAAAATGAGCAAGTTATTATTTTGGCAATTTTAAATGCAATAAACAAGAAACAGTTGTTTGCAGCAATTTAAATTATTCAAAACAGCAAACAAAATTTATATTTGGAAAGTACATGAAAATTTGATTGGAAAACATATTTGGTTTGTGAAATTTGGAATTTTTATGAACAAGTTATGAATTTTGCAATTTTAAGTGAATTTGACAAGTTTTCAAATATTTCAACAATTTAAAATATTCAAAACAGTAAACAAATTTTATATTTGGTTAGAACATTTAATTTGGTATTGAAAACATATTAAAAATGTTGAAATTGGAGTTAGGATGAATTTCTTATGCAATTTACAATTTTGGGTGCAAATCTGCCATTTTTACTGCACTAGGGACTTAGAAAATATTTTTACAGGGACTAGAAATAAGTGTCAAGGGGCCTATGTGTGATTAAAAGGAACTTTATGGGTCTGGATAATCGAAAATAAAAAGATGTGTAATATGCAGGGGGTGGGATTCGATCCCCCCACCTCCTGATTCCTGCGCTGAGGAACCAACCAGTGGGACTGAACTCGGGTTGTGTTAGACTAGGACTCGGGGGGGTATGAGGTGATGTTTCCGGGTTCTATTTCTCTGAAACTGCAAACGAACAGGTACTGAACCTGTACCTCGACAGACATGGCCACCGAGGCAGAGAGAAGCAGCGATGGGCAGGGCGATCGCCGGAGAGGTGCGGCCGTGGGGGGATGGTGGCGGAGGAGAGCGGCAAGGGGAGAGGAGAGGCGAGAGGAGGGGAGCGGATCACCTGAGGCCATCGAGGGCATGTCGGCAGGGAGCAGCAGAGGCGAGGCAGCAGGGGGTCGCCGGAAGGAGGAGATGGCGCCGGCGGTGGGGGCCCTCCCGGCGTGAGGCGAGGGCACCGGGGGGACCGGGATGGCGCCGCGTTTCCATTTTCGGGGAGAGGAGCCCCTCGAGGTGGAGGTGTGACCGGCGATGAGGGAGGCAGGTGGTGGTCTCGGTTGGGGTTCAGGCTGCAGAGTTGTTCAGTGATGTTCAGAGAAAGGAATCGGGGGGAAGAGGAAGAGGGGCTGGCGGCGATGGAGGGTTAGGGCCTAGGGTTAGCAGGGGCTCGGGAGTGGGTAGGTTAGATATAGGCTTGGAGCTTGTACGGCTGATCATCGGGAGGGCATGGAGCGATCGGAGGGTGTTGGGTGTGTTCGTACTGTCGACGTCAGCCAGAGGAGGGAGAAGGGGGCAACGTGGAAGGGGTACTGGGCCAAGAGAATGAGTTTGGGCTGGGCTTAGATAGGTTAGGTGCTGCTCCTTTTTCTCTTTTGTTATTTTTGTTCTGTTTTTTTTTTTTGCTGGAAACCAATTGGAAGAAAAAGGATGCTTTGTGGGTTAGTAAATTTTTTAGAAAAATTAGGTTAAGCTTATTAGGTTAGTAGCAAACAAATGCTAACTCTGGTTTTTTGCAAAGTTTTCAAAATTGTTGATGTTTAGGAAATAAAGCAAAATTGAAGGAATTTTAATACTACTTAAACATTCTGAAAACAGGCATTTTAATAGGGTGACCCCTATGGTTAATTTGATTAAAAAAAATTAGTTGATTGGTTTGTTAAAGTTTATAACTTCAAAAGTGGTTCTGTTTGATGCATTTGATTTGAAATTGGATTGAATGGAACTAATTGATTGAAATAAAAGCACCATTTTATTAGTTGAACATTATGGGATGATTGGAAAACAATTAAGGTTTTGATTTGGAAACAACTATTTGGATGTGGGTTTGGAATTTCAAATGGAAAAAAAATTGAATTTGAAAAGGGTTTGATCATTGGATGCATTTTTATAGAAACAAAACAATAGTTTGGAATCACACTTTAATGGAAACAAATAATTGTTTTATTTTGAAATATCTTTTTAGAAATTGTAACATCACAAGGATGAAACAAAAGGTTTGAAATTTGAGTTGAAATTCAAATAGAAAACAAAGGAAAACAAAGGAAAACAGTTGGAAAACAAATGAAAACAAAGGGAAACAAATGGAAAACAAACAAAACAATTGCAATCAACATGATGCCATGATGCAAAACATAAAATAACAGAGAGCAAACATTCTAAAGGCTATTTTTCAGACTTGGGATGTTACAAGAGTGTTGACTCTCCAAAGCCTTGTGAGCCTTGGTTAGCTTTTTAAACTCCTCGGTCAGTTTACCATGACCAACACCAAAATCAACCTTATCCTTTTTATATTTAGCACTAGCAAGATCACGTTCCTTGGTGATATTAGAAACACGTTCATTATGTGACTATTCAATAGATTCAAGTTACTCCTCAAGAGAAACTCTACCATCATGCTCTTCCTCAATATTCATAGAGAGGGATGCTATCTCATCCGCATCCCTTCTTTCAACCTCACCTTTCTTCTCAAGAGCTTCATGGGCCTCTCCCAATTGGCTCATGAGATGATCAAAGTAATTCTTGGTCTCCCCTTGTATGTTAGACATAAAACGTTCCAAAGAGAGAATTTCATATTCTACTCTAAGACTAGCATGATTTTCTAGTTCACTTTGGGTCTTAGAGTTGGGAGAAGGTGATACCTCCGAGGCCTTAGCCATGAAGCACTTGGCATTTGGGTGAGGATGATTCTCATTGGGGGATTCAAAGAGAGATGAAGATGAATGAGTAGAAGCAATAGCAAGAGCGGCCACTTCACTTGTGGTTTCTTCTTCTTAATCACTTCTGTAATCATATTAAGTCACAAGCACAAACTTGGTGGGGGACTTCTTGTTGAATGGTTTCTTCTTGAAGTGAGGTTTCTTCTAAGAAACCTTTGACTTGTCCTTGCGAATGAGCTTGCCACCATGGAGTTCTCTATTTTCATAGGGACACTCTGTAATGAAATGGTGCTTATCTTAACAATTGAAGCAAGACCTCACTCGTTGAGTCCCATCATTGCCATAGCGAGACTTGGTCTTCTCCTCAACATATGCCTTGGCCTTGGGGGGATTCCTCCAAAACTTTTGCACGGTAAGAGCAATGATATCTTTGAGCATGGGATCATATTATTGATCCTTCAATGGAGCCAAATCCTCATGACACTCTTCTTCATACTCAACCTCCCTTGACGCAACCTTGGCCTTCAAAGCAACTGATGCCCCTTTGTGCATTCCTATGGCTCTAGAACGGTTGTCAAGAGCATTCTTGGTTTGCACTTGATAGGAGCACACCTCTTGCATAACTTGGGTCAAGGTCAAAGAAGCAAAGTCATGTCTTCCTTGAATGCTCTTTAAATCCAGGGCTCAAATGGCATGAGAGCAATCATGTACTTCCTCTTGATCCAAGCATCATCAATGTACTTGGCACCAACATTGGAGAATACGGTGGCAAGAGTCTTGAGCCTTCGGTACATGTCTTCATGGCTCCCTCCATCATGCATATAGAACCCTTTGGCCTCATTGCTCAAGGCATCATACCTATTCCTTTGCATGCTTTCATTACCCACAAACATGACGACAAGAGCGTCCCATGTTTCCTTGGCGGTGGAATATTGTTGAAGTTGAGGCATGTGGTTAGGACCCACGACTTGTTCAAGAATAGACAAGGCGGTGTAGTTAAGTTGAAAATCTACGGCTTCTCTTCTTGTAAAGTTCTTGGGGTCATGAGGCTTGTATCCATCACGAGTGACCCTCCAAAGTTCTATACAAGAAGAGTTCAAGTTATTTTCTATGTAATATTGCCATTCACGGAAAGAGTGTGCATCAATTTTAGGTGTATCTCCTCTAGGAATTATATGGGGATGTGGGACGGGAGGATCGGGATAGTAGCATCCTTCGACGACATGAAAATCTCCTTTTCCTTCCGAACCCTTATCGGTGTTGTTCTTAGCGGAAGCATCTTTAAGTGTTTCACCATCTTCCCCAACCTCGGCATCCTCCGGTGGTTCAACCGTATGGGATGTATTGGAGGTTGTCGGTTCCTTGGCTTTCATGAATTGCAACACGAGTGTTCGCAATTTGTCGATTTTTCTCTCCATGGATGAGGTCAATGAAATTTTCAACTCATTGAGATCATCCATCAAGACACTCGCCACGGAATCGGTGACATCCGGAACATCGGTCATAGTAAACTCTTAGACGGTTAAGCCCAAAACAAGAGTTGAGGCTCTGATACCAATTGAACGGACAGTGAGGGCACCTAGAGGGAGGGGGTGAATAGGTGCTACGATCAATTTTAATTTTTCTTCGAGTTTAGGCTTGACATAAAGGTAAATTCTCTAGATAATACAACTATGGTGAATTTACCTATATGACAACAACAAGCACAAATATTATACAAGCGCAAGTAAAGGGGAAGAGAACGAGGTAACCGATATGAAGCACGCTGAGACACGATGTAATCTCGAGTTCCTCCTTATTAAGGCAGTACGTCTCGTTGGACGGGTGTGAGCTCGCCACGAAGGTCTACTCAACGCCACAAAGGCCTCACCCTATTCTCCTATGAACCCAACCACAAAGGCCTAGTCCACCTTCCACTATTGACCCCCTTTGAGGCGGGAATCGAATCCTTTACAAACAACTTGGGGCACACACCCACAACCAAATTGGGGGCTCCCAACACCAAGAATCACCAAGAGTAGTAAGAGATCTAGGTTCTCCACAAATGGAAACCCTAGACTCGAATCCCTCAAGAATATGAGGGGAAATGAAGAACGGCTCGGTGAAGATGTAGATCGGGGTCTTCTCCTTCAATTATCCAAAGATCAACAAGTTTGGTGGGAGGGATTGGGAGTAAATGCAAATTTGGTGAGCTCAATAATGGACAAACTAGAGCTCAAGGAGGAAGAGGAGGGGTATTTATACCCCCTCCTCAATTCTAGCCGTTTGAGCTGGAAAAGAGGTACCGAAATATCCGGTCCAAGTTTGGACCGGAATATCCGGTCGGGATATTTCTCCAAATCTGAACGAACTCGTTGACTTCAACCGGATATTCCGACTGGGGCTGAATAATCCGGTATGAATAATCCAGTTAGCTTATGTCCCGCACAGGCACCTGAACCGGATATTCCTGTTGGCACGGAATAATCTGGTTCAAATAATCCGGTTGGCTTTTGTGAGTTGAGGCTTCAGTCCTTAGTCGATTTTTAGAAAAACTTCCTCAACTGGAATATCCGGTATGGTATGAATAATCCGGTACCAATATTTCGGCTCTTCTTTGTCCCGAACTGGACAGAAACCATCCTAACTGGAATATCCGGTTTCCCGAAATAATCCGGTTAGAATAATCCGGCTCCTCACTATCCCAAATATCTTAGCCCAATCTTCACCGATCTTTTTGGTGATCGATGTCGATGTTAAATATAACACCTTAACACTTAACACCTCGATAAAAAATGTACTTAGTATTGTTAACTAACACATAAAACACCAGGAAAACGAAATGCGCTTTCATCCTTCCCTGGACTTCTCTGGGGTTGTTGGGGAGTCTCCTTGGCGTTGCCATAGTGTTGTGTTACCGGTCATGGCTGGTATCTCTCGCTCCCTCCATGGTCATGATGGCCATGGTGCTTCACTTCATCAACTCGCCAGTGTGTCATCTTCGTCTTCCTCGAGCTCACGGGTACGTCCTCCTCACTCCTTCGCTCTGGTTCTGCTCTCTTGCCCTCTCCTCTCATACCTAGGTTTTACCCTGGTTCTTACTGGCTTAGGACTCTATTCTCTCTAGCTTAGTGAATGGCTACTAGAAATCTAGGGTTCTAGTTGTAGATGATCAATCTCTCTAGGATTTTCTATGGAGAATTTTTTAAGTCTCTACTCGGAATTTTCTAAATAACTGCATGTTAGCACTGATTTGTGTAGTCTACTAGTTGTCTTTAAGTGTTATCTAGCCTATGTGAATGATCTTGGATATATTTATGTGCATGAAACTCTCTGTAGTTGGGTCTGGCCCTTTATTGGATTTTTCTGCCAGTTAACATTTGTAATTTAACTGAGGTTTTTTGCATTGTATCTAGTGCAATCTAGTATTATCTCACTGTAGGTTACTTCAATGAACTAATAAAGAAAACGATGGCCTTTTTCCATTGAACCCTGCTTCTATTGAGGTGTTTTGTGCACCTCTTTTGTCAAAAGTGCAGGTGAATGGTGTAGGTCTTGTAATCTACATCATTTTGTGTAGGTTTGGTTGTCATGCATTCCTCTAGGATGCCTGCAAGTGTCCTAGTGTGTTAGATTAGGAAATCTTGAATGATTTCCTTTGCTTTCTAAACGAATGTTCTAGGATCAGAAATCATAGATGATTTCCTTTGATGTCCTACTTCTCTGCTCCTAATCTGTAATGTATCCATGTAATCTGATTTCCTATGAAGTTGTTGGTAATAAAATCTCACTCTCCTGTATCACATGCCTTGTGGAATTTTATAGTGAGTATAGGAACAATTTCAATTAGGAGATATGCATGATGAAGCCTATTGGGGATTGTACACATGCATATTTCCCTTTTGTAATGCTTTCATGTGCTCCTGCCACTCTCTAAGCCTAGCTATGACCATGACCTCTCCCGGTAGCTAGCTTAGTGTAAGATAATATAAGATAAGGTGCTACTAGCCCCTAAATTCCAATGACATGTAATGATTTACTTGGCTTGGCTAGATAGCATGGCCTTAAGAGTTCTCATGCCAATAACACTCCCAAAAATCATTTCTTCTCTCCATGATCATGCCAAGGATGGCTGCCAACCATATATGGCGCTAACCTGGCATATGCATGCTCTCCTCTCACTAAAATTCTCGAATTAACCTGTTGTGTGCAGTGTAGCTTGTTCTTCTCGATTTTGAGCAAAGCTTCTTCTTGTGGCTAGCCTGCTCCTCCTAGCTGCTTGACCTAGTTCCTAGTTCTAGAAATGGAACTATTGTGGGTGTGTGTTTATCTACAGTTGTGATGATGTGGTGATTTGTCCTTGGTCAACTGATAGGCCCTATTTATAGTGTTTTATAGTGATCTAGGGCATGACACCTAGATAACTGCATGTTGTGACTGTGTTGTTGTCTTGTGGGTCTTCTAGCCCTAGTTTCAACCTCCATAGTTGGTTGTTTCTTTCCTTGGTTGTCTCCATGTGATAATTGGATGTATATGTGGATGCTATGTATCTAGGGATAGAAATATCTTCCATGTTGCGTTGGGATGTACCTGTGTTGGACCTGGGTTTCCATTTAAACCTTATTCACTTTGTGATCCATGATGCAATTGTAGTTCTTGCAGGTGTTAGCCCTAGCGGCATTATTTCATTTTTACAGTAATTCTTTCATAAATATTTTCCTTGGATTTTTCTATTTTCCCAAAGGATAGTTGGTTGGGGTGTTTCTCTCATAACTTGGTTTCTCTAACTTGTTTACTATCCATGTTTGTTGTCCCTAGTACTGGTACTTGTCTAATTGTTGATGTGCAATGACTTTAGTCTCATGGTACTTGTGTTTTCTGTCTAAAAATCTCACTGTACCTCATCTGAAACTATGGTACTGTTGTGGTTCTAGTACTTGCACTTACTATGATGTTCCTCGCATATTTGACAATCCAATTTGATAGAATTTGCAATCTTGGCCTTCTGGTATTGATATTGGGCAATGTATCCTCACAATTTCCTTGAATTTGCATTCCAATGTTTGACTCAAACATCTAAGCTTCACTTGAATCTTCAGTTGTTTTCTAATATGAGTTTTTACTTGAACTTGATGTTTTCCTTGTCAAGTCAGCCACTAACTTGATCATCTTGATGTTGATTAAGATCCAAAGGTATCCAAAATCAAAATTCTTCACCTCTTGGGTGTTGGCAACATTCTAACCACTAACAAGTTCATATTTTGTGTTTGTGTGCAGGTTTTTCAAGATCTCGAACAAGTCTTGAAGAACTTGGATAGGTTTAGCTAGGTCACTAGGTAATTTTCTTCTATTTTTGTAATTTTCAATTTCATTCTAGTATTGTTGTATAGGATATATGAAATTAAATAAATTGATGTTTGATTTCCTCTCAAACTTTGTCCTTGTGCATTTTAGATCTTATTTTAATTATTTAAGTTTGTGAAGAATAATTTGTATGATATTCAAATTGAAATCTCAAATTTCAATTTCTTAAACAGTCTAGTGTTGGTTTAGAAAATATGACATTTGAAATGAACTCTAAGATAGAATATCAAAAACTAACTTAGGGCTTAAAAGACGACAACTCCGAAGAAAGAGAACCATGTCCCTGCTACGCCTTGATGGTGCCTTGACGGGGAGACTTCTTGATGATGATGAATTTTAAGTCCCCGGCAACGGCGCCAGAAATTCTTGATGCTATGGATGGCGTGTTGGGAACCCCAAGAGGAGGGTGTGATGAGTACAGCGGTAAGAATTTCCCTCAGTTAAGAACCAAGGTTATCAATCCAGTAGGAGAAAGAGGATCTTCGGAAGGTTGATGCCACTGACGGTGATGATGGCGTCTCACCGGTGTCAGCAACAATGCGGAATCTGCACACAACAAAACCAAAATACTTTGTCCCAACAGTACAGTGAGGTTGTCAATCTCACCGGTCTTGCTGAAAACAAAGATTAGACATATAGTGTGGAAAATGGTGTATACTTGCAGTAAGTAAAGAAAGCAGAGAATTGTAGTGGTTTGTTTAGCAGTGTAGGAAAATGGACCCGGCTTCATAGGTTCACTAGTGGTGTCTCTCCATAAAACATAGCATGCTGGGTGAACAAATTACAGCTCGGCAATTGACAAATAGAGGTTGCACCGTAGTGCACATTCATGACATGATGACTACTATGACATTTAGTGCGGGCATTACAATAATATACACAGACCGTAATCCAACCGCATCTATGACTAATAATCCACCCTCGGGTTATCATCCGAACCCCTTAGGTATTAAGTTTTACAAGCAACAGATAATCGCATTAAGCAATGTCTGTAATGTAAGCAATGATTGTGCACGTGGGCACTCATACGACTGTTTTCTCGCTAGTAGCAACAGCACATCCTCCCCGGTCACTTTTCTGTCACTCGAGCACAGGCGAAAAGGAGGCATGAACCCAACTATCGAGCATAAATACTCCCTCTTAGAGTCACTAGCAACTACTTGGCCAGAGCAACCACTAGCAACGGAAAGCATGCAAGATCACAAATAACATGTGCAATAAAGACTATAATCAACTTGCCATAAGTTCAATATTCATCGGATCCCAACAAACACAACACATAGAATTACATAAGAACAATCTCGATCATGTTAGGCAGCCCACGAGATATAAACATTGAGGCATAGGAGGAGAAGACAACCATCTAGCTACTGCTATGGACCCGTAGTCCAAGGATGAACTACTCACGCATCACTCCGAAGGCAGGCATGGTGATGAAGAGGCCTCCTGTGATGATCTCCTCTCCGGCAGGGTGCCGGGAGACAACTTCAGAACCCCCCTGACCTAGGGTTGACGACGACGGCGTCTGCGGAACTTCAGAACCCCCCTGATCAGGTACGTAGCGTTTTCCTTCGGAGGGGAATAAATAGGCGAAAGGGCGACGTCGGTGGGCCACCAGGGTGGCCTCACCACCCCCAGGCGCAGCCAAGGGGGGCCGAGCCTGGCTATGGTGAGGGCCCCCTGGTGCCCGTCTTCGACTCCTCTTTGGACTTCTGGATGTTTCTGGGGAAAATAGGAACTTCGTGATTCGTGGGGTCTGATTCCGAGATTATTTCTAGAACAATTTTTCTGAAATAAAAAACAACAGAAAACAAGGAACTGGCACTTGGCATCTTGTTAATAGGTTAGTCCCGGAAAACGTGTAAAAATGCTATAAAGAAGGGAGAAAACATGTAGCGATTGGCATAATATCAACATGGAACATCAGAAATTATAGATACGTTTGAGACGTATCAGTCCCCTCTCGACCAAGTGTACAAATTCTCTCCCCCTCCTTCGATAAATTGAGAAGTCTATCTCTTTGTAACACTTTGCACAAAAGAGCAAAAGAAATCTCAAAATAATAAAACAATGAAATGAAAAGATAAAAATCTTAAAACTACCCCTCTCGAATCTCTGAACTTCAGGGTCTAACACGCTACGCCTCTGTTTCTTTGCGTTGGATCTTCTGTGCTGAACGAGGCGGTAGTAGGATGAGGATGTGCCGATAACCGTTCGTGCGGTAGTTTGTTCGCCACGTAGCCACGATCAAGCGATGGTTCGTGGGTGGGTAGTTCAGCCGATAGCCTCCCCCTATAAGAGGAGGCGACGCCGTCGGGGTAGAGGTTCTACGCTCCCCTTCCATCTTCTTCTTCCTCCTTTGTTTCTTTATAGTTCTGGCGAACTTGCGCTTATCTTCTCCAGCGAACGTTGTGCCGCATGTCACGGGAGCTGGCATCTCCAGACCACCACCATCCCCGATGGCACAATCATAAACTGGTGGCGGAGATTGGGGGCTCGTGGCGGGGGGTCCATCCTCACCGCCAATAGGGTGGGAACTGGTAGCGGATAATCCAAATTATCCGGCATTCGTATTCAAAAAATTGAAAATGAAATAGGTAAATATCAGAATCCGAACAACATAGAAATGGAAATGGTAAATATCTGTATTCGTTTTTATAAATACAAAACAAATGTGGTATTGAATTTCTTCCGCGAGCTTCTGAACTTCTTCGACATGTAACCAGACAATCTTGGGGCGAACTTCGTCGCTACGATTTTCTACTTCGCGTCTCTGTGCAAAATCAACTTCGGCATCCGCCCTTCGCTGGGTCTCTTCTGCCGGTGGTACTAATTCTGCAGTCGCTATCAGGAGGGCGCCGACAGCCCGACGGTGGATTGTGGATGCGCAATCATCTACAGCCGGTCAGATAATTGGCTGCCAAAGCTCGAGCTCCCCAACACTGTCGAGGAGTGGCAAACGAGCTACTTCTACATCTGCAACAAGACGGAGATGGACCAGCTGAACCTCCCTCCCTTCTCCCTTGCCCTCACGTGGAAGACACCCTGGGGACTGAAGGTGCAGGCGGACGAGGCGAAAGTCGAGGGGAGGGGGTGTGCAGCCTGAAGGAGGTAGTGGACACGGGTCTCCGGCCCCGCGACATCATAGTGTTCTGGATGTCCCGCCGGATGATGCCTCTACAGGCCCGGCTGCACAGTATGTGTCATATGACTGGGCGGTTTGACCCCACCAGGCTGACCACCTATGCTCTCGACGATAACCAAGAAGCATGTGAAGGCCGTGTGGACCTATGGCCTGGAGCCTTTTGACCGCCAGCACCCGCCTCTCCTGGTAAGGCCTTTGGTTCTATGGTTGGTTCTCTTTCTTCTTCTTCTGGCGCGCTCTGTCTGACAGATGCCAGCCAGTCTACACAAGTCTTTGACGGGCAGAAACTGTCCACCTATGAGGACATGAAGGGCAGATTCGCGCCTGACCTTTCTCATGTGTGGTTTCTACGACCAACGATACTTCCACACCTGGATAGGCAGCCACATCCGGCCAAACAACCGCGACCGGCCACGTAGCCAGCGACGCACCCGCGGTGGATGCGGGCGAAGGAGGTGTCGCGCCGGCGGCCCGGGGTATGCCGCCCATTTTCCCAGGCTTGCAAGATTGGCCTGATGATGACATGGTCGTAGATGTTATCCAGATCCCTAACAATGATGTAGCCTCTGCGGAGTCCTCCTTAATCGTCTGCCCCAAGAGGGTGTGACCAAGGAGGCGGCCACCAAGCAGAAGCGGGGACACACTGTTGTAGTGTTCTCTCTATCCGGTTGGCCTTATTGTTTTTTCTTTTTTTATCTTTCTTCATGTCATTTCTTCTCTTAATGCGTAGGGAACCTCTGTCAGTGGACGGCAGCGGGCATGCAATGCCTCCTCCCCGCCCGCCACAAGACATAGTTCCACCTTCAGCGGCGGACACCCAAGCGGAGGGGTGTAGAAAACCAGGGGGTAGGCGGCCAGCGGACCTTCGTAGTTGGCCCTCAGCCGGAGGTCGAGGTGGTGGAGCCACCCGTAGTGGTGACGGAGACGATGGTTGTCAACGGAGGTGACCATGGCGCGGGTGGAGGCCCCGGGTCGGTCTTGGAGATGATAGTGGAGATGGTGGTGGAGCCAGTGGCCACCCAAGAGAAGTTGAAGGTGGGACAATTGACGGTGAAGGCGTCGAGTCTGGCCAAGGCCCAACAGACTGCCCTCAATATGGAGCGGGCTTTGGTCGCTAGCCGGACGCCGGCTGGAGATCTGACCAGGAAGCTGCGCGTCCCGCGGGCAGCCATCCCCTTTTCCCGGGTGCTGGAGCTGGACCTGGTGGACCATCTAGGAGAGTTTAGGCGGTTCTAGCCCACCGTCAAGGTGTGTATTTCTGTCTTCTCTCTTGTGTTGTTAGCTTGTTCTATTGTCGCTTATTTTACTCTTGGCATTTTGAGTCCCCATCCGCCAAGCGGATTCGGGAGTTCGAGCAGGAGCTGGACGCGACCAAGGGTAAGTGCTTGGGTGATTTTTCTTCCACTCTTTTGTTGTTCTATGCTGCAGATTTTTTTTAATAAATCCCTACGCAGTCCGCCAAGATCACTATGCAGATAACGGTACATGCCCATATATGCAAAGACCTAGATCATGACTCACTGGGAAGCAGATTCGATGTAGTTGTAGAAGAGGTATGAACAATCGTAGATCCTCACAACTAGGTCTTATTGCAAGAAGTTGCTAAGCTTCCTCCTTCAACAATCACACGTGTAATCGCTCTTATGGTGTGCCCGTCAGCTCTCCGCCGTCTAGGGCTCGATACAGACGAAGAGAGACAACCTTTTGGAGTTTCTAATTTGTAGCCCTAATCGACTACGATTAGAGCTATATGATCCTGGAAGCTTCTCAACAATGAGAGAGAACTAGTAACTAGAGTTTGGTCTAATCGGGAGAGGACACCTTAAAACACAATTAGAAGAAGCTCTAGTTCAATTAAAGGGGCTCTGAATAGACCCTCTAATTCTACTAGAGAGAGAGGCTTGAGAGCCAATTGTGTGTTTTGATTTGAGCCTTGGGGGTCCTTTTCTAGTTGGAGGGAAGGGGGACTTACCAAAGGGGAGGAGGAGTCCTAGTTCTGCTAAGAGGGGGGCTTACCAACTCCACCTCCTTTCCTTGTTATCCCTTTTCCCTTTTCTTTTCCTTTTTCCTTTGAAATAAAGATAGGAAAACACCGAAAGGTTTCTAGTGACATGATTGGAGGCCCTAGGGCCCACCTGCCAGCCCCACCAAGTGGTGCGGCCATAGGGGCAATTATGTCCCCCTCCGGCACCCCCCTTCTCGGTGTTTGCCCGAAACTCTTTCGGAAACCTATGAACCTAATAGCTAAAATCATCGACCTTATCTACTTATGTTATAAACATATTTATAACATCCCGAGACATCTCATTTACGCCGTTATCTCGCATATAAATTCTGCCTAAGACCGGCATAATTTCTCCCTTATAGTAACTTCCCCGAAACCTCTCCGATTGATACCGGATTTGTTTCAATGATATCATATCGACATCGAACATTCATAAAATAAACAAAAAAAATCTGTATTCTCTCAATTAAAGGATCACACGTCTTAAGAGCGTGACCCGTCAAGTCTCAATAACACAGAGACATGTTCGGGAACTTGCTGAACAATAACTAACAATGTGACCATGGATGCCCATGATGGCTCCTGTGTGTTCACAAAAAACAAGGGAACCTTATAAGTTACTCATTGCACTTATTCTCTTAACTTCACGATACCAACGATATCATGAAACGAGACTATGTGATCTGATCTGATCAAACTTTTGATCACAACACACGTAAAATTCGTTACCTATATCGTACTCTTTTCTCATCTATATCTCCGACGTCCTTGTGATAAATCACACTATGTTTGGACAGATGATTAGTTGACACCGGTGATACTAAGAGGGTCTAGAGCATGTATCTCTCTATCCTGTACAGAAGTTAAGTACTAGTATTGAACAACCTCAGTTCCATTACACTTTCTAGATTATACCCAGACATCACCATTATGATCCTCAATTACGACAAGACGTTTGATGACATAGAAAGTATAATTTTTATCGTCCGGTCACTAGATATTATCATAGTATAGGAATCATAGTTAATGACAACTTCATATGTACTTTGCTAAATACATTACAATTGTTTAGTCTCTTTTAGAAGATCATATACTTGGGTTAGTTCAGTACTATTGTTATCCTAACAATAAAATATTATGTTTTTCTAGACTTTAATCAATTCCATGATAAGGAAAATACGATCATATCACAAACCATAAGCTTATCTTAGAGACAAGATTAAGAACTCTTGTTTTTTTATGTCTTCACAGCCGCACACTTATTTTCTTTTGAAAACTCACTTTTCAAGTGCTATAGCGGTTGTAGCATGATAACATAAACTTAATTCTAAACTTGGAGATAGAATAATAACTGAATATTATTATCTCTAGGACATATCGCCAACATGTTTGTTTTCTCTCTCTCTCTCGATATTTTGTTAATCTTCTTTTGCTTGTTCGTAGCGGCGAACGTTGAGTTGCCAGGCCTCCGCCTAGCCACCTCGCAGTCGGAGGCGCGCTAGCAGGATGTGGAGTGTCTGAAAAAAGTGGTGAAAAGGCTTGAGGAATCAAACTCCCAGCCAAACTCAGTTCAACGAGGTGGTGCAGCGACGAAATGCCTTGCCCGAGGTGGTGAAGAAGATGAATAAGACCCTTGACCAGTAGAAGGGGTTGCTGGCCAAAAACGGCCAGGATATTGAGGGACTGCAGTGAAAAGTCACCTGCCTGACCATCGCCAACGCCAATCTCCAGGGCCAGCTCAACCAGATTGACGTGATGTCCAAAGTAATTTTCTTGACTTGTCTTTCTTATGCTCGTTTCTTTGGCTTGTGGCCTGGCGGTGCTTATCCGGCTGTAGGTTACTACCCAACCCTTGTTGAGGAGACTGAGAAGAGCATCCTTATTGACATGGACATCCCCCCTCCCCCCCCCCCCCCCCCCACACACACACAACAACCGCAATGTCTGGATGCTGGACGACGGTGGAGCAGAGGGTGGCCCAACTTGGCGAGGAATCTCGCATACTGCACCAGGCGGCTAGTAGGATCTTCGAGTATATCTGGCCCCACGACATCTCCTCTGTCGTGATGAGAAGATGGCCTAAGTCTCGCCGCCTAAGAGGGGGAGCAGCGGCGATGGAAAGATTGCGACGAGTTTAGAAACGGTGATGGGAAGATTGCCCGATGTTGTCTATGGACCATATAGAGAGGGAGCAACGACGATGTGAAGACCGCGGCGAGTTTAGGATCGGTGATGGGAAGATGGCGTGATCTTGTCTACGGGGAGAGGGTGAATTTTATAGCTTGGCGGGAAGTGGTAGGAAGGAGAGGACGCGTCGGCACACGTGTCCCGTTGGAGTTAATGCCGACGACACGTCATGTCCGCGCTGGCCCTGACGCCGCTTGGGCTCCGGGAAGGCTGCATCCCGCGTAAATGATGGGCATGCACATCGGCGAACTGCCGTCCCGTCACCTGGTGGACAGTCGCGTCTTGTTGCGTGGGTGGAACGACCTCATGCACAACGCCTTTAACCGCATTGGTCGCGGCTTAGGTCTATGACGAGCAGGCCTCTCCTGTCGGGTGGGCTGATCGGACAATGTCTGACGTCCCAGACAGACCTCCAAGGTTGACAAACAGGTTGAGGGTACCGGACATAAATTTGATGAACGGACTGTCGTGGTGGTATCACGGCAGATGCCATGGGATGGCTAATGTTTGGGGCCGATGGACGCTGGAGGTGCTCGGGGAGGGATCACACGGCGAGTAGCCGCGTGTGGGAAGTCACAAGCACTGCAAACAACAAGATCTTACCCAGGTTCAGGGCCCTCGTGTTGAGGTAACACCCCTACTCCTGCCTTTCTCTCTATATGTGTGTTACTGAGTAGCCACAGTACAAATCAGGCCTTCAGCCGAGTAGCCACTCTAGCTCTCAAGTTCTCTCTTAGTGTTGCCTCTAGTGTTACCTCTGGAATGTGTGGCGAGTGCGGCGAACCTCTCACAGGAGGAGGCAGGGCACCTTATATACTGGTGCCCAGCCGAATAGAATAAGACTAAAAGGTACAGCTGATAGGACAGGAGCACTGCAGAACAGAGGACGCTTCCGGCTTCTCGCTGACGCGGGCGCCGTAAGTCGTCGCGCCGTTCGGAGATGGGACCTGTCCACCCTTGTCAGTGAGATAGGGTAGGCCCCTAGCCCTGTCCTCCCCTCTGCCAGTGACAGGACTTGACAGGCGCCTACCGCACTGTAGCCACGCCGTAGCGCGGATAATCACGCGCTCCGTAAGTTGAACCGCACGCTGGTACGGACGCAGGATACGCGGGATCCCTTGTCCAAACGGCTCCATTTACTTCTCACCCTAGTAGGAACTCACTCCCTCTACTCGGACCAACTTCTTTACTCTAATAACCATAACTTGCTTGATTTCTCCTCTTGGCCATTGGTGGGTACGGCTGGATAGAAACCTATCGGGTAGCGAGTACCGGGTAGCCATCTACCCGGTCAAACAGCACTTTTGACCTTGCCTTTAGCACAGGCCTTACCCCTACTCGGGGGTAACCCCCCGACATTAGTCCCCGAAGCTGGTAGAGTCCTGCGAACTTGTTCACTGGGCCCTGCCAGCTTAAGACAACCCTTCTCTTCATGACTGAAAGGGGCCGAGTAGCTCCTCCACACGGCCCTTCAATTCTTGCTTGTATCTCTGCTTCTCCGAATAGCAGTATTCTTCCTCTGTGACGCCGAGTAAAATGACTTAGCGAAATCTCAAAACACAATCCCGCTCAAACGGTGCGAATACACCTCTGCGTGTCGCTACGGGGCACGTGTCACACCCCTGTGCCCCCGATGCCTCGGTGCCTGGAGTACAGCAGGCCACGCGCCAATAACTGCACCCCTGGCCCACTAGCCTGTTAAGTCACTTCAACCGCAATCAAATGCCCACGATCTCGACGTGGGATTAACTGCGCTCGTTACGCGCGCGATATGCGCTGTGTGCGTTTCTAACCGGTGCGCAGCCCACGCCGCACGATCTCCGCGCACGATCTATCCCGATTAATCCGTTGGTAACGGCAACTCGAGGGGAGAGGTAAATACCCCCTCGACGCCCCCTTCTTCTCTTTCCAGCCATTTCCAATCTCACGCCCCCTCGCCTCTCCGCCGGGGTCGAGCACGCCGCCACCGCAAATCCTTGCTGCGCCGCTGCTCCACGCGCCACCGGAAAGACAGAGAGCAACTCCTCCACTCAATCCGCCACTCCAATCTCCCACACACCTTTCCGCCTCCATGGCTCGCGGAGAAGATGATGTCGCCGCCCGCGCCGGATGGGAGGGATCGGAGGTCACGGCGGAGGACTGCCAGTGGCTAGTCAACACCCGCCGCGTCCCTCCCGGCGTGAGGTGCAGGCAGCCAGGAAGCGAGATCATCCCCACGCCAGAGAAGGACGAATTCGTCGTCTTCCTCACGCACTTCAAGCGCGGATTTGGCCTCCCAATTTCTGACTTTTTCTCCGAGTTCCTCAAGAATTTCGGCCTCCAGCCACATCACCTTCCCCCCAACGCCATGGTCATGCTTTCCATCCATGCCGTGGTCTGTGAAGCTTTTCTCGGCGTCTACCCAACCATCGACTCCTGGGCTCGCTACTTCTTCTTCCGCAAGCAAAGCATCCCCAACCCTGGGCACACCGAGAGAGCCCGTGCGATGACGCAGACGAGATGCGCCATGATGCTGCAACGCACCACTGGCCATCACCCGCGCGTCAAGGGGCTGGAGACGGTGCGCAAGTGGCAGCGCAGCTTCCTCTACGTCAAGAATGTCGCCACCGAAGAGGGGAAGCCAATCCAGGACCAGATAGGGCTCCCGAAGTGGAAGAACGCGAGGCCAACCCAACAGAACTGGGGCTACAACCCCAAGAACAACATCGAGGATGTTGTCCAGATCGAGCAGCGCCTCGCTGAGTTGCAGGAAGAGGGATTCTGCCGAGATGATCCCATCGCGTGCTGGATCTCACGCCGAGTGATCCCGCTCCTGTGTCGCTCCCACAAGATGTGCTATATGGGAGGAAGCCGGGACTGCACAAGGACCACCACCTTCAAGCTCAGCACTGCCGATGTGGCCATCTGGGCGAGATCCATCATGCAGACAACGCTCTCCGACACATGGCAGTATGGCTTCATGCCGTACAGTCGCCTCAAGAGAATCGAACAGATTAGCCTTCTGTGCTTTGTTTCTGCACTCTGATACCGAGTAGATGGCTTCTCATCTTCATATGCTTAGTCTTTGCATGCTGCACCGAGTAGAACATCATGAATAACTTGCTGGCCTTATATGCTTTGTGTTTGCACGCCATGCCGAATAGAAATCCTTAGCTGCATATGCTTTGTGTTTGCATGTTATTCCGAGTAGGACCCCATAGCTTAATATGCTTTGTGTTTGCATGTTATTCCGAGTAGAACCCCTTAGCTTAGTATGCTTTGTGTTTGCATGCTATTCCGAGTGGAACCTCTTAGCTTAATATGCTTTGTGTTTGCACGCTATTCCGAGTAGAGCCCCTTAGCTTAATATGCTTTGTGTTTGCATGCTATTCCGAGTAGAGCCCCTTAGCTGAGAACTCAACTTACTTGTGCCATCTGTTTGCCTCTACAGCACATCGATCGCCAGGGAGAGGAAGATGTCGAGGTCTTCGAGGGCAATTGGTCAGAAGACCGAGAAGAAGATGACGAGACCGCCTACGACACCCAGGACACCCTCTGCATCCCTCACACCCATCAGCCTGGTAAGCACCAAGTTGACGCGTCTATCCAGGACTGGTCCGAGGATGACGAAGGTGACCAAGTTCACCTCTCTGACCGCGAGTAGTGCACTATGATTTTCTTTTCTGTTTCTCAATTCCTTTTCTCTTCTACTCTGCAGAGGATCCGGAGCTGAACGATGATGACGAGGAGCCCATCGATGTCCAACCTCTATCTGTGGCTGCGCCCACAACTCGGAAGAGGATGGGCAGTGGTGCCCAAGAACCTGCTGCCAAGAAGACCAAGAAGACGGAGAAGAAGAAGACCACCACCGCCAGAAGACAACCCCCCACCACTAAAGGGTGAGTCACTCTGTTCGAGTACCACTTTGTTGCTGTTTCTCTCTCTGCTTTTCTCCTTCTCCATTTCTGAACCATTCTCTCTTCCAGCGCCCCTCTGGACGCTGATGCCGCCGCAGCCCCCACTCGGACCAAGAGGAAGGCTGTTATGGACCTCGAGAAGCTCGTTTAGCTCTCCGAGGATGAGGATGAGCCAGTCCAGCGGGACGGGACGTGTGCGTCCTCCCCCGTCAAGCTAGAAGAAGACGCTGGTGCCGAGAACACAGGCGCCGGTGAAGAAGATCTAACCACCGAGCAGCAGGAGCCTGACGCGCAGCAGACCGCGCATGATACTACTCGTGACGAGATGCCCCCCTCTCCCCCAGCTGCAACAGCTGGGGAACACAATGAAGAAGACCCTCCAGCAACACGATAGCGCCGCCTTGGAGCGGCAAGACAACACCACCGAGCAACAGGATACACAAGCTGCAGCTCAAGATGACCCCGCGACCAGGCCGCGGGTAGAAGAAACAGTAGACACAACACCTGATCCCGCTGCCGAGCAGCGGGTAGAGAAGACAGTGGTGGAGCCGGTCCTCCAGAGCCAAGCGCAGCCAGACGCTGCGCAGGGTAGCCGGCCCCCTGTGCCGCCTACCCAGCAGGCGACTCCACCGACTACGCCAAGCCCTCCACCAAAACAGAGTACCTCCAAGACCACTTCTCAGCAACAGCCTCCATCCGCTTCACGCCAAGTGCCTCCGTCCGTTTCTCGGACGGACCTTGTGCCCAGCCCCAAGAAGATCAACAAGCCTGAAGCGGCGCCTACTCGGAAGAATCCAGCGCGCAAGGCTGCACAGGGTGGAGATCTGATGCCACCACCCAAGCCACCGCTTGTGCCAGCCGGGAAGCCGGCAGCAAAGAGCAAACAGCTAACCCTCAGCGGGCCCACCTCTAGCAGCAAGATGGCTGCTCCTGGATCTGCTGGCCCTGGCGAAGGGTCGAGTGCCGGAGATGCCGTCCACGCACAAGCCAGCTGGCCGCAATACCTGCTTGAGGCGTCCAAGCAGTATGAGATTTCACTGTCCAAAGGCGAGAAGAAGCTTTCTGCCTTGAAGGGAGGCCAGGCCAAGGCTGTGGACGCCAAGTCCAGAGGCAAGGAAGCAAAACCAGCCCCTGAGTTCCACTCGCGCGAGGCCGACGAGGACGAGATCCAGTCAGAAGGCCTGACCGCGGTCCTGGACCGGGTAGCCTTCGTGGACAAGGTTTGGGAGAGCGACGCCCATGGCGTCCCTCAATGGAATGGCTTCATGCTGGGTCCAGTTGATCATTACCGGGTTGACTGGAACAAGGCCGACATCGGCGCTGTTCCCATGACTATCGCTTCCCCCACATGCACACTGGCTGGGAAGCTGTTCTACCTCCGCAAAGCCGCTGAGGACGCTGAACAAACATATGCTGTAAGTGTTCTCTCTTTTCTTGCTTTTTCCGAGTTGCCATTTCTCTGTTCTCTTCTCTTCTTTTCTTTTCCTCTTAGTCACTTTACCTCTTAGCCATTCCCCAGTCCCCGAGATTCGGGCCGAGTAGACGGTTACTCAACCGAGTTGCCGTCTTCTCGGGCCAAATCTTCCAAAATTCTCTAACTCCTTTTCTTCTCTTCCACAGAATAGCCTTCTCAAGAGATCAAAGGTGTTCCGCCGGCTGCTCTGGAACCATCGCATGGCCAAGGACCGCATCGCGGCTCTTGAAGCCAAACGAAAAGATGATGCCGCGATGGAGCAGGCGGCGCTGGACCGCGCTCTCCAACTCTCTGAGATAGAAGGTAAGCTTTTAGCTATTCGGTTTGTGCGTTTTGTGTTTATGCCCGCGTTTGCTTTCTGCTATAACCCCGTTTACTCTGCAGGCAAATTCAAGGAACTGAAGGAGCAGCATGAACACTGCCACGTCTTCTCTTCCTCTGCCGAAAGGAAAATCAAGCATCTGGAAGGTGAGTTGCTGGCCACTCTGCACTTGTGCTTCTTCCTTTACTTGGTTACTCTGCTAATACTTCTGTTCTCTTTGTAGAAGAATACAAGAAATTCCGGGAGCAGCATCTTAACTGCCTGATGCCTGCCGAGGTGCAACAGCAGCTGGCCACCCGAGACGCGGAGCTCCAGAAGGAACGCGACACAGAGCGCGCCGAGTTCGAAGAAATGCAGGTGAAGCTAAAATCGGCTCTTGAGGATGCTCTCGAACAGGCTGCCGAGACGGACAAGGTCAAGACAGCTGCCAAGGCCGAAGAGAAGGCGCTTGAGATGGAGATCTCGGTGTTGAAGAAGCACAACGAGCAGCTCATCCTCCAAATCTCCGACGCACGCCGCATCGAAGATAGGCATATTGCCGATGAGGAGGACTGGAAGATAAAGCGGGACGCGCTGCTGGTTGATCTCAAACGTAAGTTTCCTCTTCTCTGCATCTGTCTGTTTCTCTTCTCATCCCTTCTACCTGGTTTCATCTCTTCTCTGCCTCCATTTCTAAGTCTTGTTGGTTTCTCTTTCAGATATCTTCCCTGATCTTCGCGCCGCTAGCACGCCTGCTCTGGAGAAGGCCCAGCAACTCCGAGCTGCATCCGGGATGCCCATTGACAGCAAGTCCACTGTCAACGACAATCTTCTGAGCATCAAGACCCAACTCCGCCAACTCAAGGGCCTGGGCACCAGCATGGTGTCCACATCGTACAAACTCCATGATCTGTTCTGGCCGGATCAATCTGCGCCAGACAGCTTCACCGTGCTCGCCGAGAAGCTGGACGGCGTGAAGGCCGAGTTGAAGAAATGGCGCGCCTCTGCAGCTCGGGCAGGAGCTGACGAGCTTCTCCATTTCGTCACAAGCTGGTACGAGAACCTCAACCTTGACAGGATTCTCGAGATGCGCGAAGATTCCAAGTGGACCAAGGATCCCGACTGCGTCGCACGCCGGAAGAAAGTGGCCTACGAGATTGCGTCTTATGCCGACACCGCCAACTACATCGACGGCCTGCCCGAACCAGACACCGAGCCTGAGGACGAGGACGAAGATGAAGGGGACGATGACGATGACGCCGAGTCGGAGGGCTTGAGCGTGTTTGAGGAAGAAGGCACCGATGGATCCGCCGAGAAGGGGAAGGCCAAGGTTGACAATGAATCCGAGAAGCCGCAACCCAACGCCAAGGAGGCCACCATCACCACCGAGATGGTGATCAACCAGGCGGCTCCCGAGCTGGGCGCAACTGGCGTCTTCCCGATGCCCAGCTTCCAATCTGCTGCGTCCACCTCAGCCACGGATCCCATCTCGGTTGCCACTGCAACCTCAGAGCCAGCTGCCAACGCCAACACTGAAGCTGATGCTGACAGCGCCAAGGCAGATGTTTATGCCGAGAAAGCTGAAGCTGACAACACTGCTGCGGACAACACCGATGCTGCCTCAAAGTGACTCCTGCAAAAACTTATCCTCTAGAACTTTTATCAGATCCCCGGGATGCCGGGTGCAAATGTATCCAAACTATTAAGTCTTTGTTGCTACTCAGTTTTATCTTTGTTGAAGTTCTTAGCAACTCTGGCTCAATGCCGGGTTGCGTTAATATGCAAGTCCCCGAGTTGCATTTTTTATCCACTCTTCCTTTTTATCTCAGCTCTTACCTGCAACTTGTTGCTTTTTTGGTAGTCGAGTCACAAGAGTTCAAAGTTGGAGTTTCAAATACTTAGCCACTTAGAAAAATCATAGTAACGCTGCCCACCACTTAGCCGAAAAAGAAAAAACAGTAAAAAACACTCTATTCGGTTGCCACACGCTTCCTTTCCTTTGAAATTTTTCATGTGTTCATTGACCCTTTGGCTTGTTCTCTGGCTTGCCATGCAGCCGGGTTGCGGACAGCAACAGAGTCGCAGAGTGTCCGGTGAGTTTAAACACACTACTTTGTATGCTTTTGAAATTCTAAGTGGTTCAACCGAATAGACAAAGTAAAACAGAGTAAACACAAGGAACAATTTGGACGAGGGCAGTCCCCGAGTTCAATTTCAGATTGCCGAATAGGAGTTTAACTCGGATAAGAAGATACATACACAGTTTGCTCATGAGTGAAAACGTCGGAGTAGAGCTACATTCTAAGGGCGCTTGGATTCCTCTCCAGCCCTATCCGGCCTGTTCTTCTGGGGTGGCTGTACGTCAACTAGATAGTAGGCATCATTGTGCAAGGCCTTGCTCACAATGAAAGGCCCTTCCCACGGAGGGGAAAGCTTGTGCATCCTGGTTGTGCGCTGCACGAGCCTAAGCACCATGTCTCCTTCTCGGAAAACCCTTGGGTTTACTTTCCGGCTGTGATAACACCTCAAGTTTTGTTGGTAAACTGCTGAACGTGACAGAGTTAGCTCTCTTGCTTCTTCTAGCAGGTCAACGTCATTTTCTCGAGATTCTCTAGCCTCTGCCTCAGTGTAGAGCGTTACACGGGCGAGTCATGCTCTAGGTCAGTGGGCAACACGGCCTCAGCTCCATATACCAGGAAGAATGGTGTGTAGCCGGTTGACCGGTTACGGGTAGTCCTTAGACTCCACAACACCGCTGGCAACTCGTCTAGCCAACACCCAGGTGTTCTCAGCAGCGGCTCAATCAGCCTTGGCTTTATGCCGGATAGCACCATTCCATTTGCTCTTTCAACTTGCCCATTGGAGGCGGGATGCACAACAGATGCAACATCTAGCCGAATGCGCTTATCTCTGCAGAACCTCGCAAAAGCACCCTCAGCAAAGTTTGTGCCATTGTCCGTGATAATGCTGTGTGGGTAGCCATACCTCAGGATCACATCCTTCAGAAAACTCAAGGAGTGGCTCCATCACACTTCCGAATAGGCTTCACCTTAATCCACTTTGTGAACTTGTCAACCATGACCAAGATGTGAGTCATGTTTCCTCTAGCCGGCTTGAAAGGACCCACCATATCCAAGCACCAAACAGCAAATGGCCAAGTAATGGGAATGGTCTTCAACTCGGAAGCTTGCATATGAATCTTTCTTGCAAATCTTTGGCAGCCATTGCACTTTCTCACTATATCTCCAGCTTGGTTCAAGGCAGTGAGCCAAAAGAAGCCATGCCGAAAAGCCTTGTTGACCAGAGCCCGAGAAGAGGCGTGATGCCCGCATTCTCCTTGATGTATCTCCACCAGAATTTCCTCTCCTTCCTCTGGCTCTACACAGCGCTGCAACACACCAGTAGGACTTCTTTTATGCAGCACATCTCTGAAGATTTTATAGCCCTTGGATCTTCTCTGAATTTGCCTCGAGGTAACCTCATCACTTGGCAAGGTGCCGTCCTTTAGAAAGGATAATATGGGCAGAGCCCAACTCGGTGTCTCCCGGATGGGAAACACTGGTTCGTCCAGTTCCATTGGATCAGCCACCACCTCTTCTTCTTCTGAGTTGGAGACGAGTCCCCGAGCACTCGGCAAGGACCCCCTCAATGAATGCGACAGTCCCTGAGTTAGGAGGGGCAGTCCTCGAGTTAGGAGGGACAGTCCCCGGGTTGCAGGTGTCAGTCCCCGGGATGGAGACGGCAGTCCCCGGGTTCTCTTTTGCAACCTCCCAGTCAATCTCCATGGGAACAGCTTCCTCGCCGGGCAGAGAAGGAACGAATATGGATTCCGAGTTGGGGGATGGCTTGATAGATGGCTTTCTCAAATGCTCCAAAGCAATCCCAGCCGGGATGTACTGCCGAGAAGACCCCAACTTGGACAGCTCATCAGCTGCCTCATTCTCTGCTCGGTGTATGTGTTTGAACTCGCATCCTTCAAAGAATCCAGTCATGGTTTGCACCAGAAACCGATATGACGCCATGTTGGCATCCAGAGCATCCCAGGTGCCTGATACTTGCTGCACCACCAGATCCGAGTCGCCATAGCAGATGATGCGCTGCACGCCAACCTCCTTGGCTACCTTCAAGCCATGTACCACGGCCTCGTACTCTGCTATATTGTTGGATGCCTTGAAATGGATCTGCAGCACATACTTGAGTTGATCTCGCTTGGGTGACGTGAGAACCACGCCAGCACCAAGGCCTTCCTTCACTTTGGAGCCATCAAAATGCATCTTCCAGTAGTTGGCTACCGGAGAAGGAGGCTCATACTGCACCTCAGCCCAATCCACCAGGAAATCTGCTAGGATCTGTGACTTGATGACTTCTCTTCTCGCATACGCAGGAGCGTACGCGGCCAGCTCAATCGCCCACTTGGCTACTCTGCCACTTGCCTCCTTGTTGCCCATGATGTCCGAGATGGGAGCAGAACTCACCACTGTGATGGGATGCTCTTGGAAATAGTGCTTCAGCTTCTTGGCGCCCAGGTACACGCCGTAAGTCATCTTCTGGTAATGCGGGTAGTTCTGCTTGGAGCTGGACAACACCTCACTAAGATAGTATACTGGCCGCTGCACAGTCTTGCCTTCCTCTTCTCTCTCCACCACAATCACAACACTGACCACTCGGTTAGTCGCAGCAATGTACAACAGCATTGGCTCTTTGGGTAGCGGACTAGCCAAGATGGGAGCGCTACCCAGCATGGCCTTCAATTCCTTGAATGCTACATAAGCTTGCGGTGTCCAGACAAACTTGTCGCTCTTCTTCATCAATTGACACAGAGGCAAGGCCTTCTCGCCCATTCTGCCCAGGAAGCGGCTCAGAGAAGCCAAGCAACCAGTGAACTTTTGCACATCCTTAAGTGATCTCGGCAAAGACATGCTCTCTATAGCTTTTATCTTTGAAGGATTGGACTCAATGCCTCGACTGGATACCAAGAAGCCGAGTAGCTTGCCAGTCGGGACGCCAAAGGTGCATTTTGTCGGATTCAGCTTCATCTTGTACTTGCGCAAGTTGGCAAATGTTTCCTCAATGTCACTAAGCAGAGTATGTGTTTTATTCGTTTTGATGACAATGTCATCTACGTACACCTGCACATTTTTGCCAATTTGATCATGCAAGCATTTCTGCATGCATCTCTGATAGGTAGCCCCAGCATTCCGCAACCCAAAGCACATGACACGATAGCAATAAGCCACGTACGGGGTAATAAAGGCAGTCTTTATTTGATCAGCAGGGTTGAGAGCTATCTGATGAAAACCAGAGTAGGCATCTATGAAAGACAAAAGCTCACAACCAGCAGTGGAATTGATCACCTGATCTATGCGGGGTAGCGGAAAGGGATCCTTGGGGCAGGCCTTGTTCAGGTCGGTGTAGTCCACGCACATACGCCATGCGGTATCAGCCTTGGGGTCCTCCTTCTTCTTCTCAACCATAACCGGGTTGGCTAGCCAGTCCGGATGCAAAACCTCCATGATAAAGTTGCTTATCAGCAACTTGGTGATCTGATCACCAATAGCTTTCCTCCTCTCATCACCAAAGCGGCGCATCGCCTGCTTCACTGGCTTGGCATCATGCCACACGTGTAGAGAGTGCTCAACCAACTCCCTCGGGACACCCGGAAAATCCTCATTGGACCAGGCAAAGACGTCCCGATTCTCACGGAGGAAGTGGATGAGCCCGCTTTCCTATTTCTCTCCCAACCCGGCGCCAATGATGGAAACATAGTCTGGGAACTCAGGATCAACCTGGACCTTCTTTGTCTCCTGGGACGCCTGGAACGCAGTCCCATACTGGGAACTCGGCATGCCAGGCGCACCACCTTGTGCTGCTTGCGCCATAGCCACCACCTCATACATCTTCTTCTTCTCGGCAGCAATGACCATGGATTCCGCCAGTTGAGAACCAGCAGAGGCACACTCCAAAGACCTCTTGTAATCACCCGAGATGGTGATGACTCCATTGGGACCAGGGATCTTCATCTTCAAGTATGCAGCATGGGTTGAAGCCATGAACTTGCTGAGAGCAGGCCTACCGAGTAGGGCATGGTATGGGCTCTGATGATCAACTACCTCGAACGCCAAGCTCTCAGTGCGGCAGTTCTCCCTGGTACCGAATAGGACGTCTATCCAGACTCGGCCGATTGGAGAGCAAAACACTCCCGGCACAATGCCATGGAAAGTGGTCCTACTGGGTAGCAACATGTTCTCGGCCATCCCGAGCTTCTCGAGTGTGTCTCTGTACAAAATGTTGATGCTGCTGCCGTTGTCGATCAGGACCTTGCTGAACCTGACATTCTTATGAGTACCCAAGAAGGTGGGATCCACCACCAAAGCATAGCTACCCGGGTTGGGCATCACCCTAGGATGATCAGCTCTGGACCACGTGATCTCTTGGTTGCACCAGTGCAGGTAGTGAGGCACAGCAGGGATCACAGCATTGACCTCCATCGCACGCCTGTGCAGCGACTGCTTGTCGACGGGCTCAGAGGTGAAGATCATGTAGCTCTCGTGGTGTTCCTGGTACTGGTTGCGGTCTCCACCACCATTGTTGCTGTTGTTGTTGTTGCCTTGGTTGTTGTTGTTGTTGTTGTTGCGGGTGTAGAAGTTGCGGTTGCGGTCATTGTTGTTGTAGTTGCGGTAGCCGTCGTTGTTGAAGTAGCGGTTGTCTCCTAAAGCCACCTGGTTCACATTCTCTCTTCTTGGAAAAGCTGCAGGCCTGGGAGCAGGTGCCCGAATAGGCTGCACATTGGCATTCGCAGCTGGCAGAGGGGGAGGAGGGGGCAGGCCCTCATTCTTGATCTGCTCCCACCAGCTGCACTGCTGAGTAGTGTGGTTGGCTGGCCTATCCGGATGCCGAGTATGGAAGCTGCAAGGCCCATCTCTCATGCTCCCAAAGACAAAGTTCGGAGCCGGATCCGAGTTGCCGCTACCCTGCTAGGGAGCATTGTACGGCTTCTTGATGCCTTGGCCCTGATTCTGGTTTTGCCCGTACTGGGCTCCAGCAGTTTTTTGCCTTTGGCTACCCCCAGTAGCCGTAGTCACAACATTCACCTCCTCGGGATCATACCGAGTATCAATCCGGTCACCTCTGCGCTTGTTGCGGAAATCATTGCGCTTGTTGCTGTTGTAGTTCCTTCTCGGCTCAGGAGAGTCCATCAGAGGCTGAGTTGGGTCACCGAGTGCATACATGTCCGCGATCTTGATGGTCTCAGCAAGAGTAATCGGCATCTCGCGTTGTAACTTCTTCCACAACATGCTACCATGCCTGCAGCCCTGCGCAAACCAAGTAATGGCCTGGACCTCATTCACACCTTCACAAGTGTTCCTCAAGGTGCTCCACCGAGTAAGATACTCGCGGTCGGTCTCATCTTCCCGCTGCTTGCAAGCGGACAACTGCTGCGGCCTATTCGGCCTCTTGTAGGTGCTGGTGAAGTTGCTGATGAAGGCCTCCGACAAGTCTAGCCAGCAATTGATACTGTCCTTGGGCAGGTTGTTGAGCCAAGTCCGAGCTGGACCCTCAAGCATCTGCGGAACATACCGCACAGCCCATCTCCGGTTGCCGCCTGCAATGTGCACGGCTGTGACATAGTCACTCAACCAATCTTCTGGCTTGGTGCTTCCATTGTAGCACTTGGTCCCCCTGGCCAACTGAAAGTGGTTCACGGACGACTCATTCATGATACGAGGGCCAAAGCACTCTGGGCCAGGCGGCCCCTTGTTCTCGAGTTGCGCGGATAGATTAATCCGGTCCAGTTTGTACCTTGCATCACTGGGCTCCAACATGCGGTCACCCAAACGGTCAGCAACATTTCTTGGGTCATCATAGCCGGCTAGCCCCATCGCCGAGTAGCCATCATCATATCTGTTCTCCTGTACAACAGCGGGTTGCACCACCGGTTTGGCTGCTGGCGCAGCCGCACGCGGCTGTGCTGCAGCAGGCTGTTGCGTCCTCTGCCGAGTAGGCTAAGCAGCGGGACGCCGAGAAGGTCCCTCATTGCCTCCATCTTGCCTCTTACTGTGAGCTTTATGGGCTTGATAGCCTGCTCCTGCAGAGTTGTGTTTTTGACCGGACTCTCGCGGCACAGCGTGCTGTTTTGCAGCGAGAACCGGGTCGTACACCTGCATCTGTCTACTCTTCCCAGAGTGCACACTCTGGTCCCTCTCGCGGTTGGGAAGCGGTGATGACGCCTGGTCATGAGATCCTGCTGCACGCGAGTGCACAATCTGAGAAGCACCAGCACCCGGATTGGCTTTCCGGAACTCCTCATTCTGCCTAGCAGCTTCTAGCACTAACTCATTGAGCCTCTCCTGCTGCCTAGCGCGCGCGTCGCCGGCAAGGTTTGGCAACTCAGCAGCTACAGCCTCTGCGGCTCTATGTGTTTTGGCGGGGGTACTGTATCTGGGCCTAGTAGCAGTGTTTACAGTGGCAGACTGGCTAGGAGCCTCACCAACTACTGTCATCTCGGCGCCGAAGTTGCGACGAGTTGCGGCTAGCTTGCTAGACTTCCTAACGACAGGAATAAAGCCGTGGGCCTTATTGTACTCGTTCTGGTCTAGGCTAAGCTCGAGCCTAACCTTCTCCAGCTCCAGGTGCTCAGCGAGCAGCGCCTGACGCTGCTGGTCGAGCTGCGCCCTCATGGTCCTGAGCTCAAGCTCGGTGGGAGGCGGCATGCCCATCCGCACGGCGGATGCCGGTATCGTCGGTGTTGTGGAAAGAGGCATGTTCGAGTCCTTCTCGTAGGGCTTGTGGACCCTCTGGCCAGCACTCGGGCCAGCAGGTTCCTCGATGACTCCTGCGGCAGCAGCCGCGCCCTTCCCGGCATCGATAGCCGGGCCGGTCACCATCACCTCCGCGATGTCCGCAGAGCAGCCAGTTGGCCTTCCGCGGGCAGCGAGCACAGCAGGAGGATCTTCCGCGACCAACACCTCCTCTGGGAACTCGCGGACGACGGTGGTGGCGACGTAGACGAGGTGCTAGCCGAAGGAGAGCACAGAGCCGCCTGCCGGCATGGGCCTACCACCGAAATCTCCGGCGTTGTCGGTGACGAAGTCGAAGGAGCCGAATCTGTGGACAAGGCCACAGACCATGCGCTCCCCAGTAGCAGAAATGAGTCCCGTCCGAACATGGACTCCAGCCAGCGCCGCTGGTAGCCCCACGGTGGGCGCCAACTGTCGTGGTGGTATCACGGCAGGTGCCATGGGATGGCTAATGTTTGGGGCCGATGGACGCTGGAGGTGCTCGGGGAGGGATCACACGGCGAGTAGCCGCGTGTGGGAAGTCACAAGCACTGCAAACAACAAGATCTTACCCAGATTCAGGGCCCTCGTGTGGAGGTAACACCCCTACTCCTGCCTTTCTCTCTATATGTGTGTTACCGAGTAGCCACAGTACAAATCAGGCCTTCAGCCGAGTAGCCACTCTAGCTCTCAAGTTCTCTCTTAGTGTTGCCTCTAGTGTTACCTCTGGAATGTGTGGCGAGTGCGGCGAACCTCTCACAGGAGGAGGCATGGCACCTTATATACTGGTGCCCAGCTGAATAAAATAAGACTAAAAGGTACAGCTGATAGGACATGAGCACTGCAGAACAGAGCACGCTTCCGGCTTCTCGCTGACGCGGGCGCCGTAAGTCGTCGCGCCGTTCGGAGATGTGACCTGTCCACCCTTGTCAGTGAGATAGGGTAGACCCCTAGCCCTGTCCTGTCCCCTCTGCCAGTGACAGGACTTGACAGACACCTACCGGACTGTAGCCACGCCGTAGCGCGGATAATCACGCGCTCCGTAAGTTGAACCGCACGCTGGTACGGACGCAGGATACACGGGATCCCTTATCAGAACGGCTCCATTGACTTCTGGACCGAGTAGGAACTCACTCACTCTATTCGGATCAACTTCTTTACTCGGATAACCATAACTTGCTTGATTTCTCCTCTTGGCCATTGGTGGGTACGGCCGGATAGAAACCTATCGGGTAGCCATCTACCCGGTCAAACAACACCTTTGACCTTGCCTTTAGCACAGGACTTACCCCTACTGGGGGTAACCCCCGACACGGACCGTTTTGAGGGTACCACTGCGGACGGTTTTTTATACGAACCCCAATAAACTGCTGAAGGGTCTTTTTGGCCACCTATGGAGATGGTCCTACTCTTTTAAAGTACCTCATAGCAACCACACGGCCAGAATCGAGATTTACTACTCACCGTTTCAAAATAATTGTCTCAAAGTTCTTGAGACGGAGATACTACCTCCGAAGAATCCCACGAAGAGCGCATGCCCATACCGAAAACAAAACAATTAGAAAAGGAACCGGACAAAGGGGGCAAGCCAGCGACCAGGCTGCGTGCGCCACGTGCCCGCCCCGCCCTTCCGACGTGGCGCGGCGGCCGTTCGCGCTCTCCGCTCAAAATCCTAAAACGCCGCCGATTCGCAGAGTTGCAGACGGAGAGAGAAAAGGAAAGAAACCGGGACCAAATCGAAGCACAAAACCAGGGCAGCCCCGAACGCACGTGCGTGCTCCTTCCCCCCTCTCCGTCTCTTCCTCCTCCTCCCCTTGCTATCGCATAATCCCAAGGTAAAATCTCCTATATAATCGCATCGCTCTCCGTCCGTCGCGTTCGTTCCGCTTCGATTCCGAAGCGCAACAGAAATAAAAAAGATCGCCCCTTTTCGAGCTTTTCTTCCCTTCTTTCTTTTCTCTCCGTTGGAGGATTGGTTAGAAGCCGGCTTATCGGCCAGCTCGTCCTCCTCCGCGCGTGCGTGCGCGTGTGCGGGCGGCGCATGTGAACAAGCATACATGGGCGCGTTCCTCGTTTCCTTTTCTCTTCCCGGACTTGCTCTGCTCCAGATTGGATCTGCTCCCCCTCACGCCATGTATCCGAGCTCCGGTAGGTTTCCGACACGGCGGAGGCACTGCCATAAGATCAGCTATTAAGACCGAAGCAAGAAATTGGGATTGGGCTCTGGCTCTCGAGGCAATTTGCGCCAGACACGCGCTTGCCTGCCGTCATTGCCGCCTGTCTAATCTCCGGCCATCGCGTCCCGACGGCGACGACGACCACGACGATGAAGTACGTGTCCGGGCCCTACTTCGAGCCGGACTTCGACCCGGTCCTCGACGGCTTCGGCACCCCAGGGTACGTGTACGCATTGCCTATAGCTCCATTGTTCCTGCGTGATTATCCTCTGCGGGCGCTCTGGATCGAATTTCTTATCAGCGCCCGCGCGTGACTGCAGGGTTGTCATCGACAATGAGACGCGCGAGGACTGCACACTCGTGAAGGTTTGTTGGTCATCTCTTCTCTTCCGATGAGAAGAACGGAGCAATAAGTGTTCTTGAATTCCGATTTCCATGCGCTTATTTTGTGGTTTCAAATCTTTTTCTTCTGTTCCTAGGTTGATAGCGTGAACCGGGACGGCGTGCTGCTGGAGATGGTGCAGCTGCTCACCGATCTCGACCTCGTCATCTCCAAGTCCTACATCTCCTCGGACGGCGGCTGGCTCATGGACGGCAAGACCTTATTTCCTTATTTGTTTTCCTTTTCTAGATTTGATCATTAATTAATCGGTGCCATCACTTGCCAATTCTTGCGGAAACAAACAAAAATTGTTGACAAGAATATTTATTTATGTCAATCAATAGTGACGCAGAAATTTCCAATTTTGTTCTCACGGTTGGTTGGTTTGGTTTGGTTTGGCATGCAGTGTTCCACGTGACGGACCAGATCGGGCGCAAGCTCACGGACCCGTCGCTCCCGGAGTTCATCCAGCGGGCGCTCGTGCCGTTCCACCGCCCGGGCAACGGCCCGTCGCCCAGGTTCACCACGTGCCTCGGCAACGTGGTCGGGCCGGGCGGCCCCGACGTGTCGGACTGCGCCTCCCTCGAGTTCACGGTGCACGACCGCCCGGGCCTCCTGTCCTCCATCACGCAGGTGCTCGTCGACCAGGGCTGCCACGTCGCGTCCGGCCAGGCCTGGACGCACAGGGGCCGCGCCGCCGGGGTGCTCTACGTGACGACGACCTCCGACGCGGCGGCGCTGCACCCGAGCCGCTGGGCGCGCATCGAGCGGCTGGTGAACGCCGTGGTGGACGCGCGCGAGAATGTGTCGGGCGAGCGGCACTGGGTGTGCATGTCGGCGCCCGTGCAGGGCCGCGTCCACACGGAGCGGCGGCTGCACCAGCTGATGAACGACGACCGGGACTACGAGCACGGGCCGGCCCCGACGCCCGTCGACGAGGACCACTTCAGCATGGGCGACAGGGCGGCCACCACGGCCCTGTCGGCGCTTAGAGCTCGCGTCATGGAGACGCGAGTCACCATCGACAACTGGGAGGAGAGGGGCTACGCCATCGTCAAGATGACGAGCAGGGACCGCCCCAGGCTGCTTTTCGACACCGTCTGCGCGCTCACCGACTTGCAGTACGTCGTCTTCCACGCCACCGTCGGATCCCAGGGCCCCCTCGCCATTCAGGTACGCACGACAGGATACCATTGCCAGTAGTCCAGTACCAGTGTCTCTGTCTGTGACTGACATTGTTGTGCCCGTGGACGCAGGAATACTACATCCGGCACAAGGACGGGCGCACGGTGGACAGCAACTCGGAGCGGCAGAAGGTGTCCCGGTGCCTCGTCGCGGCGGTGGAGCGGAGGGCGTCTCATGTCAGTCTCCAGCCATTTCTCTCCGTTCAATTCAATCAATGCGTGTCTTTTTGCTGAGTAAGCGATACTGAGACGGCATGACAATGTCCTGCAGGGAGCCAAGGTGGAGGTGCGCGCCGCCGACCGGTCGGGGCTGCTGTCGGACTTCACCAGGATACTCCGGGAGCACGGCATGTCGCTGCTGAGGGCAGAGCTCAAGAGGCACAAGGACGAGGCCATCGGGACCTTCTTCCTTGTCACGGACTCGGGCGGCCAGGTGCGCCCCGAGGCGCTGTGGGCGGTGCGGACGAGGGTCGGCGAGATGGGCATCTCCCTCGACGTCATCAAGGAAGCGCCTGGCTGGCCGCCGGTGAAGAAGACGAGCGTGCCGGCGACGTCCCCTGCAGCAGCAGGAGGACATGATCAGGAAAGGGCGAGATCGTCCCTGGGGAGCCTCCTGTGGTCGCATCTTGGGAAGCTCTCGAATAACTTTGGCTACATCAGGTCTTAGGAAACTTGTTAGCCAGGCCAATTGATTCACCAGTTGCATTGAAATGCAGTGCCTTCTTGGTTATAAGGTGGTGTCAGAAAGCAATTTTGTACATATACAAGTACAGTATGTCTGTCATTGCAAATACAATTCTCGTTACCATCATTTTTCTCGCTATTCTTCTATACTTAGTGCGCAATACTTGAAGAATCAACCAATGAATGAAACCTTTTATCACCACCGTGACTGGTAACATAACGAATGCTTTTATGTACACAAGATTACCAATAAAATTACAACCCTCACGACACCCCCACTCTATGACCATTTGGATCAAACAGGGCAGCTTAAAGCACAAAACAAAACCGCTCCCTTTTCATTGTACAACTTCCATTCTATTGACAAACAAACCGTTTCAACCAGTTTTTTCAGGTCGAAGTTGGCCTGGAATTTAGATCACTTTGTGTCATCATCATCCTCCAAATCACTGAATGACACATCTTCCTCATCGCCAATGAGAATGGTGGTGTGCCCAGCAAGATCCATCTCCTCATCAAACCAGTCATCATCCACATCGTCATCATATGTTTCTTGCAAATCGTTGGAGGCCTTGGTATCGGCTTCGGTCAGCTGCTCCTTTATGACCGATTTGTCCACTACCGCAACTTCAGTTACCTGGATAGCATGCTTCTCAACCTCTAAATCTGTTATGGGGATGACAGAAGCTGCATGATGTCGCACGGATGGGAATGCCTCCGTGATGTCTTTGGAGGTGTCGTCTTCTGAATGTGTCCCATAATCCTCTTTATGACGCATTCCATAATCTTCTTTATGACGACGCAACTGCTCTGTTTCATGCTTTGACTGGTGTTGCAGAAGCATTGCTCTAGCTTCCACAATCTGCAAGAACCAAAACCCGGGCTTAGCTTTCTGCTGGGACTTGTGTTGTCTTGCATCATTCCCAAAACATATTATGAAATGGTAGCACAAACGACAATACCAACCAGGACATCTAATCTGTATCCCTCCTTTTGGTGCACTTCGATGATGAGGTTAGCTAGATGCAAATGTAGAATTTACCTTTTATTATAATGCATGCTTTATGCTGTTGATTTAGTTATTCTGTAAACTAATTTATTTTATTTTTGGAATCTCTTGATACCAGAACACATGGGGTGCATTGAGAGGATACGGATATGTACCCACTATCAACCAAATGAGAAAGACGATTTCAGTTACTTAGATTATTAATATGTTATATTTGTAACAACCTTAAGATTAAGATCACGGCCAGCTAAATGACATTATTGCATCTCAGCTGGCGAAGGTTGTGGAAGGAAAAGGCAAAAGCAACTTGAAGAAGAAAGTGCCTACTTCAGATTTCAGATTCTTTCTGCAGATATTGCCAGTGCTTCGTTGGCGTTTTTGTTAAATTACCAAAGAAACTCACAAAAAAATTATCACGCAACTATAATACGATGCATATTACATATCAACCAAGAGGCTTGCTATATGCAACAGGATCCATAAGAACCCTCTGGGCTAAGTACTACGCTAACAGAAGCTCTGATTAGTGGACAGACATTTAGTTCAAGACAATCTAAAAAAAACTAGCTACTGTTTGACATTTAGCAAGAATCCATACAAGAACCATAACTGTTACGGGGTAGAGTCTGACTTGCTTGAATTTGCAGTGAAGGACCAAGGAACACTTCAATTTCTCAACACTTAAGAAAATTAATACATACCAGATAATTATCATACCAAGGGATAGAATAAAAATTCATAGATCTGGATGTAGCCTACAGTGTAGAAATTCTAACCCTAGCTACATAGATGTAAATTGTTCATTCTTGATTATATCAATTCTTGATTATAATCCAACTGTGGCTGCCCGAGGGCACATTTGACCGATTGCCACGTTTTGCCAAAAATTCGTGCCGAATGTGTTACGAGCCACAATTTTGTGGCGAGCTAGTTGCTGGCCATAGTGTGACAAGAGTTGGCAAGAAATTATATCTATGATTAGGGGTGCAGTGCTATGAAAGTAATGGTCTGCGACAAGTTTGAGATAAAATTAACACTGGCCTAAGAAGTAAAGCCTCGCTAACTCATGTACGGCAAATATAACCAACAGCCCATTAATTAACCCACTACCCTAATATCATACATAAAACCAGGAGCCTAGGACTCTCCAGACATATGGTACAAGTCATAAAGTTGGGACCTCATTAGCTGACCATAATGGCGTACGACTATATCCTTCTGCAGCTTCAGATAAAATAGTATCGCCGATCTTAACAATTAAATATCAGTGCATTCTGACCTAAATGCTATGGCACCGCTCAGCATGTAAATTATCTTTTTAAAATGCCCGGTATGCAAATACATATGTGAGCAAAAGAAAAAGGAAATTGCAAGATCACTTAATCATTTTAGGGATCCAGTCAACATCGAGTAACTGTTTAGTCTGGCCACTGTTTGAGATACGGATAAATATAACAACAACAACAAAGCCTTTCAGTCCCAAACAAGTTGGGGTAGGTATACCAATAAATACTAATGCCAAATATAAAATCACTACTTTCTTCTTCCATTTTCTGGACTCTAAAACAATTGAGATTCCAAACAAAGAATAAAGTTTACTGTATTAAAAAAAGCCGAGCAACTTACCTGTGGTGTGGAAAGAAGTTCAGCATCATGCTTGTTCAGTCTAGGATGTAACAGAACAAAATAAATTTTCCAAAAGCATCCTTCGGTCATATGGATTGGGCAAAGTTCAATCCGCAAAGCAGATAATGTGGGAGCGAGGTGCTCGATAGCCAAGGCATGCTCCTGCTGAGTATTAGACATGTCAAAACCTGCAGGTTAAGATTATGATAAGGTCAATCAAATACATTCACGCGTGCAAACCGATAATAGTGTGGTGCAATTGATACATTACTTGTGTTGGAATAGCATATGAATAGTTTCACATCAAAGATCAAACACATCAAGTTAACACATGCCTTTGCCTCAGCACTATGTTACTGTTGCAATAGCAGTCAAAATTGCAAAAGAAATTGCAGAAAATTAAATATTGGGTGAAACCCAAAATAAGATTCATATTCAATAGGCATGGATGGATAATTTGTGACACTGGTAATGTTGTCAAAAGCAACTGCATTTGTCCTCAGTAATCACAATACCAATTAGCATATACCAATGGTGAACTTGAGAACTTCAGCAAGAGCTGATCAACCATTAAGACACGAAAACAAAAAAATGAAAGGAAAATAACTAAAATATATTGCATAGATGGCACAATTCACCTAAACTCAAGCCTCCATGGTCATACGAATACAGAAATATATCTACTGCAGGCTGGGGGGAAATGTATTGTACTAATTCAGAAGCAATAGCCAGGTGTGAGGGGTGAAGAAATTACATGAGAATGGGCCATCGGACTCCTCTTCGTCAGGGAGCAGCGGAAAGTCAAGCCAGGTCTCTGGGTGCCTGGCAATGTTTGCGGCGAATGTGAGCACCTCGTCGGTGATACCAATCACATCCCACTCCTCCTCCACCTCCTCCTCTTGCCTTACCATCGCATCATCCAACCCGGGGCCATCCTCATGCGACGCCTCGCCGTCGTCGACCTGATGTCTGACCCTAGGCTCCCACTCATGTCTGGCCTCGTCGTCTCCCACCCCGAGCCGTACCCTCTCCTCCCACTCGCGCCTCACCTCGTCGACCGTGCCTCGCCTCATCCTCACCATCCTCCCTATTTATTAACCTCACATCATCGACCCGCTCGTTGTTGTTGGCCGCTTCCAGCAATTCCTCCTCTTCCCCGTCTTCGGGAGCGAAGAAATTGGAAGCGATGGTAGAGAACCCGGACACGGCCTTGTGTCTCGAGATCCGCGAGATCCCGGTCCTGAACCTCCCGCTGATCTCGGAGAAGTCGTTCCGGATCCCGGCAATCTCAGGCGGGGTGTTCGTGGCGGTGGATTGACTCCCCACGGACGATGGCGAGGGCGAGGGCGAGGCCTCCCCGGGCGGGGGCGCGAGGAAGTTGGCGACGCCCCAAAGTTGGCGGGACAGGGTCTTGGATAGCTCGGTGAGGTCCTCCTTGACACCCTCCGTTGCGGCTGAATGAAGCTGGTGGGGAAGCGGTGGCGGCGGCGGGATGCGCGGAGAGGGGGAGGAGGCAGAAGCCGCTGCGAGGAGGGCGTCAGGGTCATCTTCGGCCCCTGAATCGTCCGGGATGTTGAGGGTTGTGGCTATGGAGCGGGCGAGCCATGACATCTCCGGCGATCGCCGGCTGCGAGGGTGGGGAGAGGAGAGGGGGAACGATGGGCGGGTGGGTTGAGTCGGGTCGGTTCGATCAGAAGCCCTCTTTCGGGTTCGTGTCTGTTTGAAATGGACGGGCTCGGACAAGGGACAGAGACGTCTGGCTTGCTGGAGTTGCCACTGGGCCCGCCCGTTGCTGATTGGATCCGCGGCGTCCAATTGAGGCCTCCTTTAATACACATAGGAATGTGAAAAATCACAAAAATAACCTCGGGAATAAACTTCAGCAAAGAATGAACTTAAAACTAAAAAAAAATCTGTTTCTAACCCTTTCGAGTAGCGCCCGCAGCGCCGGCGCGGTCCTCAATATGGCAACGCCCTGGCACGCGGTGCGGTGGCTTAGAGGGCAGCGTCCTGCGAGTCGGCGCGGTGCCTGTGCCCCCAGCAGTAAAACCGGCCGGTCACAACAGACGTTAGCGGAACAGACGGTTAGTCACCTCTAGGCGTCCACGTCTAGAGCCCTATCCACGTCCGTACCCCTTAGGAAGCTGAGCACGTCCAAGGACACGAACATCATCACTGAACCAACACGAAGACAGTGACCATGGCAGCTGAGTGGCGCAACATCTAACAGGACGCCCTGAGGCTCGAGCTCGCCTGAGGCTTTCTCCCACTCCCAACAACCCTATCCCTCACGCCGACGCTAGGTGTCTCCTGCACTGCACGTCCTTGCACACGGCCATGTCGGTCGGCGCGTCATCACCAGTCGCCGCAGCGGCATTGCTGTAGCACAGGCCGGGGTTGTCCCAGGAAGCGAACATGCTGCCCATCTATTGGTAGAACCCGGCCGGGAACTGCAGCGCCCTTGTCTGGTTGTTGCCGTTCAGGTACATCGTGCCGATGCTTGGCATCGCGGCGAGCTTGTCCGGAACGGCGCCCGAGAGCCAGGAACCGCAGCCTGGGCATCGTCGCCATGGATTCTGGGATGCTCCCAACCAGCCCGACATTGGACAGGTCCAGCGTGGCGAGGCCCGCCCTCTTCTCTCAGCCGGACGCCCGGACCGCATCATGCCCTTGAGAGTTGAGTCCACCTAGCGACGGAGGCAGAGACCCGGTTAGATAGTTCTTGCTCATGTCCATGATCAGCAGCTTGTCGTGGAGGTCGTTACCTAGCGTTGCCGGCACCGGTCCTGACAGCCCGTTCCCGGACAGCACGAGCCGCCGGAGATTTGCCAGTCCGCCGAGCTCGGTCGGCACGGCTCCGGTGAGCTTGTTGTCGACGAGGACCAGGGGCTACCGGCCTGCCAGTCGGCCGAGGGACGCCGGGATGGCCAGTGTGCCCACTGTTCCTCGAGCTCGCCCTGCGGCGGCTCCGGTGAGCTTGTTGTCGACGAGGACCAGGGGCTACGGGCCTGCCAGTCGACCGAGGGACGCCAGGATGGCCAGTGTGCCCACCGTTCCTCGAGCTCGTCCTGCGGCGGCTCCGGCACGCCCGGGCCGGTGACGAGCACTGCCTTGCCATGCTGGGCGGCGAGGTAGCGGACGTAGGAGCACCGGCTCGAGCTCGCCCTAGGTAGTAGTGGTTGATGTTTGTTGTGAGTTTTACAGCTGACCTCTCAGGGGGCACCGCGCCGACGCGCAGGGCGCTGCCCTCTCAGGCACCGCCCCGCGTGCCAGGCCGTTGCCATACTGAGGACCGCGCCGGGCGCTAACCAAAAGGGTTAGTTCCAAAAATAGTTTAGCTTTGGGTTCATTTTGTGCTGAAGTTTGGCCCTAAGGTCATTTTTGTGTTTTTTCACCATAGGAATTGCGTAGGATTGGGTTGTCCCATCAAGTGGGATCCTATGGCCATGGGAACGAGAAAGAGGATTTTTTCATGAGGTCTAAGCTCATGTTCATTTTCCTGTAAAAATACACTACCAAGTTTCTATAGGAAAAATTCCTACAGGTTACATTCATGTGAATCAAACACTTTTGAAAGAAAAACAAATCCATAGGGTCTAAATCCTACAACGTTTCTTAGCAAATCCTATGAATCAAAGGAGGTCTGAGTTTTTTTTTTTTTGCGGATGAAGGGGACAACATTAACCAAGCATCTTACAGATAAGCCCAGAAACAAAGAGAAAATACAACAAGGTCCTTCTGAGCTCTAGCGCCATCTTCGTCACGCAACACGTTCCGCTGGCGGAACCCTCCGCCACTCCTCCACTGAACCTTGGGCTCGGAGGAGCCCTCAGACGACCGGGAAGTCGACGGCACTCGCATCCGAGCGCCTCCATTCCGCACCACGAACAACACCAACTTGGTCAACACCATCATCTTCACCAAGAACTTCCAACTCCGGCTCCGCCACCACGAACACCGGCCTGAGGGAAAGCGCACCGCAGTTCCGAGAAGACGCGAACACGCGGGGGACGACAGATCTTCCGCGAGTCTCCACCGGAGCACCCAGAGCAGAGGAGAGGAGCGCCGCCCACAAAAGCTTCTCCGACCACGCCACCGCCTCCACAGCGCCGCCGACAAGCAACCTACACTATGTACACGCCGGGATATGTCGATTCCCCAACCTCCCGCCGCCGGAGAGGAATCGAGCAGATCACCGACGGCGAGATGGTTGTTGCGGGGGGGGGGGGGGTGAACAAATCGCCTTACACTGTATATGGGGAAAGGAAATAGGTCCAAGCTCTCTCTAGGGACATGAACAAGTGTGTCCAATTGAGAATCTAGGACAATTGTCAGCAAACTTACTGGTATTACACTAACACTATGCTTAACTTCCATTTCGATATTTATTTATTCTTGAGAATCTAATATCCGATTTTTATTACACCAAGGTTAGGAGAAATACAATTATCCCTCCATTACTTCGAACTTTTTCTGAAAAGCCAAACCATTTTTATGTTTGACTGTGATTATATAAAGAAAAATATCGTATTTATATCACCAAATTAGTAGCATTAGATTCATGACAAAATATAGTTCACCATATACCTATTTGGTTTCACAAACATTGATGTATTTTTTATAACCTTGGCAAAACTTTAATATACTTTGACTTTCCAATAAAGCTGGAAATATACTCTTTCACTAACGCGGGCACTAGGAAGTAAAAGAGAGAGATGCGAGCATCTACTCGAGTTGTTGGGCAAATATTGAGCAACTCAATCCATCATATTGAACTTGTTTTAGCTTTTGCAGCACAAATAAAGCAAACATGGATGCTCAAATTTGGAAGTGATGCCTTTCGTTTAGTCCCATCTCGCACAACGAGAACATGTGGGAGAGGCAAAGGCACGCTGCGCTATATATAGCAACTTTGGGTGCCAATGCAAAGCATGCATTTCTTGGCCTTTTAGCTAAGATCAAGTATAGTATGAGTTGATATGTGCACCTTATATCCACAATGATATCAAATTTATTCTTTATAGGTGGGTCCATAATAGTACCTTGCAACTTGGTTCATAATGCATTGCTTAGGGCTAATAACTGATACTTAGGTCTAGCACACCCTTACCAAATCAAAACAATATTTTTATAAATTATAAACCTACTTATTTAGAAATAAGATCTTATGTTTAGTTTTAGCAGCATATTTGGACCGGATGTAAAATGGCACGAGGGAACCTTATTAGAGGTTATGTTAAAATGAATATTCGAAATTGAATACCAGGACCACAAAATGGCCTAGAGTAAAAATATGGTTTAGGCATACACTATAAACCATGACAGTTTGTGCTACTAGGAGTTGCGGTAACCTAGCACACCACTGCATGTGTAGTGTGCAAGTCGTTGACATAATACTCACATAAAGATTTATCCGTGAATATTACATCCCTCGGAGTGGTACAACAGAAACATAGTAGGTCTAAACAAAGCTATAGGATACAAACTTTCATTACAAAATCTCGAGAATCTCTTTGATGAATCAAATAAGATATCATGCAAATGAAACATCAGAAGAATCAAATTGAAGCTCCAAGATGGAGAAGAACTCTAGCTCGGAACATAATCCACTATGGCCGATGTCAGCCCTAATCTATGGCTTGTGAGAATCTAAGTCCAGGACTGGACTCCACCTAAAACTTGCTAGCTTCTCCTCTACCAGCATTGTTGATGACGTCTCTTCATCTGTTAAGTAGTATAAGACTTCTCCTAGCTTCATGAGGTAGTGATGGCTTCCCGATGAAGACATCCTTAAGCGCTTCAATTCTAAACAGGGGGTTAAACGGAAAGAATGAGTAACGAGCATTACTCAACAAGTTCATGATATACAGTAGGTAGTTTGATGCACTAACTACAACTTTAGACTCAAAAGAGTCATAAGCTAATGCAAGTTTTTTGAAAATCTTTCTTCAAGAGGCTGCTTTTAATTTACAAAACTATGCCCGCCCAATCTTCACAGGGCTAGAACTTCATGGAGTCGTCTTTCCATCGGTGTTCGCAGCTCCTTCCCGGAACAGGGGTAACATGTCACATCCTTTTACACTCTATAGAGGTGCGTTACTTTACCCATTGGCGATCAAGATCATGTTGCACAACCAGGTGTACATTCCTATCCACTCCAACTCAAGTGTGGGGCCCGGTTGTTGATCCAAACCAAACCATGCTTCTCCGCATAACACATGCCCACACATTTCTGCCACGCAGGTTTAACCACTGATTCTACCCCTCACGATAGATATCTGGGCGCTCCGGGCAGACCATCATAGACCCAGAGTCCGTGGGAATCAAGGGATCCCACCCATGTGTATGGAGTCTCGCAAGACCTACAGCGTACGGCTCTGGCAGCCCATTGACATGTGAACGGGAAAATATCACAACTGGCTTACTCGCCCCATACAAGACCCATGGTTAACGCGATATTTACGGCGAAAGAATCTTGACGGCATTTGTTGTTAATTCCTAGGTAATACTTTCCCATGCAGATGGAACCTTCCTTTGACCTATTCATCTTACCATGGCTCCATCCGCCCACCAAACAGAACACTACCACTCAAGTAGTCATTCAATTAGTCATATTATTATAAAAGTAGGATCATGCATTCTTTTGAGAATAGGTGGTAGTACGATAGATTTTTTGCAAATAGTTCTTTAGGTAATACTAAAGAGGATATGAGAAAATGATGAACTTGCTTGAGATAGAGATAATAACAATAATCCATATCTTCGGGGTTTGAGGGTTGCGTGGAAATCCCGATATTTGAAACATAGCAAAGTAGTCCAAGTAACAACTACTGAAAACACTGGCAAGATGTGTCGCACCCTGGTTTCTAGAGGATACTCATCGCACGAACTGGATAGCAGGTGCTTGGATTATGGGGCATACCTGCTCCCACGTCCCAGCTTCCTGGTAGGCCTGCGCTTATGCGCGACAACACAAGCCCTGCTTCCACCGTCGAAGTAAACTATCCGCTAGGAACCTAAGGCACTAGTGTCGACGTACTTCATAACAAGCACGCACTGTACGTCAACAGCTTTGAACAAAAGGAAATCACAGAATGTCTCTAAGACACAAAAGAATGAAATAAGTTTGCAAATAGCCTTCACTAAGGCAGAGATAGCAAAACACTCATACAGAGGACACATGTCCCAACATATCATTCATTACATCAGCGGAAGCAAACAACGGTGTCTGGGTACAGACAAAACCAAAAGGCTTACGAAGCCGGGGAAAATAAAGAAGACGAAGCCCATCCACGTAGTTCCTGGATCCTGCCCGAGGTCCAGCTATCTACTCGTCTGCAGTCTCGTCAAACTCCACGAAGTAGCCATCCTGGTGATCCTCGTAGTCGTAGTCGAAGTCTGCGTAAACCACAGCCCCAACGGGGTCAGTACATCCAAGTACTGGCAAGCAAGACTCACATTTCATCAAGGAGTTACTCGTCAACACAAGCCGGGATGCTTGGGTTCAACGGAAGAAGATAGGTATTATAAAAGCTGCAGCGGGCTGCTCTAACCAACTACAGAAGATACTACTAGTTCCGGCTAACAGAAAAGATAAGATCGAGGAATTGTAACCAACTGAAAGATAACTTCAAACAAACCCATCCTGGATCTCGCCCCTTATCCGAAGAAGCAATCCGAGGATAACTCACACCGTTATAATAAGGTGAATCACGTTATTGTGTGAATAACCTATTACTAGTCAAGTTATTAATCAGTGGGTGAAACATGATTGATCATTATGTTGAAGTTGTCCTGAGTACTTGTTAGCCAGTACTTTCACCAAGTAATCCATAACCGCGGAAAACACGGCTTCTCGAGAAGATTTACCCTGCAGGGGTGCACCATAGTAACCGTACATGCATGAATAACCCGCCAGATGGGAAATCACCCCACCAAGCGGGGTACTCAACACAACCAACCCTTTTTCGCATCAAGCCCAAAGCACCGCGTGCTGTGCGTGCGCGGCTAATCGAGCCCCACGAAGAAAAGGGGACCCTCATAGCACTGGAAGACCACGCCGCCCTAAATGCCGACTACAAAAGTTCCACCCTGGCGCCAAGGGTTCGTACCTGCATATGATGCAGCAAATGGAACACCCGAACTAGTACGGCGATTTGGACGAGATGCGAATCGAGTCAGTTGAGGGGGGCGCCCATACTCGCTTCCCACATGCGGGTAGTGCGCTCATCATGGATCAGTATACAAGACCCTTTTCCTAATTAGGGGGTCGACACTAGCAGGCCTCAAAACCACAAAGGGCCTCCTGCCGGTGCCTTATCATCAAATTATTATTAACAGTAGCATTAACAGGATTGATTGATTAATATTCGAGCCCCCGAAACGGTAACAAGTAATAATAGAACGATAGTAAACGAAGTAACCGACAACAGGCTCGAGCGAAAGCAACCCTAAGCATGCTAGAATAGAACAGGCACAAACAAAGGCTGTAGGTATGGAGGTGAGGCAATATCATGGCTCAAGGTAGCATGTGATGGGTTCGGAGAACAAGCATCGATTCATAGGGCTAGCAGAAATAGACAAAAGGATAGTATCGACAACAAGTGTGGAAGAGAACTCGATGATTCATGTGAGTGATAACTTGCCTGCAAACCCAGTAGCCTGGTACTGAGCTGAAAATCCTTAGAAGGGGTACCGTACGTCTCGTCGGTCTCAACGTCGTCGTCTAAAGCGAGAAGAAGCAAACACACAATCGAAAGAGACGAACAATCAATACATGGCATAGGTGCACAAACACGGGATGATGCATGTCATGTTAATAGATGCATCAAAGTAAACTACTCAACAAAATAACACAATTTAATTGGACCCATATGCAATGTGAATTGCATATGGATGCAAATGATTGAGGTTGAAGCAATGATCTACAATTAGATAACATGTGTAAGTTGTTTAGCATGATGCATGCATGATGAAAACAAGAAGTAAACAATATTAGATGCAAATGGAAAAGGAAGAAAACAAGTGTGGGATTTTATTTGTCATGTTAAGAATTTTTGGTTCCTTATTGATGTCACACAAGTAATTGTTGTTTTCACCAAGTTAAAGTGTGCAAAACAAATAACAAAGTTTATATTTGACAAGAACATCAAATTTTAGGTGGATTACATGTTTCACATATTGAAATTGGACTTTGGATTATTTAATTATGAATTAAACAATATTAAACAATTTTTAATTGAATTAAACAAGATTTAAATTGTTTAGGCAATTTTAATTATTCAAAACAGAAAACAAAAATTATATTTGAATAGGTTATTCAAAATGGTATGGAAAACATATTTTATTTGTGGAAATTGGATTTAAAATGAGCAAATTATTATTTTGGCAGCTTTAAATGCAATAAATAAGAAACAGTTGTTTTCAGCAATTTAAATTATTCAAAACAGCAAACAAAATTTATATTTGGAAAGTACATGAAAAATGGATTGGAAAACATATTAAGTTTGTTGGATTTGGAATTTTTATGAGCAAGTTATGAATTTTGCAAATTTAAGTGAATTTGACAAGTTTTTAAGTTTTGCACCAATTTAAAATATTCAAAACAGTAAACAAATTTTATATTTGGATAGAACATTTAATTTGGTATTGAAAACATATAAAAAATGTTGAATTTGGAGTTAGGAGGATTTATTTATGCAATTTACAAAATATAGGGCAAATCTGCCATTTTGATGAATCTAGGGACTTGGAAATTATTTTTACAGGGACTAGAATTAATTAGCAGGGATCTATGTGTGATTTGCAGAAATTCCAGTACCAAAACCTTGCAAAAATAAAAGATTGTTTTATTTGTGGGAGGTGGGATTTGATCCCCCACCTCCTGATTCCTGCGCTGAGGAACCAACCAGTGTGCTGCTGCTTGAGTTTGTGTTAGACTAGGACTCGAGGGGGAGTATGAGGTGATGTTCCGCGGGGATTTTCTCTGAAACTGCAAACGAACAGGTACTGAACCTGTACCATGATAGGACCAGCGAGCGAGGGCATGGTGATCGCCGGAGGGCGCCGGGGGGGCTGCGCGTGTGGGGTGCGGTTCAAGGAGAGGGAGGGGCGAGTGGGGGAGAGAGACCTCACCTCGGTGGGACCAGCGGGAGGAGGCGGACAGGGATCGGTGCAGGGAGCAGCAGGGCGCTGCAGCAGGGTCGTGGCCGACGTTGGAGGAGATGGCGCCGGCGGTGGGAGCCCTCCCGGCTCGAGCCGAGGGGGGGAGACGGTAGCCCGAGGCTCGACGTTTCCATTCCCGCGATCGGCCGTCCCCGGCGCCCACCCTTTCCCCGCCGCCAAGGAGCTTCCTCCTCCGGCCATGGAAGTTCAGAGGAGGGACAGAGAAGGTGGGGGAGACAGCAGAGGGAGAGATGGCGGCTGGGAGGAGGGGCTAGCTAGGGTTGAGGGGCAGAGGGTCGTGTGGTGCTTGTTTTATGGTGGCAGATGAGCTTGTACGGCAGCACATCGGTGGGAGGAGGAGAGGATCACACGGTGGGGAGTTGGTTCGTACAGAGGAGATGACGTAAGGAGGAAGAAGGGGTTAGCTGGGCCTAGGTTGGTGGGCTTAAGTGAAAGATGGCTGGGCTGGCTTTCTCCCTCTCTCTCTTTGTTATTTTTTTTTTGTTTGTTTTACTTTTTTTTTGTAGCAAAAGCAAATGGAAACTTTGGATGGTTTTTAAGGTGGTAAAATTTTTGGAAAAATTAGATTAGGTTGGTTAGGTGATTAGAAACCATATTCCAAGATTTGATTTCAAGAAGTTGAGTTTTAATATGAGGTTTGTATTTGAATCCAAATAGAAACAATTTTCATTATTAAAAACACAATATTGAAACAACAATTTAAATAGGGTTACCCCTATGAATTAATGTGTTTAAGGATTACAATTTTGAGGTGAATTTTCATTGTTTCATTTAGGTACTGATTTGAAATACATTTGATTTGAAATTGGATTGAAATAGAATTAATGGATTGAAATAAAAGCACCATTTTATTAGGTTGATCCATATTGAAAAATATGACAACAAATGGGTTGTTTTTATTTGTTATTTTTATTCCAAAAGTTGTAACAGAACAAGTATGAAAACAATGTTTGAGTAAGGTTTGAATTTGAGTTGTGAAAACAGTGGAAAACAAATTGAATTTGAAAAGGGTTTGATTATTGGATGCATTTTTATAGAAATAAAACAATAGTTTTGAGATCACACTTTAATGGAAACATATGATTGTTTTATTTTGAAATATCATTTTGGAAATTGTAACATCACAAGGATGAAACAAAAGGTTTGAAATTTGGGTTGAAATTCAAATAGAAAACAAAGGAAAACAAATGAAAACAGTTGGAAAACAACTGAAAACAGAGGAAAACAAATGGAAAACAAACAAAACAGATGCAATCAACATGATGCCATGATGCAAAACATAAAATAACAGATAGCAAACATTCTAAAGGCTATTTTTCAGACTTGGGATGTTACAAGATGATACATGCATAGTAATGAGATGCATCGCAAAATACCCTGAAAAATACCCCAGCTTACAAGTGTTAGCTACGTTCGATACGATACTAAGATCACAATTGTTTTACGTCACTTAGAGTTGTTCATTGCTTGTGGTGATGATGTTGTTGCTTCTTTTAGACTTACATGTGTTCCACTTTTAATTATCTAATCAATTGTTATCATGTTTAAGTAGAAGTATTTATTACTTCGTTAGGCAATAAGACAATGCCACATGGAAAACAACTAGTGAAAAGATAACAAAAACCTTTTATTTTATGTTAAAAAAATGTAGAGCTAATGATAAAGAGTATAATTGAAAATGAGTAACTAATACAACCAACTCTATGATCACATAATTTGCTAATGACTTGTCATGATAGGTTTAGTAGGTGTGAAAACATTAGGGATTCATAAGTTGAGGAAAATATTTTGTTTCTAACATATTTGAATTCAAAATGTTTTTTCTTTCATTTGTTTATCATTTTGAGGCTTTCTAAAAGAGATTTCAATAAGTTATTAATTTTCCAAATTTTAAATGAATTAAATGACTAGGAAAAATATTGCACCCATGAAAACTTGTTCAAATGACTTTGCAAATATCATAATTGGTTTGCATTTGTCATTTTGAGATATTTGGTATATAACTTTTATTTTTTAAAAATATTGAATTACTTTTTATTTTCTCAATTTTAAATGATTTAATTTAATTCAAAAAATGTTTAAATTTAAATTTCATCAAATATTTTTGAAAAGTTTATAAACTTTTATATTTTATTTTTCTAATCATTTATAAATTGTATTTGTATTTTTCTTATAAGTATTATGAAAGTTATTGAATTAATAGGTTTTATTCTATTCTGCCCTTTTTAAATTGACACATGGGACCCACCTGTCAGTTTTTAATTTAAATAAAAAATTAAAACTAAAAGGAAAAGAAAAGCCTTTATGATGTTATGCCGACTTCAGCTTGATGTCAACAATAGCCCCTCTGGCTCAATCCCGCCAGCAATTGAGTGATTGCTCACTCGATTCTCCAATTTCTCTACACCAACGTGTAGAGGAGACGTCGATGAACCTACTAGTGGTAGCGCCGCTCCCTAACAGTTGCTAGAGTTGCTCCACGATGAGCTTAGCGGCGGATGGCGACGGTACTCGACAACAGTGATGAAATTGAGCCCGATTCGTAAAATTAAAGACGCCACGAGGTGGAGGGGCTCACCACGGAGTCGGCGGCGATATCGGGGAGGCTAGGCAACTATGAAGCTAGCCAGAATCGTCACGGCGAAGCTCGGCGGCCGTGGAGAAGATGGCTCAATTCGGCCATTAGAGACCTTCCCAACATTACTGCGTTCTTGAGGAGGAAGATTAGAGGAATGTGGTTCGAGTGCTGGTCTCGGTTCGTCGTGAGGTGACTCGAGACGACTGCGGCCGGAATGGCTAGGGTTTTGGTTCTAGTTACTCTTCCGGAAGGAAACAGATAGAGAGGAGATTGTGAGGACAAGGAGTGAGTGAGGAGGAAGTACACGACGTCGACCTAGAGGCCTTATCCTCGCGGGGAAGCAGGCAGGAGGCGGCGATTCGACATCGACATGACCACGTCTCCTCTGATTTCTCGCCGTAGGTAGAAGATAGAGGAAATAAAACGTTTTGTGAATAACCCCCTGGAATTGTCATGTTTTACCACTTAGTCCTTTTGTTTAAAGAAATTGAAAAGAAAAGCTTCCTTTCAGGTTTTTTTTTGTAAAATTAAAAAATATTAAAAAAACCATTTTTGGAAACCTCTTTAAATTTGAAACCCCACCATGTTCTTCTTTGGTTAAATTGAAGAAGATTTAAGTTTTAAACTTGGGTGCTCAATTAAGTGATTTTGTTATTTTATCTCAATTTAAATGTTTAAATAGATTTAAAAATTAATTTTGGCATGATTAACATGTGCACACACAACAATCATATGGATATTAAAGTGGTGTACCTTAATTGGACAATTTTAGATTCAAATCTATTAGAAAATAATTTGGTAAAACTACTTGGTAGTGTTTTTTCTTTTATGCATTGTAGACAAAATCCACAAATAGGGAACTTTATTCCACGTCATAGCAAATGACTTTTATTAGAACATGGACTTGTTTTATTTTATGAGACTTTGTTATTTTCATAATTGAAACTCTTAGCAATTTTTTTTGACATTTTACTTAGGTGTTTGTAAGCCTTGTTTTCTATTTTAAGTACTTCATCAAATGGAAAACATGAGTGGCTTTGTAATCTTATTTGTTTGTTTTCCACCCACGTTCCAAGTATAGGTATTATCTCATATTGGTTTTAGAACAAGTAATAATTTGCATATTATGTATAGATGAATTTTTGTTATTATTCATTGGTCTTATGGATGAAAAGAATCTGGTAAACAAGGTAGTTAAACTTGTTTCCATCTACCTCAACACATCACAAGAAACTTGGATGCAATGGATGTTATTATTTCTACTTGATTCCATTTAAGATATTATTATGTGGCCCTCATCCTTGATGAGATTTACTTGGGTTAGAGGTTCTAGATTTTAATGTTGCCTAATGATACACTGGATGATTAATCATGCATAATGCCCTACTAAGTCAGTGTTGCTTCTTGTTGACTTATGTTGCTTGATGTACTTTTCTCTAGTTGTCAATAGTCTTCAGATAGTGCCTTTGTCACTTGCAAGTAGGTTCATATCGTAGATTCCAACCTCAATTGTCTCACCCTTGTGGTGAAGACAACCAATTACTCCAAGCAAAGATTTCTCTTTGATGATTATGAAAGAATGTAAGTGTATTTTATGACATCAATTTTCCCTATGCATATAAGAAGAATTTGTTGACAAGTTAGCTAGGCTTTTTCAGTGATCCAACACATCACTTCATGTGTAGTGCGCAAGCCGTTGACATAGTACTCACAGAAGGACTTATCCGTGAATATTACATCCCTTAGAGTGGTACAACAGAAACATAGCAGGTCCAAGCAAAGCTATAAGATACAAATTTTCGTTACAAAATCTTGAGAATCTCTTTGATGAATCAAGAAGATCCGATGCAAATGAAACATCAGAAGAAGAAATTCGAAGCTCCAAGCTGGAGAATAACTCTAGCTCAGGACCTAATCCACTACGGCTGATGTCAGCCTACTCTATGGCTTGTAAACAACTAAATCCAAGAATGGAGTCCACCTACACCTTGATAGCTTCTCCTCCACCCGTGTTGTTGATGACGATGCTTCACTGTCTAAGTAAGAGATGACTCCACCTAGCTTCATGAGGTAGCGATGGCTTCACGATGACGACTTCCATAAGGGCTTCAACTCTAAGCAGGGAGGTCAAACAGAAACGAATGAGTAACGAGCGTTACTCAACAAGTTCATGATATATAGTGGGTTGTTTGATGTACTAACTACAGCTTTAGACTCGAAAGACTCATAAGCTAATGCAAGGTTTTGTAAATCTTTCTTCAAGAGGTTGCTTTTAATACTGAAAACTATGCCCTCCAGACCATCACAGGACTAGAACTTCATGGAGTTGCCTTTCATGTAGCGTTCGCAGTTCCTTCCCGGAATAGGGGGTAACATGCCACATCCTTTTACACTTTGCAGAGGTGCGTTACTTTACCCATAGGCGATCAAGACCATGTTGCACAACCAGGCTCGAGTTCCTGTCCACACCCACTTAGGTGTGGGGCCTGGTTGTTGATCCAAGTCAAACCATGCTTCTCCGCACAACGCATGCCCACCCATTTCTGCACACAGGTTTAACCCCTGATTCCACCCCTCGCGATGGATACCTAGGAACCCCAGGTAGACCATCATAGACCCCAAAGTCTGTGGGAATTAAGGGATCCCACCCATGTGCATGTAGTCTCGCAAGACCTACAACAAACGGCTATGGCAGCCCGTTGACATGTGAACGAGAAAATATCACAGCTGGCTTACTCGCCCCATACAAGAACCATGGTTAACGTGGTATTTGCGATGCACCGAGTTCTGGAGGCATTTGCGGTTAAGTCCTAGGTAATACTTTCCCATGCAGATGGAACCTTCCTTTGACCTAATCATCTTACATGGTCCCATCCGCCCACCAAACAGAACACTACCACTCGGGTAGTCATTCAATTAGTCATATAATTATAAAAATCGGATCATGCATTCTTTTGAGAATAGGCGGTATTACAATAGGGGTTTTCCAAATAGTTTGTTATGGAATACTTCAAAAGATATGAGCAAGTGATGAACTTGCCTGAGATCGAAATAACAATAACAATCCATATCTTCGGGTTTGAGGGTCGCGTAGAGAAATCTCGAGACCTGAAAGATAGCAAAGTAGTCCCGGTAAGGACTGATGACCCACAAGTATAGGGGATGTATCGTAGTACTTTCGATACATAAGAGTGTCGAACCCAACAAAGAGCAGAAGGTGTTGACAAGCAGTTTCGATGAAGGAATAACTGTAAATACTGAAAGATAAATTTGTAGGGTTTTTTGATATTGCAGATAAATAAAGTGCGAGTAAATAAAATGCAGTAATAATAATTGCAACAAGTGTCCCAATCCTTTCTTCAGCAAAGGACAATCCGGTGGGTTTACTTATGATTAACAAACGTTCTCGAGGACACACGGGAGGTTTCTGTCAAGTGCTTTTGTTTCATGCCGCTGAATAATCTTTAGTGTTTTTGTAAGTATTGTGTGGGTGAACCTATGCTAATATACCGTCCCATCCAAGACTAATACATACTTGTGATTATACCCCTTGCAAGCATCCGCAACTACAAGAAAGTAATTAAGAAATAAATCGAACCACAACTTTAAACTCCGGGATCCTACGCTCCCTCATGTAATGGTTTCCTAACGGGGGTTTAGGTTTCTGTCACTCCGGCAACCCCACAATTAGTATCCAAATAAACAATGCATTTCCCTAGGCCCATAAATGGTGAAGTATCATGTAGTCGATGTTCACATGACACCACTAGAAGAATAACACCACAACTTAAATATCAAACCATTAAATATTACTCAACATTACTTCACTACTAACAACTTGACTTCTCCCATGTCCTCAATAACAAGACGAACTACTCACAAGACATCATATGGATCATAATCAGAGGTGTTATAATGGATGATAACAGTCTGTTCATAAAGTGCAAACACCAATAAATATCACAAGCATCAACTACTAACAAGTAATCCACACCGGGAGAAAGATCTAATTGTTACAGCGTGGTGACGGTGGATGATGAGGGTGATGGTGCTGGTGGTGATGATGATGATGATGACGATCTTGATGATGCCCGGAGTGATGACGGTGACGATGGCGATGATTTCCCCTCTCCGGAGAGGAATTTCCCCAGCAGATTTCTCCCTGCCAGAGAGCTTTTCTCTCTCGGGTGTTTTCCGCTCTGAGGCGGCAGCGGAATAATTCTTCGATGATGGTCTAGGGCTTAGGGTTCCCTGGGGGCCAAGTACTTGAAAGATATCCCCCGGAGCTGGGCCAGGGTGGCCACACCACCTGGTGGCACGGCCAGGAGGGGGGAGCGCCACCTCATGGTGTGGGCCCCCCCTCTGGCTCCCCTTCTGGCTGGACTCCTCCTCTAAACTTCTAAGACACCCCCAGTGCCCCCCTTCTTCTTCTGATCTTCTGAAATATGGTATCTCGATGGTGCTTTTTTCCATCAGATTTCTGGTCCCGGTGTTTATTCTCCAAAAATAGCGAAACATGCTGAATAAGATAAAATAACATAAGGGATGCATCATAACATGAAATATATCGATGAATAACAGAAAATTATGATATAAAATATTAATGGAAAATGGACGTATCAACTCCCCCCAAGCTTAGACCTCGCTTGTCCCCAAGAGAAACTGAACTCAGTAAACATGACCACAGGTTTATGGAGTGAAGAGTCGATAAATAAAATACGGACAAGAAGCATCACATTTATCTATGCACCAATCATTATAGCAGCAACTTCCTCTCATATAACTTAACTTGAAACGAGTAATGGGAGTCACAAACATAGATGCGAAAGAAAGAATCAAAATTGGTGATGGCAAACTTCGTTCTTGGTCAGAGAACATTTAATGATATCATACTTATCTTAGGTGAAGTCTTTATAACAAGGCTTATATTGTAGAGCTTAACATGTTTAATTATAACAATCCTTTTACAGTGATTCATAGCTTTCAAAGTAATATTCATTCAGATAATAAAGCATGTGCTAAACAAAGAAGGATAGAAAACATGATTGAATAAATCAACATATATATGGTGAGATCACAACAACTCAAATGCTTGCTGGAGACACAAAGGAATGGGCTTACTGACTCAACATAAAAGTAGAGGATAGGCCCTTCGCAGAGGGAAGCATGGATCACTCATGTGCTAGAGCTTTTATTTTGTAAAACAGAGGTATAAAATGGTTTCCACTCCTCCAAACCTTTCTTGCACAAACCATGGCTAACCGAATCCTCGGGTGCCTGCCAACAATCACAAACCATGGAGGAGTGTCTAATTTTGAGAGAGGTGTATGTTTATGTCAACGAATGGCAAACAGAAAATATAGTACGTCACAAGACAACTAGGCTTCACAAGAGCGGCTCCCATCGAAGGACACAACTGGTATAGTAGGTCATCCCTCTTTCTCTTGTGTTTACACAATTATGCTTTAACTGATAAATCAGGGGCAAAAATAGTGAAGATAATTTGTATTATTATTTGGGGATGGGAACCCCGCTGCGAGCTCTTCTTGCATTTGGATAAGCGGATGAAGCCACTGGTCCAGGTGTGTGAGTCCAATCAACAAGTGCGATAAAGATTCTCTATTTGCGTCCTCATGGGCTATAATAGGGACACAAAACATGGATAATTTTGAAGGTTTTAAAGGTAACACATGAGAAATTTACTTGGAGTGGCAGTGAAATACCACATGCAGGAAGGTACGGTGGACACAAATGGCAAGTTTTTGGGGCTCAAGGTTTGGATGCACGAGAATCATTCCCTCTCAGTACAGGGTTTTTGGCTAGCAAGGCTGGGTAGCAAGCATAAGGGTTGAGGGAAAACAAATAAATATACATATGACGAAACCAATCATGCAATCTTCATTGAAAGCCCAAGTAATCTTAACTTGTGAATACTAAGTTTATGAGCTAATAGGAAAGTTCCTCTTTCTTACACTAGCATCTCAAAATATTATTTCTACTGACCCAAGTTAAGTTTGCCAAAACCAACTAGATTAACTTAATGATCTCCAGAGTGACACCAAATACTAACAACAAGCTCAACCATATGACAGAAATTGAAAACTAAAATAAAGTGTGCAGAAAGTAAATGATTAAACTTCTCATTAATATTTCAAACCAGCAACTCACACCAACGGATACAATGATATACAACTAAGGAGAGATATTTCCATACTGCAAACCATCCTGTATGATAACTTCTCTACTCATGATATGACTCTCTTAAAAAGGTAAAAAGATGAAAGATAGTGATGTGATACCGCGAAACTCCCTCCAAGCTTGGAACAAGCCAAGGGGATGCCAATACCAATGACGAATCAATTCTTCGGTGGTGGTGGTGAATCCTTCTCATCCTCGGTCTTCCAAGGTAAAGGCTCTCCATCCACAAATGATGTCCTAGTCTCCAACATCCTGAAACTAGCAGTAGAGCTTATACGTTTAAACATGTTCTCATACTCACAGTTCTGGTTCTGCACATCATAGAGTTGTGCTTGCAAATCATTGGTGGTCTTGGTTAGTGAGAAAATATCCTCCCAAAGCTTCAAATTCCCCCTCTTGTATTCAACGATCTGTTCTGTCTTTATCATGTGGACGAGTTCAACTTCACGCTTTGCCATCTTCCTGTACCTAAAGACTTCTTGCTCCAGTTCTTCCATCCTAGCTTCTAGACTGCCTTCTTATTTAGGGCCCCGAACATCTTCAATGTGCACCTTCTCGTCCTTGAGAAGCAATTCCTTGGGATGCATCTTCAACTCGTTCATGTATGGGTTGACGATGTTCTCAAAGAAACTGCCTTTGGGAGATCTAGGAGAGGACATTGTGGCTCTAGATCGAAAGATGTAACCTGGCAGAAACAGCTCAAAACAGAAACACGGCGAGAAAGCAATATACGGACCTCGGGGGGTCCGAGGGATTATATAGCAAAAAGTTTTACAATGAAAGGAAGGTACTGGGTGAAAAAGGGTCGGAGACGGACTCCGAGGCGTCCACACCATAGCCCGGCGCGTCCAGGGGGAGGGCGCGCCACCCCATGGTGTGGAGCCTCCGGACTCCGTCTCATAATTTTTCATATTTTCCATAAACAGTAAAAATAAAAGTTGGAAGATGTTTCACAAACGTTTTCTTACCAAGACTGATACCTATTCGAAAACTGACTCTGTAGTTTCTGAAATATGCTTCTTAATAAATTCCTCCGGGATCATGGCTTGAATACAATCAACATTTTCATTATAAGGGTCTCCAGAAATATAATGCTTGAGTCTTTGGCCATTCACCACCTGTGAAGTTTTGGCTTCAAGGGAAACACTTTTAATTGCCCCCGAACGATATACCTCTTCGATAACAAAAGGTTCTTCCCATCTCGAGAGTAATTTTCCTGCAAAAAATCTGAGACGAGTCCTATACAATAGCACTTTCTCACCAACATGAAACTCTCTTTTAATAACTCTTTTATCGTGCCACCTTTTAACTTTCTCTTTAAAGTGCTTAGTATTTTCATATGCTTCACTCCTCCATTCATCTAAAGAACTTAAGTCAAGCAACCTTTTCTCATCAGCAAGTTTAAAATCTCTATTTAGGTCTCTCACCGCCCAATAAGCTTTGTGTTCTAATTCTAGGGGCAAGTGACAAGCTTTTCCATAAACCATTTTATAAGGAGACATGCCTGTGGGATTTTTCTAAGCAGATCTATAATCCCACAGAGCATCATTTAATTTCTTAGCCCAATTTTTTGTAGATTTGTTAACAGTCTTTTACAAGATAGATTTGATTTCTCTATTTGATAATTCTACTTGCCCACTAGTTTGAGGATGATAGGGTGAGGCAATTCTATGATTAACATCATATTTAGCAAGAGTCTTTCTAAAAACACCATGAATAAAATGAGAACCCCCATCGGTCATAAGATATCTAGGCACACCAAACCTAGGGAAAATAATGTCTTTAAGCATTTTTAATGAGGTTTCACCATCAGCACTTTTAGTAGGTATAACTTCTACCCATTTAGTAACATAATCAAAAACAACAAGAATATGAGTGTATCCTTGTGAAGGAGGGAAAGGACCCATAAAGTCAAAACCCCAACAATCAAACGGTTCAATAACAAGAGAATAATTCATAGGCATTTAATTATTTCTAGAAATATTTCCAACCCTTTGACATTGATCACAAGATAAAACAAACTTTATAGCATCTTTAAAGAGAGTAGGCCAATAAAAACCTGATTGTAGAACCTTATGTGCAGTTCTATCTCCAGCGTGCTATCCTCCATAAGCACTACTATGACATTTTATCAATATATCTCGTTGTTCATTTTCAGGAACACATCTTCGTATAATACCATCAACACCTTCTTTATATAAGAGTGAGTCATCCCAAAAATAATGCCCCAAATCATAGAAGAATTTTCTTCTTTGCCGAGCTGTAAAGGTAGGAGGCAAATACTTGGAAACAATAAAGTTAGCATAATCAACATACCATGGCTCTCTTGAGAGCTCACTTTTATTGCAGCCAACTGTTCATTAGGTAAACTATCATTAACAGGAACAAGATCATCAGAGATATTTTCTAATCTAGACAAATTATCAGCAACAGGATTTTCAACACCCTTCCTATCCACAATATGTAAATCAAACTCTTGTAAGAGAAGCACCATCTAATAAGCCTAGGCTTAGCATCTTTCTTTTTCATAAGGTACTTAATAGCAGCATGATCAGTATGAATAGTAACTTTAGAATCAACAATATACTGCCTAAATTTATCACAAGCAAAAACTACAGCTAGGAACTCTTTCTAAGTGGTAGCATAATTCTTTTGAGCAGCATCAAGAGTTTTACTAGCATAATGAATATCATTTAACTTCTTATCTACCCGCCGTCCAAGAACATCACCTACAACATAATCACTAGCATAACACATAATTTCAAATGGTAAATTCCAACCAGGGGGTTGAACAATAGGGGAGATATTAAAGCCTTCTTTAAAATTTCAAAAGCTTCTTTACAATCTTCATCAAAAACAAAAGGTACATCCTTCAGAACAAGATTAGTAAGAGGCTTTGATATTTTAGAGAAATCTTTAATAAACCTTCTGTAGAAACCAGCATGACCAAGAATACTACGAATACCTTTGACATCCCTCGGAGAGGGCATTTTCTCAATGGCTTTAACTTTAGATCTATCAACTTCAATACCTCTTTCAGAAATTTTATGTCCACGAAAAATTCCCTCATTAACCATAAAATGGCATTTCTCCCAATTAAGAAGAAGATTAGTCTCCTCACATCTCTGCACAACTTTATCAAAATTCTGCAAACAATTATCAAAAGAAGTTCCATAGACGGAGAAATCGTCCATGAAGAATTCCACGATTTCTTCACAAAAACCATGAAATATAGCAGACATGCATCTTTGAAAAGTAGAACGAGAATTACATAAACCAAAAGGCATACGTCTATAAGCATAGGTTCCATAAGGACAAGTGAAAGTTGTTTTTTCTTGATCAGGCTTCCTAACAGCAATTTGAGAGAAGAAGAGAATAACCATCAAGAAAGCAGAAATGAGTTTTCTTAGACAACCTTTCTAACATTTGATCAATAAAAGGCAAAGGATAATGATATTTCTTAGTAACCTTATTAACTTTCCTAAAATAAATACACATCCTATAACCAACCACTACTCTTTGAGGAATAAGTTCATTATTTCCATTTGTCACAACAGTCATCCCTCCTTTCTTAGGGACACAATGCACATGACTAACCCATCTACTATCAACAATAGGACAAATAATACCAGCATCAAGGAGTTTCAATACCTCATTTCTTACCACATCCTTCATCTTAGGATTTAAATGGCGTTGATGTTCAACAACTGGCTTTGCATCAGGTTCAATATTAATAGCATGCTGACATATTGTAGGATAAATCCCCTTCAAATCATCAAGAGTATAACCAATAGCATCTCTGTGTTTCCTCAGTGTTCCCAATAATCTCTCCTCTTCTTTACCAGAAAGTTTAGAACTAATAATAACATGATATAATTTATTATCATCAATATGAGCATATTTAAGATTGTCCAGCAAAGGCTTTAAATCAAAAACAGGATCCTCCTTGGGTGGTACTGTGGTACCCAAGTCTTCCACCGGTAAATTATGTTTCAGCATCACTGGATGATGTAGGAAAATCTCGTCAATTCCATTTCTTTCTTCCATAAAGACATAACTTTCGTGGTCTTCCATGTATTGTTGCAAAGGATTGTTAGGAGCAAGATAAATAGCAGCCAATTTTCCAACTCTATAATTCTCATTAGGTAATTTAGCTTCATAAGGTGCTTTAGCAAATTTGGAGAAATTAAATTCATAAGACTCTCCATCGAACTTTGTAAGGATTTTCTCCTTTTTACAATCAATAATAGCACCACAAGTGTTTAAGAAAGGTCTACCAAATATAATAGGACAAGTATCACTAGCAGAAGTGCCTAGTACTAGAAAATCAGCAGGATATTTAGTTTTACCACATAAGACCTCTACATCTCTAACAATACCAATCGGAGAAATAGTTTCCCTATTACCAAGTTGAATAATCACATCAATGTCTTCAAGTTCACAAGAACCAATTTCATGCATGATTTCTTTATAAAGCTCATAAGGAATAACACTAGAACTAGCACCAATATCACACAAACCATAATAGAAATGATCACGTATCCTAATAGATATCACATTAACACTAGGTTTCCTAGATTTACTAGGATGCGAGATAATATTAGAAGCATCTTCACAAAATATAATGTGTCCCTCTTCTACATTTTTAGAAACAAGGTCCTTTACTATTGCTACTGCAGCTTCTACAACTATTTGTTCATCGGGTTCTACAGGTTTCCTTGCACTTTTGTTAACCACACTAGCTAACATAGAATGTTCTTTTACCTTAGCAGGAAAAGGCATTTTCTCAATATAAGGTTCAGGCACAATAGAATCAACGGTATGGACTTCTATATCTCTGGCAGGAACACAATCAATAGTATCTTTATAAGGTGCATGGTACTTATACCATTTCTTTTTGGGAATATCAATATAAGAAGCAAAAGCCTGATATAAATTTGCAACAACTTGAGAATCAAGACCATAAACAATACTAACATAATCAAAATCATCGGATGACATAAAAGTTTCAATGCATTCATAATCATAGTTTATACATGACTTTCTACCTTTGTCATTCTCCCATCCTTCAGTGTTTTGTTCAATACGGTCAAGAAGATCCCATTTAGCTTCATCCTTCATACGTGTAAATGATCCATAACAAGAATCATCAAATAAATCCTTATGATGAAGAGAAAGCCTTGCATAGAAATTATTAATAACAATATTACTGGGGAGCTCATGAATGCGGGAGTTGAGCATTAGTAACTTCAATCTCCCCCATGCTTGGGCAATACTCTCTCCGTCATGAGGCCAAAAATTATATATATAATTCCGATCTCTATGAATTTCACTAGGAGGATAGAATTTAGAATAAAAGAGAGGTACAATTTCCTCCCATCCAATAGTCTGGCTATTTTTCAGCAGTTTGACCCATTCAGCGGCTCGGCCTGTCAATGATATAGAGACAAATTTCCTCTTCACTTGGCCTATTGTAATACCTGCACACTTGAACAACGAGCATAATTCATGTAAAAAGAGCAAATGATCACCAGGATGGACAGTTCCATCACCTGAATAGCAGTTATTCATAACATGTTTAACAATCTTTATAGGTATTTTATGAGGATCCATATCATTAGGTGGTGGGTCACTTACTACCCTAGCATTGGAAGCAGTTCCCGCAAATAAGGACTCAAAAGGAGATCCAAACATAGTGTAATAAAGCAGTAGACAGTAATAAAAAAGGCACTTACAACAGAAGCTTCCTTTATCAATTACAGTTCCCAATAGCGCTTCACTCCCGGGAAACGGTGCCAGAAAATAGTCTTGATGGCCCACAAGTATGGGGGGTGCATCGTAGTACCTTCAATAAATAAGAGTGTCGAACCCAACGAGGAGCATAAGGTGTTGACAAGCAGTTGCGATGAAGGAATAACTGTAAATACGAAAAGATAAATTTGTAGGGGTTTTTGATATTGCAGATAAATAAAGTGCGAATAAATAAAATGCAGCAATAATAATTGCAGCAAGTGGCCCAATCCTTTCTCCCACAAAGGACAAGTCGGTGGGTTTACTTATGATTAACAAACGTTCTCAAGGACACATGGGAGGTTGCTGTCAAGTGCTTTTGTTTCATGCTGCTGAATAATCTTTAGTGTTTTGATAAGTGTTGTGTGGGTGAACCTATGCTAATGTACTGTCCCATCCAAGACTAATACATACTTGTGATTATACCCCTTGCAAGTATCCGCAACTACAAGAAAGTAATTAAGAAATAAATCTAAGCACAGCTTTAAACTCCGGGATCCTACGCTCCCTCGTGTAATGGTTTCCTAACGGGGGTTTAGGTTTCTGTCACTCCGGCAATCCCACAATTAGTAGCCAAATACACAATGCATTTCCCTAGGCCCGTAAATGGTGAAGTATCATGTAGTCGATGTTCACATGACACCACTAGAAGAATAACACCACAACTTAAATATCAAACCATTAAATATTACTCAACATTACTTCACTACTAACAACTTGACTTCTCCCATGTCCTCAAGAACAACACGAACTACTCACAAGAGATCATATGGATCATAATCAGAGGTGTTATAATGGATGATAACAATCTGGTCATAAAGTGCTAACACCGATAAATCTCACAAGCATCAACTACTAACAAGTAATCCACACCGGGAGAAAGATCTAATGTAAAACAACAATAGAGGCCCCTAATTGTTACAGAAGGATGACGGTGGATGATGAGGGTGATGGTGCTGGTGGTGATGATGATGATGATGACGATCTTGATGATGCCCGGAGTGGTGATGGTGACGATGGCGATGGTTTCCCCTCTCCGGAGAGGAATTTCCCCGGCAAATTTCTCCCTGCTAGAGAGCTTTTCTCTCTCGGGTGTTTTCCGCCTCGAGGTGGCGGCGGAATAATTCTTCGATGATGGTCTGGGTCTTAGGGTTCCCTGGGGGACAAGTACGCTAAAGCTATCCCCAGAGGTGGGCCAGGGTGGCCACACCACCTGGTGGCGCGGCCTGGAGGGGGGCGCGCCACCTCATGGTGTGGGCCCCTGGTTGCCCCCTCTGGCTCCCCTTCTGGCTGGACTCCTCCTCTGAACTTCTAACACACCCCCGGTGTCCCCCTTCTTCTTCTGATCTTCTGAAATATGGTATCTCGATGGTTCTTTTTTCCATCACATTTCTAGTCCCGGTGTTTATTCTCCAAAAAATTATGAAACATGCAAAATAATATAAAATAACATAAGGGATGCATCATAACATGAAATATATCGATGAATAACAGAAAATTATGATATAAAATAGTGATGCAAAATGGATGTATCAAGGACTACTGAAAACACTGGAAAGATGATACATGCATAGTAATGAGGCGCATCGCGTAATACCCTAGAAAATATCCCAGATTACAAGTGTAAGCTACGTTTTACACGATCTCCAGAACACATTGGATTTAGGTGACTTATGACAGTTTTATTACTTGTGGTGATAATGTTGTTATTTCTTTTAGTCTTATGTGTGTTTCACTTTTATTTAACAAACACTTGTTATCATGTTTAAGTAGAAGTATCATAACATTGTTAGGCAATAAGGCAATAACACACGGAAAACAACTATTGAAAAGATAACAAACATATTTTCTTCATTGTTGTTGAAAAGTGTAGATCTAATGAAAAAGAGTTTAATTGAAAAAGAGTAACTAATACAACTAACTCTATCATCACATAATTTTCTAATGACTTATGATGATAGGTGTAGTAGGTGTGAAAAATGAGGGTTTTATTATAAGGAAAATAATGTTGTGGCACTTATTTCTGGTTATAATGGAATTTTATAGAATTCCATTATACCTTTAGAGACAATTTTATAAGTTAAACAAAATGTTTGTCTTTGGCATATTTGAGTTGGAAATGTTGTTCTCTTTAATTTGTATATTATTTAAAGTTTTCTGAAAAGATTTAAATAAGTTATCAATTTATTAATTTTAAATGAATTAAATGACTAGGAAAAATGTTGCACACATGAAAACTTGTTCAAATGACTTTGAAAATATCATAGATGAGTTGCATTTGTCATTTTGAGCAATTTGGTATATAACTTCTATTTTTCTGATTTTTGAATTATTTATTATTTTCATCAAATTTTAAATGATTTAATTTAATTAAAAATGTTTAATTTTAAAATTTATCAAATATTTTTGAAAAGTTGATAAAGCATTAGATTTTATTTATATGATTAATCTGGTATATTATTTATATTTTTCTGAGTTATAGAATTAAAGTTATTGAATTAAATTTTAATTATTTTCTGCCAATTTTAAATTGACAGGTGGGACCCACCTGTCAGGTTTGAATTAATAATTAAAAAGAAAAGAAAAATAGTTTATGATGTCGGGCTCAAGTCACCATCGGAGGGGATCTTCACTTTGGATTTCAAATCGGGCGTCTTGGTTCAAATTGATGCAATACAAGGGCTCTACTAGCTAGAGCGCGACACACGGGAGCCGAGGGGTGGCGTCGATTTGACCCTATGGTCACTGGAGCTATCGGCGGCGAGGTACGGACTCCGGCGACACAACGAACCCGTGGATTAAATGCATAACGGAATGTACCCGCAGATTCCCCAGCTCACCCTGAAGCTCGTAGAAGAGGCGGGGAAGCAAGGGAGGGTCAGCAGCGGTGGTCGAGCTTCCACGGCGGCCGCGACAGAGAAGAAAGGAACCGGCTCGATTCCGGTGATGGAGTGATTCCTACCATGCATGGATCATCAAGGAGAACCAGGAGGTCATGGCGCATCTTCCAGTGGCTTCAATTGCTCTCGAGGTGGCCAGAATCGACGGCGCGCGACAGCGGCCGAAAGAACTCGGGTTAGGGTTTCGGGGTCTTCTACACAGCTAAAGAGAGGGCGACTGCGTGAGAGTGGATCATATGGGGACGTCTTCCCCTGGTCTTATCCTTGTGAGGAGGGACGCATGAAGGAGGTGGCAACAACGGCGTGGACAATACGGCCTTCTCCTTTGCCTTCTGGCTCGAGGTAAAAGAAAAGGAAATACCAATTTCCTAGAAAACCCCCTAACTGATTTTATAAATTACAAATAATTTCCTATAAAACCCCCTAACTGATTTTATAAATGTCTAGATGAAACATTGTTTTTAGGGCCTTTCTGTAAAGAAAAAAGTTATTAAAAATTATCTTTGAATTCCTCATACAAAATTCAACCTCACCAAATTTTGATTTGGTGAATTTGAAGAATATTTGAACTTTAACTTAGGTTGTTCATTTTAAGTGATTTCAGTTTTTTTTCTCTCTATTAAATTTAAATGACTCCAAAATTATTTTGGGCATGGTTAATATGAGCACACAACAAACATGTGGTAGCAAAGTGATGTGTAGTAATTGGACAACTTTGGATACAGTTCATTTAGGAAATGCTTGGAAAAACTTCTTATTAGTGTTTGTATGCATTATAGAGAAAAATCACCAATCATGAAATTTCACTCCAAGTCATACCATATGATTTTAATTGGTTAAGGGACTTGTTTTGTTTTATGACACCATGTAATTTTTCATAATTGGAACTCTTAGCAATTTTTGGTTGACAGTTTACTTTGGTGTGTGTAAGCCCTATTTGATATATTAGGTTCTTTATTAAGTGGAAAACATGTGTGGCTTTGGAATCTATTTATTTGTTTTCCACCAGGTTCCAAGCATGGATATTATTCCATGTTGTTTTCAGAGCATGTAATCATTTATATGTGGGTGTATGGATGAATTATTGTTATTATTCATTTGTCCTATGGATGAGAAGGATCTGGAAAACAAGGGAATTAAGCTTGTTTCCACCTACCTCAACATATCACAAGACATTTGAATGCAATGGCTTATCATTTTTTCTTACTGGATTATTGTTTCCACTTAAAAGATTATTAGGTGTTTCTCATCTCTGATGAGTTTGACAAGGAATAGAGATTATAGGTTCTCTAATATTAGCTAATGATTCACTGGATAATATCTTATGCTCCCTTACCGAGGAAGTGTGGCTTTATGTGGTCTTCTGTTGCCTGTAATATCCTTGTCTCTAGTTGCTACTTGTGTTGTGTTATCACCTTGGTCCCTTGCGAGTAGGTTCATCTCTTGGATTGTCTAAGTGTTTTCTATTCCTGGTTGGTCTCTTGGATTTAATTCCTCCTTAGAGTTCTATCCTTGGAGAAACACCATAATTATCAATGTAGCTTCATAGTTTAGAAACTTGAATATGTTGCCTAGGTTATAATGTGGTTTCTTGCTTCCTCAATGTTATTCTTTTTCTTGGTTGATTGTAAAAGGAATGTTGGGGCAGTTTATGACATCAATTAGCCTTAAGCCTATAAGAAGAATTTGTTGACAATGTAGCTAGTCTTGCCTCCAAATTACTATTCCTATACAATAGGCTGAGATGTACTAGGTTATTCAACCTTCTGTTTGTTTGTGTATGACACTCAATTGTTTGAGTATACAAAAGTGATTTGTTAACGAGGTCTAGAAACTTGTTACCAAACTACTTCTATATAACACTAACATTGGAGTATCACACTATTTCAAGAGGAGTTAGTAAGATCAGATCAACATATAAGAGTTTCAAATAATCTTATAATAGATTGGAATAACACTTCTAGAACACTCTAAATAATCTTCCTGAAGTTATTCCTGTGGTAGTTCCTCCTTTCTTGTGGGTTGCTTCTCTTGCAAAATGACTTAGAGAAAATTGGGAAACAAAATAACAAGATGGTCTAACAAGATAGAAAGATGTGGATTAAAAGTTACTTAAGATTTTATTCTCCTTCCATATACTTCTTTTTTTTCTCCCACAAGGCATTGATGTCTATGCACGCTTCTATTCTAGTAGACAATGTTGGGCCTCCAAGTGCAGAGGTTTGTAGAACAACAGCAAGTTTCCCTTAAGTGGATCACCCAAGGTTTATCCAACTCAGTGAGTTAGAGGTCAAAGGTATCCCCCTCAAGCAACCCTGCAATCAAGATACAAGAAGTCTCTTGTGTCCCTAACACACCCAATATACTTGTCAGGTATATAGGTGCACTAGTTCGTCAAAGAGAGAGTAAAATGCAAGTAATACAGATGATAATAAGTGATAATAGCAATCTGAAATAAAAATGGCAGCAAGCAAACATGTAGCAGAACAGGCAGAAAACGGTGTTTGAATGCTTAGAAATAAGGCCTAGGGCTCCTACTTTCATTAGTGTACACTCTCAACAATGCTCACATAATTGAATGCATAAATAACATTTCTTCACTGCGCTACTCTGAACCACTCTCCGGTGGAATAACGAACACTAATCATTGCGTAGGGGCTTTAACAGTACTCCTCAAGTCTATATTCCCTCTCTATGGAACCCCAATATCACTACGAGCGCCATAGATTAGTAAACAAACGCCAACAATCTCATAGGTTCATCTTCCAACACAAGATATAAATAGCATGCTAAACCACACGGTGCACACACTGTCACCTTTACCCCGTGCTTAAATAGTTTACAGAGATAACAAAACCACTTGAGTAGCATAACAGATGAAGATCAATCTACATATTCAACTAGATTACGAAGCTCATGATCACATAAAGATAAAACCATGGGAGAGAGATGAACCACATAGCTACTGGTAGAGCCCTCAGCCCCAGGGGAGAACTAGTCCCTCCTCATCATAGGAGACAAAAACGACGATTGAGATGACGGTGGAGTCGATGGAGATGGCTTCGGTGGGCACTTCCTCGTCCCAACAGGGTGCCAGAACAGAGATTTGTCCCCCAAAACTTGTCGGTGGCGGCGGCGGAGCTACGGATGTATTTTGACGAAAAGGTCGATTCTCCTAGGGGTTATGCCTCGGGGAGTATATATGAGCGAAAGGGCGATGCCAGGAGGTGGCCAGGGGGCCCACACCCCTAGGTGGCGCGGCCAGGGGGACCGCGCCACCCCATTGTGTGGCCTCCCTGTGGACCCCCTCCGGGGCTCTTCGGGAGTTCTGGAAGCTTCCGGGACTTTTAGGACTTCTAGCTTTCGAATTTTCTAATTCCGAGAATATTTCCAGAACAACTTTTCTGAAACTAAAAACAGCAGAAAACAGGGAACTGGCTCCGTGGCATCTTGTTAATAGGTTAGTCTCGGAAAACATAAGAAAACGTAGGAAAACATATAGAAAACATGTAGCAATTGGCATAATATCAACATGGAACGTCAGAAATGATAGATACGTTTGAGACGTATCAAGCATCCCCAAGCTTAGTTCCTACTCGTCCTTGAGTAGGTAAACGATCAAACAAAATAATTTCTTATGTGACATGCTACCACACAATCTTGATCATAATATGTAAAGTAGAGCATGTAAACTAGGATCAAATGAACGAAAGAAGTGACCTATATTTGATATCAACAAGTAATGCATAAACAAAGAAGAAAGAAGTAAAACTTTTAATGAATCAATACTAAAAGACTATCAACCGTGCAAAGTTTATTAGAGATGATTTAAGCTTTCAAGAACAACAATAGCATGCACGTCAAATAATCTTCACAACCCCTGTTAGGATCAAGTCAAGCTTTCCACACGATGTAATTCTCGAGTCTTAAACTATTTGCGCACTAAAAACAAGTAAGTGTTCTGCGTTGGTCCCTGGCACCGGGATGTTATGGCTAAGAGAACATTATGGGGGGTTTGGAAGGTCAATGGAAGAAAGGCTCACAAAGCTGAAAGTGGTCATTAGACAAGAGAAAGTTCTACAACCGAAGCTATCCAAGGAGTAGGGATTGCCACACAACGGATGCACATAGAGCTATAAGTGTATGAAATCTCTCCAATGGAACTAGTGGGGGTGCATCCAACTTGCTTGATCACGAAGACCTAGAGCTCATTTGAGGAGGCTCATCATTGGAATATACAAGCCAAGTTCTATTAATGTAAAGTTCCCCAAATAGTTATGAATGAATGATAATATGAAAACTCTCTCCAAATTGAAGTGTTGGTGCTAAACATGAAGCACATGTGTGGTATAAAGGATAGTGATGCGCCCCCTCTCTTTATTCTCTCTTTGGCCCTTTTTTGGGGGGGCTTTTTCATTTTTTTTTATATATCCTCACCGGTAGGGGAAACATCCTATATTACAATGAATCATCACACTTTTAGTACTCATAACTCACAATGGAATATCTCTGGTGTATCTAACTGCATGCTTCTGCCAGTGTAGCAGTATACATAAATAACCATGAAGCTCATCATCAAGTAACATAATGGAGGTGGATGTTGTGCAGAAATATATCTCGGAATGGCTATGGAAATGCCATGCTAGGTAGGTATGGTGGTTGCTTTGAGGAAGAACATATGGGCTTATGTGTAGGAGAACAAAGTCCTCCCACAGGATTTGGATGTACTGGCGAAGTTTGCACCAACTCTCAATGTGAGAAAGGGCAATGCACAGTACCGAAGAGGCTAGCAAATATGGATGGTGGAAGTGCCAGGAACCACAACATAGTACTCACGAGTTAAAAGATTACAGCAAGCAAATCATCTTACAAGGCACAATGCAAATCACTCCAAGAGGGTCCGTGGCAGTGACAAGTCACTGTTGGCTACCCCGACCATAGCGCGTAACAAAAGGCCGATCAGAAATGTATCACTCGTAGCAATCATATACCATTGTTTCTATCAGCTGGTAATTTAAGTGTGGCACAGTTTCAAGTTTCTTAGACCAACCATTAAAAATATATACTTACTAGTCCTTCCCGTTTATCCATTAAGCAAATTAATATCTCAAAACAACAACAGTGATTCAAGTGAAGCAGTTTAGTGATCTACAAGACCATGCAATCTTTTCCACTATACCAACTACCACATAAGCATTTCTATTCTCAACGAAGCACATATATAAGAGCCACCTAACTACAAAATCTAACAGCTCTGAACAAGATATCCATGAAAACAAAGGCTAAGTGCAGTACTAGCAAAAAGTGAACACTCACAGAACAATAAGAATGAAAACTAGAGTGTTCTAAGCAATGAAAACGGAGTGTGTCTCTCTCCCACACAAGTATGATAAGATCCAACCATTTATTACAGCAAAGAAAACCAAACAAACTGAAAACAAAAATAAAAGACGCTCCAAGTAAAGCACATAAGATGCGACTGAATAAAAATATAGTTTCACTAGAAGTGACATGATAATTTGTTGATGAAGAAGGAAATGCCTTGGGCATCCCCAAGTTGAGACGCTTGAGTATTCTTGGAATTTGCTTGGATGTACCACTGTGGCATCCCCAAGCTTAGGCTTTTCACTCTTCTTGATCACATCATATCATCCTCTTCTCTTGACCCTTGAAAACTTCCTTCACATCAAAATTCTCACAATCTTCATTAGCAACGTTAGTGCAATTGAAATAATAAATTCACATGGTTCAGTTTGAACACAAGTCTAACAGTCAAAAACACATTAGATACTTTCACAACTTATTTCAAAACTCTTTTTCTCAAAAGAACACCAAAAGAAAGAGATTAATATGCAAATGCGATAAATGGCAGAAATCTGTCAAAACAGAACATCATGTAAAGATCGATTTTTTCAAAAATCTTCTGTTGCTCAAGTAAAAAATAGGTCTTTTAAGAAAAGTTGTGTATATAACTCAGTATTAAGCACAAAAAATCTCAGGTCATTTTGAATTGTCTGTGATGTTTTTACGGAATTAACAGTGGACAGCAGAAATCTGTTTCCTGCGCAGAAATCCGAAATATAGCCTCAACTTTCCACTAGAGGCTTTACTTGGCTCAACAAATACACAAAAGAAAAGATACAGCGGGGTTGCTAAGGAAATAGAAAACACCCAGGTTCAAAGCACACCAAAGAAAACGAAAGAAACGGGTTGAAAACAGCTAAATAAAATGGGTTGTCTCCCGGTAGCGCTTTTCTTTTAATGCCTTTCAGCTAGGCACAATGATTTTTAAAAGATGCTCACATAAGAATAAGAGTTGAAGAACAATAAGAGAGCATCAAGAACAAAATATAAAACACATTTAAGTCTAGCCCACTTCCTATGAAAAAGAATCTTGTAGAAAAACAAGTCAACGAAGCACAAAGTGACTAGCATAGGAAGACAAAATAAGTGCAACATCAAAAATTCAACATAAAGAGGTGAAACTTAATATTGTTTAGATTCATAAAACCATGTTTCCCTCTCTCATAATAACTTTCAGTAGCGTCATGAATAAAATTAACAATATAACTATCACAAGAAAAATTCTTATCATGAGCCACATGCATAAAAGAATTAATACTCTCCACATATGCATAGTCATTCTTATTAATAGGAGTGGGAGTAAATTCAACAAAATAGCTATCATTATTATTCTCATCACCATAATCATTAAATATAGAAGGCATATTCTAATCCTAATTAATTTTCTCCTCAATAGTAGGTGGACTGAAAATATCATATTTATCATTGTAAACAGGTGGAACTAGAATACCACAATCATTATAATCATCATATAATGGAGGCAAGGTATCATAAAATAAAATTTCCTCCTCAAAACTTGGGGGACTAAAAATATCATATTCATCAAAACTAGCTTCCCCAAGCTTAGAATTTTCCATAGCATTAGCAATAATGGTGTTCAAAGAATTCATACTAGTAACATTGCTACTAGCATGCAAATAAAGCTCCATAGGTTTTTAAATTTTCTCTTCAAACACTTCATGTCCTAACTCAAGATAAATATTATAAAGCTCTCTCATTTTGTTGTTGTTTTCCATTAAGCCTAACTAGTGAAAACAAAAAACAAAAAGATTTAATTGCAGAATCTAAACGAAATAACTTCGAGCACTCACACCCGAGGATGTGAGTACCTTTTACCTTACCTCCCCGGCAACGCCGCCAGAAAAGAGCTTGATGTCTACGCACGCTTCTATTCTTGTAGAAAGTGTTGGGCCTCCAAGTGTAGAGGTTTGTAGAACAACAGCAAGTTTCCCTTAAGTGGATCACCCAAGGTTTATCGAACTCAGAGAGGTAGAGGTCAAAGGTATCCCTCTCAAGCAACCATGCAATCAAGATACAAGAAGTCTCTTGTGTCCCCAACACATCCAATATACTTGTCAGGTATATAGGTGCACTAGTTCAGCGAATAGAGAGTAAAATGCAAGTAATATGGATGATAATAAGTGATAACAGCAATCTGAATAAAAATGGCAGTAAGCAAAAATGTAGCAGAACAGGCAGAAAACGGTGTTTGAATGCTTAGAAATAAGGCCTAGGGCTCCTACTTTCACTAGTGGACACTCTCAACAATGCTCACATAGTTGAATGCATAAATACCATTTCTTCACTGCGCTACTCCGAACCACTCTCCGGTGGAATAACGAACACTAATCATTGCGTAGGGGCTTTAACAGTACTCTCGAGTCTATATTCCCTCTCTATGGAACCCCAATGTCACTACGAGTGCCATAGATTAGTAAACAAACACCAACAATCTCATAGGTTCATCTTCCAACACAAGATATAAATATCATGCTAAACCACACGGTGCACACACTGTCACCTTTATCCCGTGCTTAAATAGTTTACAGAGATAAAAAAACCACTTGAGTAGCATAACAGATGAAGATCAATCTACATATTCAACTAGATGACAAAGCTCATGATCACATAAAGATCACACCATGGGAGAGAGATGAACCACATAGCTACCGGTAGAGCCCTCGGCGCCAGGGGAGAACTACTCCCTCCTCATCATAGGAGACATCAACGGCGATGGATATGGCAGTGGAGTCGATGGAGATGGCTTCCGGGGGCACTTCCCCGTCCCGGCAGAGTGCCAGAACAGATATCTGTCCCCTGAAACTTGTCGGTGGCGGCTGCGGAGCTACGGATGTATTTTGAGGAAAAGGTCAATTCTCCAAGGGGTTATGCCTCGGGGACTATATATGGGCGAAAGGGCGATGCCAGGAGGTGGCCAGGGGGCCCACACCCCTAGGTGGCGCGGGCAGGGGGACCCGCGCCACCCCATGGTGTGGCCACCCTGTGGCCCCCCTCCGGGGCTCTTCTGGACTTCTGGAAGCTTCCGGGACTTTTAGGACTTCTGGCTTTCGAATTTTTCAATTCCGAGAATATTTCCAGAACAACTTTTCTTAAACTAAAAACAGCAGAAAACAGGGAACTGGCTCTGTGGCATCTTGTTAATAGGTTAGTCCCGGAAAACATAAGAAAACGTAGGAAAACATACGGAAAACATGTAGCAATTGGCATAATATCAACATGGAACATCAGAAATCATAGATACGTTTGAGAAGTATCAGTCATGTACTTGTTTCATCTATGATTGGTTTTACTTTACTTATTAACTTAATTCCTCTGATATAGGTTATAACTTGTTATTATTCATTAGTTGTATCCATAGAGACTTTAGTTGTTGAATGTTGATTTAAATAGAAGTGTAGAATTCTTATGGAATGATGACTTTAGCTAGTAGTTCGATCAAATGGTTCATTGATGTGTTGAGATCTCATATGCTAACTTGTATAAAATGAATGATTCAATGAGCATATGAATGTTATTAGGGTTTAATGACTTAAGTCAGAGTTGTTAGTTGGTTTTTCAGGGTGTCATGTTGTTAGCTTATATTCTTCTCTTGATTATTTTGAGATATGTACATATTCCATAAATATGTTATTAATAAGAATTAAGTAGTTTCCTACTTGTAGGGGTTTGGGTTAACACTTGTTTCTATCATTTGTGTTCCATTGAACCTTTGTTATTTACTTGTGAAGGTTCACTTAATAGTTGTGAGATGATTTATAAAGGTGTTATTTGAATTGATTTATAACTTAAAGAGTTCATGTTTTTAGAAGGATATAATATCTCTACTGATGAGATGATTCAACTTTGCAATACTAACATGTGAAAGTATGATCATCAGTTATGGGATCTGGATACTCACCCCTCTTTGAGTTCTAGATACCTAGTGAATTGTCCCAAGTCAGTTATAGACTTGTGGTTAAGGTTGTTGAGAGTTTATGTTGGTCACAACCAATTATGATTTGTGTAATCAGATGATTTGGTTTACAAGATACATCTATAAAGATCACTCCAAATGTACTCTTGATCATATGATCTACACCTATTTCATCATGTCAAGTGAAACATTGGTCACTTTGCTTCGTTTAAACTTTTGCGCCAAAATTTCCGTATTTTTAGATGCATGCTACGCAAATGCACATATAATAATCAGATCCTTATAACTTACCAAACACTGGGATGTTATAGCTTGCCCTGAAATTACCTTTCATATACAAATGGTTATGATGTACTAGGTTATCTAACCTTATTTTTGTTTGTGTATGACACTCAATTGTTTTGAGTATACAAAAGAGATCTGTTAACAAGGTGTACAAGCTTGTTACCAAAGTACTTCTATATCACACGATCGTTGGAATATCACACTATTTCAAGAGGAATGAGTAAGATTAGATTAACATATAAGAGTTTCCAAATACTCTTATGATAGATTGGAATAGCACTTCTAGAACACTCTAAAGAATCTTCCTGAAGAACTTGCTGTAGTAGTTCCTACTTTCTCGTGGGTTACTTCTCTTGTAGAAGGTCTTCGAGAAGGTTGGGAAATAATAAGATAAAATGGTCTAGAAAAAATAACAAGATCTATATTAAGAGTTAATTCATGCTTTTATTCTCCTTCCATATAGTTCTCATTTTATTTCCCATAGGATATGTACTTGCTTCATATATGATTGGTTTTACTTAGCTATCAATTCAATTCCTCTAATAGAAGTTATAACTTGTTATTATCCATTAGTTGTATCTAGAGATACTTTAGTTGTGGAATGTTGATTTGAATAGTAGTGTGGAGTGCTTATGGAATGATGACTTAAAGTTAATCAAATGATCCCTTAATGTATTGAGGTCTCATATGCTCATTTGTGCAAGCGGAATGAGACAATGAGCATATGAAGGTTATTGGCGTTCAATGACTTGAGTCAGAGTTGTTAGTTGGGTTTTCAGAGTTTCATGTTTTTACTTTATATTCATCTCTTAATTATTTTGAGATATGCACATATTCCATAAATATGTTATTAATAATGTCATTTCCCACTTGTGGGTTTTGAGTTAATGATCGTTTGTATCATTTGTGTTCTATTGAACCTTTGTCATGTTGGGAATATGCCCTAGAGGCAATCATGTATGATGTAATTCCCACTGTATTCATAAAGTTATTAAGTTGTCCTTGTTTTGAACATCTGATATATGTCATTGAATATGTGATTCGATTGTGGAACTATATATTCATGTTGTTCATACTAGATTGTCCTTGGTCATTTAGGTTGTGCTGGACACACACCCTAGACTAATGTGAGTGTTGGCTGATGACACAGTTCCACTTGTCATGGGCATGGTGATGCCATTCCAACGTTCACGGACTTGGCTAAAGAGTTTAGCAAGTCGGACTGACCCACATTGAGATGCAACGATCAAGTCGTCATTTGCATGTCTCAATCAATGTAATCCTTAGACCTGAGGTTGTCGCACAATCCGAGTTGTGGATCACCGACTTAGGTTCTGTCAAACGTTGTTCTGTGACAAGGCAACTATAAAGGAAGAGTTCGGGTCGAATGAGAAGCAAGCTGCGTGATGTGGATAATCAAGATGGGATTTTGCCCCTCCGAATGGAGAGATATTCTCTGGGCCCTCTCGAGTGATATGATTCAGGAAGCATGGCCATGCGCAACTTAGTTAAGTGTTAACTGTGTCTGTTGATTAAGAGTTAGTCAGGTGAATCACATATCACGGATCGAGAAGAGAGTTGAGCTATTTAAGGGATGACGATAAATCGCCTATAGCTCGACAAGGTATATCGTGAGGCAAAAGGGACTAAGATGAATATCACATTGAAAGGTATGTCGTCATGACTCAATGGTACTTGGGAGTCGGCATGTTCTGCTAGGAGCCGCTACCGATTGATCGATTGGGAGTTGGACTCCAATTGTGTCCAAGTCGCCATGAGCCTGCAGGGTCGCACACTTAAGAGCGGGAGCAAGTATAGGTCGGGTTGGACCCGAACCGGAAATGGACTGGTTTTGTGAGTCGGACTCACAGAGGGAATGGGCCACACGTGTTGTGAAGCCCATTACCATACGCTATATAAAGAGGGGCGCAGGTTGCCCAGCGGGCACGTTAGTCCACTCTCCCATGCGTTGGGAACCCTAGCCCCACTCAGTCCAGCCGCCGCACCGGACCTAGCAGTCCGCCGTCGGAGCTTCTCCTCGTACGTGTGGATACCGGCAGAGGTGCTGTACGTTCAGCACTTCGACGTTCGAGGGATTGGATCGGCCGGACCGGATCGTGGGACTGAAATGCCCCGACGCGCTGCACCGATAATCCGCACCTGCGCGTCTAGTGGTAATACTCGTGGTCTTCTACCTCGGCTAGATCTTGGAAGCATCGCGTAGGAAAGTTTTTGTTTATCTCTACGCGTTCCAACATGTCATTCACTTCAAAGGCTTACTTAATAGTTGTGACATGATTTTGAAAGATGTTGTGGGAATTGATTGATAACTGATGGTGCAGGTCTTGCACTCGTTGGGAAACCCCAACAGGAAGGTATGATGAGCACAGCAGCAAGTTTCCCTCAGAAAAGAAACCAAGATTGAATCGACCAGTAGGAGGGAGGAGCAACTTCAGATGGTTGATGTGGTAGGGCGCACTACCGGTTCAGAAGCAACGTGGAACCTTCACAACACAATCAATTCACTTTGCCCCAACGAAGCACTGAGATTGTCAATCTCACCGGTTTTGCTGATAACAGAGAGGTTAAATGTATGGTGTGGAAAACAGTAGGAGAACAATGTTAAAACAGTAGTAGCAGTGTGAAAACCGTGGAAATAGTGTGAAAACAATAATTGCAGTGGTTGTATTATCAGTATAAGAAAATAGACTGGGGTCCACGGTTCACTAGTGGTGTCTCTCCATAAAATATAGATAACATGTGTGGTGAACAAATTACAGCTGGGCAATTGATAGATATTGAAACATGCATGACATGATAATTACTGTGTGAGTCATGCGGGCATTACAACAAGACTCATAGACCGTCATCCAACTACATCTATGACTAATCATACACCCTCAGAATATCATCCGAACAAACCATGGGTATTAAGTTGCAAGAAACGGATAATCGCATTAAGCAAAGTGTGTAATGTAAAAAATCTTAACATTGTTGTTTTATCCCTAATGGCAACATCACATTCTCCATCTGTCACATTTCTGTAACTCGAGCACAGATGCAAAGGAGGCATGAACCCACCATCGAGCATAAATACTCCCTCTTGGAGTCACTAGCATCTACTTGGCCAGAGCATCTACTAACAACGGAGAGCATGCAAGATCATAAATAACATACACATGAAGATAACATGATCAAGAGACATAACATTCAACATTCATCGGATCCCAACAAACACAACATGTAGCATTACGATAAGATGATCTCGATCATCTAGGGCAGCTCACAAGATCTAAACATGAGGCATAAAGTGGAGAGAACAACCATCTAGCTACTGCTATGAACCCGTAGTCCAGGGATGAACTACTCACGCATCACTCCGGAGGCGTGCATGGTGGTGTAGAGCCCTCCGGTGATGATTTCCCCTCTTGGCAGGGTGCCGGGGAGAACTCCAGAACCCTCGTGATCTGGGGTTGACGATGACGATGACCTTAGGTGTTTTTCATGGAAAAGTGGGATCTTTTTAGGTTTTACTATCCGAGGGGGTTATATAGGTGAAAGGGCTATGGCGGTGGAGGGCCGAGGGGCACACACCACTTGGTGGCGCAGCTGGGGGGCGCCACCCTATGGTGTGGCCCCATGTGGCCCCCTCTGGGTATCTTCGGGACTCTGTGGAACCTTCGGGAATTCTAAGACTTCTGGGCTTCGAATTTTCCAATTCCAAGAATATTTCCAGAACAACTTTTCTGAAACTAAAAACAGTAGAAAATAGGGAACTGTTTCCGTGTCATCTTATCAATAGGTTAATCCCATACAATTGATAAAAATGACATAAAGTGTATAGCAAACATGTAGCAAATAGCATGAAAACAACATGGAACATCGGAAATTATGGATACATTTATGAAGTATCAACATCCCCAATCTTACTTCCTATTCGTTCTCGAGTAGGTAAAAGACAAAACAAATAATTTCCGAGGTGACATTCTACCAACATAAACTTGATCATCAATATTGTAAAAGCATATGTAAGCTGAGATCATAGTACTTTAAACACAAGCATGATAGATATAATTTTAACAATGAAACATAGTAATCACTTTGCATCATGAAAAGTAAAAAAATAGAATATCATGAATAACAATGCATTGAAACTTATACGTTTGTTTCTAGCATCTAGAAAATATGGCAAAGTGATATTTCACTTGTCCTTAAGAATGGGGCAAAACACAAATGCCAGGACACCTTCAAAGTTTAACAGGATGACTAGAACAAATAATTTGAGAGCAAGTAATAACAAGCTTGAATCAATCAATGATGTTTTTGGACAAATGCACATTAAACTCAGAATAACAACTATGCTCTCTCAATCGTGCATAAAGTTAGAAGATGGAGACTCAACATAAAAGTAAAAGAAAGGCCCTTTGCAGAGGGAAGCATGGATCACTCATGTGCTAAAGATTTTTATTTTATTTAACAGAGGTATAAAATGTTTGACACTCCTCCCAACCTTTCTTACATAAACCATGGCTAATCGAATCCTCGGGTGCCTGCCAACAATCACATACCATGGAGGTGTGTCTATTTTTTTTAGAGAGGTGTGTATGCTTATGTCAACGAATTGTAAACAAAAAATACAGTATGCCACAAGCCAACTAGAATTCACAAGAGCGGCTCCCATTGAAGGATGCAACTAGGTAGAAGGTCATCCCTCTTTATCTTTTGTTTACACAATTATGCTTTGACTGATAAATCAGGGGCAAAAATAGTGAAGAGAATTTGTTTGTATTAATTTGGGGCTGGGTACCCTACTACCAGCTCTTCTATCAATTAGATAAGAGGATGAAGCCACTAGTACATGGTGTGAAATCTAATCAACAAGTGAGATAAAGATTCTCTATTCACGTCCTCATGTGCTAAAACAGGAGCACAAAACAGGAGTAATTTTGAAAGTTTTAAAGGTAACACATGAGCAATTTACTTTGGTGTGGCGGTTAAATACCACATGTAGGTAGGTATGGTGGACACTTTTTGCATACTTTGGTTTTTTGGGAGTTGGATGCATGAGTAGAGCTCATACTCAGTACAGGTGGAGGCTAGCAAAGACTGGGAGCGACAAATCAAGAGAGCATAATGGCCATAATCATGCATAGCGACAAAAACATTATTAATCAAAGATAAGTGGTATTACAAGTCAAAAACTAAATGATCATAGAGGCTATAAGTGACTGGTTTGTAGTCATAAACATGGTGTAAGCATGCGCCAAGTCAACCAAATAAAACATTTAAAGGAGAAACCACAAATTTATGCTTCAATGTGATAAAAACAACTCATGATTCTTTCAATGGCTCATTAAACACCCTCAGCTATTTGAAACAAGTCACGCAAAAAATAACCAATAGGATTAGAATTAAAATAACATCTAACATGACATGAAAAAGTCTAGCCACGGTTTATACAAGCTTCTTTTATCATTGATACGTCAAAAACGTATCTCCTTTTCCGAACACTTTTCTTATTGTTTTCCTCTAAACTTGTGTGTTTTGAATACAACTAACACAGACTAACGCTGTTTTCAGCAGAATTACTTTGGTGTCTTGTTTTTGTGCAGAAAATTAAACTTTTGGGAAAATGTCCAGAAAAGCGTCCATTGATGTTTTCACCCCGGAAGACCCCGGGAGCCAGAAGGGGGTCAGGAGAGGAGCCACAGGGTGGCCACACCCCCTGGTGCGGGTCCCCCTAGGCCGCGCCACCTAGGGGTGTGGGCCCCCCAGAGCCCCCCTCGGACTCCCCTTCTGACTACAAATAGCCTCCAACCCTAAAACCCGAGGGGGTTCGTCATATTCCACAGAAACACAACAGAGCGTCGCCGCCGTCCCGAACCTCGATTCGGGGATCAGAAGTTCCTGTTCTGGCGCCCTGCTGAGACGGGAAGTGGAGGAGATCATCGCCATCGTCATCACCAACGCCTCTGCATCGACCATCCATGTTTCCCCCATCCATGTGTGAGTAATTCCCCGCTGTACGCTAAAGGGGATGGTAGGGATTTGATGAGATCGTTCATGTAATAATGTAGTGATTGTTAGGGCATAGTGCCTAGTATCCTCTATTAGTGCTATTGACATTGTTGCAACTTGTTATGCTTAATGCTTGCCACTTTGGGCCCGAGTGCCATGATCTTAGATATGAACATGTTATTGAATCACGATGATAATTTTTGTTTCTTGATCATACTTGCAAGTTGTTTACACATATCGTTGTTCGGAACCCGAGGCCTCGAAGTGACATAAATTGGGAAAACCGGAGGGGATGGCCGCGATGTGAGGATCACATGTGTTCAAGGAGTGTTAATGCTTTGCTCCGATGTTCTATTAAAAGGAACGCCTTAATTACCAGTAGTTCCCTTGAGGCCCCGCTGAAAACGGGCTGGTAGGAGAAAAGATGTTGTGCAAGTTCTCATTGCGAGCACATACGACTATTTATGGAACACATGCCTATGGTTACTTAGTGCTTGGATGCTTTATCTTATTTATCTGCAATTCCCGTGACATGATCATTATTTGAACTTTCTTATCCATGCAACGCCCGTTCATCCATCCCTATGCCTACAGTATTTAATCCTCTGTTTACTTCAAACACTATTGCTGCTGTTTTCATTTCACTGCTGCTATTATTTCACTACTGCTGCTACTATAAAACTGTTACTACTGATAAACCACTGCGAACAAAAGTACTTTCAGGTGCAGGTGAATTGACAACTGACTTGTTAAGGCTCACAAATATTCTTTGGCCCCCTTGTGTGGAATCAATAAATTGGGGTTTTACTTCCCTCGAAGACTGTTGCAATCCCGTATACTTGTGGGTCATCATGCATCGTTATAAATTCTACCACATGCAACAATTTCTTTTCCAAACAGGCACCATACAAAATATTATTTAAAAAAAACTCTCTAAATGATACATAAAGTAAGCAAGAGAGTAATCTCATAACTATACTAAAACTAACATCTCTGAATAAGAGATGCAATAAAACAATCAGGAGCTAAAGAATTGCATCAGCTAGAAGAAAAGCTAAGAATACGAGCATATGAAAATGAGGAGCATGTATCTCTCCCAAACAATAATGCTAGGTTACAATAATGTTTATTTCATCAAGGAAAACAAAAGAAAACCGGAAAAAAAATAAAAGATGCTCCAAGTAAATTTCATATGATGTGACCGAATAAAAATATAGTTTCACTAGAATTAACCTGATAATCTGTTGATGAAGAAGGGGATGCCTTGGGCATCCCCAAGCTTAGAAACTTTAATTTCCTTAGAATTTTATGGGATGAACCACGGGAGCATCCCCAAGCTTTTACCTTGCACTCTTCTTGATCACATTATATCACCCCACCCTTGAAATCTTCCTTCACACCACACTCAAAGTAGTTCACATTAGAGGGTTAGTGCAACAATACAAAATTCATGGGTTCTGCATGGGCACAAGCGCTATTGATACAATTAAACATTAGCTACAGTCACTGATGTTTCATGAAGCAAATAAATCCACTTGACATCATAAAAGAGCAAATACACGAAAAATGGCAGAATTTGCCAAAACCAGAACAGTATGTAATGGCAATTTTTTTTGGGGAACTTAAGTTGCTCAAATCGAAAAAACGTAACGAACAAAAAAGTTTTGGAATTAGGTGAGGAATAATCACAAAAAGTTTCAGGTCATTTCAATCTTTCTGTGATTTATACGATTTTTTACGGTGGACAACAGAAATCTGTTTTCGGCGTAGAAATCCAAAACCAACTCCAACTTTCGCTAGAAACTTTACTTGGCACAACTAATACATGAAAATAAAGATACAGAGGAGTTTCTACAAAATTGTACAACCCCTTGACTCAAAGAAAACAGAGAAAAACAAAGCAAAAATAAAATCATGGGTTATCTCCCAAGAAATACTTTTCTTTAAGGCCTTTTAGTTAGGCATAAGAAGAGAAAATCAAGTGTTTTCAAGTGAAGAAGCATCCAAATTGTTACAAGGCTTAGGTTTACCTTTCTTACCCTTATTCTTAATTTTAAGGAACTGGTAGTTTGAGCATCGTTTGGAAGTGAAAGTCATGGTACCTTTTCCCACACCAATAATTGCTCCCAAGAGCTTTAGTAGAGATCTTCCAACGGTAATTTGGCCTTCTCCTGCACATTCAATAAGAAGATAATTAGTGGATACCATCTTTCCTAGGATTTTTTGTAAATATTCCCTAAGCTATCCCAATGGGCAATATAGTGGTGTTATTAATGAGATGTATTTCTTCTCCTCCCTCAGAAAGTCTCCAAGTACTCAAAGATTCATAAATTTCTTTACACATAAGACAAAATTCAGACAAAATATCGCAACGAGAATTAAAAGTTTCACCATCTATTTCAACATTTACTGTAGGAATCATATTTGAAGCTTCAGAGTTTATTGGGACATATTCAAAATGCTCACGCATCCGGTTATAACCTTCTTTTAAACAAGACATGTGTGACTCAAGGGTATTAAATCTAGCATAAATGCTTGCAAAGGCTTTATCAGAGCTACTAGGTGAGCTACAAGTTGCAATTAATTTTTATATGGCATTAAAAGCTTGATCTCCATCACAATGGAGGAGATCTCCTCCTACCACAGTATCCAAAGCATATCTATAGCAAAGTACAATACCAAAATAAAAGCTATGATGAAACAGGCTTAGAGTCATTTTAGGTTCAATTTTGCAATAAGAATAAAAAACTCTAGACCAATCTTCCTTAAAACTCACATCACTCCCTTGTTTGAAAGTGAAAATCACTTCCTCATATGACATGGTAAAAGGAACAAGAATACTCATTTTAGCAAGATTAAAAACGGGATAAAAATAACAACTAGAATAAGAACTATTTTTTGTGTGTTTTCTGATAAAGATAATCAAACAAGATAAAATAAAATAAACTAACAAAAACAATAACAAAGTAAAGAGATTGGAAGTGAGAGACTCCACTTGTCGAAATTCTCTTCCTCCCCGGCAACGGCGCCATAAAAATGCTTGATGGTGCAGGTCTTGCGCTCGTTGGGAAACCCCAAGAGGAAGGTATGATGAGCACAACATCAAGTTTCCCTCAAAAAAGAACCAAGTTTGAATCTACCAGTAGGAGGAAGGAGAAACTTCAGAAGGTTGATGCAGTTGATGTGGTAGGGTGCACTACTGGTTTAGCAGCAACGTGGAACCTACACAACACAATCAATTCACTTTGCCCCAACGAAGCAGTGAGGTTGTCAATTTTGCTGATAGCAAAGAGGTTAAATGTATGGTGTGGAAAACACTAGGAGAACAATGTGAAAACTGTAGTAGCAGTGTGAAAACAGTGGAAACATTATGAAAACATTAATTGTAGTGGTTGTATTATCAGTATGAGAAAATGGACCGAGGTCCGCAGTTCACTAGTGGTGTCTCTCCATAAAACATAGATAACATGTGTGGTGAAAAAATTACAGTTGCGCAATTGATAGATATTGAAACATGCATGACATAATGATTACTATGTGATTCATGCGGGCATTACAACAAGACTCATAGTTCGTCATCCAACTACATCTGTGACTAATAATCCACCCTCGGAATATCATCCGAACAAACCTTGGGTATTTAGTTGCAAGCAACGGATAATCACATTAAGCAAAGTGTGTAATGTAAACAATGTAAACATCGTAGTTTTCTCCCTAATGGCAACAACACATCCTCCATCCGTCACATTTCTATCGCTCGAGCACAGATGCAAAGGAGGCATGAACTCACTATTGAGCATAAATACTCCCTCTTAGAGTCACTAACATCTACTTGGCCATAGAATCTACTAACAACGGAGAGCATACAAGATCATAAATAACATACACATGAACATAACATGATAGATTGATAATCAAGAGACATATCATTCAGCATTCATCGGATCCTAGCAAACACAACATGTAGCATTACAATAAGATGATCTCGATCATGTAGGGCAGCTCACGCGATCTAAACATGAGGCATAAAGTGGAGAGAACAACCATTTAGCTACCTCTATGGACCAGTATTCTAGGGATGAACTACTCAAGCATCACTCCGGAGGAGGGCATTATGGTGTAGAGCCCTCCTGACGAAGACATGGATCCTGGACCCTGCGGTAAGGACACCCCATCTCAGGCCCAAGGTCAAGGCCCAAGAAGAGGAGCCCTTGAAGTATTCCAAAAGGCCCACGTGAAGTCCACCCGCGCTAACTTGCGGGTTAAGTTTAGAAATATGTAACCGACTTAAGGTTAGAATTCGAGTCCTCTCCGGGTAGGGTTTGAGACCTGGCCACCTATATAAGGCCAGGAGAGCCACCGGAGGGGGGCCAAGCAAGACAGCAACACCAAAGCCTTGAACTCGAGATCATACTCTCGATTCGAGCAACCACCATTGTAACCGATCTACTCATCAATACAGATCGACAGAGGCAGGAGTAAGGGTTTTTACCTCTACGAGGGCCCCGAACCTGGGTAAATCTCGCCCCCTGTCTAGCCGACGATTCCACCAGCGCTCATGATTTCTCCTAGTCGAAACCCGGTAGGGTCACCTAAGGGATTTGTAGAGTTAGAGATTCGACAATTGGCGCCGACCGTGGGGACGACGGGCGCTGGATCACTGGCATCTTCGGCTTCATCGACAACCAACTCCCGTTGGAAACCATCGACTACGGCTCCGAACAATCCTATACGGATCGGATCTGTCGTGGTCACACCTCACTCGCCGGAATCACGCCCGGTATTCGAGGATCTGGAGAAGAGCGTCACCTTGACGTTCGGGAGCCTGAAATTCGTGACCAACAGGCACGGGATCCTCCACTTCTCGGATGAATCAGAAACTGAATCTGGAGCTGTCGACTCGCGCCGTCATCTGGAGAAAAGCGGCGAATCCATCCGCTTCAACACCAACGACTACCATACCCTCTCGACAGAGGAAGCATCAAGAGTCCAAAGGAACTTTCGATCTACGCCTATGACGCACGAGCCTCGACTGGCTCAAGTCTGCATGGCAGGATCGGAACAAGCCTCAGAAACGGAACATAGCGCAGCAGAGCGCAACATAATCGGCGTCTCACGGGAATCTTGGAACCGAGCGAAGGAGGCTATGCGAACGAGCAAGCCACCCGCAGCCGGGGCTTCACACGAAGATATGGTTGCCTACCACTATCACCTAGTGAGAGCAGCCACGACCATCAAAGACGCTCGGATAGATCTAGCCCGCCGAAGAAGAGCGGAGGACGAGTCGAGCCAAAGACGAGCCGGGTTGTCCATAACACCCTCGGTTGGAACCCGACCCACGAGGAAGGGGCACACATCTACATCCAGGAACAATGAATCCCTAGCCGGGACCAGCAGATCGATCACTCCTTCTCTCAATTGAGTCGATGACGACGGCAACGTCTACCCGCAAACTCCCGCTGCCACGGTTCTAGCCGCAGCAACTTACATGCAGATGAATCAACCGACGGAAAGTGACCCTCGGGCGGAGCAGTATAAACAAGTACGCAAAGGACTAGGACTGGCAGCCGCAAGGCTCGCCGCCTATGACCAAAGGAAAGCCGCAGAGCAACTGGAGAAGGAACACGAGAAAGAGAAAGAGAAGGAGAGAGAAGCATCCCGCAAACATAGGAGCACTTCGCCAAGAAGGGACAGATCGCCACGTCGTGGCCGAGGAAAAGAAGCACGGCGCCGTGATGATAGTCGAAGCAGCAGCGAAGGCAGTCCAAGAGACAAAAGCTCGCGACATCACGGCAGCCGCTCGAGAAAGCGAAGCAAGGAGCCAAGGAAGGACGCCGACCGCGATCGGCCAGGACATGACGCGCGATCGGACATCGCACAAAATAAGGTAGATAAGGCAAGGGCTTCGCGATATCGCGGGCGCTCTTCGTCCAGCTCCTCGGATGATGAAACCTGCGGTGCGCTCTGCTTTGCCCGCAGCATCCGCGAAGCACCTTTACCCAGAAGATTCAAGCTCAGCACGGAAGTGACAAAGTACGACGGCTCACTCGAGCCTTATCAATGGCTAAGCGATTACCTCACGGCAGTAAAATGCCAACGTGGGAACAAGAATACAGCTATGCAATATCTCAATTTGCATCTCGTTGGCGCGGCCCGCAGCTGGCTGGAAAGAAGACCAAGATCTTGTTACGCATCATGGGACGACTTGCACCACGACTTTTGCAAAAATTTCCAGTCGACTTACAAGAGGCCGGCCACCATTGAAGAATTGCGAGCATGCAAGCAGAAAAGCGGTGAGTCTACCCGCGAATATATCCAGCGGTGGACCACGCTCAGGAACACTGCGGGAACCATCTCGGAAGAAGTGGCGATTGAGGCCTTTGCGAAAGGCGCCCGAAGAACTGCTTTCAGAGAAGAGCTAGGCAGGGCTGCACCCAAAACTATTGGGGAGCTAATGATCATAGCCGAAAAGTGGGCTAACAGAGAAGACGCAGTGCGCAACGAGAGAGCATCATCACCTGCGCACGATGAAGACCGCCATGGCCGAAGGAAAAGGAGGAAATATTACGATCACGAGGATCGAGAGGAGCTGGTAGCGGCGGAATTCACACGAAGCCGCGACTCCGGTCGCCGTGGGAATCGCGAGTGGAGACCGAAGGCTGAAGAAAAATCTCCCGAGGAAGACCTCGATGGATACTGCTCGCTACATCTATTTACAGATAAGCGCACGGGCAAAACTAAGGCAACACACCTTCTTAAGGATTGCCGAAAGTTTATTGATATCTCGGAAGCCCTCGCAAGAAAAAGATCCGCAGCCACTCAAAATTACCCACCGCTTCCAGGAGGAGGCCACCAAGGATTCCAGCCGCCACAACCCCTACCTCCACCAGCAAATCCAAACATGGCATTGGCTGCACTACCCGCACCGCCTGCACAAAACTCCAGGGCCAATGCATACCCGAATCCAGCAGGGCAACTCGCGATGATCCAGAAGGTATGTCCATCCCGCAGAGCTCAAAAGACTAACACACGGCAGTTGTGCATGGCTGTGCAGACTCCGCCAACAAAGCTCGAGTACCTGAAGATGGCGGATCAACCGATCACATTTTCGATGAAAGACCACCCGCCACGAGTCCATCGACCAGGACACGCCGCCCTCGTCATCCAAGCACAGATTGGCAACTACGACTTGGCCCGCGTATTCATGGATGGTGGCAGTGGCATCAACATTATTTACGCGGATACACTCCGTCGGATGAACAGGAATCTGGACGGCCTTGCGGAATCAGAAACATCCTTCCACGGGATAGTTCCAGGAAAGGCAATCCGTGCACTTGGAACAATCAACTTAGAAGTTGTGCTGGGCACTAAAAGCAACTACATAAGAGAATTCCTCGACTTCGAAGTCGTCGACTGGCCTTCACAGTACCACTCCATTCTTGGTCGAACAACGTTCGCCAGATTCATGGCAGTACCACATTACGCATACCTGAAGCTCAAGTTACCTGGAGAATATGGTGTGATCACAATCGATGGAGACTTTCAGAAATCGAACAAGTGCGACATTGAATTCAACGAGATTGCAAAATCTTTCGGGATGCAAGAAGAACTTCAAGAGCTGGCAAAACCACGGATCACTCCGTGATGCCCCTCACGAAGAAAAACGCGCCTGAGCTGGAGTTCAGCGCCAACAGTGATACCCGAAAGCATCAAGTGCACCCGACAGATTCTGCAAAGACAGCGATGGTCTCAACCACCCTCTCGCAAGCATAGGAAAGCGCGCTTGTCAAACTCCTCTGTGAGTACTGGGAAATTTTCGCCTGGCAACCCTCAGATATGCCAGGAATACCCAGGGAGTTTGCCGAGCACTCGCTCGAAGTCTTTCCAGATGCCAAACCCATCAAACAGACTACTCGACAATTTTCAGAACCCAAGCAGAAGGCGCTCGGAGAAGAAGTAAACAGGTTGCTAGCAGCAAGTTTCATCAGGGAGATCAAGATATCCACCTGGTTAGCAAATCCGGTGTTGGTCCCCAAGAAAAACACGGACATCCTTCGAGTATGCATCGACTACACGTCGTTAAACAAGCACTGCCCCAAGGATAACTTCCCCCTCCCGCGAATCGACCAGATCGTGGATTCTACGGCAGGCTGTCAACACCTCTCCTTCCTGGACGCCTACTCAGGCTACAATCAGATCCGGATGAAACGGGAGGACGAAGAGAAGACAACATTTATCACGCCACACGGCGTATATTGCTACACGACGATGCCCTTCGGGCTCAAGAACGCAGGCGCAACATACCAGTGCTGCATGCAAAAATGCCTCGCCAAGCTCATTGGCAAGAACGTACAAGTGTACGTTGACGACATCGTCATCAAGACTCGAGTTGAGGACACACTCCTCGAAGACGTTAGAGAAACATTCGACGCCCTCAACGCATACAGGATCAAGCTCAACCCAACGAAATGCGTCTTCGGCGTCCCAGCAGGAAAACTTCTCGGGTACCTGGTATCCGCCAGAGGCATCGAAACCAACCCAGAGAAAATACAAGCAATCTTGACTATGAAGGAGCCAACCAATCTACGCGGAGTCCAGCAGCTCGCAGGGCGACTAGCCGCTCTGAGCAGGTTCATCGCCCGATTGGGAGAACAAGCGCTACCCTTCTACAAGCTGTTGAAGAAGACGGACAAATTCAAGTGGACACCGGAAGCTAAACAATCATTCGCAGACTTGAAGCGATCATTGCAAAGCAGGCGCGTCCTTGCAACACCGCAAGAAAGGGAGCCACTCTACTTATACCTAGCCGCCACAAACCAGGTCATCAGCACAGCAATCGTAGTCGAACGACCTGAGGAGGGCAAGGCATACGGAGTCCAACGACCAATCTATTACATCAGTGAAGTGCTCTCGCCATGCAAGCAACGATATCCTCATTACCAGAAGCTCGCATATGGAGTTGTTCTTACAGCCCGAAAGATCAAGCACTATTTCCAGGAACACGCCATCACAGTGGTTAATGATGCGTCACTCGGGACAATCATGAACAACCCTATGGCATCCGGAAGAATAACCAAATGGAGCATCGAGCTGGGCGCTTGGGACATCACTTATGCAGGACGCAACGCAATCAAATCCCAAGTACTCGTGAAATTCTTAAGCGAGTGGACAGAGTTACAAACGCCCGGACCGCCTGAGTACACGAGCAACTGGATAATGTACTTTGACGGGTCCAAAAGAAACGAAGGAGCAGGAGCTGGAATCGTCCTCATATCGCCTAGGGGAAACAAGATGCAATACGTCCTACGATTGGACTTTCCACCCGATGATCCAGCATCGAACAACGACACAGAATATGAAGCCCTGTTGCACGGGATGAAGATGGCAGTCGCCTGTGGAGCTACCCGATTAATGATCTACGGCGACTCCAATCTCATCGTGCAGAAAACAATGAAAGAATGTGACACAATTGCTGAAAACATGATCGCATATCGCGACATGTACAACCTACTCGAAGGGAGCTTTAAAGGATGCGAGCTGAAGCACATTGCGAGATCCAGCAACGAAGAAGCAGATAGACTGGCAAACATGGGTTCCACAAACACACCCATACCGCCAGGAATATATTTCGAACGGATGATCAAGCGCTCAGTCAAAGTCAAAAAAGCTTCAAGAGCACCCGCAGCACCAGAATCAGAGGTCAGCCCGCAAGTTGCCATCATCGAGCTTATTCATAACATTTCACGACAGGTTTTCTGGTCGAGCCAGTCTGGACGCAGAAATACCTCGACTACCTGTCCTCCAAACAGCTCCCGGCCGATCCTCGTGAGGCTCGACAGATAATCAGGCGCAGTAAATCTTTTCGGGTAATCAACGGAGAATTATACAAGCAAAGCATCTCGGGTATACTTCAGCGCTGCATCGCACCCGAAGATGGCAAAGAATTACTACAGGACATCCACCAAGGCGACTGTGGACATCACGCTAGTTGGAAAACAATCATGGGAAAAGCCTTCCGAGCAGGATTCTATTGGCTCACGGCAGCCAAGGATGCGAAGGAGCTAGTCGAACGATGCAACGCTTGCCAGCGATTCGCACCAAGACCACATGCACCTGCTACAGAATTGCATATGATACCCATCGCATGGCCTTTTGCACAGTGGGGGCTAGACATGGTAGGACCGCTACGCAAGTCCACGCCGGGTGGATATACACACTTGCTGGTCGCAGTCGACAAGTTTACCAAATGGATTGAGGCCATGCCAGTAACTTCGGGTAGCGCTGTCAAGTTTCTTGATTCCATCGTACGTAGATTTGGGGTACCACACGATATCATTACAGACAATGGCACAAACTTCACGGCAAAGGAAACACAACAGTTCTGCGAGAAAAAGGGCATCAACTTCAAGTTTGCTTCAGTTGCCCACCCGCAAACGAACGGACAGGTCGAAAGATCCAACGGCTTAGTTTCAGCTGGCATCAAGAAACGTCTACTCGATCGTCTACAACCAGCAGCAGGACATTGGACCGAAGAGCTACCCTCCGTACTATGGAGCCTCCGCACAACTCCAAATCAATCCACAAACTATACGCCATTTTTCATGGTATACGGGGCAGAAGCGGTCCTTCCCGAGGATTTTAGGTTCAGCGCCCCAAGAGTCGTGGCTTACAGCGAAGAAACCTCTAACAGGGCACTCGCGGAAGATATGGATGCACTCTATGAGATGCGTGATATAGCGCTCGCAAGATCAGCAGTATATCAACAATCACTGCGAAACTATCACAGTCGCCGCATACGCCACAGAGCATTCGCGGTAGGAGACCTAGTGCTGCAGCTCAAACAGAAGGAGGGACACAAGCTCGAGCCACCATGGGAAGGACCCTTCATCATACACGAAGTTATTCCAGGAGGATCCTACAGGCTGAAGAACCCATCGACTGGAGGAATCTATTCCAATCCTTGGAATATCGCACACCTCTGAAAATTTTATCCCTAGATTTACTTGTTCTCACAAACAAATAAGGCTATACTAGCCACTCTTGTAGTTCGAATACATGACTTCTCAGTCATCGCAATAAAATACATGGTTTCTCAACCATATTTACTCGAAGATTATTCATTCTTATATGCTAAAATAGTTACAGGTACACACCCTATAAACACACGGGGGTTACGCCTACAACTAAGCATAACAGGAAAATTTATACATACAAGGTCATACACCTTACAACAGTTTTTGCAAACTATACAACATCACAAGATGTACACATCCAACAATCAATCATGGCGAAAAGCATTCTCAGTCGCCAACACTCTATCTACTTCCTCAGAGGTCAGCCGAATGATTTTCTCCGCTGCTGGACGAACAGCATCATAGTGCGGCGAAATATCATCGATTGGACCGTCTGGAAGCCTAGCTACGGAGTTAAAATTTATCTCAGGATGCCATATCCGGACGAAGGAGAGGGCCACCACCGCGCCGCAAGTCATTTGATTGCGCACGCACTCGCGAATCTCTCCCTCTTACCCGAACAGCCTGAGGAGATGGCTCCAGTCTTCGGGACCCCTTTCCAGCGGATAGAACGCAGCGTTCATCGCGATAAAGACCTCATGAAAAGAACTCACGAGAACTTTTACCTGGGTGATACGGAACTTCAGAGTAGCTAGCACAAAACCTCGACTGCGATCAGACCAAAAGTTATTCGCATGAGGCCTCGAGCTGCCATCTTCTTGAAGAATGTGGTTTTCTACCCACTGTTTTTCCTCCCTATCATCCGGCTTAACAACTGAAGAGCAAATATGCACGATTAGTCAAGGAAAAAAGACAAAGAAGACTCGGGGTCTGTATTACTCACACAGCAAGTCCCTAGCGACGGAAGACAACTCGTCCATCAGAAATTGTCCGTGTTCAGTCGCCAGTCTTTGCTTGGACTTCGCCACATCGGCTACCCCGCGCAACGCTTTCAACCTGCGCTCACCGTCAGCTACACGATCACGAAGACCTGCCAAAGACCCCACAGCGGCGACAAGCGGATTTGTTGAGGCAGCAGGTCCACCTGAAGGTTCTGCGGCCACCCCGGATACCTGAAAAGCACAAAGAAGATTGAAAGGAATAAGGTGCCCCACTCGAGATTTATTTACCACCTATTCGACAGGTGCTCGGGGGCTACTCCCATCGGGAGCGTACGATCAATCGCGGGAAACATTTCAGCAAAAGCATCTCGATTAAAATATTGAGGAAACGGGAGCACATCCCATGGTTCATTACAATCGAAGTTGCAACATACAAACGAACTAAACTAAGAAGCTACAGTGGTACTCCCACTCGCGGCAGTCGCCCCTCCCTTAAGTCGAGCAAACAGCTCAGATAACTTCCGAGCAAGGACATCGGCTGGCTCGCCAAAACGACGAAGCCCTACCTCTTTGCCCGTGGAAGGATCGACTGGGAGATCCGAGTAGGCCTCCTCCAGGCCGCTAACTCCATGCGCCAGCGCAAACTGGATGGCCGTCTTCGCCCCAGACTCCGACTGAGCGACCGCGTAGGCATCAAGGAGATTGCTCTCCGAGAAGATCTTCAATAGGTCACCTAACGCGGGTGGAGATGAAGCATTGACGAGAAGGCGACCATGCAGCTGTGTCAACACTTCAGTAGCATTGCCGACTAAGGAGAAAACCCCTGCAACATGCCTCCTAAGTTGGGCGCAACAATCTGTCAATGCGTCCACTCGAGGAGTCCCAGCAAGCTCCAGGGGGACACCCAGAAGACCTAAGAACAAAAAAGGGTGTTAGTCCGAAAGATCTACCAAGACAAAAAGAGGAGCGTAGAAAAGTACAAACTTACCCGCAAAGCGCTCAGCAAGGGGACGAATAAAGTTGACAAGATTGGCATCCGCCTTGGCGCCAGCATCCTCCAAGTTCTTGAGGGCATCCTGGGCAGCCGCAAGTTTTCCCTCGTAATCGGCATTTAACATGCCGGAAGACTCGAGCTCCTGCCGGGCAGTCGCCAGTTCTGCCTCTAGAGTTGCTGCCTGGGCGGAGGCTTTGTCTTTTTCGGTCTTCGAAAACTCAAGTTGAGCTGCACGACAACATTTATCAGAATCGAAGAACGGACGGAAAAAATACAAAAAGAAGAAGAGGGCCGAGCTTACCTCGAAGAAGTTCATTTTCAGAGGTGAGACGACTGCGGTCCGCTCGAAGGAACGCGCAGTCGGACTCAGCAAGAACAACACGACACCCAATCGCCGTGAGGGAGTTAATAAGTGTCTGCGGGCAACACGAAAGTGGAAATCAGAAGAGTAAAATTTGAGCCTATACTCGATTGTAAACATTCGAGTATAGCCCCGGGGGCTACTCCCATCGGGAGCACTGTCGTGCACCCAATAAAATCAAGAAGAAGCAAAAGACATACTTTGAGCCTATAGCCGATCGCATGCGATCAACTACAGCCTCGGGGGCTACTCCCATCGGGAGCATTGTCGTGCACCCGATAACAAACTAAAGGCAAGTAACAGAATTTACCTGGCCCTTGGCACGGGAAAGAGGATCTGCTGAGCTACCTGTCGCCTCCTTTGAAGCCGAAGCTCCGACAACAGAACTAGGAACTCCATGCTCCGTAGTCGCTACTTTGGGGGCTACGCTGGGCGAATTATGGACAGTGCCAGCAGTAGGAATTTCATCCGCAGCTCCTGCCTTACTCTTCCTTTCGGGAGGAAGGGAAGAGGCGTACCTGCGAGGACTAATGGTTTGCAGGCTGCAACAAAAGACAAAGTGTTAACATAGATGCAAAGGAAAACGTTCGACTAAGAACAAGGAGAAAGAAACTTACTCATCGTCGTCCTCCTCATCCAACATATCCGCATTCCAGGCGGTCTGAATAACTGGGAATGAGGAGGAAGGAGCGCGCGTCCGCAGAGGGGTAGCGTTGATGGGCTCCTTCCCGGGTGATTCTTCCAAGGAGTTGTCCTTGGAGGTGGCCTCATCACCTTCCACCCGACGACGCTTCTGATAATCTCCACCCGAGTCCCCGACTTCATCCGAAGAATCTTGGTCAGAGCTCGAAGAAGCGTCCGCGACACTGGTGTCGGCCGGGGCATCCAGATTACTCGCCAATAACTCTGAGGCCTCCGCCCCGGATACAGGAGGGTAGCAGGTGGCCATGGATAAACTCTATGGAAGACAGAAGGAAGCAAGGGAAAATTCAATCGACTGAAACTCAGAACAAACAAGAAAGCAAAAGAAGAGAAGAAGAATAAACTCACCGCGGCTGACGGAGGCTTCGACGCGTCGAAGGCTGCGACTGCGCAGTCGGGGAATTTCTCTCCCACCTTCAGGCTAGTGATAGTCGTGATCTTCTTCTCGAACTCGACGTTGAAGAGCTCCTCGCGACTCACTCGGCTAGGATCCTCAGAGCCTTGGTACTCCCACATCGTGGAAGGTCCGTGCTGCAGAGGTTGGATCATGCGCTTCAGAAAGATACTCGCCAGATGCAGCCCGTTGAGTACAACTCCAGCAGTTTGATCGCGGAGAGCTGTCACCCTTGCGAGTAGAGGTGCGACGACCTGGGTTTCTTCAGTCGACAACTTGTGCGCCCAGGATTTTTGCCTATTCAAAACAGCGAACGGGTGGAATTCCACGATCCCACCCGAGCTGTTGTCGATGACGTAGAACCATTTTTTCCTCCAGCCCTGCGCGGAGTCGATGAAGTACATGCTGAAGTAGCTGGTCTCCGATTTCGCTTGGATCCCAAAGCCACCCGTGCGCAGCGGCTCGCCGGGCTCGGAGTCTACCCGCGATTTCTCGCGGAAGATCCAAACTTTGAAGAGGGCCTTCCAGAGCGCCCAATGTGGGCGAATGCCAAGGAAGCATTCGCAGAACACGATGAAGCACGATATGTGCTGCACCGCGTTCGGAGGAAGGTCGTGAAGCTGTATGCCATAGACATACAGCAACCCGACAAGAAACGGATGGAGGGGAAAGGAGAGACCGCGAGACACGTGGTCCGCGAAGACCACGCGCTCATTCGCTTGCGGGTTGGGTACCTCTTCCTTCTTTCCGAGGCGCACCCGCTTCTCGGACTCCACCGGCAGCAGCCCCTCCCACTGCATCTCCTTGATGCTCTTTGCGGTGGTGTTGGGCGAACGCCAGTCGCCCGAGCGCGGCGCGGGTTGCACGGAAGCTTCCCCGGATGCGGAAATGGCAGCGCTGCGTCTTTTTCCCTCCGCCATCGCTGATGCGCACGAGCTTGGAGGAAGAAAGAGGATGAGCGCGAGGAGGAAGACGGATTGGAAGACGAAGGCTGGGAAGGTTTTACCGCACAGCAAAGACCCGTACTTATACACGGAACGAATCGATGCTGGCCACTCGATGCGCCACGTGGCGCCCATTGCCGCCACCACGTGTGAAGACGAAACGAGGAGGCGGTGAGCGCTGTTTCCTGCCACGATCTTAACAGAAGATCATGCGTATTTACTGCACGATTTGCGAAAAAACCGGGAACAACGTCTCGTTTCCCGGTCAAAAAGCTGACTATGTGGGCCAGGCTCTCTGCTCTCACTCCGTCACGTCCCATCGGGAGGTGAAAGGTGCGCCATGACGTCATAGCGTGCATCATCAAACTGAAGAAAGCTTCGAATGGAAAGTTCAAACGCGAAAATAACTTCGTATGAACAAATTTCCTTCGAATAGAAGCAACTTTTTCATGAACAAGTCATGAGGCAAGACTCCTTTAAAAACGAAGGAAAAAACCCTGCACACGAAAACTCTTTCGTACGGGCACAATCTCCTAGACATGAAAACTCTTTCATATGGGCATAAAACTCCTAAACACGAAAACTCTTTCGTATGGATAGAAGAACTACTCGGTAAAAAATTACACGAGTAGGCAGAACTTATCTTTTATCACTCGCATGATATTTAGCATCATAAAAGCCTGGATCGTTCGGCCGACTAGGCACATCCGGATGCCATATTCTTCGAATATGAAGGTAAGACCCGAAAGATCTCTCTTGAGGGCCTGGAATCGCACTCAAAGCTGCGTCCTCCGGTATGATTCCGTGTCAACAACACGAAGAAAAATCCCAGCGGACGCGCCGGGTACCCCCATAGGTTAAGTTCGACTCGATAAGACCACAACGGCCCAGTCGTAACAATCACCTTATCGGGTTTGAGTCGGAGGTCTCGGATCTGTGTAGGCCAGAAATGTTTTTGCCCTAGTCGCAATTAATTGGCCCTGATCTCTCGGGAGAGCCAAGCTACTGTGCCAAACTGGTTACCCACAAGAAAGAAGAACCAAGAAAGATTTGACCGTCTACTCGACTGGAGAAATCCCACTCGAGCAAACGCTCGGGGGCTACTGACGAAGACATGGATCCTGGACCCTGCGGGTAAGGACACCCCATCTCAGGCCCAAGGTCAAGGCCCAAGAAGAGGAGCCCTTGAAGTATTCCAAAAGGCCCACGTGAAGTCCACCCGCGCTAACTTGAGGGTTAAGTTTAGAAATATATAACCGACTTAAGGTTAGAATCCGAGTCCTCTCCGGGTAGGGTATGAGACCTGGCCACCTATATAAGGCCAGGAGAGCCGCCGGAGGGGGGCCAAGCAAGAAAGCAACACCAAAGCCTTGAGCTCGAGACCATACTCTCGATTCGAGCAACCACCATTGTAACCGATCTACTCATCAATACAAATCGACAGAGGTAGGAGTAAGGGTTTTTACCTCTACGAGGGCCCCGAACCTGGGTAAATCTCGCCCCCTGTCTAGCCGACGATTCCACCAGCGCTCATGAGTTCTCCTAGTCGAAACCCGGTAGGGTCGCCTAAGGGATTTGTAGAGTCAGAGATTCGACACCTCCGGTCATGATTTCCCCTCCCGGTAGGGTGCCGGGGAGAACTCTAGAACCCTCCCGATCTCGGGTTGACGATGACAGCGGCCTCGGGTGTTTTTCATGGAAAAGTGGGATCTTTTTAGGGTTTACTATCCGAGGGGGTTATACAGGCAAAAGGGCGATGGCAGTGGCGCCCGAGGGGCCCACACCACCTGGTGGCGCGGCCAGGGAGGGGCGTGCCGCCCTATGATGTGGCCCCCCTCCGGGTATCTTTGGGACTTCGTGGAACCTTCGGGAATTCTAAGACTTCTGGGCTTCGAATTTGCCAATTCCAAGGCCAGAACAATTTTTCTGAAACTAAAAACAGCAGAAAATAGGGAACTGACTCTGTGGCATCTTGTCAATGGGTTAGTCCCAGAAAATCGATAAAAATGACATAAAGTGTATAGAAAACATGTAGCAAATAACATGAAAACAATATGGAACATCAGAAATTATGGATATGTTTATGGCGTATTAATAACTCAAGTAGTTCATGTTTTAGAGAACATAAAATATTTGTTAATGATATTATTCCATCACGCACTATTATCTTGTGGAAGCAAGGTCATCAAGTATGTAGTTTGGATTCTCACCCCTCTTTGGATTCTATGCACCTAGTTGAATTCTCCCAAGTCACTTAAATACTTGAGGTTAGGGTTGTCGAGAGTTAGTGTTGGTTATCACAAATTCTAATTTGTCTTATCAAATGATTAGGTTTGTAAGATACACCGTATAAAGATCACTCCAAATGTACTCTCGAACAGATGGTCTACACCTATTTCATCATGTCAAGGGAAACATTGGTCACTTTTCTTGATTTGAATGCATCTCATCTTCAGTCCTCTTGCCTTGTGATGCAATGCCTTAATCAGTGATGGGAGTATAACATGGCCAACATATTGTGTTTCAGCAATTCTTTTGCGAAGAGCCATCTTTATCATGATCATCTGCCTCATCCTTTCAAATGCTTGCCAAACCAAATAACCCTTCACTGACTTGAACTTTGCATTCAAGCATTCTGCAAGATTATTGGTCACATAGTCTGCTTTGCATATGGTGTGGAATTTGTTTCTTAACCACACCTTTCCATGATGTGAATCCATATACTCCTTCACCTCTGGATGTTTCTGAGCATACAACACTCGCAAATGGTGCTCATGCTTCCTTTCGCTGCATGTGTATGATGCTGACCATAAGTTCTCATAAAAAACCTTTCCTTTGAAATTATTTTCAAAATTTTGCGCTAGGTGTCGCATACATTCCCTGTGATCCGCTCCAGGGAATACAATATCTACTGCACTCTCTAGACCTTTGCAAGCATCTGTATGTATAGCTAAACCTAGGGGTGTGCCTATAATGTTGCACAACTGCTGCCGAAACTAGACCCAACTTTCCTAGGACTTTGCCTCCAAAACACCAAATGCAAGTAGGAATAGCCAGTTGTGTCCATCAACTATAGAAGCTGCTACTAGCTGTCCTCTCCATCTTCCAGTCAAATGGGTAGCATCTACAGCCAAATAAGGCCTGCATCCATCAAGAAACCCCTGCCAACAAGCCTTGAAACATACAAAAACCCTTCTGAAGAACTCCTTCTCAAATGACTTCCCTTTTATTTTGAATGGAACTATATGCTTGTCAATTTCCACAACACTACCTGGACTAGCCATCTCCACTTCAGCTTTGAAGGTGTAAAGCAACTGAAAACTTTCATTCCATTGACCATTAATCCTGTCAAGAGCCATTTCTTTAGCATTGAAAATCCTCATGTAAGGAATTACAATCTTATACTTCTCAAAATGCTTCCCTTGGAGTGTTGTTGGACCAAGACCAGGTTTTTCTCTCGGCCAATCCAATATTGCATCTGCCACCTATCGATTTTTTGCTAGTTTGGATTTTTCCTACCCCCTCCCCCTCCAAGTGGACATGTGTGTTTGTGTGGGTTTTCTTTATCTGAAACAAAAAAAGGGTAAAAAATAATGGATAAGAAACATTACTCAATGATCTGAAATAAAAATAACCAATCAACTTGGAGTACCTCAATCAGTTTGGTCTTTAGCATACGGGATGCATGCAACCTCCACATACACCTATCATATGGAAAATAAAATGTGAACCTTCTTGGCTCACTCCTTTTAATCTTATATGAATTTTCAGTAAGAATGCAATATGTAGTTACTGCATTCCGACAGTCCACCATCGATTGGAATATCATGCCTTCAGTAAGATCAGGATTGTCCCTATTCCACTCTATTGTTGGCACGTCGTCACCATCGTATTAATCCAAAATTAAGCTGTCATTGTTCTCCGCATCCTCTTCATCGTCAGTGTCATCACACCTAGCTCGGCTTATGGGCTCCTTCAGATATTCATCATCCACTGCTTGCTCACTGGCTCTATCTACCAGTTCAGGGTACATCATCTCGTCTTCATCATCATTTCGAGGCACTTCCTCGTCAGGTTCTACATCTTCTTCTACAACGACCATAGCAGGTACAGGAGAAGCAGCAGCACTACCGACAACAGATTCAGCAGCAGACATGTTGTGGCTCCATGAACCACTCGCTTTATTTGGTCTCGACCTACAAGGAGTCCCGGGGTGCTGGCTATTAGCATAGACAGATGATTGCCGAACACCTCTTTACCGATTTTGCGTGTGGCTGAAGCACGTCGATATGAAGTTTACCAAAACGGCTGCCATTATTCAGAGTAAAAAAAACAACCCGAGATGGCTGTCGCAAGTTAGTGGGAGAAATCTTTGCTCGGTACTGCTGAAGTAACTCAATTCAACAGCATCGGAATCGCTCCAAGGATAGGCTGAACTGAGGGTAGTGAGAAAATCTCTGAAGCAAATGTTTGTTTCTATCACAACCGGATAGAAAAACAAATGAAGAAAATGTGGTTTAGTACCACGCAACACACTAGTTTCCATTCTAACCGCCAGCCGGAAAGCCAGCGCAGGATCAATCCTATTTAGTTCAAACCTACGGCTACAGTTAGGCACGAGACAGAGGAAATTTTTTGGAACAATTCAAGCTAAAAAATGTCAAATACGGCCTTACTTACAAGCTAGAGCACCAATTCAAGGCGAAATGTTGCTTACTAGGGTCTAATCCATGAAGTATCTGTCGTTGATTCGACCCAATCGTCTCCACGGCAGAGATGGTGATGTGGGGTTGATGGTGAGGTGGGGTAGATGAGCCGGATAACGCGACGGAGGGGATGGGGCGGCGGTGAACGCTACACAATGGCGGTGGAGGGGATGGGGTAGCGACAGAGGAGGCGGGGCTGTGCGATGCGGCGGTGTCGATCTGTTTCAGCTTCAGACAAGCTCGCTTACGTGTCTCCTTGCGGTCCCACTAGGCACGCAACGGTGAAAGGAGAACCCGGCCCCACTCGTTAGCACTAACTCAAAAGTTGACGGTCAATGCATTGACTGGACGGCAAACGCCAGTTATCAACTTTTGCGAGAGTTTTAGCTAAGAGAATGGGGAAAAGTGATCAAAAGTTTAGAGCGTGGAGAAGAACGATCAAGACTAAGGAATCGGGGGCACATGAGTAATAATCCCTAAGAAATATAGGAAAAATTGGTCTGATAAGTTGAATGATGCTTTATGGGCTTATAGAACTTCTTATAAAAATCGTATGGGTATGTATCCTTATAAAATGGTTTATGGAAAAGCTTGTCACTTGCCGTTAGAACTAGATCACAAAGCTTATTGGGCAGCAAAAGAACTTAATACATATTTTAAACTTGCTGGTAAGAAAATAATGCTTGACTTAAGTTCTTTAGATGAATGGAGATGTGAAGCTTATGAAAATGCTAGGCTCTGTAAAGAGAAAGTTAAACAATGGCATGATAGAAGAATTCTTAGAAGAGAGTATCATGTTGGTGAGAAAGTACTATTGTGTAGGTCTCGTCTCAGATTTTTTGTAGGAAAATTACTCTCATGATGGGAAGGACCTTATGTTATTGAAGAAGTGTATCGTAGTGCAATTAAAATTTCTTCCCTTAAAGACAACACTACACAAGTGGTAAATGGGCAAAGACTCAACATTATATTTCCGGAGATTCTTATGACGAAGATGTTGATACTATTCAAGTGGTAACCTTGGAAGAGTTTATAAGGGAGAAAATTCTAGAATCTGCAGAGTCCGTTTTCGAATAGGTAACAGTTCAGTTAAGAAAAAGTTCGCGGATTACTTTCCAACCTATAATTTTATCATCTATGGAAAAGATGAAAAAAAAATTAAGCTGAAGAAGGGTAGGAGAAGGTACCCGAGGGCACCACACCACCTGGGGGTGGGGACCACCCCTGGCCGAGTGGCCGTGCCACCCTATGGTGTGGAGTCCTCTGAGCCCCTCTCCGACCCGTTTTTGACCTGCACTTTCCTTTCATTATGTATGTTTTTGCGATATAATCCCCTGGACCCCTCGAGGTCTGTATATCGTTTACTCGTTGTGTTTCTGTTTCGACCTGTTTCTGCCAGGATCTGTTTTCAGTTTTAGAAGCACCATGGTCTCCGCCAACAACAACAAGGGGAAGAAGCCTATGGAAGATGGTCTCCAAGACCCAAAGCCAGAGGAGGAGATCGACAGTGGAAATTAAGGAGATGTAGAGAAGACTCGCGCGTGCACCCAGGCGCCATCGTCGCAAGTATGGGAGTGATAGCAACACCCTTCAAGCAAACGACAAGGATAGGCACTGGAGGGAAGGTCCCACGTCACTGCTTAGCTTCAAGGACACCACCTCTAGGCATAAAAAACCCTTTCCATACCTTAGTCCATGAGTATCAATCTAAGAGGGTACCCAAGGCAAAGTTGCCTTTTTGCTGGGATATGGATCGTTCTAACCGTGAAGGTGAGGAAAGCCCCCGATCTGATATAGTGTGTGAGAATAATTCCAAGAGCTGGGACTCACCATTGGACAAGTTCAAGGACCATATTGAGAGAAATACGAAGTAGTTACGCATGCTCATCCATGTGATAGATGATTTGAAGAATCAGTTGACAAGCTTATTGAGAAGGATTCACCACCACCACCGAAGAATTAATTCGTCATTGGTATTGGCATCCCCTTGACTTGTTCCAAGTTTGGGGCAGTGCTGTAGTATCACACCTTTATCTTTCACATTTTTACTTTTTAGTAGAGTCATATCACGAGTAGATAAATTATCATATAGGATGGTTTGCAGTGTGGAAGTATCTCTATTTCGTTGGTTATCGTTGAATCCCTTGGCTTGAGTTGCTGTTATGGAATATTAATGAGAAGTCTCATCATTTACTTTCCACACTTTATTTTAGTTTGCAATTTCTGTTATATGGTTGATCTTGTTATTAGTATTGGTATCAATATTGGAGCATCAAACTAATCTAGTTGGTTTTGGCAAACTTAGCATTGGTCAGTAGCAACAATACTTTGAGGCTTAAGTAGAAAAGAGGGAGTTGATTGTAGATATAGTATTCCAATTATGATTTCCTTTTTGCACCTTTATTGTCATTCCCTCTACTCGTTTCAAGTTAAATTATATGAGAGGAAGTTGCTGTCTAGGATGACTTGTGTATTGATAGATGTGATTCTTCTTGTTCGTATTTTATTTATCGACACCTCACTCCATAAACCAGTGGTCATGTTTACCGAGTTCAGTTTTGCTTTGGAACAAGCGAGGTCTAAACTTGGGGGGGGGAGGGGGGAGAGAGTTGATACGTCCATTTTGCGTCACTATTTTATATTGTTATTTTCTGTTATTCATCGATATATTTTATATTATGATGCATTACTTATGTTATTTCATCTTATTTTGCATGTTTAATAATTATTGGAGAATAAACACCGGGACCAGAAATCTTATGGAAAAGCATCGTCAGGATACCCCATTTCTAAAGATCAGAAGAAGAAGGGGGCATCAGAGGAGTCTTAGAAGTCCAGAGGAGGAAGCCAACCGCAAGGGGAGCCAGAGGGGAGCCACCAGAGGCCCACACCATAGGGTGGCGCGGCCCCCCTTGGCCGCGCCGCCAGGTGGTGTGGCCACCCTGGCCCACCTCTGGTCGCCTCCTTTCACGTACTTGACCCCCAGGGAACCATAATCCCCAGAACATCATCGAGGAAATATTCCGCCGCCACCTCGGGGCGGAAAACAACAGAGACAGAAAAGCTCTCCGGTAGGGAGAAATCTACCGGGGAAATTCCTCCCGGAGAGGGGAAATCGCCACCATCATCGCTCTGGGCATCATCAATATCATCATCCTCACCACCAGCACCCTCACTGTCCACCTTCATCCCGCTGTAACAATTAGGGTTCTTTATCATTGTTTTCCATTAGATCTCTATCCGGTGTGGATTAGTTGTTAGTAGTTGATGCCTACGAGATTTATAAGTGTTTGCACTTTATGACCAGATTATTATTCATCGTTATATCACCTCTCATTATGATCCATATGATGTCTTGTGAGTAGTTCATTTAGTTCTTGAGGACATGGGAGAAGTCAAGATGTTAGTAGTGGAATTATGTTGAAGTAATATCTAATTGTTTGATATTTAAGTTGCGGTGTTATTCTTCTAGTGGTGTCATGTTAACGTCGACTACATGACACTTCACCTTTATGATCCTAGGAGGATGCATTTTGTATTTGGCTACTAATTGTGGGATTGCCGGAGTGACAGAAACCTAAACCCCCGTTAGGAAAGCAATGCACGAGGGAGTGTAGGATCCCAGAGTTTAAGACTGTGGTTAGATTTATCTTAATTACTTCTTGTATTTGCGGATGCTTGCAAGGGGTATAATCACAAGTATGTATTAGTCCTAGTTGGGCAGTGCATTAGCATAGGCTCACCCACACAACCCTATCAAAACAATAAATATTAATCAACTGTATGAAACGAAAGCGCTTGACAAAGTTCCCATGTGTCCTCGAGAAAGTTTGGTGATCACAAGTAAAACAACCGGCTTGTACTTTGCTCTCAAAAGGATTGGGCCACTCGCTGCAATTATATTTACTGTCTTTTAGTTACTCGCACTTTATTTATCTGCTATATCAAACCCCCAAAAAATCTGTTTGCTAGTGTTTATAGTGAATCCTCCATCCAACCTGCTTGTCAACACCTTCTGCTCCTCATTGGGTTCGACACTCTTATTTATCAAAAGTACTACAACACACCCGCTATACTTGTGGGTCATCAGCTTCCTATAGTCTTTACCAACCTACAGATCTCCTAAAAGGTTTTAAACCTAAGGTTTCTTTGCTGTGATACCAGCTGCGATGACCCAGCACACCACTGCATGCGTAGTGCGCAATCATTGACATAATACCCACAGAAGGACATATCCGTGAATATTACACCCCTCAGAGTGGTACAACAGAAACATAACATGTCCAAGCAAAGCTATAGAATACAAACTTTCATTACAAAATCTCAAGAATATCTTTGATAAATCAAAGATCTCATGCAAATGAAACATCAGAAGAATCAAATCGAAGCTCCAAGATGGACAAAAACTCTAGCTCAGAACCTAATCCACTATGGCTGATGTCATCCCTAATCTATGGCTTGTGAGAATCTAAGTCCAGGACTGGACTCCACCTAAAACTTGCTAGCTTATCATCTACAAACATTGTTGATGACGTCGCTTGCCGGTTAAGTAGTATAAGACTCCTTATATCTTCATGAGGTAGCGATGTCTTCCCGATAAAGACTTCCTTAAGGGCTTTAATTCTAAATAGGGTGTCAAACAAGAACGAATGAGTAACGAGCGTTACGCAAAAAGTTCATGATATAAAGTGGGTAGTTTGATGCACTAACTACAACTTTAGACTCGAAATATTCATAAGCTAATGCAAGTTTTTTGATAATTTTCTTTAAGAGGTTGCTTTTAATTTGCAAAACTATGCCCACCAAATCTTCATAGGGCTAGAACTTCATGGAGTTGCCTTTCCTGCGGAGTTCGCAGCTCCTTCCCGGAACAGGGGGTAACATGTCACATCCTTTTACACTCTGTAGAGGTGTGTTACTTTACCCATAGGCGATCAAGACCATGTTCCACAACCAGGTCTACATTCCTGTCCACTCCCACTCATGCGTGGGGCCCGGTTGTTGATCCAAACCAAACCATGCTTCTCCACACAACACATGCCCATCCATTTCTGCCACGCAGTTTTAACCCCTGATTCTACCCCTCACGATAGATATATATTTAGGCGCCCCGGGCAGACCATCATAGACCCAGAGTCCATGGGAATTAAGGGATCCCAACCATGTGCATGTAGTCTCGCAAGACCTACAATTTACGGCTCTGGAAGCCCGTTGACATGTGAACGGGAAAAGATCACAGCTGGCTTACTCGCTCCATACTAGACCCATGGTTAACGCGGTATTTACGACGCAAGAATCCTAACGATATTTGTTGTTAATTCCTAGGTAATAATTTCCCATGCAGATGGAACCTTTCTTTGACCTATTCATCTTACCATGGCTCCATCCGCCCACCAAACAGAACACTACCACTCGAGTAGTCATTCAACTAGTCATATTATTATAAAAGTAGGATCATGCATTCTTTTGAGAATAGGTGGTAGTACGACAGATTTTTTGCAAATAGTTCTTTAGGAAATACAAAAGAGGATATGAGCAAATGATGAACTTGCTTTAGATAGATATAATAACAATAATCCATATCTTCGGGGTTTGAGGGTTGCGTGGAAATCCCGATATTTGAAAGATAGCAAAGTAGTCCCAGTAACAACTACTGAAAACACTGGCAAGATGATACATGCTTAGTAATGAGATGCATCGCAAAATACCCTGAAAAATACCCCAACTTACAAGTGTTAGCTACGTTCGATACGATACTAAGATCACATTTGTTTTAGGTGTCTTAGAGTTGTTTCATTGCTTGTGGTGATGATGTTGTTGCTTCTTTTAGACTTACATGTGTTCCACTTTTAATTATCTAATCAATTGTCATCATGTTTAAGTAGAAGTATTTATTACTTTGTTAGGCAATAAGACAATACCACATGGAAAATAACTATTTAAGATATAACAACACCTTTTATTTTATATTCAAAAAATGTAGAGCTAATGATGAAGAGTTTAATTGAAACTGAGTAACTAATACAACCAACTCTATGATCACATAATTTGCTAATGACTTGTGATGATAGGTTTAGTAGGTGTGAAAACATTAGGGATTCATAAGTTGAGCAAAAGATTTTGTTTCTAACATCTTTGAATTGAAAATGTTATTTCTTTCATTTGGTTATCATTTGAGGCTTTCAAAAAGAGATTTGAATAAGTTATTAATTTTCCAAAATTTAAATGAATTAAATGACTAGGCAAAATATTGCACACATGAAAATTGTTCAAATGAATTTTAAAATATCATAGATGGTTTGCATTTGTCATTTTGAGCAATCTGCTATATAACTTTTATTTTTCTAAAATATTGTATTATTTTTTTTATTTTCTCAATTTTAAATTATTTATTTTAATTCAAAAATGTTTAAATTTAAAATTCATCAAATATTTTTGAAAAATTTACAAATATTTATATTTTATTTTTCGAATCATTTATAAATTATATTTGTATTTTTGTGATAAGTATTTTGAAAGTTATTGGAATCTTTTAAGTACATTTTATTTTATTTTACTTAGTTGTGTGTAAGCCCTGTTTGCTATTTTAAGTACTTCATCAAATGGAAAACATGAGTGGTTTTGTAATCTTATTTGTTTGTTTTCCACCCAGGTTCCAAGTATAGGTATTATCTCATGTTGGTTTTAGAACATGTAATCATTTGCATGTTTATGTATAGATGAATTTTTGTTATTATTCATTGGTATTATGGATGAGAAGGATCTGGAAAACAAGGTAGTTAAGCTTGTTTCCATCTACCTCAACATATCACAAGACATTTGGATGCAATGGCTTGTTATTATTTCTTACTTTATACTTGATTCCATTTAAGATAGTATTATGTGGCCCTCATCCTTGATGAGCTTTACTTGGGTTATAGGTTTTAGATTTTAATGTTGCCTAATGCTACACTGGATGATTAATCATGCCATAATGCCTTACTAAGTCAGTGTTGCTTCTTGTTGACTTATGTTTCCTGCTGTACTTGTCTCTAGTTGCCACTAGTCTTCAGATACCGCCTTTCTCACTTGCAAGTAGGTTCATCTCCTAGATTCCAACCTCAATTGTCTCACCCTTGTGGTGAAGACAACCAATTACTCCAAGCAAAATTTTCTCTCTGATGATTATGAAATAATGTAAGTGTATTTTATGACATCAATTTACCCTATGCATATAAGAAGAATTTGTTGACAATTTAGCTAGGCTTGCCCCAAATTACCTTTCATATATAAATTGTTATGATGTACTAGGTTATCTAACCTTCTTTTGGTTTGTGTATGACACTCAATTGTTTTGAGTATACAAAAGTGATTTGTTAACAAGGTGAACAAGCTTGTTACCAAACTACTTCTATATCACACGAACATTGGAATATCACACTATTTCAGGAGGAATGGATAGGATTAGATTAAGATATAAAAGTTTCCAAAGGTCTTCGAGAAGGTTGGGAAATAATAAGATAAAATGGTCTAGACAAAATAACAAGATCTAGATTAAGTGTTAGTTCGTGCTTTTATTTTCCTTCCATATACTTCTCATTTTATTTCCCATAGGATATGTACTTGTTTCATATATGATTGGTTTTACTTAGCTATCAATTCAATTCCTCTAATAGAGGTTATAACTTGCTATTATCCATTAGTTGTATCCAGAGATACTTTAGTTGTGGAATGTTGATTTGAATAGAAGTGTGGAGTGCTTATGGAATGATGACTGAAGATAGTAAGTTAATCAAATGATCCCTTAATATATTGAGGTCTCATATTCTCATTTGTGCAAACTGAATGAGACAATAAGCCTATGAAGGTTATTGTGGTTCAATGACTTAAGTCAGAGTTGTTAGTTGGATTTTCAGAGTGTCATGTTGTTACTTTATATTCATCTCTTTATTATTTTGAGATATGCACATATTCCATAAATATGTTAATAATAATAATTATGTCATTTCCCACTTGTGGGGTTTGAGTTAATTCTTTTTTGTATCATTTGTGTTCTATTGAACCTTTGTCATTCACTTCTAAAGGCTTACTTAATAGTTGTGACATTTAGAAAGATGTTCTGGGAATTGATTGATAACTCAAGTAGTTCATGTTTTAGAGAACATAAAATATTTGTTAGTTAGATTATTCCATCATGCACTACTATCTTGTGGAAGCAAGGTCATCAAGTATGTAGTTTGGATTCTCACCCCTCTTTGGACTCTATGCATCTAGTTTAATTCTCCCAAGTCACTTAAAGACTTGAGGTTAGGGTTGTTGAGAGTTAGTGTTGGTCATCACAAATTCTGGTTTGTCCTGTCAAATGACTAGGTTTGTAATATACATCTTATAAAGATCACTCCAAATGTACTCTCGAACAGATGATCTACACCTATTTCATCATGTCAAGGAAAACATTGGTCACTTTGCTTCGTTTGAACTTTTGCGCCAAAATTTCCCCGATTTTTAGATGCATGCTTTGCAAATGCACATATTATATTTTGATCCTTATAACCTCCCAAACACTGTGATGTTACAGGAGTAAACACCAATAAACTGTTTGCAATAATCCCTGTAAAAACGAGTTCCAGTCCGCGTCACGCGGCGCTCGGGGTGGTGGAGGCCGGGCCAAAGGGCTCAGGAGGCGGACGGCGGCCGGTCTGCGGTCGTCAGACGGTCTGCAGGCGGTGGGACAGGGGCTGGGATGCCACTGCCGGCTCCTGCAGGGAGGTGTTGCGCGCCTAGATGGGCTTGGCGGGCCCGGATGGCAGTGGTATGTGGCGGAGCTCCTCGGGGCTGCTGCTGGGCGTGCGATCCGGTGTTGGGAACGATCAGCGTCGGCGCGATAGTGGTGGTCTGGAGCTCCTGCCGGCATGGTGCCGGGAGGAGTCTGTAACACCTGGGGTGTTACCCTATTAGAGAGTGTTTGTTTTCTTTTTGGCTTGCATCATATGCATCCCATGAGCATTGCATTCTGTTTTTCAAAACAAATCAAAATTCAAACTTTCACCCCCTGCTCAAATTCCCAATTTCAAACTTGCAAACTAAATCACTCATTTGTTTTTCAATAATTTGAAGTTGTTTTAATCAAATTGCTTGTTAATAAATTTTTTGCCCTGTTATTAAAACCCTAATGGCAAATTCAAAAACTCCAAATCAAATCAATCCTACTCATCATATTAAAATATGGGGTTAAAGATTAAAATTTGGCAAACAAACTAATTTCAATAATGTTTGTGTAATTGCTTGTTGCTTATTAAATAAAATTTGTTATTTCCAAAATTCCCAAATCAAAACATTATTTGAAATTCACCTAACCACTTGAAAATCCAACTAATATTTTCAATTTTGAAATCAATAACCAAACTTGCTTTTAATTATTGTTTTGCACATTAATAAACTTTAGTTATCCACTAAACACCCTCACACCCTATTTGACAATTTTAACTAAACAACTTTAAATCAATTAGAATTTCAATCTTGTGAAAAATATGTTAACATTTGCTTTAATCTCTGTTTTGCAAATTAACACAAATAATGCATAAAAGAAAAACCCCAAACCATATTTGAAATCCAACTACCCATTTAAATTCAAACTAACATTACCAACTTTGAAATCAAAACTAACCTTGCTTATACCCACTATTTTGCAACTAATAAAATTTGATTGTAAAATAAAAGAACCCCCCCCCCCCAAAACCCCTTTTTCCTTTCTTTCTATCTCTCCCATTCTTTCCTTACAAGCAAAAAAAAAGAAGATAAGGAAAAAAAAAGGCAAGGAGAAGAGCCAGCCCACCCATCCTCTTATTTTTCTTTCCCCAGCCCATTACCTTTCTGGCCCACCCCCTTTTCTCTGTCGTCTTCTTCAACGTCGACGTCAGCACCTGTACCTCTGTGCTCACCACCATCCGATCATCCCCACCCCACTCCGATGCCATGCCGTACAAGGCCTCTTCCCCCTTAAAGCACCACACCTCCCCCTCTGCCCCTTACCCTAGAGCCCCCCCTCTTTCCATCGCCGCCGTCCTCCCTATCTTCCACCTCTCTCTGCTAGTCCTCTGAATGTCTGTAGCAACCGTGAGCACCACTGCCCCCTCTCATCTCGGCCACGATCTGATCACCTCGAGGAGCCATAGATCCCGGGAATGGAACCGCGGCGTCCTCCTGGACCTCCCCGCCCCCTCGCTGCTCGCTGGGATCCACGGTGTGGACCGCGCCGTCGCCGGGAGAAGCCCCGCTGCTACCTGTCGTCGGCCTTCGACATCGACAGACAGAACGAGGTGAGCAGGCCCACCTCTCTCCTTTCCCTCCTTCCATCTCCACGCTCGCCCCGCACCCCACACATCCACGCACACCACCGCGAGCGCCCCTCCCCCGTAGTGCACCGCCGGCGTGCTGCCCACGATCGATGCCCCTGGTTCTGTCAGGTTCAGAGACGGACCGATCTGTTCCAAGTTTCAGTTTCAGTCATCGAGTTACCTTTTATTCTGTCAGTCGCGGTAACATTCAGAAACCACCGTCCAGCGCACTGGCAGAGCAACCGCGCGCACACGCGAGCCGTCCAGGGTTCGATCCCTGCAGCACCCCTTTTTTTCTCTTAATTCCATCGCGCGCGCAACTGCAGCTTATACCCCCCGAGATCCATTCCTTGCAACACACAGCAGCTAGCCCATCTGGTTAGCCCTTTGCTCACAGAATCAGAGGTGCAGGGATCGAATCCCACCTCCCACCAATAAAACCACCTTTTTTATTTTGCAAGGTTTTGGTACAGAAACATCTCAGTAATCACAACTAGGCCCTTACAAATTATTCTAGCCCCTGGAAAATTATTTCTAAGCCCCTGGTTCCCTAAAAATAGCAGAATTGCACCCAATTTTGTAAATTGCATAAGAAATTCATCCCAACTCCAATTTTAACTTTTTAAATATGTTTTCTGTCCCAAATTAAATGATCTTTCCAAATAATCCATTTGTTCACTGTTTTGAAATTCCCAAATGTATTTAAAATTCAAATTTGAACAATTCAAAAGCAAATTGCTAAATTCAATAACTAATTCATTATTAGTCCAATAAATACAAATAAAATATGTTTTCCATACCATTTTGAATAACCTTTTCAAATATAATTTTTGTTTCCTGTTTTGAATAATTAAAATTGCCTACACAATTTAAATCCTGTTTAATTCAATTAAAATTGCTAAATTTATAACTTGTTCAAAATAAAATAATTTTGAACATGCAAAATATGTTTTCAAACCATCAAAGTGTGAACTTTTCAAATGTGAGTTGGAATTTATGTTTTGACTAAATAAAAATTCAATAATAATCAAACTTGTTCTAAATTCAATTAAAACCTGTTTAATATTGTTTAATTCATAATTAAATTATCCTAATTCCAATTTCAATATTTGAAACATGTAATCCAACTAAAATTTGATGTTCTTTTCAAATATAAATTTTATTAAATTGTTTTGCACACTTGAATTGATGAAATCAATAATTGTTTGTGTGGCATGTCTAAGTAACCAAAAATTTCTAAACTTAATAAATAGTTTCCCAACTTGTTTTATTCCTTTTCCTTTGCATCTATTATTGCTACTTTGTTGTTATTTTGTTGTTACCATCATGCATGCATCATGCTAACAACTTTCACATAATAATTAAATTGAAAATCATTTGTTTCCACTTAATTCAATGGACCTTTTCCATATGCAATCCAATTGCATATGGGTCCATTTAAATCTGTTTATCTTGTCAACTAGATTATTTCTATGCATCCATTAAATTGTCATGCATCCATATCTTGATCATGCTGGATCTTTTGCCGTAGTAGTAATTGTTGCATCCGGTGTTTGTTCGAGGTTCGTTGCTTCTTCCCGGATAGGACGTTGAGATGATGTGAGCAACGACAAGTTCTGCTACCTTGCGGGATCTCAGGAAAGTATACTCACTTGCTGCCAAATGGCTGCCTTCCATCACTTGTTACCGATACTCTCCGTTGTTCTTTTCTGCTAGCCTTAGTACTAGTTGTTTCTGTTACGAACCTATCACATGAATCCTTTAACCCTGATATTGCCTCACCTCCACACCTATAACCATTGCTTGTGCCCGTGTCTTACTAGCATGCTTAGGTTGTTTTGCTCGAGTCTGTTACCCGTTACTTTCTGTTATTATTTCATTATGTTCTGGGGGCTCGATGTTTAATCAATCAATCAATCATGCTACTGTTATTGTTAAGTAATAATTTGATGATAAGGCACCGGCAGGAGGCCCTTTGTGGTTTTGAGGCCTGCTAGTGTCGACCCTAATAGGAAAAGGGTCTTGTCTACTGATCCATGATGAGCGCACTACCCGCATGTGGGAAGCGAGTATGGGCGCCCCCCTCAATTTGACTCGATTCGCATCTCGTCCAAATCGCCACATTTAGTTCGGGTGTTCCATTTGCTGCATGCATGATCTTGCGAGCCCTTGGTACCCGGGTGGAACTTTCGTAGTCGGCATTTAGGGCGGCGTGGTCTTCCAGTGCTATGAGGGTCCCCTTTTCTTCGGGGGCTCGATTAGCCGCGCACGCACAGCACGTGGTGCTTTGGGCTTGATGCGAAGAAGGGTTGAGTTGTGTAGAGTACCTCGCTTGATGGGTTAGCTCCCCATCTGGCGGGTTATTCTTGCGTGTACGGCTAAATTGGTGCAACCCTGCAGGGATAATCTTCTCGAGAAGCCGTGTTTTCCGCGGTTATGGATTACTTGGTGAAAGTACTGGCTAACAAGTACTCAGGACAACTTAAACCTAATTATTAACAACCTTTCACCCAATGATTAACAACTTGACTAGTAATAGGCTTATTGACACAATAATCTGAACCATCACTAATCCAACTGTGTGAGTTATCCTCGGATTGCTTCTTTGGATAAGGGGCGAGATCCAGGATGGGTTTGTTTGAAGTTATCTTTCAGATGGTTACAATACTCGATCTTATCTTCTTTCTGTTAGCCGGGAGTGGTAGTATCTCTCTGTAGTTGGTTAGTGCAGCCTGTTGTCGCTTATTTGCAATAACCCCTTCCTTTCCGTTGATCCTAAAGTATTTGTATCTTGTGATGACTGGCTACGCCGGTATCTTGTGAGTATGGGTTTATCCACTTGCCAGTACTTAACCGTACTGACCCACGAATCTTTTTCGTGGCTGCATATTCAATATTGCAGTCAACAAGTTTGAAGTCTGACGACGTTAGCTTGGGAATCCCTCCGGCTTGGCCTGGGCAGGGATTGGACGCTCTCGGTTATCTTCAGGACTCTTAGTCCATGTTTGGATCTTGTCCGTAGACGGACGATATGTTGTTTCTTCCGCTGTTATTTTGGATCTTTGTAATGTATCAGTTGTATCCCTGGCTCGTCTGAGTCATCTTGTATCTATCTGTTTCTGTTGTAATTGTGGAATATTCGTGAACTATTGTAATGTTATCACAAGTGGCAACCTGGAATCGGTTATTATGTGGATTTTGGCGGGAATGCTGAAATCTGCATAGTGTCCGATCTCGGGGCGTCACAGAGTCGTCTTCTCCGACCGGTGTCTCCGCGCGGTGCGGTGTTTCGAGCGGAGGATCGACCGTTTCCGAGCCTCTACTTTGGTGGGTGGTGGTGTGGGTGGTGCTGGTCGGGGAGGAGGAAGCCGGGGCGGCGCTCCCTGAGCTTTGGCTCGATCGAAGGTCGGCATGGCGTTGTCCATGGCGGAAGGTGTCACGGCTGTGGCGGCGTGTGGCGTTGGTGATCGGCCGGTCCCCGCGGGGCAGTTTGCGGGGTTTGTGGCACATCGCCGGGAAAATGCCTTGCCCGGGTGGTCGACCGGGGCCGGCGACGGAGACGCCTCTAGGCGTTGTGTCATTCTTGAAGGCGTTGTTGAGGCGGTGCTCTCGCTTCTCCTTGCCTGGTTCTCCGGGGGAAACCCTAGACCCCTCGTGGGATCGGGCGAGGGCGGTGCTCTTGCGTCGCTTGCCTCTTGGGGCCTCGCCTTGGATGTCCACCGGCATGGAGAGCTGTGGGGTGTTGGTGGCTGGCGGTGGCGGCTCTTCGTCACCGGCTAGGTGGTGCGCGGCCCTGGGGCCGGCGTGGATGTCGGAGCGGCGGCTCCGGATGACTTGCGTCGAGGATTGTCGTGTTTTTAGTGTCGCCTTTGGTTGCTAGGGCAACTTGGTCGTCGGCTAGCTAGGGACGCGGCCTTGGGGCCGACATGGATGTCGGAGCGGCGGCTCCGGGTTTTGTCTTGAATTGAGCTTGCCTCTGCCGTGTATAGTGTCAGCTTTGGTTGCTTGGGCGACATGGTTGACGACTAGGTTAGGGGCACGGCCTTAGGGTCGGCGTGGATGTCGGAGCGACGGCTCCGGGATCCATCTTGCGTGAGGTTTTCTCCGCCGTGGCAATGTCGGCTTTGGTTGCTAGAGCAACATGGTCGTCGACTCAAGTTGTATCTTTTTCCTTTTAGGCCTCGTCCTTCATGTTTGCTCCTTCTATATCAATATAAGGGCAAAGTTTTTGCCTCGTTTCAAAAAAAAAAGTAATGGTCTGCAAGTAGTGCTGAAGGTGAGAGTGAGACGAGTATCTATCTCCTTGGACTTTGTAAAGTAATTTTACCGGTCTGGATAAAAGGGCCTTGTTAGATAGGTATTGATTGTGATTAGAATTTTATTTGCATTGGACTTTTCATTTCAAGCCAGATGACAGTAGTTTACTGAAGTGACTTGCATATCTAGAATAAACATCACTAGTACATGCGTTTATACCCCACGGATTGACTCTTAGCATGGAAGGAAAAAAAATGCATAGCACCCGACGCGTGAACTTGCGTCGGGCGTGACCAGGATTCTGGGCATAACCGCCGGGGAGTTTTTTTTTTGAGCTAATTATCGTACTTTATTGATCACGGAATAATGTCATTACAAAGTTCAGCCCTAATAAGATCAGGGACCACACAAATAGAAATTTTACACGAATTGCGTTCCGAAGAACGAGCTAGGACATGAGCTACGACATTTGCATTACGAGAAACATGTTTGAACGAGCAGCGTTGAAAGCTACTCGCCACCCCTCTGATTTCCTTCACCACTGTGCCTGCCCGAGACCGGTCAGTATCCGAGGAATCAAGGCGCTGGACTAGACTAAGACTGTCAGAACCCACAATTACTTGTTGGAAACCTCGTTCCTTCAGCATGAGAAAAGCTCGGTGAATCGCTTGGCCTTCTGCAATCTCCGGAGCCGGGTAGGTCTCGAGACTCTCACTGCACGAAAGGACAAAGGCTCCTTCGTGATCTCGGACTATGGCACCCCAGCCCATCCTCTCCTCCCGTGGGAACAAGGCCGCGTCAACACGCATGCAAACCACGCCTGCCGGCGGTGGACTCCAGCGTGGCGTTGTCTTGTTGATCTTGCTCCTGCCAGCCGTCTTCCCCTTGAAACTAAATTGCAAGATCAAGTTGGCATAGGCTACGATTTTTGCCGCAACTCGGCCTAGATGAGGAGAAGCTCCATTATTCCTTGTGTCATTACGGGCTTCCCAAATATGCCAACAAGTGACACCCATAGCCATTGCCGAGATGGATGATTCTCTATCAAGGAACTCAAACAACCACTTCCCTGCGTCCTCCACGCGCCGTCGTTGTAGCTTCATCGGGAACGTATCACAGACTGACTCCCAGACAGCCATCGAGAAGGGGCACCGAAGGAAAGTATGCACCACTCGTTCCTCCGTGCCACAGAAACAACATCGGCTATCAGCCGGGATCTGACGATGCCGCAGTTGATAACCCGTTGGCAGACAATCATGGGCTAGACGCCACAGAACCACCTTCATTTTGTTTGGACATTGGATCGCCCACAGAGATTTCCAAGCCTTCTTGTTCGAGTCTTGATCAGACGAGGACCCCTGACCTGTCCTCGCTCTTTTGGTGAAGAAAGCATCAGTTCGGGCCAACTGGTAGGCGGATTTCACAGAGTAGTTACCAAACCTATCCAGAGGCCAAGATAAGAAGTCCTCGCCACTGTGTCTGTTTACGGGGATCGATGAGATCGTCTTCGCGAGGTCATCATGGAAAACAGTGGCAAGTCTGACAGGGTCCCAACCATCGCCACTGTCATTTAGTAATGAAGCTACCAATGTGTTCTCCTCCAGGGCCACCAGGGGCTCAAAGGTCCCCGGCGGGAAGCCAGGTATCCAGTTATCAGCTAGAGCGGATATACTTGCACCGTTTCCAACACTCCATCTAGCTCCTCTTAGAACCAGGTCCCTACCGTGAAGAATAGACCGCCACGTGAAAGAAGAACCCTGCGGTTTAGAAGCTGAGATGAAATCTCCATTAGGGAAGTACCTGCCCTTTAGAACTCGTGCACAAAGTGACGTTGGATCCGTGATTAGACGCCATGCCTGCTTCCCCAAAAGATCCTGATTAAAGAGAGGGAAATCACGGAAACCCATTCCACCAAGAAACTTAGGAGAAGATAACCAGTCCCACGAACGCCAGTGCATTTTCTTTCATCCGTCCTCGTAGCCCCACCAATGATTTGCAATAGTGCTTCTCAACTTGTCGCATGTTTGAATCGGCACTTGAAAACAACTCATTATGTAGTTTGGGATGGACTGAGCCACGGCTTTCAGCCATGTTTCTTTACCTGCCCTCGACAACGGTCTGTTAGAAACAGCCGTGACACTCTTCCACACCCGTTCCGGGAGGAAATTAAAGGAAGATGTTGCAGCCCGTGCAATCTCCGTGGGCATCCCAAGGTAATTGTCTTGCAACACTTCACTGTCCACGCCTAACCGAGTTTTCACTCGTGTTTTGATCGAGTCTAGGCACTTACTTCCAAAGAAAACCGAGGACTTCTGTAGGTTTACCTTTTGACCAGATGCCTCACAATAAGTATCAAGAACTGATTTGATCGTATCCACACTCCGTTCATCACTGCGAGCAAAGAAAATACTGTCATCTGCGAAGAGCAAATGTGATATAGAGGGGCCTCGTCTACCATTATGTAATCCTTGTAGTTCACCGAGACCCTCCTTCTTTTGCAAAAGACAAGATAAACCTTCCGTACACAGTAAGAACAAATATGGACTGATAGGATCCCCTTGGCGTATGCCCCGTGATGGAACCACCGGTGTAGTAAGATCACCATTAACCTTCACTGCATATCTTGCCAAAGTAACACACCGCATAACTGACTGTATCCAATCAGCTGCAAAGCCAAGCTTAACCAGACAACCATGAAGGAATTCCCACTCAATACGGTCATAGGCCTTCATCATGTCTATTTTCAACGCAAAATACGGGCACTTGTTCTTCTGGCGTCTAATGGTGTGCAGGCTCTCAAAAGCAATAAGAGCACTATCAGTGATAAGACGCCCTGGAACAAATGCACTCTGATACTCCGAAACAATGTCAGGTAAAATCTTCTTCAGTCTGTTAGCCACAACTTTGGAAGCAATTTTGTACAAGACATTACAGAGACTAATAGGGCGAAATTTTGATAGATGTTTAGCATTAGATACCTTCGGAATGAGGACAATGATGGAATCGCAAAAACCCTCCGGTATCTCATCACCTCTCAAAAAAACCCTGACAGCATCGCATACATCATTATGTATCAATTCCCAATGAGTCTGGTAGAAAAGTGCGGGAAACCCATCTGGCCCTGGGGCCTTTGTGGGGCCCATTTGAAAGAGTGCCTCCTTAATTTCCAAATCAGTATAAGGTGTGCACAGGTCAGTATTCATGGCTTCGTCTACCTTGGGTGGTATAGCATCGATGACCTCCTCCATAGACCGAAAAGATTCGGTTGAGAACAGCCTCTCATAGAAGCGATGAACGAGCCCCAAGATCTCGGTTTGTTCAGAACAAACAGAACCATCATCACGGGTAAGAACACTAATCTTGTTGTTCCTCTTTCGAGCCGATGCTTTAGCAAAGAAAAAGGATGTGTTCCGATCTCCTTCACGCAGCCACTCGACACGTGACCGTTGCCGCGCCATCAGCTCCTCCCGTTCAAAAAGTTCACAGAGCTGCTGCTCCACTCTCTTCTCCTCCGCTAGGGAACTATCAGTCATCATGTTCAGGCGGAGACCCTGTAGCTTCCTTTCCAACTTCCGAATCTGTCTACTCACTGATCCGAAAGCCACTTTGCTCCATCCTTTGAGCGATGCTGCCATACGTGACAAGTTCGAACATGTGGCCTGGAGTGCACATTGTCCCTCCTCACGGTTCTTCCACGCCGCGGACACCACTGCACCGTAGTCTGCAGCACGGCGCCATGCTGCCTCGTACCTGAAAGTCTGGGTGACAGGAACATTGAGCACATTCGGCATATTGCCATGAAGTCGGATCAATATAGCATAATGGTCCGATGTAGTGGTGATTAGATTCTCCACCGAGCATAACTCAAAACGATCAGAGAAAACACCATTGGCCACTGCTCGATCAAGTCGAACCCGTATATTACTCTGAGCATCCTGTCTGTTCGACCATGTAAATTTCGGCCCCGTAAAGCCCAGATCCACTAAGTTGCAAGTATCAAGACACTCGCGAAATAGCTCCATCTGAATTTCAGACCTCCCCCTCGAGCCATAATGCTCGTCACTGACTAGAACCTCGTTGAAAACGCCGCAGCAAATCCAAGGTCCATCCCATTCACGGCGTAGTCGACATAGCATGGCATAGAAGACATGTCGTAGCTCACGTCGAGGTTCACCGTAAATAAAGGTAGCTCGCCACGGCTCCATTCCCTCTGCTGAGACAATCATGTCAATGAAATGACCGTTGAAACCGCGGAGAGACATAACCCAGGGTTGCTTCCAAAAAAGCGCAAGGCCGCCACTACGGCCCTCGCAACTGACCGCAAACGAACCACTGTTGCCCAAAGACCACATAAAATTCTTTGCTCTAGAATCCCACATCTTGGTTTCAGACAAGAAGAGGATCTCGGGTCGGAATGTCTTCACTAACCAGCGAAGCTCGCCAACTGTCGCGTCTGAGCCCAAACCACGACAGTTCCAAGCGAGGATACTCATTGCGTCTGGCGGGACTGCACTGCAGTCTCCGCCTGATCCGCCGATCCATCTGTAGAAGTCCGTTGTTTCTTATGTGAGTCCGAGCTCTCCGCCTCGACGTTTCCATCAGAACCAAGCTGGACTGGCTTTGCTAGCACAATTGCGAGAGCATCTGTAGCAACGGGAGGGGCCCGAAGAGCCAGTTGGTCATTGAGAATACCTTTAGTTGCTTTCCGTTTCTGACCTGTAGCCATCTGCTTGGTTGTCTTAGCTTTGAACAAGTCCTTGCCTACTCCATCTCTGCCACGGCCCTGTGTCCTCCCAGTATGGCCACGGCCACGTCCTCCATCCCTCCCCCTCCTTTTAGGGGTGATGAAGCCTCCTGTTCCCCGTAGTTAGCCTGAGGTGCATGTACTCCTTCCTCATTTGCTCGACCATCGTTTGCAGAAACCCCCGATGGTACCTTTGTTTCTGGGAACGAAGAAGAGCCCCCTGATGATCCGGATTTAGTACCCATCCGTTTGAACACCTCATCCACCGATAGTCTGGAAGCTGCATAAGGTAGCAGACCATCGCCCTCCCTTTCAGCTGGGCTCGGGCACGGCAATGTCGTATGGCCAATGAGACCACACGAAAAGCAATAAAGCGGGAGCCTCTCATACATGATCGAGAAGCACTCCGTTTTCTGCAGTTTTGTTAAGAAAATCGTGACCACCCGAAGCAGTGGTTTCGACGTATCGATCTCAACTCTCAGTCGCATGAAACCTCCCCAGCAGCGACCCATTGGATCCGCATCAATCTTACGAACACGGCCGATTGGCTTAGCAATCTCCATACCTCTTGTCGAGTTCATCAGGCGACTCGGAAGCGCCAATATCCTGGCCCATAATGCCAACTTATCAAATTTGACTTGCTGCGGCGAGAGATCCGCATCGTAGTCCTGCAGTAACACCGCATGCCGCCCTACTGTCCACGGCGATCCTTCCATCACTCGGTCCCGATCCGATTTCGCAGCAAACTCCGCGATGAAAAGGTTCTCGCCACTGGGGTGGAAGAACAACCCCTTAGGATTTCCCCACGCTGGTCGCATCGCCGCCGAGATCGTCTGGATGTGAAGAACGTTCGGGGATAGAACCTTCCCAAAGAAGGCTTTGTCGGAGTCGATCAGCCCGAGATCGTTCACATCATCCATCACCACCGCCTGAGATTCGGTGGCCGTCAGACGCAGCTGCGCCAGCATCTTCTCCACGTGCTCGCCGTCGCTAGACGAGCCTGTCTTCTCCTTCCCCCGATCCAAGTTGTGCGGCTCCGTCGGGACACCGCTCCTTAGCGGATCGGCGAGAAGCGCCGCACCCCCTACTGTCTCCATCCTCCGATCATCCCCCTCCTGGTTTCCTACAGCACGTACCTCCGACATCCCTAGGGCCAAGGGTGGGCGGTGTTGCCAGGAACACCCCTAGATCACCCCGAACCCTAAAAAAGCGAAAATCCGCACCGAGGGCGATGGGGGGATGATGTTGAGAGAATAGGCACAGAGATTTCGAGAACCACGATCGCAATCGTCGTCTCAATGGATCCAGCACCTAGGGTTTTCGCGATCGCCAGGGAGTCGCGAGAGACTAGGGCGGAAAAAACCGCTTGTATTTCCACACAGGTGTTACCGATTTAACCGCCGGGGAGTTGAGCTTAGCGTCGCGCTCCCGTTATTTTTTTTTTTAAGGTTGGCGGGGAAAGTCGCTAGGTCTTCTTCTCCATAAATCCGTGGTTCCGGAGGAAAAGATGGAAAGGAAACTTCGATCGAGAGAGAGAGAGAGAGGGGTAAACTGAACCCTAGCCGCCTCTGACCCCGATCGATCGATCTCGGCCATCTTATCCCATGGCACTGCGCTACCTGGTCACAAGGATGCGGACCCCGGCCGCTGCTGCTCTACGGTCACCGGCGCTATCCCGCGGGTCGCCGGTGGTGCGCTCTCAGCCCTTCTCTGCAAAGGCACGGCAGGTTCGCCTCCCGCCCACTTTCTATCTCATATGCCTGATTAGTGCCGACATGTTCGTTCAATTAGTTAATCATCAAGTTAAATTTCCTTATCTCCGGATCCATATGATTCATATCTCTCGTCTTCACGGAATTCCTCACCGGAATATCGCTTGCAGTAGTTTTGGAATTAGAGATTTACTGTACTTGCGTGTACGTATTGCTGCTCTTTCTTGTTGTAGAGCAATGCACAAGATGCATCACGTTTTCTTCACTGCAAAAGGAACTCATTAATTGCATCTTAGCCTGTGTAGGCGATTTTAAATCCTTGACCGTACAGCCCTTGCCTTATGTGCAAGTATTTAGTTAGACAGTTTATATTGTATACAGTCACCTATTATCTTTCAAAAAGTATGAAGAGATCAGTGTTCATATGTTGAACAAATCAAATGTTTTTGTAACGCATCTAGGCAGTTTGTGTGAAGAATAATGAATACTTGCATACACGGAAGGACGGGGCTGCGATCCCTATATGGATGCTCGAAGTGGAAATGATGATGATAAATGCCTTTTTCTTCTGTTCATCACTCTGAAAGTCTGAAACCATCTAATTTTTATGTATCCATAATTATCCTTATACTATCGTTAATGATATATTTGTGCTTTTATATCGCTTTCTTGCTTCGACAGGGAGAAGTTTCAACACAACATTGGCTGCAACAATTTGTATTTCTGTACACTGCATGTTGTCATCCAAGTTATTTTGTGTCATTGTAGGGTGAACATGAAGAGATGAATGCTAGAAAGAAGTATGAATTCTATCGGGCCTACCTTGAAAGCGTGGAGAATGATCTGAACTGTATGAGGTATGTAGCAGTAGCTACAAGTTACTGTTGTAGATTTAGCTGCAACTTATTGTTACATTAATTTCATCTCCACTCATCCTTGTGCTTTCCCACCTTTATGAAGGGTGTTTACTGAGAAGTGTAAAAGGCGGAACAGGTACCTGAGCTTGTCTTTGAAGGTGTTACTGCCTGCATGTGGGCTAAGTATCGCTCTGAAAGCGTTGAAGTAGGCGATCTGTGGTCATTTGCTGCTTGGTTTATGTATTGTGTATGAGCACTCTGTTTATGGCTTGCCTGCTGCATGAACAGAAACTTTTATGTCTTTGGCAGCTGTTATGTATGATGTGAATACCCAGTTTACTGTCTGCACGTGAGACCTTTAATCATGAGATCAAGGTTGACTATCACTGCCGTAAAAGCTCTCTATGGTTCCCTATCTCAGACCAGCGGTTTGTTTGGAACAATATGCAAATTGCAAACGTCCATTGTTATGGTCCTATGTTTTGTCCTCTTTAGCATGGAGTTCTGAGAAGTTTTTACATCTCTGTTTTGAGCACATTTTATTTTGTAGACTGTTGTTTTGAGGATAGTTACCAGTGCGTACATTACGATTCATCAAAGCCAATGATTTGCTCTTATCAATAGAGATTTACAGTTATATATTAGGCTGTGAAGAGGGTGAAAAATCACAATATTGATCATGTGGACTAACTTCAGCAAAAAATAAACCTGATTTAAAGAAAAAGAACAATTGTAACCCTTTTTTGCATCGCCCGCATGGGGGCGCTGTGCTCCAAAGTGGCCGTAGTCCGGTGCCACTGCACTTCTACCACGCCAGTCTGTGATATGCGATATGGCTGTGCACCGCCGTTTGGGGGGGGGGGGGGGGGGGGGGGGGGGGCACTTTCCTTTCCTTAAGGGTCATGCAATTTCTGATAAATAATTTGGTGCTGTTTCATTGTGGTGCGCGGAACTCCACACAACAGGGCATTATTTCCTGAGCAAGGTAAGCAGCTTGTCTGCAGTTCAGCTTGCATCCAGGTCTGCACTTGATCTCTACTAGAGGCTGGGGCGCCTCCTCGCCGGTGCTATGTGGCCCAATCTTGTCCCTATCTAATAGTCACTGATGCAAGTTGATCTGCAGACATATACGCCTATAGCTTTAGGCAAATGAACATGTTAGTATTCGTCAAGTTCGATGAATGGTAATGAATGAAGATTCCTTTTACAAAACCGTGCAAATAGAGTAATCTATGCAAAATCCACACCATGCGGCTAGTGGGTGTATTTAACGTTTTGCTTACCACATGAAAGAAGCCATCGATCTGCATGATAATCAAGTTCTTCTTTGATATGCTTGCAAACATAACTCCCAATATCTATAGCCTGCTGATGGGTACTAAAAGTTCATGGGCACCACATACACTTTCATTCAGTTTCGTTTTCAGTGAAATACCTATGACCTGGTTTACATAGAACAGGATTCTTACACGAAAAAGATTCCTAGGGAAAGGTGGACCAAACCTGAACCAAGCTACCACATGTGCTTTACAAGTTTACATAGACAAAAGAAGCTCACATGAAAGAAATTCAGGAGCAGTCCCAACTTTGAACTAAGTTGGGCTTACAAATATCACCTGTGGTACTGCCATTTACTTCAGGGCACTATATTTTGCAGTTGCATTGACCGATGTTTCAAGATAATTTAGGTATGCACAAGCTTTCACTTTCCCTGCATCAACGATTTTAAATATTACTCCAACATATTATCATCCTTCTCTCTATGCTTTACCAGACCGCTATAGCATCAGAGCCGAGCAGCAATTTCATTGTGTAGAATACATACAAACAGATATAAAGGGGGGTCTTCTGATCAAAAATTAAATCTGTACATCCCAGTAAAGATACATGTATGTTCTTCAGCAAACAAAAGATATGCATGTGCCAGATGAGTATGTGAACTCTTCTCCATTAAATATTTAACAAAGAACATCACAAATAGTATTCAAAAAATCATATCTATGGATACAAAAACTATTGGAGATAAACAGATGAGAGTTACCCTGTGACCAAAGGCAAATACATTATGTATAGAAAGAAGGTACTGTTGTTGCGCATAAATTATATGAGGAGCAAAACAACAAGATTCGGATACAAGAAATTTGCACCCAGATAAAGAAAATCCAAAAAAAAAAATTCATTTTGCAACATCAAAAGATAAGGGTAGCTATATAAACGGAAGACTACTTTATCAACAATTAGATAATTAGCAGGTGAAAACATACGAAAAACCCAAGAAACCAGCCAGCCACAGGTGCATACCAATTACAACGCCTGATGGTTGATGCTATGCTCTTCCGCTATATTTTGAAGCGCTAGTCCCCCTGTCATCCAATCCTATATTTTGAAGTGCTAGTCCCCCTGTCATCCAATCAGTCATGTGTGTGTTATATGCTACTTACAGTTTTATAAACTTAGGATATATAACGAATTATTCAGTGGGCCTCAATTGCCATGCTTTTCAATGGAATTCCAGGAACATACAATCTCGCAAAAGCACGGTAAAATCATATCAACCAACACATAATGGCTTAATGCCCGATATAGACGGGGGTGCTTAAACGAAATAAATTCACAAAGGAAGTTGAACTTAAGTATGAACTAATTAGCACGCAGCTATCTAGCAGTCTGAACAGAAAGTACACTCAGACAAAATATGAAGCATGGCAGATTGGGATGAACTATCAGGCAATCATTTCTGATTTCACCACAAAAGCCGCTAGACTCTGCAGTTGTTATGGCATCTTCATCTGAGAAGCACCTCAGTGTTCAGTTTGAGTTTATGATGATCAATAACTTCATTTGTTATTTAGCGCCCCGCTTGCTGTGTCTACTCCTAACCCTTACAAATACGATCCATGCCTTCTAAACTACAATGAAAATACAACATGATTTGCAATATATTTCCTCGCCTTTCTAAATTAGTAGAAAAGGAAACATCAATATGAAAGCTCCACACAAGCTAATCCAAAGATATGTAGGAAATAGTATCAAACCAACCAAGTTCAATAACATGCTTAAAAGATGAAAATGCAACATACTACCAACAAGGTAAAGTAAAATGTGAACCGCTCCAATGTTGTTGAAGAAGCATTGGCAAATAATAATGAATATAATAGGCCATAATCTCCGGAGCACAGCTCGATTGAATCATGAATCTAATTGGTCTAGAAAACATGAAAAGACGGAAAAAATATAAATATACATGAATAGATTTTCACCACTAAAGGAAACCGTACTAAACAAAGGGTAAAAAGGTAGCAAGGATTCCTTACCCCAAGGACTCAAATAGATGCGGCAAGCGAGATGGATGAAATGCGTGTGGGGAAAGTGGATGGCACCATTAGCAGTAACAACATACCCAAGAAAGAAAGGCTATAATCAACTATCCTTTGGGCGACGAAATGGAGAGAAAATAATAAAATGAAGTGGATGGAAACTCGTAAAGCAATTGTTGCAAGACACACAAATGAATTCTTCTAGCCCTTTTTAGGGCAATAATTAACAAAGTACATACACTCGGACACATGCTTTCACTGGCATGTTTCTAAGGTGTAGGACTGAAAAAAAAACCACAATCGTATTTATCTTTCATACTTAGCTTCTGTAGTCTGTGAAATAAATGGATTGCACGCGCTCTAGGTGGAATGATGAAACAATCTCTTACATGGTCTAGGATAACAGGTGTTGCGAACTCAGTCCATTCTTCCTTTGAGCAATCTCTTCTCAACTTCTGTTGTGTTCTACAACCAGGAAAACAAGACTTCAAAGAAATTGACAAGCACCAAAACATGCTATCAGAACGATATATAATTGAAAATTTAAAGTACAAATATCATTACAATTAGTACTAAACATTCTTTTGGCACGATTTCAACTGTAGAATATGATTACTATAGACTGCTATATAGACACTGAGCAGGTTCTATGTTAAAATGTAACAAAACCTGAAACCTATGTTCCTTGGTGTTTTTTGCTTTCAAAATATCAACACATATGGTAGCAAGCTTTCGCCCTATAGTTCAGAAGCACCGACTCATCTTTGGTTACATGAACCACTTGATATATGACTTTTCCTACTTGAAATCATTCAATACTTACAGAAATTTCAAATCCTAAAGACCAACGCAAAGACGTTGCTTTCCTCTATGATTAATAAACCAAGATTTTCTAGTTGATATGAAGCGATAATTTGCTATCCTAAGACAAAATACCAAGGAAAAGCTATTAGCTGCATGATTTTAGGTAAAGGAAAGAGGATTACCTTACAATGTTGTTGAACTGTTAAATTATAGTTTCATAACATTTCACTTACTATTAAAGTTGGATGGTGAATCTAAATGGCATAACAGGTAATAGCACAATGGGGAACTTGAATATATGCCTGGGAATGATAAATATTGATCACAAACCATGGACTCCACATGAAATGGATAATGTAGGCAAAAAATAGATGTCATGCGAATGCTCTATCAACCATGAATGAGAAAATTTAAACTCTAACATTTCTACCTTAAAAACATTACCAGCATCCAACTCCACATGAAACTTTCATCGATGAAAGCTGAAACAAAGCAGCTTCATTCCTCAAGCAATCAGGCATATATCAATGAAAGAAGAGGCCAAATGCTAAAATATCGGATAGAATACTGGTACAATTTAATGACTTGAAAAGCACGTAGTATGTCACCATTTCTGGAATAAGCCTCAATTTTGAGTTAGCATATTTACCAAATATCCAGAAAAGAGAACTCCGAATAAGCCTCCACTATGGGTTGAAGGAAAAAAATATTACCTTTAGAATATAGCCATAGTCCACATGTACTAAAGTATTTATTTTGAACTGTTTACTTCTAGCAATCATTTTGGATGAAATCTTAATCGAAGCAGTTTATTTCTAACATTATTTTCAGTGTACCGACAACAGGAGGGATAAAAGTACAAACTAAAAGATTTTACTAAGAAGGCAACCAACATAACTAAGAAAATTAGTAAGTTAATTAGATTAGTATGTTCCAGAACTCAAATTCCTTGCATTTAACTACAATCTTTTTTGCAAGGAAACAAAACATTTATGGCTCACAGTTATATAAATATACCCCTGATTCAGATAATCAGATGCTAGACAGTTAACATTGACATTTTAGTTCACAGTTTATATAAATGTGCCCCTGACTGCAAGGTTTTCATGGATAAAATAGATAAGGAATAAAATCAGACCTTATTATGAACAAAGTGTACAAACATCCAAATTTATTCACCAAATGCATATGATCGGACCACACCAAATATTTAGATAGTAACAAACTCATACTGTTGACAAGCATTGAAGACTTAAGCGTTGATCCATTTTGCACGCATACACTCCATACTCCATACCAGCATCAGCGCACCAGAATTCTATGAGGATCAAACAACTTATTCTGAACTAATATTTGAAAGAAACCATATCTTGGCAGGCCAGCATCCGTCGCAGTGCCTGCGCCAAGCACCACCACAGCCAAATGGGGAACATGGACCAGTGTTGCCGCACCCATCTACGACCTAGCCACCCGAGATGTATGGCACTCCCCTGCCTAGATCATCCTTGGTCGCTACGTCGCCAAATTCATGGAATGTGACAATCTAAAGAAATGGTAAGTGCCATCTCTGATTAACAGTAGTACATCTAGTTTTCGCTCTGATTAACAATAGTAGTTGATATAATAAATTATTTAACTGAAAATACACATTGATCATTTAACATGAGAACATGACTTTGTGTATATGTGAAAAATTAATTGTCCAGCCCAACCTCTTACACACATAATTTAATAGATGACCATAAGCATATTTGAGCAGTTGAATACTTGAATCTTTTGACATGCTGATCACACGATAAATAAGATAACAAATAAAATCTTTACTACAACCAACCTGAGGAGACTAAGAATCGCCTTTGAGGACAATTGCTTCAGCCAACGACTCTCTACTGGTACGTCCAACACCTTTCCCGGCATATCCTCTTGTGAACGGCATTGACGAGTCAACATGAGGTGGCAATGTCTGCCTGACCATGACAGCGAACCTGCAGGACATGGCCAATCATCAAACAATCGCAGCCACGGGTGTAATCACGACACTGAAGACAAAAAGAGGTACGTCAGGGACGCAGTAAGGACCAGATGAAAATACATGGGTGACTTGTGCAGCACATGAAGCAATGGTTGCGGAATGTACTCACATTCACAAATTAATTAACCACATCTTCCAGGAAATGATTGTTATTTGTCTTCTAATGGCCTCTAACCTGCACAAAAGAAAATGATGAAGAAAAACAAACGAGGCAATTTTTCAAACATCTTGTGGGCAGAGCCGAATCAGGTGTAGGTGGACAAATGAGGAAGTGGCCCTGTTCTGTGCAGCAACGAGTCGAAGTTGCGGCAGAAGCTTTTTAGCGCTGCTTGCTAACTTGACGAGGTAGCCGCCCCCACCTTGCCATGGGCATAGCACTCGCCGCCACCTCCAACTCTGCACCAACGCTGCCACCTGGGTGCCTGCAGCAGTGGCGGAGCGTGAACAAAATACAAGAGGGGGCCAATTCCATAGAAACGGAAAATAAGCATAAAAAAGCGGCCAAGTCATATAGAACAAATAAAAAAGCTGAGTAGGTGGCAATGTCATGCTGATATATAGATATATTCTTCACGCAAACGAATGAGCACCGTGAGAAAATATATTAAGATTTCTTCTCCATCTTCATCTTGCCTTTGATATACAAATTCTGACAATGCAAGAGCATCAAGCGGATGTAGGTTCAGCAACATCTTTCTTCTTGTTTTCTTCAAAAAGACGACCGCATCTTTCTGTTGTTTCCCCACTGCTACATAAATAAGAAATTCTAAACGCAGCAATTGATCAATCCAGTGCATGAGTGCAGAAATGGACATTTAAATTCTGTTTCTGAGTGCATCCCAATTGATCAATCCAGTGCCTGAGTGCAGAAAAGCGTGCAGTCGTGCAGATAGAGGGCGCTGGGGGCCGCCGCGCCGGGGCCGTGCGGGAGCAGCAAGCTCATGGCGTGAGATCGTGGTGCCAAGGACCCACGGAGGGGGGGAGGGGGGGAGGGTCGTGGTCCAGTTTCATCTCCAAGACGCTCCGCCCGGCGGAGCTTGACACAGGTCCCTGGGGGGGCAAAATGCAATATCTGTTTTCCTGGGGGGCCAAACACACAAAAATACCTATCTAATCTGTGCCAAAAAAAAATCTTTCACGTTTGTGCAAATCCTGGGGGAGGGAGGGGGGGGGGGGGGGGGGGGGGGCGGTGGCCCCCCTGAACTGCACTAAGCTCCGCCACTGGCCATGGAGGAGTGATGGATGTGGAGCGGCTGCTCACTCATGGAGGCCAGGGGCATGAGAGGAGGTTGGAGCACGGAATGGAACAAGAGGAGAGGAATCGTGAGCGTGAGCGGCGACGGCGGCGGAATGGAAGAATGGATAGCGTTGGAAAACTCCCTCCTCGTTTGGCCCTCCACGCGCGACGCGGTTTCTTATTTGTTAGGTAGGTCATGATCCAATCAAAACCACCGAAGCAGAAAACAACACGCGAGAGCCAGCCAAAGATGCCACGGGTAGCGCGAGAACGCCGGCAGCTACTACGCGATTCTTGGTTTTAGATATTGCTAGGGTATTTACCCTTAGTACTTACGCTAATCATAGTTGTTGGTTCCCCTTTGTAGATTAGTGGGGAATGTGCATAAAACAAAGAGGTGGCTCGAAGAAAATCATTAGCTTTCAGCTTCTGCCGCATACCCTTACGTATTGACCAGTCCAGTAAATATTTTTTCACCTATGTTCCGCTATGTTATCAATGTTAAGGATATCGCTTATCGGTAACTTATCGGTGGAACCCCGATAAGTGGTAAATCGGCCTATTTATTGGGATATCGGCCGCAATATCGGAATATCGGCCACAATATCGGCCAATTTATCTTATCGGCCAGACACCGGTAAGCGATAAATCGGCCGATTTATCGGAATATCGGCCGATATCCTTAACAGAGTATGTTATACACAATAGGTATGAAAAATATAGACCACTAATAGGCTAAAAAAACATATTTCATGATTTAAAAACTATTTTTGAAATCACATTTGAACTTCATTTCGGCATGAACTAATAGACTCGCTTTTATTAACATTGACGGGAAATTTGTTTAACCTGATTTAGGCTATCACTCTCAAATGTTCTAAATTTTATATATCAAACATTTTAGCACTTATCCCGCAACAACGCGCATGGAATCATCTAGTTTGCAAAGGAAGCCGCGGCGATGTAGTTGTGTTCGAAGAACATATATGGTCGAACCGAGCAATGTGAGTGAAAGAGCAGTGTTCGGAGAAGAGGAACTACATATGACCAAACCTAAGGATGCGAGTGAAAAAGAAGTTTGGATGGAAGTGATGATGTGGAGGGTGACCTCTTGGGTGGCCCGATCTTCACGAATCGACGAAGAACACGAAGAACGCGAAGAACACGAGAGGGGGAAACAAGGGAGAATCATGGGAAAACACTGGGAAACACAAAGGAGGATAAATATCGAGAACTGGAAGATCTCAAACCTCCCGTCAACTAAACCCCGAGGGCCTCCTACGGGACGATCGATCCAACTGAACTCACCTTGATTGAAACCGCTTCACACTCGTAGCCGGTCCACTACGCCAATAGAACCTCAAGGATTAGTTGAGGGAGATTGGGAAGTTCCTAATTGAATCCCAAGGGGAGAGGATAGGTAACCCGGTGAATCTTGATACGTTCCTAGATACAGATCATAGAAGTAGCCTTGATACGGTCCTAGGTACAAACCATAGGAGTAGCCTCACAAGAGGGATACAAGGGCAAAGCCCGAAGTTCTCAATTCATCTCTAAACCCTAGATCTAGCCACCAGAGTCCCTTATATAGCCTAGGGGGAAAGGTGGGGTGAAAATGGGCGTTTTCCTCCTATTTTCAGGCAGCAGCAGGGAGGCCGGCCTGGTCGGCCTGTGAGGCCGAGGTGGGAGCAGCAGCCTCCCTAGGCACGCCGCCCTGAGGCCAGGGGAGCTGGTCGGCCTGAGGCCGGGGTGGGATGCGGGAGAGGCCGACCTGAGGCCGGGGTTGAGTCCGGGGGCCTCCGTGGGGGGGAGGGGGCTGAGGCCAAGGGGAGCCGGCCTAGGGCTGGGGTGGAGGCCGGCTCCTTATGGAGGGGGTCCGACCCTAGGTGGAGGGGAGGCCGGCCTGGTCGGCCTGTGAGGCCGAGGTGGGAGCAGCAGCCTCCCTAGGCATGCCGCCCTGAGGCCAGGGGAGCTGGTCGGCCTGAGGCCGGGGTGGGATGCGGGAGAGGCCGACCTGAGGCCGGGGTTGAGTCCGGGGGCCTCCGTGGGAGGGGGGGCTGAGGCCAAGGGGAGCCGGCCTAGGGCTGGGGTGGAGGCCGGCTCCTTATGGAGGGGGTCCGACCCTAGGTGGAGGGGAGGACGGCCTGGCCGGGGGTTGAGGCCGGTGGCCCTATTTCCCCCCGTTCTTCCTCCTCTCTTCTCTAATCTTGATGTTGTCTTCTCCCACTTCCTTCCTAGATTCTCGGGCACCGTCTTGGGCTTGATCTTGGGCATCGTCTTGGGCTCCATGGTGTGATCCAACCTATGCACGAAGAGGGGTATTTCATGAGGTAGAGCACCGTTCACAAAGTCACCGGAAACATACGGAGATAGGAGTGAGTTCACCTTGTCGTGTATCGATGTGGTGCTTGGTGGATTAGGGTGGGCTACATCATCTCCCCCCCCTTGGAAAAGAGTCGCCCTCGGCTCTTGCTCCATCCATTCATGATCGGGAGAAGGAATGTTGACGACGAAGATGTCGTTTAAGTTGAGCCGCTTGTCAAAGTTCATGTGACGGTAGGCTCGTTGTGGGTGTGGTCCAAAGGTGATGACGATCGTGAAATGTTCCTCATTGGATGGGTGAAGAAGATCTTGAGAGGCGGTGTAGTCGTTCAAGTTGAGCCTCTTATCGAAGGTCATGCCAAGGTATGATCGTGGAGGGTGTAGTCGAAAGGCAATGACGATCTTGACATGGTCCTCATTGGATGGGTGAGGATGAGCTTGAAAGGCGATGTAGCCGTCATCGAAGAGCTCAAGAGGTGGTTGATCCATTGGTTGCGGGAGCGGTAGAGTGTAGATGAACTTGACATTGGTTGTGTTGTCATTGATTCTCTTGTCGAAGTCCATGTACATATTGGTGGTTGGCATGTAGTCGTGGTGGTTATTATCGTTGACGCGCTTGTCGAACTCCAAGTGCATCTTGACGAAGGGGATGTAGACGTGGTAGTCATTATCGTTGACGCTCTTGTCGAACTCCATGCACCTCTTGACACGTGGGATGTAGGCGTAGAAGGCGTTGTCGTTGAAGATCTTGGGAAGCGCCGTGTAGATCTTGACTTGAGGGATGTGGTTGGAGAATGCATTGTCGTAGAAGCGCTTGTCAAACTCCATGTGGATCATGACGAGCGGAATGTACTCCTTCCAAATCTTCAAGCCGGTGTTGATGTTGATGCGGTGTGGATAGACTTGTATGTGGAGAAGTCCATGAGGTCGAGGATTCTCGATAGGGTCACCAAATCGCTGCAAAAGAGACAACAAAGACGGAGAGAAAGTTGGTCAGCCGTTAGTGTCAATAAGCACAAATGGGGTTTTGCTCTCAACTCTCATCTCACTTTTGGTGGCTATCATGGTGATGCCTCTAATAACACTCATGTTTTTTCCACTCATGATGGGCTTGTGGCTCTCACTCACGTGATGGTGGATCTCTCTCTCACCACTCATCTGACTAGAAGCTTGAGAGGGGACACTAGAAGGCTCCAAAGTCTTGGCACTAGATGTGTGCGCATTTGTCGAAGTCGTTGCATTGCTTGGAGTCGGTGGTGTCATAGCATGTGGCGAGGAAAGCTCAATCATCTCGTATCTTGGGTTGATCACCAGGTGGGGAATGTTGGGCTTGCTTGGTGGAGGAGGTAGGGTCATGGCTTGTGTCGAAGAAGGCTCGGTCATCTCCGTGATGTGGTAGTGTAAGCCTTGCCTTGTAGCATCCTCAAGTAGTTGATGGTGATGATGATAATATCCTTGGCGAGAATGGTGGCTTGAGCGTGGCCTTGTGGAGGTTGGAATGAGTTGCTTTGAAATCAAGGGGAGTGTGTCACCCAATTCGTTGCTACCTCCATCAATGATAGATATGCCATTGACGCCGACTCTAGAGAGGTTGCATCCTTGGTCATTATCTTGAGGATAGGTTTTAAGAGCTCATGTCATCACTCGCGATGAATTCTCGGCCTCATTGCAATAGACGCTTTCGTCACCATTGGTTGTCATGTCCAAGGAACTAAGAGCAAGTTGGTGCAAGGCATAGTATTGGCCTTCACTCATGGAGTCACGGTCTCTATCTTGGTTGGCACTCATGAGAAAGTTGTTGTTGATATCATTGGAAGTTCTAGAGGGGCTCATGGTGTTGGTAGTCGGAGTTGTTCCTTGTGTCATTGGATACGAAGAAGAAGACCTTGGAGAGGTTGGCAAGGGATGAGCCTCTTTCACAATATCATGTGCATCATGGAGTGGTGTAGTGGTATCCTCATGCACATGGTGATGTCGATCTCGTGTCATGGGAGGAATAGCTTCACACTCTTGATGTTGTTGTTGCGCTTGTGGCGATGAGGGAATCTCATGCTCTTGATCATGAAGGTCATAATTCTTCCTCATAGAATGTCGCTCAAGGGGAAGGAGTAACGATGTCAGTGGTGAAGTGAGTCTCGCCTCATGTCTTGAAGAAGGAAGAGGATCATGACATATATGGCGTTTTAGGCCTTGCTCATGGGCGTGATCATGAATTCCATAGTCCTTCCTCAAAATATGTGGCTCATGGAAGTTGTGGTTGGGTGTTGGTGGTGAAGTATTGAAAGCTCATGATCCCTCTAATGATTTTGGTGATGATAACAACGCGGGTATCTACTCTCTAACTATGTTGTTTGAGTCTGTGCGGCAGATCACTCAGATGATTATTGATATATTCATATAAAAAGTTCAAAGAAGAGTTCTGAATTTTGGATTCACTGCCACCGGATATTTCAGTGATTACACCGGAAATTCTGGTGCTTATGGGGCGGAATATCTGGCCCAAGCACCGGAATATTCCGGCCTCTCTGGCAATGTCTAAACGACTAAGTTTTTCTCCCACTTCCCGCGCACAGAAGCTGGGGCGGAAATTTGCCCCGGAAATTTCTGGTGCAAATATCCTGCCCTCTGGTACTAAGCAGAAATTGGAGTTTTCTCAGATGCCCGCGCACAGAGATGGGGGGGGGGGGATTATTGTCCGGAAAATTCCGGGCCCGGATTATTCAAATATCCGACCCCGGATTATTCAAATATCCGGCCCTGGTACTTAGCAGTTTTCAGCGCGGTGCTGCTGCCCGCGCACAGAGATGGGGGAGGAATGTTGGGCGGAAATTTCCGCCCCCGAAAGTTTCAAAATTCCGCCCCCCCCCCCCCCGGACTATTCAAATTTCCGTCCAGGATAGACCGGAAATTTCCGGTGCTAACACCGGAATATTCCGGCCCTGGCACACTGCAACGGTCAGAAATTGGAGGAGCCTAGAAATAGTTGTCTTCTTCCTCTAGATAGACAGCTCGTCCATTCCTCTCTCTCCTCCATTGTTGAAGAGATCAAAATGCCCCGATCTCCTTCCTCCTCCAACCAAACTCGATGCCATTCAAGGATCTCATGGAGGAGGACTAGATCTACCTTTCTACCAAGCCAAAAATTGTGTTCCCACACCATACCTCTTGGGATCTTGTAATCTCTTGGTTGCCTTGTCATCCAAGGGAAACCCTAGTGCTTGTAGCTTCCACCTTGTAGCAAGAAGCTTCCGATTGTTGATAGCCTCCATCTCACTTGTGGAGTAGCCTCAACCTCTTGTAAAGGTTTGGTCAACGCCTTCAAGTCGACCTCGTAGTGGAAACGAGAGTCTCCCTCACCGGAGAAGCTCAAGGAGAATAAGGTGTGCACATCCGTGCTATTGAGGAGCGCCTAGGTGGCTCCCCACCTCTCCAACGTAGATGTACTTCTTTCAAGAAGGAACTACGGGAAACATATCCTTGTCTTCGTGTTTTCACTTGTGGTTATCTTGTGCCTTGCGTTTACTTCGTTGCTACTCATTACTTGTCACATAGGGTGTCCACTTAGTTGCACATCTAGATAACAAAGGTTTTAACTTCCCAAAGCCCCCGCTAAAATTGAAAAAGAATTAAAATTTGTAGGTCACCTATTCACCCCCCTCCGCTAGTTGACCTTTGTGTACTTTCAATTGGTATCATAACCTCGGCTCTTTTATAGGGCTTAACCGCCTAAGAGTATCATGGTCAACGGAGATGATCCTGAATCTTCTAAGGAGGAGCTCTCAAAAATGGCCGACACTATAGCTAACCTAGAGACAACGGTTTGTACCATCCAAACCCAATTGTCCAAGGTTAGCTATAGTGTAGGCTCGGAGGTTTCTTCCATCAAGAAGATGTTGGAGAACATGATGGCTAAACCTAAGGGGTCTTCGCACTCTCCCCACTTCTCCGATGAGGATAGTTCGGATGAGGGAACGATTCCGGACGATTTCGAACTCGAAGAGAACATTGCCAAAGCTAAGGCTAAAGCCGCACAAAAGGCTAAAGCCAAAGCAAAGGAGAGTGTCGGTGGCTCCAAGTCTCAAACGGCTAATGGTTCGGGGTCCAATTCAAAAGTTCCACCACCGCAAAACTATGACTCTATTCACCCAATTGTTTCCATGCCACACACCCTTAATGTTGGAATTCCTCCCATCCTTAACACTAACGAATTCTCTTCTTGGAAGTTTGGGATGGAGTCCCACATTTCAAGATCGTGTACCGCATTGTGGAGAAGCGTGACTCATGGATTTCATCCTCATGACCCAAGAAACTTGACTCCAAGGGAGGATGTGGAATCTCAACTCAACAAGACTGCACTTGTCATCATCCATAAGGCTCTCCCAAGGGAGTATTTCACTCACATTCGCAGTTGCAAGACCGCCAAGGAAGCCTGGGACAAACTTGACACCTTGTTTCAAGGAAATGCTAGAATCCAATCTTCCAAGTACGACGTGACCATTGACAACTCCAAGAACTTTGTCATGCATGAGGATGAGACCCCCGAAGAGCTGTATAGAAGAGTTGTCACTCTAGCCAATCAATTGAGAGACTTTGGAAAGGAAGAGATCTCCGACGAGTGGATCAAGAGGAAATTTGTCAAAGCCATTACACCCTTTGAGAAGAATCTCTCAACTAGCATCCGTACAAGAGCAGACTACAATACTCTCAATTCTATTGGGGTGCTTAGTGAGTTCATCGCTATCTCTCTATCACACAAGAGTCCAAATGATGCTCTAGCTCGCTCTAGAGGAATAGGGAGGTCTCCCAACCTCGCTTTGAGGTCAAAGGCAATGGCTCGAGTCAAAGAAAGTGAAGAAGATGATGATGAGGAGGAAGACTATGAGGACACTTACACCGGAGCTCACAAATGCATTGCCCTTGCTATGCATGGATATTGGAAGAGATGGGAAGCTCACAAGGCCGGCTCTCCAAGACCTCCATGAAACAAGAACTACAAGAAGAAGGGGGAGCGACCAAGGACATGCTACAACTGTAGTAGTGCAAACCATTTCGTGAAGGAGTGCCCTTTTAAGCCGAGAGAAGAAAACGAAGGCAAGCTTGTTCGCAAAAACAAGGCCAAGGCTCCACAAAACAAGAACTTTGCTAGGCGAGTGCGAAGGGTCCTTTATGTTCAAGAAGGGGTGGTTCTAGAGACTTACATCGCCGGAGATGAAGGAGAAGATGAAGTGGTAGGAGTTGCTCACATCACCATGGTGATGCATGTAAAATGCACACATGAACTTTGCATGTTATTACTTGTTTTTCCTACATATTAGCAACTTATATTCATGTTTTATAATGATTTGGGGGATTTTCTGAACAATCCCCCTTCTTTTGGTTCTAACCTTGTTTTTCCAGAAAACGTACTTCTTAGTGTTTCAGACTTTTCGGGAGCTTCGGGACTCCAAAAAGGGCAATGCCAAAGAGAACGGTTCAGAATTTTCGACATGAAGACCATGGGCCAAAGTAGAGGGCCAAAAGACCAACCAGGTAGTAAAGAGGACCCTCCACGCGGCCAGATTCCTTGGCCGCGTGTGGGGCCCCCTTTTTGCCCCCGTGGCTCCGATGCCGTCGATCTTTCTTCTCTCGAGTGTCTCGTGACCTAAAAACGACTATATAAAGGGTCCCCTGGCCTTTTCGAGAGAGAGGCAGCGCCGAGAGACGAAACCACGAAACAGAGAGACAAAAGGTTGTCGCCGGAGAAGATCAGAGGGGGGAAACGACGCCGGGATCACCCCCGGAGGGCTCCACCCCCCTCCGGCGTGTTCATCATCAACATCTACAGCAAGATCAGCTCCATCTCTCTACTGTAATCTCTTGGCAAACACGATGTATGATGCAATACTATATTCCCTTGATGTATTGTGTCTCCCCGTCTATGTTTGAGTAGTGAATTGTTCTTGGCAATGGTGAAATAGTTCGTTGATTGGTTGCATACAAGTTTGTTATCTTCTATGATTGTCTTTATGTACAATATATGAGTGCACGCATATGTTGGGGAATGCATGTAAGGTGATCACCGGTAGCATAATGGAGTGGTTGTGACTTGGGAGTGACAGTAACCTGAGACCGAGCCACAAAGTTAAGTTATTGGGGGATATATATAGGGTACCTTAGAACGTAAGGCTATGGTGGGACTTTATGTCTTAATCAATCTTGTGCAGTCATTTACTTGGCCACATGATCCATCATAAGGGGTTGTAGATCATTTACTTGACTATACCTATTCATGGCTCCTTCCTAGAAGAAACAACTAAGACTAAAACATGTGCTTCACTAATTGTGACAACCACACGAACGAAACACCTATTGCTAGAACACTTGCTCCCTTGAGATACTTGAGATATTTGCTGCTTGCTACTTGTGAAACTTTCTTAGAAACTTGCTTTAGGATTACTTGCATTTTAAACTTGCTTCACTAGTTACTAGACAAACCACACTCCACGTCACTTGCTTTTAATTAGTTAGTTCCTTTTAGTCAAACTTATTGCTTTGCTTAAACAGCCATATAAGAGGGTTATAGGGCTTTAGAGAATAGATAGATTACCTTCAGCTCCTCGTGGGTTCGACACTCAAATACTTATCGAAAGGTACTACAATTGATCTCCTGCACTTGGGAGTCATCAAGCACTTTTATGGCGCCGTTGCCGGGGAGCGTTGTGCTAAGCTTTTATTCTTGTTTGCATTGCATACTAACATATAAACCTAAAACACAAAAAAAATATTATAAAATGGAAAACAACCAAATAATTTTAGAACTGTACAATATCTACCTTGAATTAGGACATGAAGTGTTTGAGGAGAAATTGAAAAATTATTTGCACAACAATCATATTTGTGGTAGTACTAATTCTTTGAACACCTTTATTGCTAAGGAAAACCTTGAGCTTGGGGAAGTTTGTCTTGATGAATATGATATTTTTAGTCCCCCTGCTATTGAGGATAAAAAGGATATACTTGCTGATTCTATGGAAAGTTTTAAGCTTGGGGAAATTGGTTTTGATGAGCATGATATTTCTAGTTCCCCAAGCTTGGAGGAGAAAATTCACTTTGATGATACTATGCCTCCTATATATGATGATTGCAATGAAAATTATGAATGTTTAACTCCCACTATCACTAATGAGGATTTTACTTATGTGGAGAGTAGTGATTCTTTTGTGCATGTGCCTCATGATAAGAATGTTTTATGTGATATTCATATTGTTGAATCTATTCATGATGCTACTGAAAATTATTATGAGAGAGGGAAACATGGTTACACATATTTCAACAATATTAAGTTTCCCCTCTTTATGCTGAAAGTATTGAAGTTGCACTTGATCTACCTTTCTATGCTTGCTATTATGTGCTTCTTTCATTTGTTTCATTACAAAATGCCAATGCATAGGAAAGGGGTTAGACTTAAAAATAAAGTGTTTAATATTTTTTGGTGTGTTCCTTATGCTTTAATTTCCTATTCGGTTTGAGCACACATTTATGTCTTTATAACATGTAAAATTCCTTTACCTACTGTTATGTATCATTTAGTTTAAGATTTTTATTTTATAAAAAATTTGCGAAAGTAAATGAGAAGGATGAGTAATGGAGAAGTTGGGGTCGACCTTGAACATGTGTTGTTCATGCCAATGAAACCATTGCAAAGTCTCTATCATTAAAACTTTTTCCAAAGCTAAAAACAATAAAAATATTAGTTCACTACTGTAACATCACATTTCTATCTTATTTCTCATCTTAAATGGCAAGAATAATCTTATATGAGAGATAGGATTAAACAATAGTAATTAGCTGTCCAGAAAACAGATTCCTGAACTTCACTGCGAAAAATGTTTAAAATCACAGAAGTGGAATTTTGACCTGGTAATTTCCTGACATATTTCATTAGTTTTAAGTTTTCTGATTTGAGCAACTTAAGTGCCTCTAAAAATTCACTCTTTACGGGCTGTTCAGTTTTTGGCAGATTATGTCTTTATTTTGTATTGCTCTCATTACTTGTGTTTTGTGTGGTTCTTTTGATCAAGGAGCAATGCACAACTGTAGTAACAGTAGTTAATATTTAGAATCAACCCATGATGTGTCTTTGCTTTACCTATGTGGATTTTATTTATGGAGGCACTAACCCCTCTAATCAAGTTTTATGTTGAGATTTGTCTAAGAAGAATTTTTGAGGAGGAAGAGTTGAGTGAGATGAACAAAGATCAAGAGGGACAACCAATCAAGCTTGGGGATGTACCCCTGGGCTCACCCTACATGTATCAAATAAGTACAAGAATCCAAGCTTGGGGATGCCGAGCCACCTCACTCCAACCATCATGTTGTTAAGTAAGTAAAGCCTAGCTATATGGCTATAAAGAAAACGCTTTACGGGAGGCAACCTGGTTGTTTTTGTTTGTATTTTTCTAGTGTCCTCTTGATGTCTCAATAGATTAGTTTTTGTTGTTTTAATTCTGGAGTTTTCAATAAAGAGTCAAGTCAAACCCATTTGGACTTATAAATTTCTATCCTAGTGCATGAAACTTCTGTTTCAGCACGAGTCTGCTCACCGTATGATTTTACGTTTTTTATTGGTATGTCGGATTTAGCTAATTTTTATAGTATGTTCTGAAACTTTTCGTCTTCTGTAAGAACAAAAAATGGCTTAATTTTTTGACGAGCCTAGCTTAGGGAAAAACGTTCTTTTTGCTGCTGTTGCTTTTCTGGACAGATTCTGTCTTCTTTTGTTTTATGCACTCTTTGGGCTTGGGAATCGAATTTCCATGATTCTTTCAAGCAAGAGAGTGAACATACAACATAATGAACCTTATTGTCTATCTACTGGAGCATTTTATTTGGAATTTTGCACAGCAAGCATGTGATTTGTTTGTCCTTGCTAATCTCACCCCACAGAAAAAGAATGGGAGAAACATGTTTTGTGAAGTTTTTTTCACAGGGAATAGAGGAGCTGCGCCTCAAGACATCCAAGAATGGTGAAAGCCATAAGCTTGGAGATGTGATGAACACCCCACTTGAGCTACACTCTTTTGGTTAGCACACGTCTACTTTCTGTTTTTCTAAGCAAAGCATTTATCGTAGAGACTTGAAGCGTCTAGTTTTTATTTTTATTTTTGTTTTGATAAGACCACACCCATCATTTTATATGAGATTAGCTACTGGAGTTTGGGGTTGGAATGTATTGGATTCTAGTATTATGACTTGGAATAGGGATGCCATGGTTGATTTGAAGAGCTACATATGTTTGCATGATTTATAGGCTTTTTATGTGTAGAAATTTGCAATAATGTTGTCTTGAGCTATCTCTTATTCATGTCCTTGATGTTAATTGCTGGTTTATTTAGTTTGTCATGAAATGAGTAGTTCTATGGACATATGCATGCATAGTAGCTGGTCAACTATCTCCCTCTTGCTAGCCAAAAAAGTAAAAATTCCAACAAGTATAAACTTGTTTCCAACACCCTTTAGCCAAGTATTTCCAGTGAGTCCACCATATCTACCTATTAGCTTCAGAGCTATTCCGAGTATGTTCACCATGTTATAGTGTTATTTATGTTCTAAATTAAGATATTCACTTTATTAATTGTCATGAGCTGAATTTGGGATAGGACTCTCACGAACTTTTGAGTGCACACCTTTACTTTTCATTGCACTTAATAAACATGACCCAACAACGGGAGCTAAAAGTTTTGCGTTTGACAAGTGTTTGGTTGGGAGCTAGCTATAAACGTGTATCACTGGAAATCTTTCAACATTGCACAAAAATTTACATTTGGTTGATATCATGTACTTTTTGTTTTTGGACTCCTGCCATGCCGAAATGAAATAGAGGAATAGTAAGTTTTGATGAGTAAGTATATTTATGACTAGAGAAACGCATTGGGCCGCTAACCCAAGCCATGCTTGATCATGGTGGAAATTTACTTACAGCTAGAGTGGACTCTACAAACACATCCTACAATAAAATAAGAATCTATGCATATAGTGAATGAAATAAAAAAGGATGATGAGTCTACTCCGTTTGTTCATCTTGTCATTGTGACATGGGCTGGTTTCCATGTCATGGGGCAAGAGGTACCTCTTTGCGGTTCTCTATGATGTCATTAATACTTATTATGATTGTACAAAGCTTATTAGGAATCTTAAGTTGAGTAATCATGGAGTAGGTTTTCACACTCACGGGGCATGAGGCATTCAACCAACACCTTGTCAATCACATTACTTCAACATTCACAATTTAAGATGCTAGTGATAAAGGGGCAATGAGAGTCTTAGACCAATGGATGCCACATTTCAATTAGTAATTTTAGTTGAATAATTTAGAGGCTAAATAATACTTGATCATGTTTTACCTCTACTCAAATTTCTCCAAAGTGTCCACCATATTTTCTATTTTCTATTATGCTATTCTTTGACCAATATAGGATTTTATTTTTCATTTTGTGTATGCATTTGGTCCATAGTGCTTTTATTTCATTATACATTTTGTGAACTTTCATGAAGCATCTTTGCTTGCATATTTGATATTTCTTATAACATGAATTGTATGTTGCTACTCATCTACATTATGAATCATTTGATTATATGTAGCATGAATAATCTTCTTTGATATTCCATGATTGTTTTAAAATGCAAAGTCCATGTTAGTTTTATCACATTCATACTCGAGGACGAGTATGGGTTAAGCTTGGGGATGTTGATGAATGTAAAATGCATACATGAACTTTGCATGTTATTACTTGTTTTTCCTACATATTAGCAACTTATATTCATGTTTTATAATGATTTGGGGGATTTTCTGAACAATCCCCCTTCTTTTGGTTCTAACCCTGTTTTTCCAGAAAACGTACTTTTTCGTGTTTCAAACTTTCCGGGAGCTTCGGGACTCCAAAAGGGCAAGGCCAAAGAGCACGGTTCAGAATTTTCGATACGAAGACCATGGGCCAAAGTAGAGGGCCAAAAGGCCAACACGGTGGAAAAGAGGACCCTCCACGCGGCCAGATTCCTTGGCCGCGTGTGGGGCCCCCTTTTTGCCCCCGTGGCTCCGATGACGTCGATCTTTCTTCTCCCGGGTGTCTCGTGACCTAAAAACGACTATATAAAGGGTCCCCTGGCCTTTTCAAGAGAGAGGCGGCGCCGAGAGACGAAACCACAAAACAGAGAGACAGAAGGCTGCCGCCGGAGAAGATCGGAGGGGGGGAAACGCCGCCGGGATCACCCCCGGAGGGCTCCACCCCCCTCCGGCGTGTTCATCATCAACATCTACAGCAAGATCAGCTCCATCTCTCCACTGTAATCTCTTGGAAAACACGATGTATGATGCAATACTATATTCCCTTGAGGTATTGTGTCTCCCCGTCTATGTTTGAGTAGTGAATTGTTCTTGGCAATGGTGAAATAGTTCGTTGATTGGTTGCATACAAGTTTGTTATCTTCTATGATTGTCTTTATGTACAATATATGAGTGCACGCATATGTTGGGGAATGCATGTAAGGTGATCACCGGTAGCATAATGGAGTGGTGGTGACTTGGGAGTGACAGTAACCTGAGACCGAGCCACAAAGTTAAGTTATTGGGGGATATATATATAGGGGACCTTAGAACGTAAGGCTATGGTGGGACTTTATGTCTTAATCAATCTTGTGCAGTCATTTACTTGGCCACATGATCCATCATAAGGGGTTGTAGATCATTTACTTGACTATACCTATTCATGGCTCCTTCCTAGAAGAAACAACTAAGACTAAAACATGTGCTTCACTAATTGTGACAACCACATGAGCGAAACACCTATTTCTAGAACACTTTCTCCCTTGAGATACTTGAGATATTTGCTGCTTGCTACTTGTGAAACTTGCTTAGAAACTTGCTTTAGGATTACTTGCATTTTAAACTTGCTTCACTAGTTACTAGACAAACCACACTCCACGTCACTTGCTTTTAATTAGTCAGTTCCTTTTAGTCAAACTTATTGCTTTGCATAAACAGCCATATAAGAGGGTTATAGGGCTTTAGAGAATAGATAGCTTACCTTCAGCTCCTCGTGGGTTCGACACTCAAATACTTATCGAAAGGTACTACAATTGATCTCCTGCACTTGGGAGTCATCACATGGCTACCGCGTCATCTCCTTCGATCTCTCTATTTGAATCCCCCAATGAGATTGTGGCTACCCGACCTACATGTCTTATGGAAAAAGCCACTTCGGTATGCTCTCCTAACTCCAAGACCATTATCACTAACCGTCCTTCATTATTGGATTGTGTTGAGAATGTTTGTGAGGAGTATGGTGAGACTAATGAGTTAGGCATTTGGCTATCTAGCCTTAAAGGTGAGACTAAGGAAAAGGTGAATGCCCTTTTGAGGCAACTTGATGAAGCTAACTCTCTTGTAGATGAAAAGGAGGAGATTATCATGACCTTGGAAAGCCATGGAGGTCACACGTGCAATGAACAAGAGCTTGAAAAAGCTCTTGAGAATGAGCGTTCCATTCGTGCCTCTCTTGAGGAGATATTATCTAGTCTTGAAGAAAACTTTGCCATGAGTGTCTCTAAGCTTAGGAAAGAAAATGCTCAATCTCTTGCTATCATTAAAACTCTTGAACACGAATAGTTGAAGCTAGGAATTGCTCACGAGGAACTTGGTACTCGTCATGAGAAACTAGAAAAGGTGTTCATGTCTCTTAAAGAAATTCATGACAAGTTAACCAAATCTCGTGACAATCTTCTAGCTCAACTATCAAACAAGAAAGTTGTGTCCACCTCATATCCTAGCTTAAAAGTCTCACATAGCAATGCTTGTAGTGTGAATAATCTTGTAGGAAGTGAGAAGAATCCCCATGAGATTGCTTCTCAACGAGTCAACAATGGAAAGGAAGGACTTGGCTATGTCGCCAAGTCAAAGAAGAAGTACAAGAAGAAGAACAAGAACAAAGTCACCTCCACCTCACAAGAAGTAAGATTTGTGAAAGAGGGAGAGGTGACCAAAGAAAAGGAGACCAACACTATCATGGGTGGTGAGACCTCTAGGGGGAGCACCACTCATAATAACTTTGCCGGGAAATACAACCCATCTTATGTTCTTATGAGATCTAGTGATGGTCATGTATATGCTAAATATGTTGGTACTTATTATGGTGATGATTATCATTGGAGTATTTGGGTTCCAAAGAACCTTGTCGCTAACAAAAGAGGACCCATTCAAAGATGGGTACCTAAATCAAGAAACTAATCTATTATAGGGGAGTGCTTCCGGTTCGAGCAAATGGACGGTGGATAGTGGTGCATCCCAACATATGACCGGAAGCAATGAAGCAATGCGTGATCTTCATCCTCCATTACCTCATCTCAATTGCGTTACTATTGGTGATAACTCTGAACTAAAGGTATTGGGATGAGGCAAGGTAGCAATCTCAAATGACTTGTCAATTGAGAATGTTCTTCTTGTTGAGTCCCTTGGCTATAATCTCATCTCGGTTCTTCAACTTGCTAAAAGCGGTTTTACCTCGTTCTTTAATAAGGATAATGTGATTGCCACTTGGGAAACGACTCTTAAAGTAGCCTTTGTTGGGCATGTCGAGAACGGCATGTATGTAGTGGGCTTCTCCAAAGGAGACACGTGTGTCGCGACATGCCTAATGGCTAAAGTTGATGTGGGTTGGCTATGGCATCGCCGGTTAGCCCACACCAATATGCGGACGTTGCACGACCTTCAAAGTGGCAATCATGTTCTAGGACTAACAAATTCTAAGTTTGCCAAAGATCGTGTGTGTAGTTCTTGCGTTCTTGGAAAGCAACATGGAGAAGCTCACCCCACCAAGACAAACATCACCACCTCAAGAATCCTCGATCTCATTCACTTGGACCTATTTGGTCCCCTATCATATGATAGTCTTGGAGGCAAGAAGTATTGCTTGGTGATTGTGGATGACTACTCACGATATTGTTGGGTGTATTTCTTCAAGAGGAAGAGTGAGACTCAAAAGCGGGTCATCGAGTTCATCACTTTGGTGGAGCGCCAACATAATACAAGCATCATGGCTATCTGGAGTGATAACGGCTCCGAGTTCAAGAACTACACCGTGGAGGGATTTCTTAGCAAGGAAGGAATTGCTCATCAATATTCCACTCCCTACACCTCTCAAGAAAATGGTGTGGCGGAGAGAAAGAATTGGACTCTTATGGATGCGGCTCGAACCATGATTGCGGAGTTCTCTTCTCCTTATAATTTTTGGGCCGAGGCCGTCTCCACCGCTTGTCACGCTAGCAACCGATTGTATCTCCGCAAGATCTTGAACAAGACCCCTTATGAGATTCTCACGGGCAAGAAGCCGGATGTTTCATACTTCAAGGTCTTTGGATGCAAGTTCTTCATTCGCAAGAGAGGTAAACGCTTTTCGAAATTCGATACTAAATCTTATGAGGGTATCTTTGTTGGTTATGCCACAAACGCTCACGCCTATAGAGTCTACAACAAGTCCACCGGACAAGTTGAAGAAGCTATAGACGTGGTGTTTGATGAGGATAATGGGTCCCAAGGGGGCCGTATAGATCATGGTATTGTAGGAGATGCAATACCCCCACCGTCATAAGAAGAATGGGGATTAGTGAAATAATCCCCATTGAGGGTTACCGGATGACGGAGGGAGAAGGAATATGCTCCACTCAAGTGGAGCCATTGACTACATCCAATGATACTCAAGCTACCCAACAAGATGCACCAAGCCCTCATGCTTCACCACAAGGCCAAGCTAACGATCAAGATCACTCGATCAATCAAGGCCAAGCTTATGATGAAGGACAAGCTCACAATGAAGGACAAGAACAAGATACACATGGTGATGATACAAATCGACACATAAGGGATCCACCTCCCGTTGATGAACAAAATCAAGGTGGACAAGGCTCCGATGATGAAGGTGATGATCAAGTGCTGTCCAAGGAAACCTTGGAGGAGATGCTAGCTCGTAGAGCAAAGAGAAGGCTAGATAATCTTGCTCGTGCCGGTCACACGGAGGACATGATCCTCGGACAAGTTTGTGGAAGGGTCGTCACAAGGAGGCAATTGGCGGATTTTAGCAAGGATCATGCTTTCGTCTCTCATATTGAGCCAAAGAAGGTCTATGAAGCTCTTGAAGATCAAGATTGGATTGAAGCTATGCACGAAGAACTCAACAACTTGGAGCGCAACAAGGTGTGGAAGTTTGTGCCAAGGCCCAAAGATTGCAAGAACGTCATCGGCACCAAGTGGATCTTCAAGAACAAAAAAGACAAGGACGGCATATTCATTCGCAACAAGGCTAGATTGGTAGCTCAAGGCTTCTCTCAAGTCGAAGGTGTCGATTTCGGTGAAACATTTGCTCCCGTAGCTCGTCTTGAACTATTCGCATCTTGCTTGCATATGCTTCTCATCACAACTTTAAAGTGCAACAAATGGATGTTAAAAGTGCATTTTTGAATGGTCCTATCCACGAGTTGGTCTATGTCAAGCAACCTCCGGGTTTCGAGGATCCCAACCACCCCGATCATGTCTACAAACTCGATAAGGCACTCTATGGACTTAAACAAGCTCCACGTGCGTGGTAGAGAAACTTAAAGAGTTTTTAGTGGATCGTGGGTTCAATGTTGGTTTAATCGATCCCACCATTTTCACCAAAAAGGTTGGAGGTGACTTGTTCATATGCCAACTCTATGTGGACGATATCATCTTTGGTTCTACTAACATCGCATTCAATGATAAGTTTTGCAAGCTTATGACGGATAAATTCGAGATGTCTATGATGGGAGAGTTAGAGTATTTCCTTGGCTTTGAGATCAAGCAACATCCCGAAGGCACATTCATCAAGCAAGCCAAGTATACTCAAGACATGCTCAAGCGATTCAACATGCATGATGCCAAACCTATGAAGACTCCAATGTCCACGACTATTGACTTGAAACCCGACCCGAATGGTAAAGAGGTAGATCAAAAGGTATACCGCTCCATGATTGGCTCTTTGCTCTACCTATGTGCATCTAGACCCGATATTATGTATAGCGTAGGTAAATGTGCAAGGTTTCAAGCCTCTCCGTGACAAAGTCATTTTGAAGCGGTTAAGCGCATCTTTCGATATTTAGTTCATACCCCAAACTTCAGTATTTAGTATCCCAAGGGTTCAAGCTTTCAGCTCATTGGGTATTCGGATGCGGACTATGCGGGCGAGAAGACGGATAGGAAATCTACATCCGGAGGTTGTCAATTTCTTGGCCGCTCATTGGTGTGTTGGTCTTCCAAGAAGTAAAATTGCATTTCTCTCTCTACCACCGAAGCCGAATACATCTCCGTGGCGAGTTGTTGTGCTCAATTACTTTGGATGCGGCAAACATTGAGAGATTATGGCATCGACTTCGACAAAGTTCCCCTCTTGTGCGACAATGAGAGTGCCATCAAGATTGCCTACAATCCCGTTCTTCACTCCAAGACGAAGCACATTGAGATATGGCATCATTTCATTTGGGATCATGTTGAGAAGGCTCCTATGTGCCAACCAAGGATCAACTCGCGGATATCTTCACGAAGGCCCTTGATGAACCAAGATTTCGGGGTTTGAGGAATGAACTAAATGTTATCGATGCGTCCAACTTCTCTTGAACTCTTGCATAATTACCTCCACTATATGTGCTATCAAGTTTAGATGTAGGCATGGACATAGGGGGAGCGTAGTTCAACTCATGAACCAACACTCCACCTATCATGCGCAAAACAACCAAAGCTTCATGCATATCTAGTCATTTTCTAACTTATTGTGCTTAAACGTGAGTCATACTTTTGGGTCCAAGATACATCTTCGCGACTCCTTGGTATCACTCAAACACGATGGCTTCGGCCACCAAAATTTCTCTTTGTATTTGATTTGTTTGCCTTTTCGTTTGTGTTTGTGTGTTCATCATCGTTGGTTCTTGTTTTGGAGGCTCACTTCTTGTTCCATTTTCCATAAAATTCTCGGAAGGCATGGGAACCCCGGAAATTCCGGCCTAGGGCCCGGAAAATTCCGGCCACCAGACATTTGCCTCTCCCATTTCCAAGGTGCCCGCTCACAGAAGGCACCCTGGAAATTTGGGCGGAAAGTTCCGGTGCAAATATCCGGGGGCCCGGAATATTCCGTGCCTTAAGCCCCGGAAATTTCCGGGGTTCGAGATTAACCAGAATCTTCCCCCAAAATATCCAGCGTGCCCGCTCACAGAAGGCACACCGGATATTTGGGGCGGAATATTCCGGCCCCGGAATATTCCGGTCTTAATGCCGGAATAATCCGGTCTGTTTGGCTGGGGGCTATATAAAGGCGACGGGAGGGGCAGTTCCAGACTTCTCTCCCTCCCCTCGCCTCCACTCCGCCTCCCGACGCCGCCGCCGCCTCCGAGACCTCCAGGAGGCCCTCTTGCCTCCCCTCCTCATCCTCTGATTGCCCTTTGCGGATCAAGAGACCGCACATCCTTTCCTCCCTCATGGATCCCGGTATGTGCTTCGTTTTCTCCGCAATCTAGGGTTATTGGTTGATTTGATCTCATGTCCTTTGATATTCCATGTGTTTTTGAGAGGAACATCCACATACTAGTCTATCCTCTAGGATTCCTCCCATTGCACTTCATCGTAGTTTTAGATTCATTGCAGACCCCAGATTCAGATCTGTTTCGAAAATTCCGAAGGCCGGAAATTTCCGCCCCAGGACCGGAATTTCCGCCCCCCGAAAATTTCACCTGAGGCCGGAATTTCCGCCCCCCGAAAATTTCACATGAGGCCGGAATTTCCGCACCAGAGACCGGAATTTCCGGCCTGCCCTGAATCTCTAACTGAGATATGTTTTTCCACTTTCCTCGCAGATAGTTCAAGCTCTAGGCCTGCCAAGTTGGTTAGAACGCGCAAGAGACTCCGTCACTTGAGGGAAGATGCTGAGGGGACTTTAGTGGATGAGGCGGAGACTCGCCGCCGCGAGAGGGATGCTGAGAAGGCTTATGAGTGTGAACGTGATGCCACCAGGGCAGTTCGCAAAGCCAGTAAGCAGCAGGGGAAGTCAGCTCTTAACCTAGCCACCATGTCTGTTCCTGAATTCAAGGCATGGAGGGCCAAGGCCTGGTACACTGAGGGTCCTCAAGACCCAACCATCGACTCTTGCTTCTGGCACGTTGAGCAGGAGACGCTCTTCAAGCAGGTGTATACTGTGATGAGCAAGTCCGTCTATCCCATGAAGTTTATCAACTTCGCACATTTGGCTGCCAATCCTGCATACTTCAACAACTCTGTCCAGCTGGCTAAACTTCTAGGTCCGCGTCAACTCATGGAGACCAAATGCTCCTATAACGTCACTTTCATCCAGCAGTTCTTCTCCACACTGGTCTTTGATGAGTCTGCCGATATTGGGATGTCTTGGATGTCTGGCCCTTATTTGCTCACCGCCAACTTTCATGACTTTGCTACTGAGCTCGGGTATCCCTTTGCTGGTCTTCACACTCCTCAGGGTCATCGCATGCATGTTCACGGGACGGAGTATGAGAAGAACAGACTGTCTGAGCTGTATGGTTCCACTGGTGTTATTGGCTCTGCATAAGGACTCTTCCCCATCTATGACATCCTGCTGCGTATGTTCAGGGAGACTATTGCCCCGAGTGCGGGCAATAATGATGCTATTCGTGGTGGCCTGGACACCTTCCTGACCTTCACTGAGGGCGACATGACTGATACCGAGCGCCACAAAATTGATGTGATGGACTTCATCTTCAATGAGATCCACTTTGCTCTCTTCCACCGCAAAGTACCCCCATATGCTCCTTACATCATGAAGCTCATCAAGTCTCGCTATCCTGCTGAACTCCGTGAGGACCTGGAGCTAGACTGTGACGAGCACAAGGATGTCACTCTATACAAGAAGGCCGCCCACACTCAGCAGGCTGCGCATGATGTTGGCGCCACGGGTCAGGGTCACCGTGATCCTCGCATGCGTCCTCCTCCCCCCGGCACCAAGAAGCGCTCATGGCTTTCTCGTGCCATTGAGAAGGTGATGTGCATGAATGTGTGCATTCACAAGGAGAACTACAACGCCTAGGTTGAGAGCCGCAACATCCAGGAGAACCAGCGCACCATCATGACTGCTCTCAACATTACCGATGTGCCAGCTCCTCTCCCTCCTAGGATTCCATACAAGAACTGGAACAACCGCGACGTTGACTGGGATCTCGATGTGGATGATGATGAGGACATTGCCTCTACCAGCGAGGAGGAAGGAGAAGACGATGACACCCAGGCCTAGAGTTTTTTCTATGGGACGTAGTGCTCTCTTTTCTCTTTTTGGTATCCTAATGCCAAAGGGGGAGAAGATCTAGATGATTGCGGGGATTTGCTAGGGTGGGTTTTCGTTCTTCATCGCCTTTTATCGTTTCGTCTTTTCAAACTTCGTTATTCGTGGATTTGCTTGTGTGAACTATTATTATTAGGAGGCATGTCTCCTATATATGCTATCTGTGGTGTTTTTACTTTCCATCGCATGCATTGTTAGTTTATTCCCTTGCAAATACCCGTGTTGTCATCACTCACCAAAAAGGGGGAGATTGAAAGCTCATGATCCCTCTAATGATTTTGGTGATGATAACAACGCGGGTATCTACTCTCTAACAATGTTGTTTGATTCTGTGCAGCTAATCACTCAGATGGTTATTGATATATTCATATAAAAAGTTCAAAGAGGAGTTCTGAATTTTGGATTCACTGCCACCGGATATTTCAGTGATTACACCGGAAATTCCGGTGCTTATGGGGCGGAATATCCGGCCCAAGCACCGGAATATTGCGGCCTCTCTGGCAACGTCTAAACGACTAAGTTTTTCTCCAACTACCCGCGCACAGAAGCTGGGGCGGAAATTTGCCCCGGAAATTTCCGGTGCAAATATCCGGCCCTCTGGTACTTAGCAGAAATTGGAGTTTTCTCAGATGCCCGCACACAGAGATGGGGGCGGATTATTGTCCGGAAAATTACGGGCCCGGATTATTCAAATATCCGCCCCCGGATTATTCAAATATCCGTCCCTAGTACTTAGCAGTTTTCAGCGTGGTGATGCTGCCCGCGCACAGAGATGGGGGCGAAATGTTGGGCGGAAATTTCCGCCCCCGGAAGTTTCAAAATTCCGCCCCCAGACTATTCAAATTTCCGTCTAGGATAGATCGGAAATTTCCGGTGCTAACACCGGAATATTCCGTCCCTGGCACACTGCAACAGTCAGAAATTGGAGGAGCCTATAAATAGCTGTCTTCTTCCTCTAGATAGGCAGCTCGTCCATTCCTCTCTCTCTCCTCCATTGTTGAAGAGCTCAAAACGCCCCGATCTCCCTCCTCCTCCAACCAAACTCGATGCCCTTCAAGGATCTAATGGAGGAGGACTAGATCTACCTTTCTACCAAGCCAAAAATTGTATTCCCACACCATACCTCTTGGGATCTTGTAATCTCTTCGTTGCCTTGTCATCCAAGGGAAACCCTAGTGCTTGTAGCTTCCACCTTGTAGCAAGAAGCTTCCGATTGTTGAGAGCCTCCATCTCACTTGTGTAGTAGCCTCAACCTCTTGTAAAGGTTTGGTCAACGCCTTCAAGTCAACCTCATAGTGGAAACGAGAATCTCCCTCACTGAAGAAGCTCAAGGAGAATAAGGTGTGCACATCCGTGCTATTGAGGAGCGCCTAGGTGGCTCCCCACCTCTTCAACGTAGACGTACTTCTTTCAAGAAGGAACTACGGGAAACATATCCTTGTCTCCGTGTTTTCACTTGTGGTTATCTTGTGCCTTGCGTTTACTTCCGTTGCTACTCGTTACATGTCACATAGGGTGTCCACTTAGTTGCACATCTAGATAACCAAGGTTTAACTTCCCGAAGCCCCCGCTAAAATTGAAAAAGAATTAAAATTTGTAGGTCACCTATTCACCCCCCCACTAGTTGACCTTTGTGTACTTTCAAGTATCTCTCGCCTCTTGCCTTGAGGAAATAGTGGTATCATAGCGTCCATGGCGAGGATGTTCTTGATCCTTGTCGAAGGAGGGGTGCGACGAGAAAGCACAATCTTGGTGATGATGAGGTGGATGCTCCCATTCCTCATATGGATGATGACGCTCATGATCCTTGAACCTTGTAACATTTAGGAAAAGGGCGCTCAAGTTGTTGTCTTCATGGGCTTGATGATGCGGTGGAAATCCTTGGTCTCGATGATGCGGTGCTTCATCCAATATGGTAGGAGAAGAAACATGGATAGCATCTCCATTTGCTTGTTGTTGAGGAGGTCGCTCCTGTGGGTCCTCATCAAAAATAGGAAGTGAGAGGTCACTTGGAGCATCTTCACTTGCTTGATATTGACGTGGTCGCTCAAGAGGTTCCTCATCAAACATGGTAAATGAGAGATCATGAGTAGCATCCGCGCTTAGTTGTGGTCGATGTGGGCGCTCATTGAGGTCTTCATGGAAGAGAGGAAGTGAGATATCATTTGTAGCATGCCCACTTGGTTGTTGTCTATGTGGGAGATCATTGGGGTCCTCATCAAAGATGGAAAGTGAAGTAGCATGTTGAGCAATCCCACTTGGTTGTTATCGATAGTGGTGCTCATTGGGTTCCTCATCAAAGATGGGAAGTGAAGTAGCATGTAGAGCAATCCCACTTGGTTGTTGTCGATGTTGGCGCTCAATGTAGTCTTCCTCAAAGATGGGTAAATACAAGCCATAGGGAGCATTCTCACTCGCTTGATGTTGAGAAGGTCTCTCATTAGGGTCTTCATCAAAGATAGGCGGTGGAAGCTCATGTGGGTCATCCTCATTGGTTTGGCGATGGCGGTCATGATGGAGAGGATGGCGCCGGTGGTCATTGTGGTGGAGTTGTTGGAGGCATGCTTCTTGGAATCCACTGGAAGCCATGTTACGGAAACCTTCTTGATAAGAGACTTTGTCTTAGTGGTCATTGTGGTGGTGACACACATTTTTTGACTCGGAAGCCTTGAATGTGGGCGAGCACCATCCACGAAGCCATGTAGACCATAGTCATGAGTCGAGCTTGGAGAAGGTGGGTGATTAAGAATATCCGGTCGTAGAGGGTGAAATTGAAGAGGGTCACCACAGCCTTGGCGATGTCGAGGTCGAGGTAGTGGTGACGGCGAGCAATGCTCGAACCAATGTCGTCGCGGAACTTGTGGTGGAATATGCGGTGAGGTGGTATCAGAGACAGGTTTACAACTCTCTCCCATGTGTCGGTGATGATCATGGCGACAATCTTGGTGATGAGCTTGGTGATGAGCTTGTGGAGACTTGCCTTTGCGCCGTGACTTGGAGGTCGATGATGATCCATGGCGGTTGGCGAGGATGGCCACGTTGCCTTCAATACTTGCCATGCGATCATTGAATCGAGCATGACGAGCTTGAAGTTGATGGTCCAAGCGCTCCAATCCATCACGAGCAAGTTGGCAAAGCCGAAAGTGTTCATGGCAGTTGACGAAGTTGTGGGAAGCGTTGCTGTTGAAGAATGAGGTTCCTTGTTCTTCCGAGCTTGGCCTTGTGGATACTCCTGCCCTAGCCAACTCAACAAGCACACAAGGGTGATATGATGAAATGGATGTCACACTTACCCACCGTTACCTTTTTTGGTCGTATTGAGGCTAGTGGACAAGTCTAGGTGTAGAGCGGTATGTCAAAGTGAGTCCAAAAAGATCGAAACAAACCGCCAACGACAACATAAACACGCTTTATGTGGAAGGCAAATGGGTTAGAAATGTGGCGAAGAAAAACGACAAATCCGAAGAAAAGTGTGTTGTAAAACGTGGAGAAGAACCAAAGAAAAGTTAGCACGAAAACCAATCCTAGTGGAGGAAAATGATATGGTGGAAACTAAAAAACACACACACAAAGGAGAAATGGGGTTAGTGCGGCCAATGGACGAGCGGAGACGAAATGTACCTATCAAAGACTAAGCTCAATGCCACATCAACGCAAGGAGGACGCTAGCTCAAACCGCAATGTACAAGAGGCAACAAGATTCGCACGTGGGAACCGGTCACTCTCTTTTCTTTTGCGACACGAAACTACACGTTCCTACAAGTGATAGTAATTGGCATCGATCTTTTTCTTCTTTTGGCTCTTTTTGGTTCTTGCTCTTTCTCTTTTTTTCGCTTTTTGATGGATGATGATTCTGAAACGCCAATGCCTACTCGAAGCTATTCTCTCACAAGCGTAAAACTCGCACTCTAGGTGCCACTAATGCGATGCCAAGCGGTGTAAAAGAACTAGTACAAGTAGGAAAGGTACACAAAGGATGGGGTTAGTTCAAGCGGAAGCAAGTTATACCTATACGGTGGATGATCTCGGACTTGCGGCTGGTGGATGTCGATGTCGTGTGGATCCGTTGATGTAGTTGCGTAGGCGATGTCAATGGAGACGTGTAGGAACTTGCCTCACTCAAATCAGAGCAACGACGACAAAGAAAAACAAGATACAAAATCTGTCCAAGAATCGAAGAGCAGGATTTTTCTGGGATTTTGTTCAATTTCAAAATTCCTCCCAAATCAAGAATTTTTTTTGGACAAATTCGAAGAAAGTGGCTGAATAGAAAGGTGGGGAAAGGTCTTTGGCAAAAAATCTACGGATCAAATCCACGAAAAACGCAACAAATCCACAGATCGGTCGAAATCCCTTTTGGCTATTTTTGGTCAAAATTTTGAATTTATGGTGGATAGAAGAAAAATTGGTGGAAAAGGAGGAGGGTGGGTGTCAGATTCATGTCAATCTCGCTCTGGATACTAGATGATGTAGAGGGTGACCTCTTGGGTGGCCCGATCTTCACGAATCGACCAAAGAATGAACGAAGAACGCGAAGAACACGAAGAACACGCGAGGGGGAAACGAGGGGGAATCGTGGGAAAACGCGGGGAAACACAAAGGGGGATAAATAGAGAGAACCGAAAGAACCCAAACCTCCCGGCAACTAAACCCCGAGGGCGGCCTACGGGACGATCGATCCAACTAAACTCAGCTTGATTGAAACCTCTTCACACCCGTAGTCGGTCCACTACGCCAATAGAACCTCAAGGATTAGTTGAGGGAGATTGGGAAGTTCCTAACTGAATCCCAATGGGTGAGGATAGGTAACCAGGTGAATCTTGATACGTTCCAAGATACAGATCATAGGAGTAGCCTTGATACAGTCCTAGGTACACACCATAGGAGTAGCCTCACAAGAGGGATACAAGGGCAAAGCCCGAAGTTGTCAATTCATCTCTAAACCCTAGATCTAGCCACCGGAGTCCCTTATATAGCCTAGGGGGAAAGGTGGGGGGTGAAAATGTGCGTTTTCCTCATGTTTTCGCGAAGCAGCAGGGAGGCCGGCCTAGCCGGCCTATGGGTCCGGGGTGGGAGCAGCAGCCGCCCCAGGTGCGCCGGCCTAAGGCCAGGAGGGCTGGCCGGCCTGAGGCCGGGGTGGAGTCCGTGGGCCTCCGAGGGGGGCCGGCCTAAGGCGAATGGGGAGCCGGCCTAGGGCCGGGTGGAGGCCGGCTCGTTCTGAAGGGGGTCCGGCTTGAGGTGGAGGGGAGGCCAGCCTGGCCGGGGGTTGAGGCCCGGGGCCCTATTTCCCTCCGTTCTTCCTCCTCTCTTCTCCGATCTCGATGTCGTCTTCTCCCACTTCCTTCCTAGCTTCTTGGGCACCGTCTTAGGCGTGATCTTGGGCATCGAGGGCATCATCTTGGGCTCCATGGTGTGATCCAACCTATGCACGAAGAGGGGTATTTCATGAGGTAGCGCACCGTTCACCAAGTCACCGGAAACATACGGAGATAGGAGTGAGTTCACCTTGTCATGTATCGATGTGGTGCATGGTGGATTAGGGTGGGTTGAATCAAGTGACAAATAATCATCGACGGAAAACTTATTCCGATACATGCATGCTGCTTAATACATTGGCATCCATCTGTTTCTGATCAGGTAGATTTAGATGGGCGATATATTCAGATGCATACTATAGTGTATGCATGTATACAACATCAACATTTAGGTCTCGGCTTATAGATAGTCCGAAATGCGAAACCACATGTAAATTTCCCCCTCCCTCCTCGGACTATCTATGCCACCTATTTGTTAGAGATCTGCGCTACTAACTTACTACTAACTTTGTAAAACAGCCTTCCCACCCGATTCTCCATTCTCTTTGAAGTTTTGCACAACGTCCCTTATTATTTTAGCTATTTCAAGTCTACCTTCACAGACACTTTCATGTCTCTCTATTTATTTTGTCAAACCATATTTTTTACCTAGATTCTCCAATAGGGATGAAATTTTCCGTCTGAAATATCTTTCCAAAAATACTCGATATTATTTCATATAATAATTTATTTCATGAATATTCAATAAAATTCATATAAGTTTCATACAAATATTTTATATAATATTTTCATCGGCCAACGGCCATGTGGGAGATCTGGACTCGAGGCAGTCTCAGTTAGAATAGAGCAGTGTCTAGGGAAGCCGCAACGATGAAGTAGTGTCCGAAGAACATATATGTATGGTCGAACCGAGCGATGTGAGTGAAAGAGCAGTGTCCAGGGAAGAAAAACTACATATGACCGAACCGAAGGATGCGAGTGAAAGAGAAGTTTGGATGGAAGTGACAAATCATGATGGACGGAAAACTTATTCCGACACATGCATGCTTCTTAACACATTGGCATCCATCTGTTTTTGATCAGGTAGATTTGTAGGGGTGCTTGACACATACATTTAGATGCATACTAGTAGCTACTACCAGTATGCATGTATACAATATCAACATTTAAATCTTGGCTTATAGATCATAGTCCGAAAATACAAAAGCACATGTAAATTGTCCCCCCTCCATCCCCAGACTATCTATGACACCTATTTGTTAGAGATTCGTGCCACTAACTTTGTAAAACAGCCTCACCTGATTCTCCATTCTCGTTGAAGTTTCACACAACATCCGTTATTATTTTAGCTATTTCAAGTCTACCTTCCCAGACACTTTCATGTCTCTCTATTTATTTTGTCAAACCATATTTTTTACCCAGATTCTCCAATTGGGATGAAATTAAGTTTCATCCAGAATTAGACTCTGATTTTTCCGTCTGAAATATCTTTCCAAAAATACTCGATATTATTTCATATAATAATTTGTTTCATGAATATTCAACAAAATTCATACAAGTTTCATACAAATATTTTATACAATATTTTCATCAGCCAACGGCCATGTGGGAAATCTGCATTCGAGGCAGTCTCAGTTAGACTAGATGGCCTTTGAGTACTTGCCGGGTTCCTCCTGCTGCATGAAGTGCGAGAGGGCACGCTGGAACTGCGCCCAGCGCTGCTCGAGGGTGCCGTTGTATCCTACGGAGACGCGGATGAGCCCCGGTGAGATGCCTGCGCGTGCGCGGTCCTCGGGAGCCATCTCACTGCTGGTGCTGTTCCCGGAGCAGGACATGAGCGTGTGGTAGTAGCCGAGGCTGACAGCCATGAGGCCGAACTGGGTGGTGTTCTGGAGGTGGTACATCAGGCGGTTGGCGCGCTCCTCGGTGCCCATGTCCAGGCACCGCATCCCTCCGGCGCCGTACCCGGGGTTGCCCATGGCGCGGAGACGTCGGTGGTGCGGGTGGTCGGGGAGGCCGGGGTAGGTGACGCGGAGGCCCCGACGGCGCATCGGGACGCGAACTCGGCGGCGCGGCGCGAGTGCTCCTGCATCCGGAGCGGCAGGTGGGGGAGACGCGACGCAAGCTCGGAGGCCACCTTGGCGTTCATCGTGGGGCCCAGCAGCATGAGCGCGCCGTCCTGCAGGTGCATCATCGAGTTCACCAGGCTCGCCGACCCGCAGATGGCCCCTGGAAAGAATCGATCAGTTGCATGCCTATTGATTTTGTCGTGGACTTACCGGGTAGATGCAATGCATGGGTCATCGTCCTTACCGGCGATGATGTCCGCGCCGTCGCTGATGAACTTGGACATGCTGTGGACGACGACGTCCGCGCCGAGCCGCGCGGGCGAGAGGACCACTGGGGTGAAGGTGTCGTCCACAACCAGCTTGCCCCCCGCATCGCGCGCCACCCGCGCCAGCATCGGGATGTCGGCCACGGCCAGCGTCGGGTTCGACATCGTCTCCACGTACACAACCTTGGTGTCTCCCCGGGACGCAGCGCCGCGCGCACGGCAGCCTTGTCGTCCGCGTCCACGAACGTCGTGCTCACCCCGGACGTGCGCGGGAGGAACCGGGAAAGCAGCGCGTGGGTACCTCCGTACAGGCACGGGGACGCCACCACGTGTCCGCCGGCGCCCACCAGCTGCATCAGCACAGAGGAGATGGCGACATGCCGGACGCTGTGCAGTAAGCGGCCTCGGTGCCCTCAAGTGCGCCATCTGCCGCCCTAGCGCCAGCACCGTCGGATTGAAGTGCCGGCTGTAGATGTACTGGTCCTGGCCCAGCCCCCCCGCGAAGAGCCGGCGCATGGTGTCCGGCTCCATCACCGTGAACGTCGCCGACGCCTCAATGGACATGTTCACGCTGCCGCGCTCGCCGAACTCGTGCCGTGCCGAGGCATCACGGCCCGCTGGGTCGGATTCCCTGCGGTGCGCCTTCACTGGCATCTCTTCGGTGCTGCCATTGTAGCCGTCGCTCTGCGGGCGGGGGGTGCTTGAGGTGGGTGAGGGGCTCGCGGCGGCGAGAACGTGAGGCATCGGGTTTGGGAAGCGATGATGTTTTGCAGAGAGCGGGAAGATGGTTGTATCACGAGCGGTGGTGGTGTGGGAAGCGAGCAAGGGACGGTGCGTATTTATAGGCCGATGCGATGAGCAGGATCTTCTCCGGATGGGGAGTTGGGAGATGCTTTCTTGCCCAAGTTTGTGGGTTTCACACTTGCAGTGCTTTCATCGTGGTTATTCATGCCAGTGTTATTTTATAACGTCAATAAAAATTCATCACAAAGCGCAACGTTTTAATTGCACGATAGAGCGAGCCTACGGAGGGGCTTGCCCAGAACGTTGGTAGTGTAGCTTGTGTCCACATCGCGTGGACGTGCATATGATGCCCTGTTGGGCTATCAACAATACCCTGTTGGGCTTTGCGCCAATGCGCCGTGCCGCACGCACTCCGATCTGGACTTACGCTCGGCGACCTGGGCCAACCGTTCCAGCTTGATGTCCGGTGCGCGGCTCAACCGGCACCCATGCGCTGGACGCGACGTCGTGCAGGCGCAGGTCGCATAGGTGTGGTGTGAGTGCGGCGTGGAGAGAGGAACGCGGTCGACGCCAGGGAGTAGCAGCAACTTTGCAGTGCACAGAGAGAGCGAGCGGAGGAGAGCGCGAGAGGTGCTCCCCGCCCACAAACAAGCGCAGCAGCATGCATGCATGGCGTGAAAAAACACGAAAATAAACTGGGGAGAATCTTTAGCACAAAATAGACTCAGAGGCAAACTATTTTCAGAACTAACCCAAGAGGGTAGCGCCCAACACCGCGGCGCGGTGGTCTTAAGGGTAGCGCCCCCCTAACCCGGCGCGGTGCACCCTGCCACGTCAGCCAGGTACGATTATGTAGCGTCGGGTGGGAAGACGCAGTTCCTTGAAGGGCAGCGCCCGCGCGACGGCGCGGTGCCCCCAGGCACGGAAAAAGGCACTCGGCGCGGTGCCCCCTCTTCTTCACCCCATACTCCATCTACACAAGTCAACGAACCAGAGGAACAAGACCGGCGGCTCCACTCTCTCCCCCTCCTAAATCTCCCTCGAATCCGACCAGATTGGTGGATTTCTCCGTGGATTTCTCTCCCCCATCCTTCCTCAAGCTATTCTCCTCCGATTCTCTCAAATTTGTCCAATAAATCTCTCATATTTGCCCAAATTTTGCAACCCTAGGTGAAACCCTAGTTCATGATTTATTTCGAAATTTGTAGATGTAGGATTCATGTGTGAGATGTAGGATTCATGTGTGAGATTTGTATGTTAGATGTTTGAGATGTGTGTATTTTCACATTCTCTCACCCATGTGAGAGATAATTTGTTTTAACATGTGAGAGCTAATTTGTGTAGGTTGGTAATTTTTGTTAATTAGATGTGTAGGTTGTGAGAGCTAATTTGTGTAGGTTGTGAGAGCTAATTAGATGTGTAGGTTGGTAATTTTTGCTTTAACATGTGAGAGATAATTTGTTTGCTTCTCTAATATGGTTGCTAATTATTGCCATGTGAGATGTGAGAGTTGTTGTTTGGTATATATATGACTTGTAAGTTGACACATAAATTTTAGGTTGTCTATGAGATATATATGACTTGTATATGAGATATGTGTGAAATATATTAGGTTGTCTATGTCTATAACACATAAATTTTAGTGCTCTCCGGTGTAATGTCTATGTGTGGATGATGGGTATATTTCTCTTATTAGTTTGTCTCTTCTAAAGTGTATATGAGCATGTTGTCAAATTAATTAGCATACTCTATGTTTCTTATTAGTTTGTCTATTTTGCAAAATTATAGGATGGATGACGAGTGTCTTATCGAGGATAAATATGATGTCAGTCACCGTGGAATGGAATGTTTATGGCGGAGCAAAAGAAGCTAATCCATATTCACTATGTTTGTTCATATGTATCTAGTTCCATTTTATTGTTCTAACTTGTATTTGATCTTGTAGGTCTGTGTCCCTCTTCGTTTGCGTTCGCATGAGGCCTCACACAAGGACATGCCATACGACGAGCGGTATACGGATTACATTGAGACACTTGGACTACTGCCATATATCTCATTTGTCACTCGGTCCAAGATGCACATGAATCCTGCTGCCATCACCGCTCTTGTTGACAGATGGAGGCCGGAGACGCACTCTTTTCACCTCCGCACCGGGGAGATGACCGTTACTCTCCAGGACGTGTCCATGATAACGGCACTCCCCATCCGTGGAGATCCTGTTTGTTTCAGCACCGATTCCAAGAACTGGCGTGAAGGTATGTTCAGTCTCATTGGTAAGGTTCCACCTGAGAAGACTGACCCAAGTAAGGATAGACTCTCCGCCGGCACTACATTTGTTTGGATAAAGAAAGAATTTGGAAAATGCCCCGAGGATGCTGACATGGAGACTGTTGAGCAGTATGCACGCGCATACGTGTGGTATGTCATCTCGAGGACTCTATTTGCTAACAGTGGTGGTAGGAACGCGCCCTGGATGTGGCTGAAGGCGTTATCTGTGAAAAATCTTAGCTGGGGTTCGCCTGCGTTTGCGTACTTGTATCGCCAGGTAATCCAAAGAACTCTCATTTTCTAAATTTCACCCTGAATATAGTCCGCACTCTCAAAACAATGCCTTCATAGAAGATCATTTATGGGTACAACCAATTAGGCCAGACTTGGGGTTTCACCCTAAAAGGTTATGCTTTGAACTTCACGCTTATGGGAGATCGCCAACGGAGTCTTCCAGAACTGAACACTCGGTAATATTATGCAGTATAACCCTAAAAGTATGCATGCTACTCGAGGCTTTCAGAGGACGTTTCGTCAGTCGTGACCAGCGCCAGTCGTCGAGGCTTTCCCCTCTCCTTTCTCCGTTCCGTCGTCGAGGCTTTCAGAGGACGTTTCGTTATTCGTGACCAGCGCCAACATCTTCTGTCGGTCACCATGCATGGTACTCCACACCTGAGTGTAGAGCAGACTTATCCTGCTAATCGTCTGCCCGAGGACCTCGCGGTCCTATCTCCTGGCCACTGGCTTCCACACCTGCAGATACATAGAAAGTTTGTATATATTGTCAGCCGGTTGGGAGGGGAAGACACCCTCATTGGTAAACTTGTTACGTGTCGTCCGCAAGGACCAGACTAGTGCCACGCAGTAAGACCACACAATTTGATTTTGTTGGCCTACGTTTTTGCCGTATCTTCTAGAGATGCTCCAAGAGCATCTTCAAACCGGCCCCTCAACTGTTCGCGGATAGTGACCGGGCAAACCTACAAAGGAGCAAGCACAATCATTATACCCTATAGTCCTCTCAAATTATAGGAGTCACTTGCATGTGATTGGTTGGATAGAAGACATAAGAACAAATGATGAATAGAAGAAGAGAAAACAAAGTGAAAAGATTCTCTTTGTGTACAGTCCGGATATACCAAGCAGGGATATGCTACCCCTAAACTCTCCACACGTTTGGTTCCAGTTTGACGTTTATCGGTGGGTGTAGTTTTTCCTGCCGGACACGGATCGGGTAGTGACCGGGCAGGGACGGGGACTTTTTTTTCCGACCCTAGGCTCCAGATGAGCCCGACTTTAAATTAATGAAGCTACCAACACACAAAGGAGTTCCTACACACCGTAAAAACGACAACAAAGGCGCAAAGGCCTGAAAACAAAAGCGCCACACACTAAAGTAGCACCCGTAGGCAACCAACAACGCTATAGAAAACTAAGCAGGAGCGGACGTCCCCCAAGACTCTACTACGTGCTCAGCAACACCTAGAAAAGGATACAAGCAGGGGTCGAGGAGGTCAACCATGGTCCCCCCCACACCTGAGTGTAGAGCAGACTTATCCTGCTAATCGTCTGCATGAGGACCTCGCGGTCTTGTCTTCTAGCCACTAGCTTCCACACCTGCAGATACATAAAAAGTTTGCATATATTGTCGGTCGGTTGGGAGGGAAAGACACCCTCAATGGTAAACAAAATTATGTGTCGTCTGCAAGGACCAGACTAGCGCCGCGCAGCAAGACCACACAATTCGTTTTGGTTGGCCTACGTATCTACATAGTTCCCGGTAAACATCCAAGAAGAAGGCAGAGTTCCAATTACATTGGAGGAGCTCCCGCACAACACTCCGCATGAGCTTGGCAAAACGGCATGTGAAGAAAATATGGTTTGTGTCCTCAAACTCCCCACATAAGGTACGCCGACCATTGGAAGGGCCCACTACTAGAGATTTGCTTATAGCAGCATATCCTACCACAGGCGAACAGGAAAGTTGACGCGCCTGGGCTACTTAGCGCAGGCGAACAGAAGAACTACGCGCCTGCGGTAAGTCCCTTACCCCAGGCGAACCAACTAAGGAAGCGACTGGGGTAAAGTGTGGCAGGGCCACCCAACACCACCCCGTGGCTCTCTTCGTTTACCCCAGGCGAATAGAGCACATGTTCGCCTCCGGTATAAAACATACCCCAGGCGAAAAACGTACATCTGCGCCTAGGGTAAGCCCTCGCTGTTGCCGCACAAAAATGAGAAAACCTTTAGGACCGGTTTGTGATAAAAACCGGTTCTAAAGGATCTGTCCTCTGGGCCCCACTCCGCGCAGCAAATGGCCGCAAGGACTTTAGCACCGGTTTGTATCAAGAATCGGTGCTAAAGGCCTTGCGGCCATTTGCTGCGCGGAGGGGGGCCCAGGGGACAGATCCTTTAGAACCGGTTTGTATCACAAACCGGTCCTAAAGGCCATGAGGCCATTTGCGGCAGGGTGGGTCCCCCAGTGGACAGATCCTTTTAGAACCGGTTTGTATTAGAAACCAGTGCCAATGTGCTTAGCTCAATGCTTTAGTATTCTAAGTGAACAGATCTCACCCGCACCTGCACCCACACGCCGCCGCCGTCGCCAGTGTCGAGAGGAGCAGAGCAGGTCGTCGCCCACTCCGTCGTCGCCCACTCCGTCGTCGTCGTCGTTGTTGATCTAGGTCAACCCCTCTCCCTCCCATCCCCCCACCCTCCCATCCCGGCCCCCTCCATCCCAGCCCACTCCGGCCCTCCCGTCGTCGTTGTGGAGGATGTGCGCCTGCTCCTGGTGGCCGCGGTGCTCCCGACGTCGTGGATCCAGAGGAATGTGCATTATATCTCCAGGATTCAGTGCTCTTATCGGATCTTTGTAGTGCATTATATCTCCAACATGTAATTTTCAATAATGCGTATTTCCGTTTAGATGAATACCATAGAGTCAGGTTTCACTAGTAAAAAGGAATGTGAAATGTGAGATTAAATAGGAGTAAAAACACGCACAATAACAACATAACCAATTGTACTTGAAGAAAGTGTACTGTTGGAAGTATCACCTAAACTCTCCGACAGGTTCCATTTCGTTTGTACTGCTGTCAATTGCCTTATTACATTACTAGAGGTAGGTGCTGCCATTTGTCTTTGTTTTGTGATAGCTATGCTCCTCTAACCTCTATGTGTACTTTCTTAATTTAATAGAACATGGCTTGCGAAGTATGTCGGTCCCGATGTGCCCAAGGACGATTCAGTGGGACTTCTTTTATGCTTCAGCTCCACGACGGTGACGTTGATTCGTTGGTAATTAACAATTCTTTTTATGTTAACTTGTTCTTTCGTTTTACTATCTAGCTTGAGACTTGTGTTTATTCTTTATATTTCTTTTTTAGATTCTACCATGCAATATTCGCCAAGAGTTCAACGAGTTAGTTGGCAATAATGTGGATTTCAATGTTCACGGGACCACCTACATTCTTCGAGTGAAAAAAGAAAGAACGAAGACATACTTCTGCGGGGAACAATTGCAGGCTATCATCGCCACGTACAATTTAAGCGGAGGTGATTACATTCACTTCTCTATGGAAGGACCGCAACCTCGTATCAAAATTCTGTATATGGGCGGGATTGCGAGCGAGAATGGCGGGAGTAAGGAGGATATTGGGAACACTGAGGATGATATGGACACTGAGGATGATATGGACGAGGAGGACCCATGGAAACATGTGGTGGTTGCTCAAAGAGCGAATCTTAGCGAGCTTGAGAAGGACCGTGTCCTTCAGAGACTTGCCCAGATAGATAGCTACATCGGGTCCCCTTTCGTGCATCGCATCACTAACACTAACATCTCCAATGGACATCTCATGGTATGTTTTTTAACATTTTCTTATTTCTATAGTTGCTTATGTTATAATGTGGCTGGTATGTGACATTGTGCTTTTATTCTTTCTTGGAATTGTGTGTTCTAGAAAATACCTATGGCGGTAGCGGACAGTGCTGGCATGGAGCATAAAGGTACCATTGGAGTACGCCGTGGAGAATCAGGAGATGTCACCACAGTTCCGATCACCAGGGATAATGCTGATGGTCGCGTCATCCTCAACTCTCAAGCATGGAGGCAGTTCCATTCCGCAAGAGTTGGTATGGAGGCTGGCCGAGCTATTCTAATCACCATGAGGGATACTGACATCCCCAACTTGGACATGATGATGGTCATCCACTACATCAGCCCAAATTAGAACAAATAATCATTTTCATCTCACTAGCTAACTCCTGGATTTATTAATTAGTAGTGTGGTTCTTTTCGAGACTATGTAATTTTGTTGAACTATGTGGTGATGATCGAGACTATGTGTTGATGATCGAAAATATTTCTGTTATAAAATTTAATTCTGTCATTTTGAGACTATGGTATATTTCTGTCATTTTGAGACTTATTTCTGTCATTTTCCTGTAATTCTGTTATTTCGATATCTTTTATATTTTGATACAGCAAAACCATACCCCAGGCGAACAGAATACGGTACCCCAGGCGCATCTCTTGTTCGCCACAGGTAAAAGTATTACCCCAGGCGCACAAGGCCTATTCGCCTGGGGTATGCCAACTTACCACAGGCGCATTTCACTATTCGCCTGGAGTAAGCCATTACCGCTGGCGATATGGTCCCAGGCGAACCGAAATGCGCCTGTGGTAGCCCTTTTCTGTTCGCCTGGGGTAAGCTTTTCCCTAGTAGTGGCCATGTCTATGATGAATTTTGTCATTAGACGATAATTTCTTCTGAATCAGTTGCCAAAGAAATACCTTGATCTTCTGGGGGTGGTAGCCCTCCGTATCTCGCAAAAGTGCTTACGGGGTCCTCGCAGAGTCTAGGATAGAGAGAGAAGGAAGATGACTATTGGCCGAAACCCTCCATATCTACGTATCCCGTCAAGGTGGAGTATCCTCATAGGTCTGCAACCCTCCATATATGAAAAGACTTTTAGGACAATTGTTGTAGACGCTGGCATCTCCAAAAGCTCATCTAAACGGACATCCAAAGCAAATATAGATGATCAAGTCCTAAAAAAACGTCTCCAGCAGCTACTTGTTCTATATTTATACTAAATTCTTATACTTTCTACTGACTCGTCCTTTCATGCAGCTACTTGTTCTATATTTATACTAAATTCTTATACTAAATTCCTAATAACTGACAAATAAAAAATAACCATCTGGTACATAAAAAGTAGAATCGAAAACACAGTGCAAAACAGGTGACAACAATAAACAAAAAAAAAACTAACACAGCGCGGAGAGCGCCGCGCCAAGACCTGGCTAGTTACCACAAAGAGAGTATCAACTTTCTACTGACTCGTCCTTTCATGCAGCTACTTGTTCTATATTTATACTAAATTCTTATACGTAGTTTTTTTTCATTAATACATATACTTGTAAATGTTATAAGATTTACTATTATATTTTTGATATACATAAAAAATAGATATTATAATAATATATATGGATTATAACACAATGGTTTTTTGTCTTATATACAATTTTAGCATCTATACTTGACTATACAATTGCAATAAATTTAACCGCGTGTGCAATTTCTTGTTCGTGAGTTGGTCCTTACAATAATCTTGAGTTGAGTACCAACATTTAGGATTTGAATACCGCAAGGCATACAGTTGTAGGATTACACAATTTAATTTCTCCGCTTACATAAATTACACTATGTACATATATGTGCGGTCATGTTTCTTTCAGTTCAATATCCCCATAAATATCTAATGAAACGATCTAACACAATCTAACAAATATGTAGATGAACATTTCTTGCATATGCTGTATATTTGTAGCATAAAAAAAATGAAAGTTCGAGAGTATATAAGGTGTCTATAGGTTATTTTATCTCACGTGTTTGTCACTGATAATTGCATCAAACTAGTTAGCGTCTATGGTTACTAATGCGCTTCTCTATGGTGCCTCCCTGTGCATAGTTAAATTTTAATTGGGCAACTGATAAGAATGTTCCTTATTGACAGAGACAGAGACGTCTGGTGGAGTTTTTTTGTTGTTGTTATTGTTGTTGTTGTTGTTGTTTTTGAGAGAATATTGTACTTTATTGATTAAAACACATAATTACAAAGTTCGGCCTGGACCAGTTCCGGGATAATGCCAACAGAAAGATTACAAATAGAGCGCACAGAGGCGCGACCTAGGCGATGCGCTGCAACGTTGCACTACGATTAATATGCTTGAAAGAACATGAGGTAAACTCGTTCGCTAGTTTATTGACTTCGGCCACCACTGTACCTACACCGGACCGCTCCATGGTTGGACAGACTCCAGGATGCATTTGTTGAAACCGCGCTCCCGAGCCATTGTCAGTGCACTGCAGATGGCAATGCCTTCAGAAGGTTATGGGCTTCCGAAGCCATTAATCCCTTCCGAGCAAGATAGGATGAAGGTGTCTGCATGGTCACAAAGCACCCCACCCCACCCCATATGTTGATCATGAGGGAAAAGAGCCGCATCGACACAAAGACTCACAAAACCCTCCGAAGGCGGGGATCACGGAGGAGTCGCTTGCCCAAGCTGGCACGTCGCGGCTGGTTTAGTCTTGAAACAGTGTAGGATGATCATATTCACATAGGACTTGATCTTGTTGGCCACTTTGAGTGGGTGCAGTTGACCCTCGTTGTTCCTTGCATCATTTCGGGCCTCCCTCTGCAGCATGTCGAAGAGCCCCTGTCTCACCGAGATTAGATCCTTCCGGCATAGCTGCATTGGGTACTGCTCCTTCACTGAACTCCAAACCTCCCGAGCAAAGGGACACAGGAGAAAAACATGTTCGAATTTCTTAGTGCTTCCGCAGAAACAACACTAGTCACTTGCATGAATCCCTCGGTGTTTCAGTTGATGACCTGTCGGCAAGCAGTCATGGGCCAGCCGCCAGAGGACAGTCTTCATCTTCCCCGGAGCTTGAAATGCCCACAGTTTCTTCCAACATCTTGTCACGGCATCGCGGTCAGAGCCCTCTCTCCTTGATTGATGTTGCTTGCAAATTATTTAAAGCAGTATCGCATATACACTTTCTTTTTTGCTAATCATCGCATATACACTTTGGAACTGACTTGAAAAAGTTAGATATTAAAGAGCACAAAATCTACAATACAGTAGTTGTTAAATGATTTCACAATTAACTGAAAACAATTGGCAGAAAACCCGATGATTCGATAACACGATCAAGGATGAAACTAATTGGAGGTGTGCCACTTGCATATGTTTTATTTGAGTTTACTTGCGTAGCAGAATAGAGTGATCTCGATAACATGAGCAATAGAGGCTGAGGGGCTACAAAATAGAGATGTACTAGCTCGCATGTGCAGATAGGCTACTACTACTACTAAGTGTTAGTGAAGTTTTTGTGTAATTACTAAATTCTAAGTGGAGATCGTGTTCTGCTAATTAAAACGAGTGGCAGCTGGTGCTGGTGCTGGTGGTGTTTTGATTGATGGAATCAACAATCCGGACGATCTGTTCCAGCGCGCTCTTGTCCTTGAGGATGCCCGAGTGCGACACCTTGGGCAGCTCCACCACCTCCAGGACCTGCGCCGGCGAGTCGGACCACGCCTTGATCGGCCCTACGAGGCTGGCCAGGTTCACCGTCCCGTCGCCGTCGCCGTACACCACCTTGATGGGTCCCGCGTCGAACCCCTCCTCCCCGTACACGAGGCTCTCCACCGTGTCGACGCCGGTGCCCACCAGGCATGTCACCGGCACGCCCGGCTCCGGCAGGACCTCCCCTAGCGGCCGTGTCCGCGCCCGGTACGGCTCCACCCCCTCCGCGAAGCCGATGTCCTGCAGGAACTGCGTCACGTTCTTGGCGGAGTAGGTCCGGTTGTGCCGCTCCGACACGACGAGCGTGGTGTTGCCGAAGACCTTGGGCATCGGCAGCAGCCAGAGGTTGCTCTCGGAGCTCCGCTGCTCGGCGCGGATGAGGGACGCGTTCACGAACGGCACGCCGAGGGTGTTTCCGGAGGCGAAGGTGCGCATTATCTCCACGGAGCCGCCCCACGGCGAGGAGAGCGTGACGAAGCGCTTCACGTACGCCGCGCGCCAGCGAGCCGGCGCGCGCACCAGCAGCTGCAGCGCGTAGAGCCCGCCGAGGCTGTGCGCGACGAGGATCGCCGGCCTGCCAGCAGTGGGAGCAGATGTTTTGTGTGGCTGCCCTCGGTAACGTAGCAGCGTAGCATTCTGTAATCCCACTAGCTAGCCAGAAACCCACAACAGATTAACTCTCCAGATTTTGAGTCCAAAATAACAGTCCTAGGGATTATTAACTCTCTGCATCATGCAACATAATTGTTGTCTCACTAAGAAAATTATCTTACTAGAGGCGGCCGCTTGCCAACACAAAAAGAAGTTGTGCTGCGCATTGCTGGTCAGCTCCTAGGAAATAAAGCCGTTGTGCAAAAATAGTCGGCTTTTCACAGGAAAAGAAGTTGCTGCTCTTCTTTAATTTTGGTTACTTTCTTCAAGGTCTTCCTCCCAAAAGGTCAGCTTGGCATCCTTGATTCAGAACAGGAAGTTGCTTCTTCGACCTGATTGAGGACAACCAGAACTGAGAATTAGGATGGTCACTCGGAAACTCCGCATTGAAGAGAAGTATACATACAAGATTGATCAAGAAAACGGAGGCAGCCTTTGAAACGATACAGCAACAATGTTTCTGTCATTGAGAGGCTAGTATCCTGAAGGTCAAAAGCAATTCAGAATAGTGAGAACAAGAGAAACATGTGAAGACTAAGATAAACACCAGAATATCCCCCATGCATTATGACAAGGCGTAAGATGCAAAATATCCCTAGGAAACAACATAGCTTGGTTCATGTTTTTGTTTTCTTTTTTGAAACAAGTTTTGTGCATGTTAAGATGCAGAAGACAATATCCAAAGTTTTCTGCATCGTCAATCTAAACAGGTCCGCAACTTTGGTCGGCTAGGCCAAACTTCAAGAGACAAAATAAAAGGAACTTTGCTCGACTTGACCAATGCCTCAATTTATATCTAGAGTACATGGAAACCGAATCCAGAGTAAAAACAAAGATCCACACTGATTTGTTACAAAAATTGCAACAGCATGAACAATAAGACGAGTTCCTAGGTGAAGTTATAAAAAATGCAGCTCGTAGGCCCAGGAACCTCGTCAATAGTAACCACAGAACTGTAACTAAGCAGCCGGAAACAATCATTGCACACAGCATGGCGACAGCGTTTGTTAACTAGTTACTTTCTGAAAATAAAAAGACAAGAAATATTGCTCTTTTCACTTAAATTGAAATTTTCAATATACACAATTAACCACGAAGCAAAGTTTCAGCAGGACACCTAGATAATCAGAAGAACGACTCACCAGCAGTGGCGGACTCCAAGACAAGCAGCCTTCTTGACAACACCCTGCTCTAACACAGACTTTGTCCAGCTATTACCGCTGCTGATGACCATGGTATGCCGGGGAAGCAACATGAGCTCCTAATTGCTGCTTTACCAGCGCAGCGTCAACATCCGTGAAGGCCAGTGGTCGGTCCCCATCATCATGACACGTTGTTGGCCTGGTCCCTCCCTGGTGAAAGGTGGCACCAAAATTCAATCAATACACAGATGCAAGGAGTAGGGGTGTGATTCGCACTCAAAAGCAGTAAAACAATACATGGCACCATCATTATGCAAGATCTAGCACTGGAACAACATTGCACACCCATACACTAGAAACACATCACCACCAAATAGCAATATAGTTGAACCTGTAGATTCAATTCTTTTTAGTACTCTAGGGTTCAAGTATCTCGGAAAATCGTTAGAAATCAAGCTCACGGTCAGTAATATGTATACAAAGCCATGCAATTACTAAAATATGATCAAGAACCAAATCCAGAGTTGGTCACAAAGGAAAATAAAATATCACAGGAAGACAGTAAGAACAAGGTTCCACACTGATTTGGTACAAACATTGCAACATCATACCAATGAGATGAATCCGTGCAAAAAAATCTTTTGAAGTGCTCCAGGTGAAGTTAAAATAAAAATGGATCTCCTAGGTTCAGGACCTCATCTATAGCACATATCTTGCCTCCAAACAAAAATATAGCTTATTCACGGATTGGCATACCTGTCCGTAACTATTGCCGAATAAACTTGGGCACACCTAAATAGTAAGCTACTTCAGATCAACAAATAGAGAAATCGACCAATCGGATTTAGAAAAATACATAGCAGATGATGAAATTTGTGGAAAAGAAAATTCAGAGCATATGATAGTTTTACCACCAAATGATAGTTTATATTGAGCGTAAGTTTATCTCCACTGCTCCCACCAATAACCGGGTGCGTACTGAACACCGGCTTTATGGTGTACCATGTGAAGCGAGACGACATGACAGAGCTTGTTAAGGCTATAAATCACATGATCATCATATATACGCCGCTGTCACTTCTGATAACAAAAACATCCGAGTAACCAATCAACCAGCGGTATGGGTAGGAAAGGAAGTGAACTATTATTATAGACCTGATATAAACCATTTGCTGGTATAAAAAACATTAACATGTTTTCTGCTCTCTTTGCCAACAATATTTTGCAACAGAAGCATCAATCGTTTTTCTGACTCAACACAGAAACAAATACAAGTTACTTTCGAAACATCAACATTCATTTCCTATACCTCTACTGCTTATGCACACAACAAATTTCTGTCCATACATGCATGCTTTCCTCTGCATAAACATTTAACAGGAAAAAAGAAATGAAAATAGGAAACATACATGAAGGAGTAGAAGAGAGACCTTACCAGAAGCAGGAGTTTGTGGAGCTTGCTGGAAGCAGCAGGCCAGAGAAGTGGTCGGGGAAGAATCTTCCCCGACAGCAACTACGGGTGGAGGCTGGCAGCATCTCCCATGTCTGCTCAAGCACCTCCTTCGTTCGAGAAGATAGAAATTCCAACTGCCAAGGTGGCATGTTAATCCAACTGAATATACATAATCTTCAGAGCAAGGAAGCATAAAAATGGGTACCCCAGTTGCAGTTGCATAACTAGAAGAGACTAGTGCAACCAGATAAAATCACTAAATTTTGGTTCCAATAAATGTGACATTTTAGCATCTTAACATAGAAAGGTCCACAACATTTTAATGACCGATACAAAGAACCAACAAATCATTTCATATTCAGAAAGCATGGCAAGTGGAAGTGTTTCATCAAGCTAAGAACAAAAGTACCAGTGGTTTTACCACCAAAATATGGTTTCTATTGAGCACAAGTTTATCTCCACTGCTACCACCAATAACCAGGCGCATACTGAACAAGTTATTTTTTGAAACATCAACATCCATTTCCTATATCTCTACTGCACACAACAAAGTTCTATGCATACATGCATGGTTTCCTCTGCATATAAACATTTAACAGGAAAAAAAAAACGAAAATAGGAAGCATACATGAACGAGTAGAAGAGAGACCTTACCAGCAGCAGGAGGTCAGAGAAGTGGTCGGGGAGGACTCTTCCCCAGCAGCAACTCCGGGTGGATGCCGGCAGCAACTCCCATGTCAGCTCAAGCAGCTACTTCGTTCGAGAAGTTAGAATGGTTCATTCCTATTGCCAAGGCGGCATGTTAATCCAACTGAATATACATAACCTTCAGAGCAAGGAAGCATGAAAATGGGTAATCCCAGTTGCAGTTGCATAACTAGAAAGGTCCACAACATTTTAATGTCTGATGCAAACAACCAACAAATCATTTCATATTCAGAAAGCACGACAAGTGGAAGTGTTTCATCAAGCTAAGAACCAAGTACAATATGGTTTGTACTGGTTAGTTGAGCTATTGACAATTTAAGGGATTTATTTGGCTAAACTACCGCATGGTCTCACACTAGTTCGTGTCTTCCTCTCCCATCTCAAAGCTGCTACTTCTGCGATACGACCCAGGAGAGATCTAACACACATTAGAAGTAGTATTTAACACCATGGAAAATCCAAAAATAAAGGCAGCATCACTACACACTAAAAGCGCAACTTCAGAGATAGTGGTCGGTTGGTAACAAAATTAAACAAAATGCAATCTCATGAAGTTATCCGCTCCACAACACTAAGATATCTACGTACCATTAAAACTTAGCCAACTCATATAAAAAAGCAGACTAGTAACCTGCTAAACACACTCAATTTTGCTTCCTACAAATGCGACAACTAATAGCATCTAAACATTTAAATGTCAGAAACAAAGAACCGACGGATCATTTATATTCATAAAGTACAACAACTGGAAGCATTTCAACAAGCTAAGAACCAAGTACAATATGGTTTGTACTGGTCATATGCAGATGATCAGTGACTTAGTCATCGATGCACATAAGCCTAGTCATCATCTATAACAATAAACAAATCAAAGTGCATTGCAGCATACAGGACCTGCAATTTTTCGTGCATCTATATCAGCTTGGTGTCGTGGTATCACCAGAACACGCGCACGAAAAAGAAGAGGAACCTGAGAGTTTAACTAATCACAGAGGCATTTAAGAAGGCCACCACTGCCACAGCTGCGGCATGGTGAACAAGCAGCCACTGTCGCTACTGGAAGTTCCATCCTCGGCTGCTGGATGTTGTACAAGAGGACCATGGTCTTGTGTGCCAAACCAATGGCTTTGTCGGTTACTGGTTCTATATGGTTGCTGCTCCCTAAGATGAAACAAAGTGTTCGGGCGGTTAAGCTATTGACAGTTTAAAGCATTTATCTCGCTAAATTACAAATCATGGCATGGTCTTACAATAGTTCAGGTCTTCGTCTCACACGCTGAAGCTGCTGGGGAACAAAATGTTCCATCGATCTCGCGTCACCTTCGTTACCAGTTTGAGCTTGCAAGGCACTCAAAGCATTCCTCTGCAACTTTACCTCGACCCCATTCTTCATGACCTGCTTTCGAAATAATATGTCAAGAACAGGAAAAAAAAACTGCTGTATGTGGATGTTGTTCCACTACGTATTCATGTATCTCCACCTTCTTTGTTAACGATACTAGCCCCAAACTAAAAATGCTTGGCTAGCTAGTTTCTAAAAAAAAGTGCACAACTGACAAGCACACATGTTACCGCCACATCACACAACTAGTTAGCAGATCCACACTCCATAACAGATCAGCAAGTAGAATTCGGATAAAAGTAAGGATAGTATTTGGTAATTATTAAAAACAGACAGGAAATAGACAGTGAAGCAATCATACTAGCATGTTAAGAAGCTAAGATCAAATGCCGTGATATTCTGTTCCTATCCATGCTTTCATCAGAATCAAACCACAACAGGTAACAAATCTATTCTCTCTGAAAAAAATTGATCAATATTATACACCACTAATCCATAACCTCCTGTAACATCAAGATGATGCCTTCAACAACATAAATCACGAATTACATTGAATAACTAGCCTTGGATCTCGAGGATCAATGGCCGGAACAGAATCTACCATAGAGCATGTAAAGGAGATCCAAGGGGAATGGTATGCAGCAAAGGCTGAGACATAACCGCCACCGCGGTTGCGGTGAAGTGAACCTGCCTGCATTTCACTGGAATTCCTTGTCGTCCACGACCGAGCAGCAGGAAGCTTCAGCGGCTTTGTTGTCGTAATGCCTACATCAAATTCAAACCACCAAGCTCAGTTGGAAAAAAAAATGGATGCTATACACAAACATAAGGCATCATCTTTATATAGAAGTCATCGCCATACATAGCAGATAACCATTGAATGATGTTTTCATTAATCAATAAAATGTTCGCAGTTTCAGCAACTTCTAACTACAGAAGATTAGAAGGTGAATTCTGTTTTGGTGAACTAAAACCAACATAGTTAAGAGCACGCAATTTTAAGACAGTAAAAGCCAAGATTAGAAGGTGAATTCTGTCTTTCATATATACTCATGATACTAGTCTGAAGCTAAAATAATTTAACTAGCTACTTTGTGAAAATTTCAATATACAGAACCAGCCGCTAAGCAAAGTTTCTGCAGGACGCCTAGATACTTAGAAGAAAGACTCACCAGCAGTGGCGGCCTCCAAGACAAGCAGCCTTCTTGATAACACCCTGCTCCAGCATGAAATTTTTCCGGTTGTTACTGCCGATGACGACCTTGGTATGCCGGGGAAGCAACATGAACTCCTTATTTCTGCTTTACCGACGCAGCAACAAAATCCATGAAGACCACTCATCGGCCCCCATCATCATGCCACGTCGTTGGCCTGGTCGATAACAGGTGAAAGCTGTGGGCGTGTATATAAACACTGTTGTGTACTGCAACCTCCACGATGTAGGAAACGGAAACATAGTGCACGCTTAGGGCGACAAGTCTACAACCAGTAATCAATTACCACCAATCACTAAAAAAATTTACTCGAAGCAAACATGAGCAAATAAGTAGGTTCTCTGTAGCAAATTCATGGCCTAAACAACTATATCATTAGAGCATACACGCATTAGTACCAAAGCCGGGCCCTAGAACACCATAACTACATGATATCGACGTACATACAGAGAGCATGCTTTCCACTAGTAACCCATTAAACATTATAAAAAAACAAAAAATGAAAGGAATACATGGAGGAGGATGAGGATGGGGAGAGGGGCTCACTGGTCAGGTGCAGTTTGGAAAGAGAGCCGGCAGCAGCAGCCCGGGCAGGCATCAACCAATTCTTCCTCCTTGCCTCCCTGTCGTCATCCCTGCAGCGCGGTGAGCACCTCCCGCCGGCCGCAGCGGTCACCGACATTCCTGCAAGACTGAAGAGAGAAGTCAACAACCAGGCAAAAAAATTGCAAAACTAGCCAGATGATGTATATAATACAATCCACCAAAATCTGGACCAACAAAGCTAAAAAAAAGGTTTGATCGGGCAGATTCGTGGCCTAATCCACTTAATCATCATACCATACCAGCATTACAAATCCTCACGGCATAGCACCATAACTACAACACATGAGCACCCATAGAAACATTCAGCGTGACAAAAAATAAATGCTTAGAAGTAATGCTCGGAGGAGGGTGCAAAGGGGGAGAGGTACCTCACTGCGCAGCAGCAGGTTAGGGAGACCGTCGGCAGGAGTGGGTCGGCGTCGTGGACGACAGCAGCAGGCCTGGGAGGTGGTCGTCGAGCAGTAGGAGCTCAATCTCCTTGTCTGCAGGGGAGAAGGGCCTCCATCTCCAGCACGTGCCACTGCTGATTTGGGCGTCCCATGGCCTGGTTCCCAGGTCGCTGGTAGGGGAGGCGGGGGATGGGCACCGGGAGCCCAGGTGGCTGGTAGGGGAGGCGGCGGGTAGGGGGTGCAAGACGACGGAGCTCCAGCCGCTCCGTGGTACGGACGGCGGTGGCCAACGCCTAGGGTTTGGGGGTCGCGCGGGGAGCGGTGGGAATCGGGTGCCTGAGGTGGCCGCGTACTGGGTGGATGCAGACGCCGGTGAGCGGAAAGGCTTGGTCACCGGCGGGAGGCGGCGGCGGCAGGCAGGCAGAAAGGGGATCGAGGAGGAGAAGAGACAGGGACCGAGGAGGAGAAGAGGCAGAAATGAGTTTGGATGCGTGATGGCGCGTGCGTTTGGTTTGGGGGTCGAGGAGGCTGCGTTGCAAGCCTTTGGTGTGTTTTCTGTGTTGTTTCCTTCCGTTGGATCGCCGACACGTTTACGGTCTAGATCGCTATCTATGGAGCGATCCGCGCGAAGAGGATTCTCTCCATCTGATTGCCCAACGGATCGAGGAGTAAACGCTAGGTGTTGCCTGTGTTTTCGGTGACGGTCCACTTTTCGTTTTATTGGGGGCGACCTGCTCGAGGTGGATTTATTGGTGATGTGATGGAGGATAACTTTCCTATGTACGTGGAGTGAATGCACGCACCCACACAAGTACTTATAGATTTACTTCTTTTTTTTTACTCCCTCCGATCCATATTAATAGGGGTTGAAGTGGATGTATTTAGACATGTTTTATTGCTAGATACATCCACTTCAGGACCTATTAATATGGATCGGAGGGAGTACCATCAACTACTTGTAGATTATATATTTTTATACGTACGGGTTCATGCATGGCACTCGTCTAATGATGTAGCTAATTGCTCGTCGCAATTCATCACATAAAGGCGGTCGAGGACGACAATCGACATACCAAGCACCACCTAAAAACGAAGCATACTTTCCCCTCCCTCACCTCTCACGCCTCCCTTGACAGTCGCCGAAACAACTCGTCGACCGGCTCCTCGATCCCCTCCTCCGATTGCAGCGCCGTCATGAGCGAGCATGGGCGAGGTAGTAAGGTACTCATGTAGAGTTTAGTTCTAGTTTCTCTCGTCGTAGAAGTAGGGTTAGGGTTTGTGTTCTGGTCCTTTGTGGCGATTGGCGAGATGTCGCGCACTGCTCTTCTTCGCTGGTGATGCTGCCAAGCACTAGCAGGACGTTCCTGTCGCTCTCCGTCGAGTTTCCGAGGTGGCTGGTTGGCAGCAAACTACTGACGCCCGAGAGTCTCTTGAAATTTGGTAGTGCTGGCCACTTCAGATTCCTAAGGCGCCCCGTGTTAGTGGTGACAGGCGAGAGGATGATAGGAGACTGGCGACTCTGCATCATCAAGCTTGCATCGGGACCGTGTGCGTGCTCTAGTGGGCACGGCGGGGGCTGTAGCATATGAAGGAGTTCCCAAACGAAGCATACTTTCCCCTCCCTCACCTCTCGCGCCTCCCTTGACAGTCGCTGAAACAACTCGTCGAATGGTTCCTCAATCCTCCTCCTCCGGCTGCAGCGCCATCATGAGCGAGCATTGGCGAGGTAGTCAGGTACTCATGTAGAGTTTAGTTCTAGTTTCTCTCGTCGTAGAAGTAGGGTTAGGGTTTGTGTTCTGGTCCTTTGTGGTCATTGGCGAGATGACGAGCGACTCTCCTTCGCCGGTGCTGCTAGCAAGCACTAGCAGGTCGTTTCCGTTGCTCTCCATCGAGTTTTCGAGGTGGCGTGTTGGCGGCGAAGTGATGACGCCCGAGAGTCTCTTGAGTAGTGGTGGTTCTGGCCACTTCAGATTCCTAAGGTATGGTGCTACCAGATCCCCTTGGACCCGCCATGGAGGCTCCCTATCCTCTCCCCGTGGTCGGGGTGATAGACGAGAGGATTATAGGAGATTGGCGGATCTACATCATCAAGCTTGGCGACGGGACCGTGTGCGTGCTCTGGTGGGCACGGCGGAGGATGTAGCGCATGAAGGAGTTCCCAAACATTTGTGGCTTTACGTCGGTGTTTCCCAAGGAAAATGGAGCCACTCCTTGCCGGCAAGCGTTGCCCTTCCTCAGACTTTCTTCCTCCTCCGGAGAATCTTCCCCGACCTTGGTGCCGGATTCTCCACCAATGCCGCCCTAGGTGGCATGTTCCCTAGCGGCGACGAGGGTGCTCGTACCTTGAGGTCCCCAAGATGCAGCGGCGGCGCGGACAAAGGACACGATCACATTTCTTTTTTCAGTCCTAGGGTCCGTCTTGTAACTTTCGAGGTCCTTGTTGCAATTTCCCATTCTTTGTAGGGGTCTCTTTGTAATCTTGTACCCGATGCGTGTATAATATAGCTTTCGGACCCTTCAGGTTCTTTCTAGGTCAAAAAAGGGTGATCGAGGAGGAGAATAACATTTTGTGCGCTTTGTGCCTTCGGGGGAGGGGGCGACGGTTTGAAGCATCGCGTCAGTAGGATGTAGACGGTTTAGATCGTGTTCTGCTCGGCGATTCCTGACATCTCATTCAGCTCCGCCCTAGATCAAGATTCTAAATCCAAGCAAGCTAGTTAATCGGTAGCTCTACTTGCATGTAGCTAAGTCAGATGTATTTGAGTATCCTTAGCCAGCTACTCGAGATGCACCTATCCCCATTCACCTTCCTAAACTCCACCGCCCAACGACCACAAGGGAGGACAAGGTATATGGGATAGAGAGAACTCCGATCGATCTCATGCGGTGTGGAGGGGGTCGAAGAGGAGACAAGGTTGTGGCGAAGGGGCTAGGGTGTCGGCAACGTAAGGGGTGGCGGAGGGGGTGGTCGATGGCTGACCTTGGTTGCGTCCGGAGGAGTCATGAAGATAAAGGGCACTATTAGGAAAATGAGTATTAGCGATGGAATATTTGGTTGCTTCCATTGTTAAAACTATCAATGCCCAATATGATTGATTGTTGTTATATTAGCAACGAAACGATATTTTCTTCATTAACTATGGAGACATAACAACCACATTCTTGAAAAAATACCACTTGTGTCATCGTTATTTTTTTATATGACCATGATTGGATTAATATGTCCACTTCTTATAAATCCCTTTTGTGAACCTTTCTGTTATTTGTAACCATTATTTCATTGTATAGGGACATTAATCGTTACATGCTCATACCAATAAGTTTAATTATGTATGCATCATAAATATATAAATCCTTGATTATCTAAAATCTAGAAACTTTTGTGGGGGTGTTAAAAATCACGACAGTTGTAGCGGAGGTGAGGAAACTCTAGTGGTGGCGATCGAGGGATCATACGAGAGGAGGGATCAGACTATCTAGCCGATGGTGATGGATGGAGGCGGGGATCGAGGAGGGTTGCCAAAAAAGACATTTTATAGAGAGTTGGAGATTGACTAATTAACACATGAGGTGGAACCTACCTAAAAGGGAGATGTCGTTATGGCCTCGCGATTTTATGTTTTATATATATATGTCTCGTAGTGTTTAAGTTAAAAATAGATTTGGAAGTTTGACATTGCTCACTATAATGTGTTGGGTGGCACTAGGTGTTCTAAAAGATAACGACCGTGGGTAGCTCTATAGCTCTAAAGCACGGATATGGGGTTGGGCCTAGATTTTAGATCGACGACATGTGATAGAACTCAACAATGGCTTTAAGGCACGACTAGTTGGATGAAAGTAGGCTTGGCGGTGGGTAGTTTTCCCTAGCATAAAATAGGAACGCAACATGATGAACCGACTCGTGAAATGATACGCAATAGATATATCAGGATTACAATGAGGGGTAGGGCATAATGCATAGCGACAAGGAGAAAATAAAATGACGAGTAGTGCGCTACAATTTCAAGCATAAAATAACAAGGTGCTACAACGATATGTTACATGAAATGATAGGTGAGACATAAAATAATATAGTTTGTCATCCTAAACGACATATAAAATTATACGTAGGAATTATATACTAGCGTGAAATAAGGAATCTAAGAACAGACGATGATTTTATGAGTGAATTCCGATCACCTTTGTCTTATCGAACTTGTAGACCATGTTATGGCACTAGTATATAACGACGACAAGGACATCACTCTAAGGAAACAACACTGAGTTAGATGACGATAGAAAGGAGTTTTGCATGTTACTACAAGAGTGTGCCCGCAGTGCACGTTAACGGGCCTACCATAACAGGAACGGTTATGTTTACTCTCCATTACCAATATATTAACAACGGTTATAAAATTTCTTTGGTGCCTAAATTTTCTTCATTGCAGATAGAAAATGTCGAATGTTTGTTACAAACGTGAAATCCTAGTAAGCCCACGGGTGGCTCGCCTGTATGATTCCTCACTCCCGTCACTCTCTCTTTCCCACGTCCCATCCCTAGCTAGCCGCACATTCGATCTATGAACTTCACTCCTTCCCATGTTCGTGAAGCCTGATGAGGCGTTCGATCCCCCTCCCTTCGATCTCGTTCTGTAACAACCTTAGCCGCGAGTTTTTAAGGATGTGACAGAGCAGGACCGCCACCGACTCATCCTCTCCCGACCGTTGACGCGAGTATATCCGACACGTTTGGATGTCCCATGTTTCCCCAATCTCTCCCTCCTCATACAAAGGGGATTTTGATATGGAGGTTGGGATCATAATTTATCGTGCATCCCTCGAGCGCGAGCAAACAGACGGTTCATCTGAAACGACACTTGAGAGAGGTGTCCGCATATCTGCCACCAAGAATGAGAACAAACTTCCCTAGGAGGCGGTACTCCAAACGTAGCTCCAGGGCATCATAGCCCGGTCTCTGCTTTTGCCGGCTAGGGCCTAGGCCATAAGTGACAGCGTTAGCGGGCGTCTATGGAGGAACGATCAGACTCAACGTCGTGGCTAGATGAATTGGAATCAAAGGAAGAAGCATCGGAGGAGGACGAGGCGAACTCTGAGTCCTCTAACACTAGCTACGGCATTTGGGCATCAGCCAGCGGCGGTAAATGAACGGACTCGTCTAAGGTAAATCCTAAAAAAACTTTTGTTTGCTCTTCATGGTGAAGAGGAGAATGACAGGAGAAGTAATTGCTCATTGTTGACGACAAGACAACCCTATTTTGAAGCTCTACGAAAAACCGAGAATCAAGACTACACGTGGTTGTTAGCTTTTAATCTTTGATTTAGTTTGTATATGCGTGTAGTTAGGATCATATAGTTAGTTTAGTAGGGATGCAAGGGTGAGATGTTGCTTGGCCATGTGAAATAGGGAGCATTGCGAGCCGACGGTGGCGAGAGTTTGTCGTGCATGTCATGAGTTGATTAGCCATGTGTCCATGATGTAGGCATGGTCTTCATATTCCTAGATTGATTCTAGAAGGAAGAAGTGGTCATGATTAGTTAGTTTGTTAGTGCGTGAGGTCATGTGGTTAGGGGCATGTGTATATTTAGTACATGTTTTAGTGTGTGTGCTGTGTGAGCCTTGGCGTATGCATGTTTCCCTAGACAAGAGAATAGAGATGACCTCAAAGTTTTAGCATTGACAATTATTACTTATCCCAACATAAAATAATGACACGCGACATCAAACCAACATATGAAATGATAGGTAATAAACATCTTCTAAGAAACGATACTCGATGAAAGGCCATATGTTGTTATATATAATAGCTATATTATATCATAAAATACGTAAAACTAGTAGCAAGGGAGGTGTTTTGACAACCGGGTGCATATGCACTCTATATTTAAAATATGTATTAAATGTATTTTGAAAATTTTAGAAATTGCATAATAATGTTCACACATAGATCTCAACATTCTTTATATTCACAGTAGTTTTACCAAAACCAACATTTTTTGTACTTTGCGGAAAAAGATAAATTAGTGTTAAAATAAGCCTTTTCATGAGACATTTTTGTCTTCTTTATACATGAGACAAAAAAATGTGGATTTATCGGGAAACTACTTTGTGCCAACATATAATGTTAAGATCTATGCGCAAACACCGTGTTTTTTAACATACCGGGTGCCAAAATGAATTTATGAACTAGTGACATGCAATAACGAAATGGGGCATGCAATAGTAAGCAATATCTACATCAAATTTCTTTTTCTATTCCATATAAAACAAAGTACCGCCAAACATCATTGGTAATGTTAGGAAAGCAATACAAAAATCCGCCCAAGCTATGCCCTAATTTGATCATGTTCAATATGATATGTTTATTATGAACACTATTTTATAAAGCTTATAAAAACATAGTTCTTCTTCAATATAAATTATTATTTATGCTTAAAAATCAATTATGTTTCTACTTTCATAATCACCAACCATGAAAAATTGGCGGGAAAATCGCCAAAATCAAACAATGTGCTAAAAATCCCAAAAACATGAGGGAACACGATAGAACAAGTGAATATACATGATCTCCATATTACCGTGTGCAAGTTGTTAATTTAGCTAGAGTGAACCTTTTGGGGTGAGACGCCCTTGACGTGTAATCTATCTTGTTGGACGAACAAAAAAAAGCTACTCCATTATCCGCAGTTAATTCTAGTTTTGTACCTGTTCACTAAAATAGCGATATCTTTCTCATTTTGAGTTCCACTTTAGCATTCAAACCCACAAAATCCACGGAAAAAGTAGGCACACATGAATAAAATACAACCCAATATCAACACGTCAACAAGACCCTTATAATTGTCTTACAAGCATGATTTTCTTTGTTCTCAGAGTTTTCATGGTCGTTTCACTAACTTATTAGAAATATCCTTGACCCCTCATCCGGCTTGCGAGTCTAGCCATTTTTATGGGTTCGAAAATCAAAGAAAAGGGTAATGTAGGAAAACATAAAAAGAAAGTAAGTGAAGATGGTTGGAAAGAATACGAGGAAGAGTGAGCATTTAATGACGGCGGTTAATGTTGCATCACTATTATTTTATGTTATGCTCCTTTGCTAGTCTTTATTACCGCGTTTGTTAACACGAGTGGTAAATGTCTATCATTTCATGTGCATCGTAGTTGTTAACATGCATGTAGATTCATATTCCATGCATGTTGAGAAACTCAATATTTTATGATTACAAACTAGATAACGTATGCTTAGATATTATTAGAAAAAAATGGCGTGATACCCAATACGTATGCATGCTAAAGGTTGTGGCTGTATTACGAAAATTACAAGTCATGGAAATCGTAACTCCATGAGAGCTTTCAAACGCCTCCTAAATCGGCTCAATCAAATCTGGTGTGCAAACGCTACGCCTCACGGAATAAGAATTTTTCAGACACCCAGTAATTTTTCACAAAAAATTTAGGTCGTGAATATTTGAAAGGATAACCAAAATTATATAAGTTTTATAGCCCCTAAATCAGCACAGGACGTGCCAGAATGGATATGGAAGGGAAAAAGATAAAATCTTGTATGCATGTCACAATACTCAATATTTTATGCTTACAACCTAATTTAACATGCTTAGATAGTCACTTATCATGCAAATTGCACGAGAAATAAGAAATAATTATGTGTGCTATAGACCCTTGAAACCGTGGGAAGAGTGCCGAAATGAAAACGGGCAGGGAAAACTATCAAAATGGAAACGAGCAGGAAACTGTTAAATCTTGCATGCATGTTGAAAATACTTGATATTTAAGGTTACAAATAGATAATGCATATTTATATAACCACCGGACACGAAAACCAGAGAGGAAAATTTAAAAAGTACATGCGCTATAGCTCCTGAGAATTGGTAAAAAAATGTCAAAAGAAAACAATTTGTATTGCACGCAAAATGGGTGAAATTTTTTAAAAGAAAACGAGCGAAAAATGCCTAACTGGAAAAAACGTGCTAAACCGTGTGTCCGTCGAGAAAGGGCGGGAACAAAAATATGAGCGACTTCACAAAAATTGGGCGGCAAACCGCGTTGGGAGATTAGATCTTTTACACTAACGTGTACGATTTTGCATAGTGATCTTGTTTTTTTCCTTTACTTATTTGTTAGTAATTCAATCTTTCTTTGGAGATATTATTTGTTTTAAAGCTCAATCTGTAATAGTTTTCGAACTCTATGTGTTCTTTGAACACCGTTATTGCTTTCTTCTTCTGCTTGATTGTTATTAGTTCAATCTTTTTGAGGTACTTCCTTGTTTTTATACTAAGTATACAATAGGTTCTAAACTCCTGTATATGTTCTTTGCATAGAGATCTCGTCGGCCATGGACGGATACCGGTGGTGAGGATGATTTCGGCCTCCTTTCCACTCTCCTTTTTGGCACCGCAAAAGGCGAGATGGAGCAAGTCGATGTTGTCTCCTTGACCTCCACATATTTATTTTATAACGAGCATATATTAATACGCAGAGATACCAATTACACCCAGGCTCTGCACCAGATCAATACCCTAAACACATTACGGATGCACACAGACGAAAAAGAAAAGAAGAAACTAAAAAGGAAATCAATGCTATATAATTCCAATTCATACAACAGCAGCGCAACCACCGTCAATACAACACCCGATGCCCAAGAAGTCGTCGCCCGATCAAAGATCATGGGTTTTCACCCTGGATATAGTCCGCACTCTCAAAACAATGCCTTCATAGGAGATCATTTATGTGTACAACCAATTAGGCCAAACCTTGGGTTTCACCCTAAAAGGTTAGACTTTGAACTTCACGCTTATGGGAGATCGCTAACGGAGTCTTCCAGAACTGAACACTCGGTAATATTATGCAGTATAACCCTAAAAGTATGCATGCTATCGCTTTTGGGACGATTACGGAAAGTAAAAGTCGTGGAAATCATAACTCACCGAGGGCTGTCTAAAGTCTCCTAAATCTCCTCAATCGAAGATGTTATGCAAAAGTTACGCCTCACAGAATATGAAATCATCGGACACCCGGTAATATTATGCAGTATTTTTTGGTCATGAAAATTTGGAAGGAAAATCCAAACGATATATGTGTTATAGCCCCTGAAAATTGGCAATGCCAGAATGGTTATGGGCGGGACAAAGGTGAAGTATTTCATGAATGTTTAAATATTGTATATTTAATTCTTACAAACTAAATTTTCATGCTTAGTTAGTCACTTGCCATGAAAATTGTGTGAGAAATCAAGAACAATTATATGCGCAATAGACCCAGGAAACAGGTGGGAAAAGTTCCAAAACAAAAACTATCAAAATGAAACAGAAACTATTAAATCTTGCATGCATGCTGAAACACTTGATATTTTATGGCTATACCTAGATAATGCATATTTAGATAATCACCGGACACGAAAAACGGGGAGGAAAACGAGCAAAAATTTTACCAAGACGGAAAATTCTATAGCCCCCCTCCCTCCTCCCAAAAAAGATTGTCCGGGAAAACTGCCAAACGTTGTAACCGTGTGTCCGTCGAGAATTGGCGGGAACAGTAATTGGAGCGAGTTCACAAATATTGGGCGGGAAAGCTCTCTATGGGGTTGGGAGACTCGATATTTTAGGCACATGTGTATGATATTTTTCATAGTGATCTTATTTTAGTCCTTTGCTTACTTAATATTAGTTAAATCTTTCTCTACTCGGTAATCAACGTCAACACAGAAAACGAAGCAATCTTGATTTTCCTATTGGATGTCATTATCTTTAATGTGGCTTGGATTGATTGTTCACATATCTAGGTAGTAATTTTAAATGACTTGCTAATTTGTCTTAAAACTTGTAGAATGTAGACAAAAAGTGGACGGGGGGAGTACTCCCTCCGTCCCAAAATAAGACGCGTATAGTTTTTATTAAAAGTCAAACTTATCATAGTTTAACCAACTATATAGAGAAAATGGTCGATATTTATAATCTCAAATTAATATAGTTAGAACCGCAATGAAATGTATTTTCATATCATGTGTATTTGGTATTGTACAAGTTGATATATTTTTCTATATAGTTAGTCAAAATTTAATAAGTTTGACTTTGACCAAAAACTATAGGCATCCTATTTTGGGACGGAGGGAGTATGTTCTAAGAACACTAGTATTTATTTCTTCTTTTGCTCGATGATTGTCATTAATTTCATCTTTTTTCAGTTATTTCCTTGTTTTTATACTGAGTATGCAATAGGTTCTAGACTCATGTATATGTTCTTTGCGTAGTGATCTTGTGGGCCATGGCCGGATACCGGCGGTGAGGATGATGTCAGCCCCCCTTACACTCTGCTGTGTGCCATCGCTGAAGACGGGATGGAGAAATTCGATGTTGCGTCCTTGACCTCCGCATGCATCCAACTCGGCGTTACATCATCAATTGTAAGTGGTGGGTGGTGTCGTTGCTCTCCTCCGGTGCATTGTTTAGAAATTACTATATCGGGCCTAGAGGACACAAATTTACTAGCATAGAAGCTACTTTTGCTCTCTCATTCTCTGCGCTTCTTCCTTGAGAGTCGACCGCCCAGTCATAGAAGCTACGTACTTTTCCCCTCTCCTCTCTCCGTTCCGTCGTCGAGGCTTTCAGAGGACGTTTCGCCAGTCGTGACCAGCGCCAACATCTTCTGTCGGTCACCATGCATGCATGTGTTGGTACGGCATGATAAAGCACCCGTCCACCGTCGGCGTTTTGCTACTTTGGTGTGTGCTTGAAGAAAGGAAGAAAAAGAAAACGTACCGCGGCACATACACACACGTAGCTACTCACGTAGCTTGAATACGGCAAGTACGAGAAAAAAAAACGTATCGCGGCAGGTACACACACTAGCTAGGGGTGACATACGCACACTAGCTAGCTTGAATGGTACGAGGAAAGAAAAGAATGCCCGCCGTGCGTGCGAGCTTCTTCCATCGGATCCAGCTGGCATGCAGCAAGGCCTCGCAAGGAAAAAAAAGGAGCGCGCTGAGCGTCCCCCAGGGAATAAAACAACTCGATCCCTCGGGTCGCGAGCCGTCTGATCTATTCCCCGCGTACCCCTTCCCGCTTTTGCTACAGAGAGCAAAAAGACGCAACGAAAGAAGCAAAAACGGACAGCGACGCGGATCGGGCAATTCCCCGTGATCTCCGGGGGCGGCGCGGGAGGAGATCGGCGCGGGCGGCGGGCGGCGAACGACTCGGCGGCGTGCCGCGAATCGGAATCCATGGCTAACCACGTCCGCAACCGAATAATCTTGTACTCTCCTCCTGACAATCCTCACCACGTCCCCCCACCCTCTATAGTAGCTTCGAGCTCGGGGGCAAATCCGGCGAGCCGGCGGCGGAGACGGAGTACCGGCTTGTACGACGGCGGCCTAGGAGCATGGTTTGCTCCGCGACCGAGTGAGGGCGTCAGGAATCCTCCTGCCTTCTTCGATGAAGATTCAGACATTGATGAACCAGCCCGTTCTGTGAGTATTTTTGCTCAACTAGTTGTTCCTCCATAATTTGCTCCCCAAATCTGTGATAGTTGCTCAATTTATGTCTTGGTTTTGCTACTGCAACTTGTTTGATCATTTGGGAGCAAAAAATTATGTGGTTTGTTGCTGTAAATTGATCCCAATCAGGTGTGATTGCTGTTGTTGCTATGAATTGCTTCCAAAATTCTGCGATAGTTGCTCAAATTAAGTCTTGGTTTGCTCCTACAAAAATTGCTACTCCAACTTTTTATCAGTATTTTTGCTCAAGTTGTTATGAGTATCAGACTGCACAAAAATTCTGTGATTTTTGCTGGAAATTGAGCCCAAATCATATGTGATTGCTGGGTCGTGCCGCACGCTGTACCCGTCCTGGAGGCAGTGCCCGAGCTCGCGGAGAGCGTCGATGTGACCGATCGCGGCGGAGCGTGCGCACAGGGCCGCACCAGCTTGGAGGTTGCGGTCAGATTTGGCGCCATCGCATCCATTGAGCTGGATGGCCGCCAGCGAGTACAGCGCCATGGCGTCATCATTTTCTCGCCGAGCTGATCCAACTGCGGGCGTCCTTTTCGTCCGGCGAGGCGGCTCAAGCCGTGGTGCCGGAGTTCCTGTACGAGAGCCGCCGTGGTGCCGGAGTTCCTATACGAGAGCCAGCGAGTGGACAGGGATTGGGGAAAGTGAACGAGAGATACAGTTCGTCTCCATTCCGACCGGGGGTGAAATCGGAAAGTATGGAAAATTGGTAGTAAAAAATGAACTAGGTTTGCTAAAACGTCTTATAATTCAGAACAGAGGGAGTAGAATATATGAGAGAGAATATAGATGTCCTCAATATAGATGAATGATAGGTAAGATAATTATAAGATATTATTAAAATATAAGAGCAAGAATATAGACGTTCTAAAAAACTAGGAACATCTAAAAAAGAAACTTTTTGGATGACCTTCTATTACTAAGAAATAGAGATGTAGATAGCTCGCATGTGCAGATAGACTACTATTAATAAACGTTAGTGAAGTTTTTGTGTAATTCCGAAATTCTAACGGAGATCGTGTTCTGCTAATTAAAACGAGTGGCAGCTGGTGCTGGTGGTGTTTTGATTGATGGAATCAACAATCCGGACGATCTGCTCCAGCGCGCTCTTGTCCTTGAGGATGCCCGAGTGTGACACCTTGGGCAGCTCCACCACCTCGAGGACCTGCGCCGGCGAGTCGGACCACGCCTTGATCGGCCCTACGAGGCTGGCCAGGTTCACCGTCCCGTCACCGTCACCGTACACCACCTTGACGGGCCCCGCGTCGAACCCCTCCGCCCCGTACACGAGGCTCTCCACCGTGTCGACGCCGGTGCCCACCAGGCATGTCACCGGCACGCCCGGCTCCGGCAGGACCTCCCCGAGCGGCCGTGTCCGCGCCCGGTACGGCTCCACCCCCTCCGCGAAGCCGATGTCCTGCAGGAACTGCGTCACGTTCTTGGCGGAGTAGGTCCGGTTGTGCCGCTCCGACACGACGAGCGTGGTGTTGCCGAACACCTTGGGCATGGGCAGCAGCCAGAGGTTGCTCTCGGAGCTCCGCTGCTCGGCGCGGATGAGGGAGGCGTTGACGAACGGCACGCCGAGGGTGTTGCCGGAGGCGAAGGTGCGCATTATCTCCACGGAGCCGCCCCACGGCGAGGAGAGCGTGACGAGGCGCTTCACGTACGCCGCGCGCCAGCGGGCCGGCGCGCGCACCAGCAGCTGCAGCGCGTAGAGCCCGCCGAGGCTGTGCGCGACGAGGATCGCCGGCCTGCCGCCGTTGGCGGCGCACGCGGACTCCACCAGCAGCTTGAGGCGCTCCAGGTAGGCGCTGCCGACCTGCGACGGGTGGCCCGGCGCGGCCAGCCCGTACCGGAAGTCGTAGGGCGCGCCGAAGAGGCTTTGCCCCTCCTCGTACCCGATCTTCTCCAGCGTGCTCGCCAGGGCGTCCATGTACCCCGTCAGGAGCCTGCACGCGTCATTTTGCGCATTGAAACATCTGCACATTGCCATGAACAGGTAGAGAGATCTTGGTGAATTAGTGAGGTATACACGTACTTGAGTTTTGGGTCGAGGTAGCGGAGGGTGGAGGTGGAGCCGAAGTCGGAGACCCTGGTCTCGACGCCGGGCGCGTTGCGGTAGTCGTCGGCGTCTTGGTCGTAGTAGAGCATCATCCGCTCGGCGAAGCAGCGGGTGAGGGGCGCGACCAGGACGGACGGCTCGAACCAGATGCGGAACCACCCGCCGCGGCCGCGCACCAGCGGCCACACCCGGCACGTCAGGCTCGACGGCCTGTAGTCGTCCGTGAGCCGCGCCTCCAGCTGGCTGCCGCCGGTGCCCGGGATCAGTATCACCGGGTGCAGCTGCTGCCCGCCGACGCCGCCGCCCGGCGAGGACGCGCAGCACGAGCTCAGCGACAGCATGACCACGACCGCCGTGGACAGCAGGACGACCATACGTAGCGGATTTCTCACCATGAGTGCTTCTACTATATGCATGATTAACTTTTGTTTGTCTCTTTGTGTTGGTTCTGGGATTTGGTGGTCGCTCTTTGTGTGGCGATGCTTGTGCTGAACTTTCCGGACAAGTGATGCTGTTTGAATCGCTTGGAGCCGCTTAAAACGGTAGAGGGGCAGAGCACACGTACGGTGGAAGCGGTAGTTACGTCGTCCTTCCAGCAGTGGTTACTCTCGGCTGCGCTGTGAATCTGTGGTTCCCGTCTAGATAACATTGCTTAGCTACGCCCCCGGTAACGTAGCAGCGTAGCATTCTCCTGTGATTTAAGTGAGGACAGCTACCCATCGACCAGGCGTCCACCGGGGTATGCTGCTACTTATCAGTATGAGCCGTGTTCTATTCTCGCCCGGACACGATCCGTCTGTATTATCGAGTTAAATGTTGCTACGCGGCTACGCCACGGCGGGTCTGTGGCTTGCGCATTGCCGCGATGGGATCAGGTTAATCAATGCATGATTGGCGAGTTCGTTGGTCATTAATTGCATAACCCAAGCTGGACGCCTCGGGTCAATGGAAAACACTTTCAATGAGTTTTCATCGAAATTTACCGATTTTCTCTGATTTCGGCTTGGCCAAAAATTCTCCGAAACTCGAATTCAAAACCATGCTTGGCTCCCGGCCCCTGAGTTTGTGTCGCTTGGATGGAGGGAGCGAAAGCAAAATAGGATATTGCTCAAGTCCTAAGGAGCAGCTAACATGCGGGATAAAGGAAATTTCGGACGGGGGGAAGCGACGCCCTAAGCCGGTACAGTACGAGTTGTTGTTTCGTTCGATATGAATTCTAACTTGTCTAGGGTTGTACCCCTTTTATATAACTCATGTAAGCCACCGGTTTGGGATAAGTCGCAAGTTGTAAATCAACGGTGTTTGGAATAAGTTCTGTTGGCTGGCAACCGTGGTTTTTTTCTCTTCTTCAGTGGAAGGGTTTTCCATGTTAAAAATCTCGTGTCCCCTGTGGTGCTAGATTTCTTGTTTTCGTCGCTTTTTTTGCTATCGTTTATAACAGAGAGAACACTCCCACTACATGAATCCGCCACCATAACTCCTGCGTCTCCCATCCCCTTCTTATGTAGACCCAGTGCCGATCTACTGCCACCACCACCACCTCCCCCGCCGGCAGCACAAACGAAACCGCTGGCCACCGCCACTAGTGGCCGACGCGTTGCCACGACACCTCACCACGTTCTCCCCAAATCGGCACTCCGCTAGTCTGACACCGTCCCAACCATCTCTCTAACCCCCTTCCAACACATCTTTCTTTTATAGTGTCGATGACCCGCACAGTATACCTAAGTGCGGTGTTAGTGGCCCTTCATTCAACTCCTAAGTTTATTCCTTACCAGAGACCGGCCTAGCGCGGTCGGTTGTGGCGTCACCACGTGGCGACAAGAGAACAAGAGAGGAGAGAGCAGTGGTGGGTGGTGGCCATGGCGACGTGGTCAGGGGAGAGGATAAGGGCGAGATGGAAGAGGACAAAGAGAAGGGGATATGAAAGGGCCAGAGAAAAGAGGATGAAGTGAAGTGGAAAGGATAAAAACACACATATCGGTGTGCGTGGCCCGCATGGTGGAATGCGCATCAACGGGTGATAACGCTTCTTGAGATGCAAGATGGATTAGTTTTTCTCTTTCTTGATTTGGTACACGTAGTTTTGATGCAAAGCGCGAATGCAAAATAGACAAGCAGCTGGATTCTCGTGTAAGCACACTTCGCTTGTAGAATCTTTTTCTCTATGGCCTTCTAGAATTAGTTGATGTTCGCGTTTATTTTTTAGGACTGGTTGCTTCGTAAGAAGGCTTAGGCTTGTTTAGATAAAATATCTCGCAAACCTTTGTAACTAGACGACACACATAATCAAAAGTTACTACGAGCACGGTACATGAAGGAAAGAGTATTGGCAGAACTATAACAACAAGAAATGACTATAAACACCTAAAACTAATTTCCCACGCCACTTCATTCCTAGATTCAACCATCGAAGGCAAGATGAAGGATTTTCATCCATGAGAGTAAAACCCATGTTCCCAATTCCAAACAACAGGGCTGAGATTGACGACACAACGACAATGCTTCACTTTTAGCAAGGAGATAACACATGTATGTCGATGGAGTGTGTCCCTTGGCGCTGCTCGGTAGAATTTTTTGTGCAAGCATAGTTCCATTTATGTGTCTAGGTCCTGTTAGGACCTTGCACGCGTCATTGTGCAATAATGGATCAACATGTGGTGGGAACACATGGTGACTTCGGTTAGTGATGCTCCTTGAGTGTTGGGTCTTGAGTTTCATGGGTGAAAACTCTTTGGTCTGACCTTCACCGGTTGAGCCTAGAAATGGAGGCATGCATGCAATGTTCATCGTTGAAGGCATTTCTTGTAACTTCCTCACACTTCTCTTGTGGCGAAAACCATGTATTGTGCTTGGTGGTTTGATCAATGATGCAGGCATCATGCACCATTCCCTGCTGGAGGCTTCATTGTTGGAGCACCTTTGTTCAGTTATTCTGCCATTATTGGTTGTTGACACCAACGTCTCTTTGCAGTCGTTTTATTGACCGTCCTTAGAAAGAGTTAAGTGTATCCTCGATGTCTTGACTAGATCTTGATGTCATGTTGATGCAAAGGCCATGTGTAGTTGGCATCTCTTATCTTAACATATTCTCTTTACTGGAAAAAATTATGTTAGTGCGGGAGATCGTCGGTTCTAACCCCAGACGAGTGAAGATGATCAAGCTACCGTCCAGACGTCTTCAGCTGCTCACCTATCGCATCATCTACCGATAGATGTTCTCCAACTCCTCCTATGCGTCATCCATATTTGGGTGATGGAGTCATGATCGTCCAAAGCTAGAAAACTATTAAAATATAGGAGAGAGAATATGGATATCCTCGATATAGATGAATGATAGGTAAGATATTTATAAGATATTATTAAAATATAAGAGAGAATATAGACCGGAAAACTGGGAACATCTAAGAAAGAATCTTTTTAGATGACAATCTATATGGAGACATAGATAACCAAATTTAGATGAACTGCTGAGATGCTCTAAGAAATACTAAGAAATTACTAAGACGTAGATAGCTCGCATGTGCAGATAGACTACTATTAATGAACGTTAGTGAAGTTTTTGTGTAATTCCCAAATTCTAACGGAGATCGTGTTCTGCTAATTAAAACGACTGGCAGCTGGTGCTGGTGGTGTTTTGATTGATGGAATCAACAATCCGGACGATCTGCTCCAGCGCGCTCTTGTCCTTGAGGATGCCCGAGTGTGACACCTTGGGCAGCTCCACCACCTCGAGGACCTGCGCCGGCGAGTCGGACCACGCCTTGATCGGCCCTACGAGGCTGGCCAGGTTCACCGTCCCGTCGCCGTCACCGTACACCACCTTGACGGGTCCCGCGTCGAACCCGTCATCCCCGTACACGAGGCTCTCCACCGTGTCGACGCCGGTGCCCACCAGGCATGTCACCGGCACGCCCGGCTCCGGTAGGACCTCCCCTAGCGGCCGTGTCCGCGCCCGGTACGGCTCCACCCCCTCGGCGAAGCCGATGTCCTGCAGGAACTGCGTCACGTTCTTGGCGGAGTAGGTCCGGTTGTGCCGCTCCGACACGACGAGCGTGGTGTTGCCGAACACCTTGGGCATCGGCAGCAGCCAGAGGTTGCTCTCGGAGCTCCGCTGCTCGGCGCGGATGAGGGACGCGTTGACGAAGGGCACGCCGAGTGTGTTTCCCGAGGCGAAGGTGCGCATTATTGTTGATTCTCATACGAAAAACATCAGGATTTGTGTGAGCTGAGTGGAAGAACAGGGAGGAAGAAGAGTCAATGAAATGGGGAATTTTCTGGATCACTGCCGATCCATCTCTCAGTCCTCATGTCTATATTATTTGTACACTTTACACTTAAACCCTCTAACAAATATATATTTTAACTCACGCCAACACTCCCCCTCAAGATGGGGCAAACACGTCAAAAAGACCCATCTTGCTACAAAAGATAGAGAACAACTTTTCTGGTAGACCTTTTGTTAGAACGTCTGCTATTTGACTTGCCGAAGTCACATATGGTATACAAATTAATCCTCTATCTAATTTCTCTTTGATGAAATGTCGATCAACTTCAACATGTTTAGTACGATCGTGTTGCACGGGATTATTTGCAATATCAATTGCTGCTTTGTTATCACAGTAAAGCATCAGAGGCTTAGTGTGACATAACTTCAGTTCCGTTAGCAAAATCTGCAGCCATAATAACTCACATAGACCATGTGCCATGGATCGAAATTCAGCCTCGGCAGTTGATCTAGCTACCACGTTTTGTTTCTTACTTCGCCAAGAGACTAAATTTCCGCCAACAAATGCACAATAACCAGAAGTAGATCGCCGATCATCTAAAGAACCAGCCCAGTCTGCATCGGTATAACACTCAACTTGTAAATTACCTTGCTTTGTATATAGAAGACCTTTTCCTGGGCATCCTTTAAGGTACCGTAGGATTCTATTGACAGCATCTAGGTGAGCTGTTCTTGGGTTATGCATGAACTGACTCACAACGCTCACAGCAAATGCAATATCAGGACGAGTGTGGGAAAGATAAATTAACTTCCCCACAAGTCTCTGGTAGCGTTCTCTATCAACCAGATTTCCAACACCACTACTTAACCTGTGATTCTGTTCAATGGGAGTTGTAGCCGGTTTTGAACCATATAAGCCGGTTTCTTTGAGCAAGTCTAAGATGTACTTTCTTTGTGTCAGAAATATACCTTTTGGACCACGTGAGACTTCTATGCCAAGAAAGTACTTCAAATGTCCCAGATCCTTCACTTCAAACTCCTGTGCAAGATGATGTTTCAGGCTAGCAATTTCTTCGGTATCATTGCCTGTCATCACAATATCATCAACGTAGACTATCAAGATTGCAACCTTGTTATCAGCATGTTTATAGAATAGTGTATGGTCGGCGTTGCTTTGTCGATAGCCCTTTTTCAACATAGCTTGTCTGAAACGATCAAACCACGCCCTTGGTGATTGTTTCAACCCATACAAGGAACGATATAGGCGTAGTACTTTTCCTGTATTACGGTTGGACTCAAAACCGGGTGGAATTTGCATATACACCTCTTCATGAAGATCGCCATGAAGAAATGCATTTTTTACGTCCATTTGGTAGATGTTCCAATCAAAATTAACTGCACAAGATATGAGAGTCCTCACAGAATTCATTTTTGCCACAGGTGCAAAGGTTTCATCATAGTCTATACCATAAGTTTGTGTGTACCCCTTGGCTACAAGGCGTGCTTTGTATCTATCTATCTTACCCTCCGGCGTGTGCTTAATAGTAGACACCCATTTGCATCCTACTGGTTGCTTACCCAATGGTAGATCCACGAGCTCCCAGGTTTTGTTTTTCTCCAATGCTCTCATCTCGTCTAGCATTGCTTCCTTCCATTTTGGATCTTCCAAGGCTACTTTCCAGTCATTTGGTATGGAAACACGATCTAGAGAAGCAATAAAACTTTGGAGTGATGGACTACAATATTCGTAGGAGATGTAATTGGCTATATTATGTTTGTAGTCTTTAAGATAGCCTGGTGGGTTTCGGGTTCTAGTTGGTTTTCGTAAGGAAATAGGCAAGTTGTTTGTAGAAATAGAAATCTGATTATCACTTTGCCCAGATGTGCTAGTAGGAGCTACGGAATTAGAAGGGATAGTATTGGTACCTGGGCCCTCACGCATTTGAGACTCCTCACCTTGAGATGGAAGTGGTAAGTGTCCTATGGAATCACCCTCGTCTCCATGGCAAGAGTTATCATCTCTAACACCATCATTTCCCTCCCCCTGATTTTGAGTGTTATTAGTAGACAAAGACTCACCTGAAGTGGGAGCAAGAACAAAGACAGGCCCTTCGCTCCCCCTTTCTTGCTGCTCCTCAGGTGGAGACAAAGAAATACCAGACCCAACATTTGACCCATAATATGGTTCGTTTTCACGGAAAGTTATATCCATGGTCACAAAGAAACGGTGCTCCGAGGGACACCAACACCTATACCCCTTTTTTGAGGGAGAGTAACCTACAAACACACATTTAAGAGCACGGGGATCTAATTTCCCAACCGAATTTCTATAGTCATGCACAAAACAAACGCTCCCAAAGACCTTCGGAGGAACCACAAATTCATTCGAATTTAAAAGACATTCAGCGGGAGTTTTGTAATCTAGAACACGAAGAGGCATGCGATTTATCAAGTAACTTGCAGTTTTAATCGCTTCACCCCAAAGAAATTTGGGCACATTCATTGTAAACATCAATGAACGTGCAACCTCTAGCAAATGCCTATTTTTACGTTCAGCAACACCATTTTGCTCTGGTGTATTAACACATGATGTCTGATGTTCAATACCATTCAAAGAAAGAAACAATTGAAACTCATGATTAACATATTCAGTACCGTTGTCCGTACGTAGAATTTTAACAGTAGTTGCATGCTGATTTTTAATAAGGGCACACAGGTCTTTGAAAACAGATAACACATCACTCTTATGCTTCAGAAGATAAAGCCAAGTGTATCGACTAAAGCAATCAATAAAAGTCACAAACCATCGGTGTCCAGAAACCGAGTTAACCTCACAAGGTCCCCAAACATCAGAGTGAATTCTTTCAAATGGTTTTTCACTTCTAAGACCAATACTAGGATAAGAGCCCCTGGTATGTTTAGCTAGTTCACAAGCATCACATACCAGAGCCTCTTTATGACATAACTTAAATAAAGCAGGATAAAGACGAGATAAAACAGCAAAAGAAGGATGTCCAAGCCTCTGATGATGCAACAATAACTCTTGGCAGGAAGACAAAGATGATGCAAAAGCCACTTCATCACTTCCATCATCAAGATAATAAAGTCCTTCATGCTCGGTCCCAGTCCCCAAGAGTCTCCCAGTCCCTAGCTCCTGAAAAGCACAACGAGTAGGATCAAACCAACTTCTACAATTATGAGATTTATTGATAGAGCTAACGGATAGTAGGTTAACTGGGAACTTGGGAACATGTAGAACATGAGGTAAGGACAATGACTTGGTGCACCTGATGGATCCACGTCCCGCAATAGGTACCATGGATCCATCTGCTACACGGACTTTGTCTTTACCGGAACAAGGAGTGTAAGAGATAAACATGTCCGAAGCCCCTGTCATATGATTCGTAGCTCCCGTATCAATAATCCAAGGTTTTGATTTGGTGGTGGTGTTCGCTTGATAAAGTTTCATACCTTGATGAGAAGTGGCTATGAGACTGGAATCAGCCTTAGAGGTGCCCTGGAAGGAAGATGAGCCTTCAGAGAGCTTAAGCTTGGAGTTGAACTCCTCAAGAGCTTGTACATTTACCACTGGTGGCTCCCGTAGAGATGCAGTGTGGTTAGCTTGCCTTCTATTCACACTTTGAGCTCCCCCTGACCGAGGTTTTCCTTTTTCCCACCAAGTTGGATATCCATGCAGCTCAAAACATGCATCCTTTGTGTGTCCATTCTTTTTACAATGATCACAGAACCGATTGTTTTTATCTATCTTGCCAAAGGGCCTGGAAGTACGACGGTATTGCATAGATAAAGCTGCACGGTCGTCTCCACATTTCAGATCATCCTCTTTAGGTTGACCCAACCGAGTTTCTTCCTCGAGTATACTAGAAATAATATCATCGAGACTAGGCCATTCTGTTTCAGAAAATATGAGTTGTCGCCGAAGGTTAAGTTCCTGGTTTAGTCCATCTAGAAACAGCTTGCCAACAATTGTCTCAAACCATTTGTGATGAATGGCTAGGTCTTTCTTGTCAACTGGTTGAAAAGGATGATAGTAGTGTAGGTCCCTGTAAAGTCGTTTCAGTTCACCAGCATATTCTGTTACAGACTTTGTACCTTGTTTTAGATGAGTTAATTCCTCCATGATGCGCATTGCCTGCATTTTGTTTGATTTCCCCGCGAATTGCTTCTCCAAGGCGGTCCACACCTCAGACACTCTTGACATTATTTCAACTTGCTGTCGGACTATCGGCTCCATGCTTCCCAACAGCCATACTAAAACTCTGTCATTGATCTGTTTTGTGTGAGTATCGCCAACTTTTTGCTTTTCCTCGTCATCAACAAGTAGGTTCTCATAGCCATGGGAGCTTAGTATCAGTTGAGCATGGCGTGCCCAACTGACATAATTACTTGGCCCTGACAGCTTCACTGGATTTGGTTCCAGGGCATACCTGACTGTCTCTGGGACTGATTTTAGCTGTTGTTGTTCAAGCAATTTACTGAAAATTTCATACATCTTTTCTATGCTTGCATCCCCTGACTTGTCCTTAGATTTTTCTGCCATTTTCCAATGCAAAAGTACACGCCAAGCACAGTCAACTAATGTATTTAGATTTACTGGGCAAGTGCTAGATTAATGTAGCAGGAAACTAGTCTCCAACTTGGCCTCTCCACTGGTCGCACAAGAATAGCAGACAAAAAACCAAGACTTGAAAATGAGCTAGCTGGCCACACCACCAATCCAAGGTAATATTGTGTAGCAAGCCAGCTATTGCTGCAGATCCAAAGATATAGAAGCAAATCTCCTTCACGTGCTAAAGCAATGGAGCAGCCCAACAACTAATTGTACTTTATCCCAATCGGCAAACAAGACCAGCAGCCACAGCCAGATATCACACGCACCTTGCAGCTCGCTCGTCGGCAGCCACCCGGCAACACTTCTCTCCGGCCGGAATCACAACCAGCTCAAGGGCGACTTAGCTATGGCGGCTCCCCCGACAGCCTCGAGCACACTCAACCAGCTCACGGCGACACAGCACCGTTAAGAACAAAATCAAGGGGAGACTGGGCAGGATTCGTCCTGCTCTGATACCATGTTGATTCTCATACGAAAAACATCAGGATTTGTGTGAGCTGAGTGGAAGAACAGGGAGGAAGAAGAGTCAATGAAATGGGGAATTTTCTGGATCACTGCCGATCCATCTCTCAGTCCTCATGTCTATATTATTTGTACACTTTACACTTAAACCCTCTAACAAATATATATTTTAACTCACGCCAACAATTATCTCCACCGACCCGCCCCACGGCGAGGAGAGCGTGACGAGGCGCTTCACGTACGCCGCGCGCCAGCGGGCCGGCGCGCGCACCAGCAGCTGCAGCGCGTAGAGCCCGCCGAGGCTGTGCGCGACGAGGATCGCCGGCCTGCCGCCGTTCGCGGCGCACGCGGACTCCACCAGCAGCTTGAGGCGCTCCAGGTAGGCGCTGCCGACCTGCGACGGGTGGCCCGGCGCGGCTAGCCCGTACCGGAAGTCGTACGGCGCGCCGAAGAGGCTTTGCCCCTCCTCGTACCCGATCTTCTCCAGCGTGGTCGCCAGGGCGTCCATGTACCCCGTCAGGAGCCTGCACGCGTCATTTTGCGCATTGAAACATCTGCACATTGCCATGAACAGGTAGAGAGATCCTGGTGAATTAGTGAGGTGCGTACTTGAGGGTTGGGTCGAGGTAGCGGAGGGTGGAGGTGGAGCCGAAGTCGGAGACCCTGGTCTCGACGCCGGGCGCGTTGCGGTAGTCGTCGGCGTCTTGGTCGTAGTAGAGCATCATCCGCTCGGCGAAGCAGCGTGTGAGGGGCGCGACCAGGACGGACGGCTCGAACCAGATGCGGAACCAGCCGCCGCGGCCGCGCACCAGCGGCCACACCCGGCACGTCAGGCTCGACGGCCTGTAGTCGTCCGTGAGCCGCGCCTCCAGCTGGCTGCCGCCGGTGCCCGGGATCAGTATCACCGGGTGCAGCTGCTGCCCGCCCACGCCGCCGCCCGCCGAGGACGTGCAGCACGAGCTCAGCGACAGCATGACCACGACCGCCGTGGACAGCAGCACGACCATACGTAGCGGATTTCTCACCATTAGTGCTTCTATATGTATGATTAACTTTTGTTTTTCCTGTTTGTCTCTTTGTGTTGTTCTAGGATTTGGTTGTGTGGCGATGCTTGTGCTGAACTTTCCGGACAAGTGATGCTGTTTGGATCGCTTGGAGCCGCTTAAAACGGTATAGGGGCACAGCACACGTACGGTGGAAGCGGTAGTTACGTCGTCCTTCCAGCAGTGGTTACTCTCGGCTGCGCTGTGAATCTGTGGTTCCAACATTGCTTAGCTACGCCCCCGGTAACGTAGCAGCGTAGCATTCTCCAGTGATTTAAGTGAGGACAGCTACCGATCGACCAGGCATCCACCGGGTATGCTGCTACTTATCAGTATGAGCCGTGTTCTATTCTCGCCCGGACACGATCCGTCTGTATTATCGAGTTAAATGTTGCTACGCGGCTACGCCACGGCGGGTCTGTGGCTTGCGCATTGCCGCGATGGGATCAAGTTAATCAATGCATGATTGGCCAGTTCGTTGGTCATTAATTGCATAACCCAAGCTGGACGCCTTTGCATAACACTTTCAACGAGTTTTCATCGAAATTTACCGATTTTCTCTGATTTCGGCTTGGCCAAAAAATTCTCCGAAACTAGAATTCAAAACCATGCTTGGCTCCCGGCCCCTGAGTTTGTGACACTTGGATGGAGGGAGCGAAAGAAAAATAGGATATTGCTCATGTCCTAAGGAGCAGCTAACATGCGGGATAAAGGAAGAAATTTCGGACGGAGGGAAGCGACGCCCTAAGCCGGTACAGTACGAGTTGTTGTTTCGTTCGATATGAATTCTAACTTGTCTAGGGTTGTACCCCTTTTATATAACTCATGTAAGCCACCGGTTTGGGATAAGTCGCAAGTTGTAAATCAACGGCGTTTGGAATAAGTTCTGTTGGCTGGCAACCGTGGTTTTTTCTCTTCTTCACTGGAAGGGTTTTCCATGTTAAAAATCTCGTGTCCCCTCTGGTGCTAGATTTCTTGTTTTCGTCGCTTTTTTTGCTATCGTTTATAACAGAGAGAACACTCCCACTACATGAATCCGCCACCATAACTCCTGCGTCTCCCATCCCCTTCTTATGTAGACCCAGTGCCGATCTACTGCCACCACCACCACCTCCCCCGCCGGCGGCACAAACGAAACCGCTGGCCACCGCCACTAGTGGCCGACGCGTTGCCACGACACCTCACCACGTTCTCCCCAAATCGGCACTCCGCTAGTATGACACCGTCCCAACCATCTCTCTAACCCCCTTCCAACACATCTTTCTTTTATAGTGTCGATGACCCGCACAGTAAACCTAAGTGCGGTGTTAGTGGCCCTTCATTCAACTCCTAAGTTTATTCCTTACCAGAGACCGGCCTAGCGCGGCCGGTTGTGGCGTCACCACGTGGCGACAAGAGAACAAGAGAGGAGAGAGCAATGGTGGGTGGTGGCCATGGCGACGTGGTCAAGGGAGAGGATAAGGGCGAGATGGAAGAGGACAAAGAGAAGGGGATATGAAAGGGCGAGAGAAAAGAGGATGAAGTGAAGTGGACAGGATAAAAACACACATATCGGTGTGCGTGGCCCGCATGGTGGAATGCGCATCAACGGGTGATAACGCTTCTTGAGATGCAAGATGGATTAGTTTTTCTCTTTCTTGATTTGGTACACGTAGTTTTGATGCAAAGCGGGAATGCAAAACAGACAAGCAACTGGATTCTCGCATAAGCACACTTCGCTTGTAGAAACTTTTTCTCTATGGCCTTTTAGAATTAGTTGATGTTGGAGTTTATTTTTTGAGGACCTGGTTGCTTCGTAAGAAGGCTTAGGCTTGTTTAGATAAAATATCTCGCAAACCTTTGTAACTAGACGACACACATAATCAAAAGTTATTACGAGCACGGTATATGAAGGAAAGAGTATTGGCAGAACTATAACAACAAGAAATGGCTATAAACACCTAAAACTAATTTCCCACGCCACTTCATTCCTAGATTCAACCATCGAAGGCAAGATGAAGGATTTTCATCCATGAGAGTAAAACCCATGTTCCCAATTCCAAACAAAAGGGGTGAGATTGACGACACAACGACAATGCTTCACTTTTAGCAAGGAGATAACACATGTGTGTCGATGGAGTGTGTCCCTTGGCGCTGCTCGGTAGAATTTTTTGTGCAAGCATAGTTCCATTTATGTGTCTAGGTCCTGTTAGGACCTTGCACGCGTCATTGTGCAATAATGGATCAACATGTGGTGGGAACACATGGTGACTTCGGTTAGTGATGCTCCTTGAGTGTTGGGTCTTGAGTTTCATGGGTGAAAACTCTTTGGTCTGACCTTCACCGGTTGAGCCTAGAAATGGAGGCATGCATGCAATGTTCATCGTTGAAGGCATTTCTTGTAACTTCCTCACACTTCTCTTGTGGCGAAAACCATGTATTGTGCTTGGTGGTTTGATCAATGATGTAGGCATCATGCACCATTCCCTGCTGGAGGCTTCATTGTTGGAGCACCTTTGTTCAGTTATTCTGCCATTATTGGTTGTTGACACCAACGTCTCTTTGCAGTCGTTTTATTGACCGTCCTTAGAAAGAGTTAAGTGTATCCTCGATGTCTTGACTAGATCTTGATGTCATGTTGATGCAAAGGCCATGTGTAGTTGGCATCTCTTATCTTAACATATTCTCTTTACTGGAAAAAATTATGTTAGTGCAGGAGATCGTCGGTTCTAACCCCAGACGAGTGAAGATGATCAAGCTACCGTCTTGATGTCAAATCTTTCATGATTTTTTGCTCAAACTTTTGCTCTATGTGTTCCTTCCACATGCTTCACAACCTTTTAAAACAAATACACCAGCTTATCCTTATATCATAAACTAAAATATTTTGTAAGTTAATTAGAGAAAAAATGCATGATATCACAATTACAACAAAGGCACCATAGGCAGTTATGGAATATGATTGCCCACGGGGTAACATCGGTCAAGCCAGTTACAAAAATAACTTGAAACACACTTAGAGAAAAAAAATCTACCATTGAGGTTGTACGCAACATCATCATCAATATTCCCTGGCGATCCGGTGACTACGACTTCGTCATAAACAATCACCAACAGTTCCTTTAAGATAGTAGATATGGGAATTCCATATTGACACATGCTAAATAGTTGGCCACTAGCACGAAGAATAAGGGTAGCTTTAATTTTGAGGATGACAAAGAAAACAAGGGCATGAGCAATATTCACATCACGAACACGACGAAGACTACACATCACCTATCCTTATCACCCGTTGAACGTTATTGCAGTAGCTCCAACTTTTCTATGAGAAGGCCATATAAACCTCATCGTCATGCCAAAGAGTTGGCTACCAGAATCTCATTGCAACTCAACCACCACTCGACATTTTCATCTTTGCCACAAAACCCGCTGAAAGACTATTGATCTCTTCCACCAGCCGAATTGAGATCCAAACAATTCTCCAAAGAGGGAGAACCACACCGACAATCACAATCATCTGATCCCCAAGACACCTAGATCTAGGATGTCCCCATAAGCATCAAAAGGGGGGGATGACTCTGCCCCACTGCCTTCATCGGGTCAACGATAGAAAACTAGAGCAGGCTAAAAAAAATGTACAAGCCTCTGTCCAAAATTAGTTATCGCTGAAATGGGTATATCTAGCACTAAAATACGTCTACATATACCTATTTTAGCGACAGATAATATGGGACAAAGGTATTACAAAGAAGAGGGCTTGGGAGATACTAAGGCTGCTGGACTACTAATAGTTTAGTAAATTGGCCCAAACACTGCATACATTTCTCTTCAATCACTTAGGATGCTAGACCATGGATAGAGAAATCCTAGACCTAGGTTGCCTTTCCTAAAACTACCAGCGCCGCCAGCTCCCATTGCTTCCGAAACCAAGCTTTCTCTCGTAGTCTTCTTTTAGGTTTTTGTAGCTTTATAGTGTGAGACACCATGGATAAGGGCGTGATAGAGAAGTGGAAACAAAGAGAAAGGAGAGAAGTAATAGAGGGAAAAGGGGAAGCATAAATGAGGTTACTCGGTGAGAAGAATGTGGTGAAGTGTGTAGGTGAAGAAAATATGACATCTTGTTGTGCATTGGATGGTGGGTGGTTTTTTTTTCACCTTGCTTAAACATACTTAAACTGAGAGAAGATATGTTTTGTGACCTTTCATATAGAAAACCAGGCAATCAGACTAGATTTCGATTTTCTTTCTGTCGGCACCCCGCCTGACGGGGGTGACCGAATGCGAGGCGCATGGTCCCACGCGATACCTTGCGGGCGAAGGATCCACCCTTGCTTAGGCAATGGGCTCCCGGGAGGGTCCCTCGGGGCCCATTTCACGAAGACATGTTTCTACCGTGAGCGACCGGGCAGAGGACATCCGTGTGTCCCTCACAGCGGGATCGAGGGACACGCGTTGGTCTCACGGGCCAGCTGTCGCCCCAGCACACTTCATCCCGCCACCTCGCAGGGGAGGTGGAACAAACTCCATCAAGTGTCAAGCGCGCTGCGGGGCCTACCAACGCTCAAAGGATAAAAGGAGAGGAACATCGAGAGGAAAGAAAAGAGGGGCACCAGACTTCTACACACACCCTCGGACATACAATTTCAGATCAGACATGCAGGATGTAGGGTTCCATCTCACGATGGTCTTAACCTGGGTAAAACTTGTGCACTGAGCTTGAGGGAACGAGTTGCTGTCCCCTTTGTGTCGTATGAAGCGTGCCTGGGTAGACAGGAGCTCTTACGCTCACCCGCCGAACAAATCAGGGTGCTGGACATCGGTCACTCCCGGTGTTCGTGTTTCGACACGCGACATCTGGCGCGTTAGGAAGGCAGTGGAGCGTACGCCCCTGTGCCTAGAATGCTAGCAACTCCAGGCGGAAGTCATGCCGACAGCTAGTAATACCGCAGTGACACGAAGCTCCCCCACGTTCGCCGAGCCCCTAGGTGCGCATACCCATTCACAGACGCGGGCTGCTCGGGGAAGAACCGGCCGTCGTCTGACTGGAGCCAGTGCGTTGCCCCGCGTGCGGCGTACCGTCTCAGATCAAGGCCGAGCTGTAGACCAGGCGCAGCCCTCCTGGCCAATCCTCCTCAACCTGAGGATGAGACTCATGCCGGGGGAGCAGCGTCAGGCTGTCGTGGGGGCAACCGCCAGACCAGCCTCCAGAGCAAGGCGCCCGACAGACTAGAAGCAGAAGACGCTCCACCGACACCTCCACCACCGCGGCGGGCAGGATCTTCTGACGCGGAGCGAAGGCCGTCGTCGGCAGGAGGGAGGCGGCACGCCGGCTCCGCTTCTCACCAATCGCAACCTCAGATGTCGAGGAAGCGCACTCCCGCGAAGGCATTGGAAATAGCTAATGCCCTACTGGAGTAACCCTCGCCACATACTTCACAAGAGTACGACACCTGGAGGGCCCGGGTCATGAGCCTTCTGGCCTTCGCACACCGGGGGAACGACTCCACTCGCGGATGGTCTCTTTCGTAGGCAGGGCCTAGAGCCTCCCTACGACAGGGGATCCCACGCCCTGGACCCGCTTCCCCTTGGGTCAACAAGGCCGACCGCCCTCTGGGGCAAGGAGACCGCATGTCTATCGGGTCTTTGACACCCGACCCATCTTGAAGAAATCTGCTGCCCCCGGGGCCACGAAGGGAAGGCACCCACCCTCAAGAGCCACGCCGCAGTCAACCCTCCAGGGATGACAACGATGTTGCAGATCCAAGAGAGGCAGGGCATGCTGTCCTCGAGTACGAAGGGGGATGCCTGGCTTTTACTCTGGAGCTCCGGCGGGTAGTATGGCCGGACAAGTTCTGTTTCCACACACCAGCCACGTATGATGGAACCACGGATCCAAGAGAGTTTCTGGATATCTACTCAACTGCAATGGTGGCGGCATGGGCGGATGATAAATTCATGGCCTATTGGTTTCGACTGGCCATGTCCGATGTCACGCCCATGGCTGATTTACCTGTCGTGAAATTTGGTGGCTTTATGGGTGGACATGTGCGAGTAGTTTGTGGGGGCCGTTTAGGGGGATATCGCCGCCCGGGGACCCTCACGGATCTGCAATATGTCCACCAGAAGCCCGGAGAGACGCTTTGATCATTCATCACGCGTTTCTGCAAGGCCGCTCATCGCATCCCGAATACGCCAAAGCCCGCGGTCATCATGGCATTCTGACACAATGTGCGCGATGTCAGGCTGCCGTGAGTTGACTACAACAAGGATGCTGTTCAATATGGTGTCTAAGTGTGAAAGTATGGAAGAAGGACGTCGTGCCACAGAGCTGGTCTTCAAGGACCAAGAAGAGGCTGAAGTCCCAAAGAAGAAGAAGTCCAAGCGTGAGTACTGGTAGGTCCTCACTGTGGGGAAGAAGGAGATCTCAAATCTCCCGTCCCCGCATAGGGGACAGGCCGCTGCGGTCAAATCCGCAGGGCCGTGATGTCCGATTATGAATCCAACGACCACGATGCACAGGATTGTCGATCCCATCAGGCGACCGTGGACGCACGAAAGCGGCGTTTCGGTGATCAGGGTGGTATCCCGGGGCCCAGCTTTAAATGCGGGACCCCGAGGCATATCCCCTGGGAGTTCACCGCCCCCCGGGGTGGCGGAACCCGGGGCAGGGCCGCGAAGGGCTACGTCTGGGGGTTAACCTGGGGCGTGGGGGCTCCTCAACAACCAAGGACCAGGGGTGCAAGCAGGCAACTCCACATGCGTGCCAGAGGAAAGTGCCGGGATCGAAGCTCATGGCGGAGCTTTTCCGGAGGCAAAGGATATGTCTTACATCCATGAAGGAGCTTGGACGCCTTCCTCCCATGGGGAGGTGAAGAAGCTTGCCCGAGAAGTCCGCGCCACACTCCCCAGTGTGGAATCGCAGGTGGCCCTAAAGTGGTCTCACATGCCCATCAGCTTTAGTCAAGAAGACAACCGTGACCACAATGCCGGGGTGGGCACGCTGCCACTGGTGGCTGCACCCGTGATATGTACAAAACATATCTCCTTTTCCGAACACTTTTCTTATTGTTTTCCTCTAAACTTGTGAGTTTTGGATACCACTAACACGGACTAACACTATTTTCAACAGAATTACCTTGGTGTCTCGTTTTTGTGCAGAAAAAATCAACTTTCGGGAAATTGCCCAGAAAAGACCCCATTGACCTTATATCACCAGAAGACCCCTGGAGCCAGAAGGAAACCTAGAGGGGGGATACGAGGGGGCCACACCACCCATGGGCGCCCCCCCTTGGCTGCGCTGCATGGTGGTGTGGGGCCCCTAGGCACCCCCTCGGGCTCCCCTTTCGACTACATATCCCCTGCAGATCTAAAACATGAGGGGGTTCGTCATAGTCCACAAAAAACACAACAGAGCGCCGCCGCCACCTCGAAACTCAACGGGAATCAGAAGTTCCTGTTCTAGCGCCCTGCTGGGATGGGGATTCGTACGAGATCATCGCCATCAACACCGCAACCTCTTCTCCATCAACCATCCATGATTCCCCCGTCCATGTGTGAGTAAACACCGCGGTAGGCTGAGAGGGATGGAAGGGATTGGATGAGATGGACCATGTAATAATGCCAGATTGTTAGGGCATAGTGCCTAGTATTCATTGTTAGTGTTTTCTACCATTGTTGCAACTTGTTATGCTTAATGCTTGTCACTAGGGCCCGAGTTCCATGATCTCAGATTTGAACATGTTATTGTTTCATGAGTATAATTATGTTTCTTGATCATATCTGCAAGTTTTTTTACACATTTCATTGTCCGGAACTCGAGGCCCCAAAGTGATAGAAATTGGGACAACCGGAGGGGATGGTTGTGATGTGAGGATCACATGTGTTCACGGAGTGTTAATGCTTTGCTTCGGTGCTTTATTAAAAGGAGCACCTTAATTCAAAAATATTTTCCTGCTAGGGCCCAACATGCTGCTGTATAGGATATCTTTAACTTTTAGAAAATTGAAGGAGAAAAATTGCCTGAATCTTGGACAGGGTTTTGTTCTTTAATAAGAGCTAGCCCTGGATATCAATTACCTAAAAATGAGCTCCTAGATATATTTTATAATGTACTAACTGTTGAATCTAGGACATATCTGGATAGTTGTGCTGGTTGTGTTTTCATGAAAAGAACTCCAGAAGATGCCGAGGAATTAATGGCTAAAATAGCCAAAAATAATGATGATTGGAATATACCTGAGCCTACACCTACACCAGAGCCAATGCCAATACCAACACCTAAGAAGAGAGGGATGATTGAATTAAATGATGAAGTGATGAAGGAAGCCAATAAATGTCTTAAAGAGAGGGGTATTAAATCTGAAGATGTGAAGAATTTACCTCATATAGAAGGATTAGGTAAGCCTATTCCTCATCCATAAACTGTTGATGCACACTCTCTCCAATACTTTGATAATAGAGATATTCCCTATTCTAAACCACCTGATCAATGCTTAGATGAATTTGATAATTATGTTGTTAAGCAAGACAACTTTAATATGAGAGTGCAAAACCATCTTATGGAAAACTCTAGAGCTATTGATAATTTGCATGGTATTATTGAGAGAACCTCTAATGATGTTAAAATGCTTGTTAAACATTTTCATATGGTTCAGACTCAAATTGATCAACTTACTAAAGTGCAAAAAGATATGCTAGCTAATGCTTCTAGAGATAAACATGTTTGTGAAATAATTGCTAGAAGTGGTGTTTCTACTCAGGACCCCTTGTATCCTGAAGGACATGCTAAAAGAATTGAACAAGATTCTCAGCAACCTAAAAACAATAATTCTCCTTCTAAGAAAAATAAGAAGAGACATAAAACTGTTGTAGAATCTCCTGAACATGCTAAAGATCCTAATAGTATATCTATTTCTGATGCTGAACCCGAAATTGGTAATGATAAAAGTGATGTTTATGATAAAGAAGAAATTGTAGCTGAACCTGAAAAGCAAACTAAAACTGTGAAGTATACTAAGGAGGATTTCATTGCTAATAAACATGGTAATGAAAGAGAGCATTGGGTAAAAAATCAATGCCTTTTCCTAATAAGAAACAAAAATCAAAGGAAGAAGAACATTATAACAAGTTTTGTGAGTGGATGAAACCTCTGTTTTTGCAAATCCCTTTGACTTATGCTATTAAACTGCCTCCTTATTTTAAATATATGAAAGATATTGTCTCTAACAAAAGGAAAATTCCTAATGAGGAAATTTCACTATGCTTGCTAATTACTCTTTCAATGGCAAGATTCCAAAGAAGCTTGGAGATCCTGGTATTCCTACTATCCCTTGTTCTATTAAAACTAATTATGTTAGAACTCCTTTATGTGACTTGGGAGCTGGAGTTAGTGTTATGCCTTTCTCTCTTTATAAGAGACTCTCTCTTGAAAAATTGATACATACTGATATATCTTTGCAAATGGATGATAAATCTACTGATATTCATGTTGGTATATGTAACATCCCAAGTATGAAAACCTACCATCTAGAATGTTTGATTTCCTGTTTAATCAAAGTATTGCATCATGTCATCATGTTTATTCCCTTGCTTGCATTTGTTACTATTTGTTTTGCATATGTTTTTATTCTGTTTTCATAATTGGATTTCAAACAAATTCAAATGATGTGTTTCATACTTGTCATGTTACAATATTTTTTCAAATCAAAAGTTCAAACCAAATCTCATTTTGTTTCCATTTGTTCCATAGTAGTCAACTATTAAAAATGAGGGTTTAATCAAACCATTAATTCCTAAGGGTAATTCAAATTCAAATCAGAAACTTTTCAAACAGCACCAAATTCCAAGTCATGAAAACTACCAAACTATTCTAATATTTTTTTAATCCAATTAATAATAGGGTTCACCCTATTAAATTTGTTGTTTCTATATTAATCAATTAATTAGCAAATTATTTAAATTCAAACCAATTTACAAAACAACAAATAAATTTGAATTTTCCAAAAACCTAAGTTCTCAAAGGGTAGATATTGAACTAACAAATTCACATGAATTTTTCCAAAATTTTAGCAACTCAAAAACCCATCAATTGCTTCCATTTTCTTTTGCTACAAAAAAAACTGCAGAGCAAAAAAAAGAAGGAGAAAAGCCAGCGCGCGCGGCAGCTAGCAACACGGCCCAGCCCACCTATCACTTTCCTCGCGCGCAGCCAGCCCGCGCGGCCCGAAAAAGCTTCGCAGCGCGCCCCCCTCTTCTTTCCCAAGTACGGCGCGCATCCGCGCATGCCACGGCGGCACGGCGACGCAGCCGACGGCCAGGAGCTTCCCCGAGCCCCTATAAGTACCCCCTAGCCCCGCAGCAGCCCTAGACCTAGCCTGCTCCCTCTCTCCCCTCGAGATCCGCCGTCGTTTGCTCTCTGCACCTCCTCCTCCCTCTCTGACAGATCGCCGGCGAAGCGCCGTTCTCTGAACTTCAACGATCACCGCCGCCTCTCACCTCCACCAACTATCCTAAACCCCGAAATCGACTCACCTCCTCGCCCTCTTCCGATCGCACACCGGAGCTACCCCGTAGATCCAGCAGATCGGCGACGCTGTCCACGACCACGCCGTTCGCCGCCGCGGGAGCTCCCTCGAGCCTCTGCCTCCCACGACAAACGACGGTGAGCCTCCACCGTGCCTCCTCTCTGTCTTGCCCACGAGCACTCCGCACTGCACAGGCATCACCAAACCACCTAGCAGCAACACGGGCACGGTAGCAACGGCGATCGCCACCGGTGACTTCTTTTCTGACGAAGTGCAGACGCGAGCGTTCGTCAGTTAACTGCAGTAGCGTTTCTGAACCTTAACCTGTCGCCAACACGTTTACTGACAAGGAACGTAACGCACCGCACTGGTTCAGAGCACAGCAGCGCAAGGGTGAGGTCCAGGGTTCGATCCCTGGCCTCGCTCGGGATAAAATCCCACACTTTTTTGCCGTAGCGCTGACAGGGAGGGCCCCCTGTCAGCCTCACAGTGGCCACGCAAGCACAGCGAGACCCTGGGCCCCCCTGGCAGTGCCTAGGGTAGGGTTTCTGCGCATATAAAATGTTTCTAACATTTCCTGTATTCAAATCCAGGCCTTTTGTTTTACAGTTTGGTCCCTGAACTTAAAAACCTTATAAATTTCATTTTAAAAACTCAAATAATGAAAATAAAATAGGTGTGCTGATCCAAATTAAATTATCTACCTATTGGTAACATCTGTTTCCTGTTTTGAATTTTCAAAATGCAATTCAAATTTGAATTCAAATAATTCAATTGCAATTTGCTAAAATTCATAAATAATTCATACTAATTCCAAATAATGCAAATAAAATATGTTTTCCATGCTATTTCAAATAACTTTTCAAATATAAATTTTGTTTCAGGGTTTGAATAGTTTAAATTGCCTAAATAATTTAAACCTTGTTTAAATCATTTAAATTTGATAAAATCATAACTTGCTCAAATTAAATTATTTTTGAACATGCAAAATATGTTTTCAAACTAGAAAAGTATAAACTTTTCAAATGTGAGTTTGAATTTATGTTTTGAACAAATAAAATTCAAATAAAACTCACACTTGTTTTAAATTCATTTAAAACTTGTTTAATATTGTTTAAGTCATAATAAATTCATCCTAACTCCTATTTCAATATTTGAAACATGTAATTCAACTAAAATTTGGTATTCTTTTCAAATATGAATTTTGTTATTTGTTTTGAGCATTTTAAGTTGATGAAAACAACAAATACTTGTGTGACATCTTTAAGTAACCAAAAATTTCCACACTTAATAAATGATTTCCAAACTTGTTAAATTCCTTTACCACTTGCATCTATTGTTGTTATTTTGTTGTTATCATCATGCATGCATCATGCTAAGCAAACTTTCACATGGCAATTAATTATAGATCATTTGTTTCCACCCTAATGCATGGACCTTTTCCATATGCAATCCAATTGCATAGGGGTCCATTTAAATTGTGTCACTTTATCAACTAGTTTATTTTGATGCAACCATTAACTTGACATGCATCATCCCCTGATTGTGCACTATGCCATGATATTGATTGTTTATATTTCTGTCTTGTTTGTTTGCTTCTTCTCGAATAGACGACGACGTTGAGACAGACGATCTTTACAGCACCCCTTCTGAGGATCTAGCTCAGTACCCGGCTGCTGAGTTTGCAGGCAAGTTATCACTCACATGAACCACTGTGTTCCTTTCAACATTGGTTACCGATACTTTCCGTTGTCTATATTGCTAGCCTATGTGTAGTTGTTTCTGTTACGAACCTATCACATGAATTCCTTACCCCTGATATTGCCTCATCTCCACTCCTACAACCCTATTGTTTGAGCCAGTGTCTTACTAACATGCTTAGGTTGTTTTGCTCGAGTCTGTTACCCGTTACTTTCAGTTACTATATTTTTATTACGTTCTGGGGGCTCGATGTTTAATCAATCAATCATGCTAATGTTGTTGTTAAATAATAATTTGATGATAAGGCACCGGCAGGAGGCCCTGTGTGGTTTTGAGGCCTGCTAGTGTCGACCCTAATAGGAAAAGGGTCTTGTCTACTGATCCATGATGAGCGCACTACCCGCATGTGGGAAGCGAGTATGGGCGCCCCCCTCAATTTGATTCGATTCGCATCTCGTCCAAATCATCTCATTTAGTTCGTGTTTTCCATTTGCCGCATGCATGTTTTTGCGAGCCCAGCGCAGGGTGGAACTTTTATAGTCGGCATATAGGGGGACACGTTCTTAGAGTGCTATGAGGGTCCATTTTCTTCTGGGCTCGATTAGCCGTGCGCCCAAGGTGCTTTGGGCTTGATGCGAAGAAGAGTTGAGTTGTGTTGAGTGCCCCGCTTGGTGGGAGGCATCCCATCTGGCGGGTTATTCATACGTGTACGACCAAATTGGTGCAACCCTGCAGGGATAATCTTCTCGAGAAGCCGTGTTTTCCGCGGTTATGGTTAACTTGGTGAAAGTACTGGCTAACAAGTACTCAGGACAACTTAAACCTAATGATTCACAACCTTACACCCAATGATTAACAACTTGACTAGTAATAGGCTTATTGACACAATAATCTGAACCATCTTTAATCCAACTGTGTGAGTTTTCCTCGGATTGCTTCTTTGGATAAGGGGCGAGATCCAGGATGGGTTTGTTTGAAGTTATCTTTCAGTTGGTTACAATACTCGATCTTATCTTATTTCTGTTAGCCGGAAGTGATAGAATCTCTGTAGTTGGTTAGCGCAGCCAGTTGCAGCATCTTTTATATCCCCTCTCTTCCGTTGAACCGAAGGCATCTGTGCTTGGTGTTGACGGGTTACACTTTGGTGAACTGTGAGTCTTGCTTGCCAGTACGTCTATGTACTGACCCCTTTGGGGCTGTGGTTTCCGCAGACTACGCCTACGAGGATCCAGGTGACGGCTACTACGTGGAGTTTGACGAGGCTGCTGACGAGTAGGTAGCGGACCCGGGCAGGATCCGAGACTACGTGGATGGGCTCCGTCTTTAATTCAGTTTCCGGCTTCTTAAGCCTATTTGGATTTGTCTGTACTCAGACCCTTTGGATGCTTCCGCTGAGATGTAATGATGTTATGTTGGGACATGTGTCCTCTGGATGATTGTATTTGCTATCTCTGCTCTAGTGAGAGCTATTTGCAACTTATTTCAATCTTTTGTGTCTTAGAGATATGCTGTGTTATCATCTTGTTCAAAGCCGTTGACGTACCATGTGTGTATGGTATGAAGTACGTCAATGGTAGTGTCCTGATTTCTATGGGATAGTTTACGTCGACGCTGAACAGATAGGGGTTGGTTGTCACACATACGTGTGTTGGCCTACTCGTAAGAGGACGCGGGTGCCGGTAAGCCCCGTAATCCAATCTACTACTGTTCAACGGAACGGCGAGTATCCTTTAGAAGTCTGGGTGCGACAAATGGTATCAGAGCCTGTCTGCCTGTAGGATCCCTTTTACTGGTCGCAGTTTGAGTCTAGAAACTATTTTGTAGCTATATAGGAAAAATGAAACGTGAGAGTAGGAATTCTGCCATTTTTCTTCTTTCCCCACCCACCCACCCTTTTCTGGTAAGGAAGTGCAACGTTGTTTTCTCTTCTCACCCAAACTTTCAAGTTAGGATTTCACGTGTTTTGGGTTCTCCGTAGTACCTCAGGAGTTTTTGGTCTCGTGTTTCCCGATGTTGCTTCAATATCCTGTTCTTTTCAACATCCTTTTCGTCCGTTGAACCTTGTTGTTGCTTTCCACTTCAGTTCTCTACCGGCGTCTAATCAAAACCTCCCAAATCATCTGCAGATGGATCTCAGGTTCTACCCGCAGGTGGTTTGGATGACTCGTTGTGAGAGCACCGCCGGTTATCCGGAGATGCTGAGAGACATGGTCACTTATCTGGGGTTCCGTTGGGCACCAGAGTACCAGGTCTACGAGCAGCAGCGAGAGTTTGACCAGACCTACTACCAGGCTATCGTCTACATTCTGTCAGATGATGGCATGAGCGTTGTCCACCGCTACGAGGCAGTAGGTTCCACAGTGGATATGGCTGTGCAGCAGGCAGCTTATGTGAGTCTCACCGTCCTTCGTGCTGACTACTGGGGGTTTGACGATTCTATCTATCGCCACATCCCCCGTGGTTACATCACTTTGGAGGGAGCTCACTTCACTCTCTACGACAACCTGGATGTCTACGAGCATGATAACACCAGGCTGCACACCACCGCTCAGTTTGTGAGGCACAGTGACGCTGTTGCCACCACACTTTCTCAGGAGCTGGCCCCAGTCAGGGAGCAGCTCTACCTTGCTTTGACTCGTCTGGCGACGTACACCACAGACTTTGTTGGAGATGAGCGCTTTGCACGTTTCGATCAGCCAGTTGGTCGTCGTCTACCAGATGCTGGAGGTTACGAGCCGATCAGAGGTCCACTCCTCAACCTCGGAGCTGGTTACACTGGGATTCCACGCTTTGGAGCACAGGGAGACGACGCTTTCTACTTCACCACACCGAGAGTTGCTCTCAGAGCAGTCCCGATCTACGTGGATCGTCGTTCTACCTACTTTCGTGGGATTCCTCCTCACCGTATCTCTCGTCGTACTACTCACCGCCGTCCTGCGTGATGAGCATGGGAGTACCGATGTATCCATTCCTAGCTATGTTTAGTTATCCTTTGTCTTGCGAACCATGTATTGGTCTGTTGGATATTCTGATGTATTTGAACATGTGATGATGTACCTGTTGGTTATCTATTCATGCGTCGGAATAATCTCTCTTTCAGTTACCAAGTCTATCCTTTTCTGTTGTTGTGCTAAAATGCATGTCTATCCAGGATGCCGCCAACAAGGAGCAACCCGCCTGAACCACCTCCGCTCACGGAGCTGTTGACTCAGATGACTCAGGTCGTGGCTCAGATGGCCCAGATCCAGGCTAACCAGCACAACAACCAGAATGCTCCACGGGTCAGCATCAAGGAGTTCCTCAGTATGGGTCCGAGAGCTTTCGTGGCAACACGTGAGCCTCTGGATGCTGATGACTGGATCAGGGAGATGGCCAGGGCTCTGGACATTGCTCACGTTGCTGAGGAAGACAAAGTCAAGTATGCCACCTACCTACTGAAGGGTCAGGCAGCTACCTGGTGGGAGAACTACCAGACCATGAGAGCTGGCTATCCTATCACCTGGGGATGTTTCAAGGATGCCTTCCTGAAGCACCACATCCCAGATGGTCTCATGGAAAGGATGCGTGAGGAGTTTTGCTCTCTCAAGCAGGGCAAGCTGGACGTCATTGGCTATCAGAACGAGTTCAATCGTCTCGCTTGATACGCTGGTGATGAGGTGTCCACTGAAGCTAAGAAGATGGCAAGGTTCCGCCGAGGTTTTAACCCGGAACTGAAGTACGCTCTCACCAACATCAAGTGCAAGGACTTCGAGGAGCTCGTGAACACCGCGCTCAATGAGGAAAATGGGCGCAAGGCGTTCGAGGATTCTCGCAAGCACTCGCGTGAGGGTGGTTCCTCCTCCAACATGACCACCCCTCCGCAGAAGCGCCGCATCTGGGTGCCAAATGCTGCTGTCACTCGGGCTCCATATGCCCAAGCTTCTCCAGGCTTTGCTCCCCGCCCACCCAACCCAGCTCAGATGCAGAGTCAGAGGGTTCCAATGGGGCAGCCAAGGCCAGGTCCTCCTCGTGTCGTCACTTGCTACAAGTGCAAGGAGACTGGACACTACGCTGATAAGTGCACTCAGAGGCAGCTACCTCCACCTCCTCGCCCAAACACCAACCAGGCAATGGTTCGTGCTCCCCCGGCTAAAGCCTTCAACTCCAACAACAGGCCTGTCGGGAGGACCGCGAGGGTGAATCATATCAAGGCCGACAAAGCTGAGGAAGCTGCTGACGTCGTTCTCGGTATATTACCCGTAAACTCTTTTCCAGCTAAAGTGTTGTTTGATACCGGAGCATCGCATTCTTTTGTGTCAAAGATCTTTGCAAAAGCATACAACCTAGTTCTGGTTCCGCTAAGCAATCAAATCACTGTTCACTCTCCGGGACCGCAAATGTTGACTTCCAAGATAAGGATGGACAATCAAATCCTAATTGGAGGTCGCATATTCCTTGCTTCACTCATGTTGCTGGGAAATTCTGACATTGATGTCATTCTTGGCATGGATTGGTTGAAGGCCAACGAAGCTAAAATTGGCTGTGCTCAAAAGTCAATAACTCTCTCTCACCCTTCTGGCCAGATAGTCTATTCTCCATATGGATCAAGTTCTGTTCAGCTGTTCAACCTCGATGCAAAACCCCTTCCTGCAATTGAAAATGTTCCGGTGGTTTGTGAATTCCCTGACGTCTTCTGAGAAGAATTGCCAGGAATGCTTCCGGACAGAGCAGTTGAGTTCGTGATCGAGCTTGAACCAGGTACTGCTCCAATCTCTAAGCATCCATACAAGATAGCTCCTCCTGAACTGAAATTGTTGAAGGAGCAAATCGATATGTACATTGAGAAAGGTTACATTCAGCCTAGTTCCTCCGCTTGGGGTTGCCCAACTCTGTTTGTTGCCAAGAAGGATCAAACAAAAAGACTCGTGGTTGACTATCGTCCTCTCAATGAGAAAACCATCAAAAACAAGTATCCAATTCCTCGTATCGATGATCTTTTTGATCAACTTGCTGGAGCCTCAATATTCTCAAAGTTGGACTTGAGGATGGGTTACATCAGATAAAGATCAGAAAGGAAGATATTCCTAAGACAGCCTTCACCACTCGGTACGGTCTATATGAATACACCGTCATGTCTTTTGGTCTCACCAATGCACCGGCGACATTCTCTAGACTTATGAATTCTGTCTTCCCTGAATACCTCGACAAGTTCGTTGTGGTATATCTTGATGACATTCTTGTCTACTCAAAATCTGAGGAAGAGCATGGAGAACATCTTCGTCTCACTCTCATGAAACTTCGCGAGCATTGTCTATATGCCAAGTTCTCCAAATGTGAGTTCTGGATTCCAGAAGTTGCTTACCTTGGTCATATCATCTCTGCCAAAGGCATAGCCATTGACCCAGAAAAGGTTAAGGCAATTGTTGATTGGAAACCTCCTAAGACGGTAAAGCAAGTCAGAAGTTTTCTTGGCTTGGCTAGCTATTGCCGTCGTTTCGTCCAAAACTTTTCCAAGATTGCCAAACCTCTCACTGATCTCACAAAGAAGGACAAGAAGTTCGTTTGGACTCCATAGTGTGATGAAAGTTTCAATCTCCTGAAGACTAAACTCACTTCTACCCCAGTTCTGGTTGGCCCAGATACTACCAAACCTTTCCAGATATTCTGCGATGCATCTCTGCAAGGTCTAGGTGCAGTTCTTATGCAAGAACGTCAAGTTGTGGCTTATGCTTCACGTCAGTTGAACCCACATGAGCAAAACTATCCCACACATGATCTTGAACTTGCAGCAGTTGTGTTTGCCCTCAAGAAATGGAGACAATACTTGTTGGGTAACCGCACTGAAATCTTTTCCGATCATAAGAGTCTGAAATACATCTTCACTCAACCAGATCTAAACCTCAGGCAAAGGAGATGGATTGAAAAGATTAAAGACTTTGATCTCACCATTTCTTACACTCCAGGCAAGGCTAATGTTATGGCCGATGCTCTCAGTCGCAAGTCATATTGCAATAATCTCATGATCATGGAAAGCCAACCTCCACTTCATGAAGAATTCCAGAAGCTGAACCTTGGTCTTGTCCCTCAAGGTTACCTTGCTAGCTTGACAGCCAGTCCAACTCTCGAGGACAAGATTCGTTCTGAACAACTTCGTGATGCTGAAATCAAGAAGATTGTAGAGCACATCAAAGAAGGCAATGATAAATTCGAGTCCTTCTCAATTGATGACAAGGGAACTGTGTTCTTTGAAGGACGCATTGCAGTTCCTCAGATTCAAAGTCTCAAAGATGTCATTCTCAAGGAGGCTCATGAAACTCCTCTCTCCATCCACCCTGGAAGTACAAAGATGTACCAGGATCTCAAGACTCTGTATTGGTGGTCTGGCATGAAACGTGAAATTGCTCAATACGTTTCTGAATGCGACGTTTGTCAACGTGTTAAGGCAGTCCATCAGAAAACAGCAGGTCTACTCCAACCTCTGAAAATTCCTGAGTGGAAGTGGGACATGATTGAAATGGACTTCGTTACTGGTTTTCCAAAGTCCAAGAAGGGCAACGATGCAATCTTCGTTGTTATTGATCGTTTCACTAAAGTAGCTCACTTCTTTGCTGTCAAGGAAACAATCTCAGCTAGCCAGTTAGCAGAGCTCTACACAGCAAGGATCGTTCCTCTTCATGGTGTTCCATTGGAAATAAGCTCAGACCATGGAAGCATATTCACTTCTCATTTCTGGAAGAGTTTTCAAGAAGCATTGGGCACCAAACTTCTGTTCAGCACAGCTTATCACCCTCAGTCTCAGGGGCAAGTCGAAAGAGTCAATCAGATTCTCGAGGATATGCTCAGAGCATGTGGTCTCTCCTTTGGCATGAAATGGGAGGATTGCCTTCCATATGCTGAATTCTCCTACAACAACAGTTTCCAGGCAAGCCTAGGCATGGCACCATTTGAGGCATTGTATGGCCGCAGATGCAGGAGTCCAATCAATTGGTTTGGAGCTGGTGAACGCTCACTCTTAGGCCTTGACATTGTTAAGGAAGCCGAGGAGAAAGTTCGTATCATTCGTGACAATCTCAAGATTGCCCAGTCTCGTCAGAAGAGCTACTATGACAGCAAGCACAGGGATATGGTCTATGCACCTGGTGACAAGGCATATCTCCGTGTAACTCCCCTCAGAGGCACTCATCGTTTTGGTGTGAAAGGAAAGCTTGCACCAAGATACATTGGTCCTTTCAACATTCTCTCAAGGCGGGCAGAAAATGCCTATCGTCTTGAACTTCCAGAAAAGCTATCCAAGGTGCACGATGTGTTCCACGTGTCACAGCTCAAGAAGTGTTTCAAAGATCCAGATCGTGCAGTTGATCATGATTCCATTGAACTAGAAGATGATCTATCTTATGAGGAGCACCCTGTTCGTATTCTCGATGAGGCCGAGCGTAAGACTCGCAACAAGAGCACCAAGTTCTTGAAAGTGCAGTGGTCGCATCATTCCGATAAAGAGGCAACGTGGGAGACCGAAGAGGATCTTCGCAAGAAGTATCCGGACCTTTTCGTTTCACAGTACGGAATCTCGGGGCGCGATTCCTTCAAGGGGGGCGTTTTGTAACATCCCAAGTATGAAAACCTACCATCTAGAATGTTTGATTTCCTGTTTAATCAAAGTATTGCATCATGTCATCATGTTTATTCCCTTGCTTGCATTTGTTACTATTTGTTTTGCATCTGTTTTTATTCTGTTTTCATAATTGGATTTCAAACAAATTCAAATGATGTGTTTCATACTTGTCATGTTACAATATTTTTTCAAATCAAAAGTTCAAACCAAATCTCATTTTGTTTCCATTTGTTCCATAGTGGTCAACTATTAAAAATGAGGGTTTAATCAAACCATTAATTCCTAAGGGTAATTCAAATTCAAATCAGAAACTTTTCAAACAGCACCAAATTCCAAGTCATGAAAACTACCAAACTATTCTAATATTTTTTTAATCCAATTAATAATAGGGTTCACCCTATTAAATTTGTTGTTTCTATATTAATCAATTAATTTGCAAATTATTTAAATTCAAACCAATTTACAAAACAGCAAATAAATTTGAATTTTCCAGAAACCTAAGTTGCCAAAGGGTAGATATTGAACTAACAAATTCACATGAATTTTTCCAAAATTTTAGCAACTCAAAAACCCATCAATTGCTTCCATTTTATTTTGCTACAAAAAAAACTGCAGAGCAAAAAAAGAAGAAGGAGAAAAGCCAGCGCGCGCGGCAGCTAGCAACACGGCCCAGCCCACCTATCACTTTCCTCGCGCGCAGCCAGCCCGCGCGGCCCGAAAACGCTTCGCAGCGCGCCCCCCTCTTCTTTCCCAAGTACGGCGCGCATCCGCGCATGCCACGGCGGCACGGCGACGCAGCCGACGGCCAGGAGCTTCCCCGAGCCCCTATAAGTACCCCCTAGCCCCACAGCAGCCCTAGACCTAGCCTGCTCCCTCTCTCCCCTCGAGATCCGTCGTTGTTTGCTCTCTGCACCTCCTCCTCCCTCTCTGTCAGATCGCCAGCGAAGCGCCGTTCTCTGAACTTCAACGATCACCGCCGCCTCTCACCTCCACCAACTATCCTAAACCCCGAAATCGACTCACCTCCTCGCCCTCTTCCGATCGCACACCGGAGCTACCCCGGAGATCCAGCAGATCGGCGACGCCGTCCACGACCACGCCGTTCGCCGCCGCGGGAGCTCCCTCGAGCCTCTGCCTCCCACGACAAACGACGGTGAGCCTCCACCGTGCCTCCTCTCTGTCTTGCCCACGAGCACTCCGCACTGCACAGGCATCACCAAACCACCTAGCAGCAACACGGGCACGGTAGCAACGGCGATCGCCGCCGGTGACTTCTTTTCTGACGAAGTGCAGGCGCGAGCGTTCGTCAGTTAACTGCAGTAGCGTTTCTGAACCTTAACCAGTCGCCAACACGTTTACTGACAAGGAACGTAACGCACCGCACTGGTTCAGAGCACAGCAGCGCAAGGGTGAGGTCCAGGGTTCGATCCCTGGCCTCGCTCGGGATAAAATCCCACACTTTTTTGCCGTAGCGCTGACAGGGAGGGCCCCCTGTCAGCCTCACAGTGGCCACGCAAGCACAGCGAGACCCTGGGCCCCCCTGGCAGTGCCTAGGGTAGGGTTTCTGCGCGTATAAAATGTTTCTAACATTTTCTGTATTCAAATCCAGGCCTTTTGTTTTACAGTTTGGTCCCTGAACTTAAAAACCTTATAACTTTCATTTTAAAAACTCAAATAATGAAAATAAAATAGGTGTGCTGATCCAAATTAAATTATCTACCTATTGGTAACATCTGTTTCCTGTTTTGAATTTTCAAAATGCAATTCAAATTTGAATTCAAATAATTCAATTGCAATTTGCTAAAATTCATAAATAATTCATACTAATTCCAAATAATGCAAATAAAATATGTTTTCCATGCTATTTCAAATAACCTTTTCAAATATAAATTTTGTTTCAGGGTTTGAACAGTTTAAATTGCCTAAATAATTTAAACCTTGTTTAAATCATTTAAATTTGATAAAATCATAACTTGCTCAAATTAAATTATTTTTGAACATGCAAAATATGTTTTCAAACTAGAAAAGTATAAACTTTTCAAATGTGAGTTTGAATTTATGTTTTGAACAAATAAAATTGAAATAAAATTCACACTTGTTTTAAATTCATTTAAAACTTGTTTAATATTGTTTAAGTCATAATAAATTCATCCTAACTCCTATTTCAATATTTGAAACATGTAATTCAACTAAAATTTGGTATTCTTTTCAAATATGAATTTTGTTATTTGTTTTGAGCATTTTAAGTTGATGAAAACAACAAATACTTGTGTGACATCTTTAAGTAACCAAAAATGTCCACACTTAATAAATGATTTCCAAACTTGTAAAATTCCTTTACCACTTGCATCTATTGTTGTTATTTTGTTGTTATCATCATGCATGCATCATGCTAAGCAAACTTTCACATGGCGATTAATTATAGATCATTTGTTTCCACCCTAATGCATGGACCTTTTCCATATGCAATCCAATTGCATAGGGGTCCATTTAAATTGTGTCACTTTATCAACTAGTTTATTTTGATGCAACCATTAACTTGAGATGCATCATCCCCTGATTGTGCACTATGCCATGATATTGATTGTTTATATTTCTATCTTGTTTGTTTGCTTCTTCTCGAATAGACGACGACGTTGAGACAGACGATCTTTACAGCACCCCTTCTGAGGATCTAGCTCAGTACCCGGCTGCTGAGTTTGCAGGCAAGTTATCACTCACATGAACCACTGTGTTCCTTTCAACATTGGTTACCGATACTTTCCGTTGTCTATATTGCTAGCCTATGTGTAGTTGTTTCTGTTACGAACCTATCACATGAATTCCTTACCCCTGATATTGCCTCATCTCCACTCCTACAACCCTATTGTTTGAGCCAGTGTCTTACTAGCATGCTTAGGTTGTTTTGCTCGAGTCTGTTACCCGTTACTTTCAGTTACTATATTTTTATTACGTTCTGGGGGCTCGATGTTTAATCAAGCAATCATGCTAATGTTGTTGTTAAATAATAATTTGATGATAAGGCACCGGCAGGAGGCCCTGTGTGGTTTTGAGGCCTGCTAGTGTCGACCCTAATAGGAAAAGGGTCTTGTCTACTGATCCATGATGAGCGCACTACCCGCATGTGGGAAGCGAGTATGGGCGCCCCCCTCAATTTGATTCGATTCGCATCTCGTCCAAATCATCTCATTTAGTTCGTGTTTTCCATTTGCCGCATGCATGTTTTTGCGAGCCCAGCGCAGGGTGGAACTTTTGTAGTCGGCATATAGGGGGACACGTTCTTAGAGTGCTATGAGGGTCCATTTTCTTCTGGCTCGATTAGCCGTGCGCCCAAGGTGCTTTGGGCTTGATGCGAAGAAGAGTTGAGTTGTGTTGAGTGCCCCGCTTGGTGGGAGGCATCCCATCTGGCGGGTTATTCATACGTGTACGGCCAAATTGGTGCAACCCTGCAGGGATAATCTTCTCGAGAAGCCGTGTTTTCCGCGGTTATGGTTAACTTGGTGAAAGTACTGGCTAACAAGTACTCAGGACAACTTAAACCTAATGATTCACAACCTTACACCCAATGATTAACAACTTGACTAGTAATAGGCTTATTGACACAATAATCTGAACCATCTTTAATCCAACTGTGTGAGTTTTCCTCGGATTGCTTCTTTGGATAAGGGGCGAGATCCAGGATGGGTTTGTTTGAAGTTATCTTTCAGTTGGTTACAATACTCGATCTTATCTTATTTCTGTTAGCCGGAAGTGATAGAATCTCTGTAGTTGGTTAGCGCAGCCAGTTGCAACATCTTTTATATCCCCTCTCTTCCGTTGAACCCAAGGCATCTGTGCTTGGTGTTGACGGGTTACACTTTGGTGAACTATGAGTCTTGCTTGCCAGTACGTCTATGTACTGACCCCTTTGGGGCTGTGGTTTCCGCAGACTACGCCTACGAGGATCCAGGTGACGGCTACTACGTGGAGTTTGACGAGGCTGCTGACGAGTAGGTAGCGGACCCGGGCAGGATCCGAGACTACGTGGATGGGCTCCGTCTTTAATTCAGTTTCCGGCTTCTTAAGCCTATTTGGATTTGTCTGTACTCAGACCCTTTGGATGCTTCCGCTGAGATGTAATGATGTTATGTTGGGACATGTGTCCTCTGGATGATTGTATTTGCTATCTCTGCTCTAGTGAGAGCTATTTGCAACTTATTTCAATCTTTTGTGTCTTAGAGATATGCTGTGTTATCATCTTGTTCAAAGCCGTTGACGTACCATGTGTGTATGGTATGAAGTACGTCTATGGTAGTGTCCTGATTTCTATGGGATAGTTTACGTCGACGCTGAACAGATAGGGGTTGGTTGTCACACATACGTGTGTTGGCCTACTCGTAAGAGGACGCGGGTGCCGGTAAGCCCCGTAATCCAATCTACTACTGTTCAACGGAACGGCGAGTATCCTTTAGAAGTCCGGGTGCGACAGTATATGTGAGAATGTTCATGTTCAAGTTGCTACTAATTGTTTGATATTAACTGACTTTGTTGTGTTGGAAATACCTGAAGATGATAATGTGTCTATTATTCTTGGGAGACCTTTTCTTAACACTACAGGGGCTGTTATTGATTGAAATCAAGGAGAAGTAACTTTTAATGTTAATGATAAAGAGCATACCATTTATTTTCCCAAGAAGCATGATAGAAGATATGGTTTAAATTCAATTGAAAATATTGAGACCATCAAGATTGGAGAATTTTATTGTCCCATTCCAGTACCACCAAAAGAATATGAAATTATTATGATTGGTACTATGTTTATCAAGGTTGAGGTAACATAATTATTTAGTGATTAGCAAAGTTTTGCTTCATATGAAAATTGTTCTGGTAACAAGACTTGATCACCCTTGTTAACAAAATGATTTTGAATGAAGAGGACAATGTTTTCACCTTCCCCATTATGCTTTTACCATGATTACTTATGTTATCACCTTTCTACTTTAGTAAAATCATGTTTTCCATCATCCATATTCATGTTTCCCTCATGTTTTCACCCTGATTACTATGGTTATGCATGTTTTCACCATCCATACTTTTGTTTTCACCACTTCCACCTTTGTTTTCCTTGGTTATTTTTCCATTGGAGTGTCATAGAACCTCTTTAGTGATGGTTTTGGTTTTGTTTTCCACCTTTTCAATTTTGTTTTTCTGAGTTTTTATTAATTATTAAATTCTGGAAATACCTAAAAAATAAAGTTTCTCAAAAAATTCCAGAAAAATTATAATAAATTTTTACGTCAAAAATGAGGCAGAGAGCCACCTGGGAGACCCCCAGGGGGACCCACCAGTCAGGCACACCATAGGGGACGCGACCTACCCCCTGGTGGCACCAGCACATGGTGTGGCCCCCTAGCCCTCCACTAACTCTCCCCCTGCCAAAGATCACTCTCTCACCTCTCAAACTGAAAACATTTCCTAGAACCCGTGTTCTTGCTATTCTTCCTCGAGATTTTTTGATCTCTTTGCTCAGTCCACCTTTGTGCTAAAATTTGGTGCATTTGCTCTCCGGTATGTGACTCCTCCGATTATCCAAGTAGATTTTTTTTTGGTGGAGTATTTCTTGAGTATTTTAGTACTGTAGGTCACAACTTATGTGAGTTTGCAGGCTTTATTTGAGTAGAAATAATATAGTTTTGATGCATGTTTAGATCTCCTATGAGTCTCTATGGTAGTTTCCACGTTATAGTTGCTTGAAATCAATTTTTGTGATGATTTTTAAAAAAATTCAGAGATGGACATCCATAACTTTGGAGAGATATTTAGGACTGATGCTCCTAGAAGAACAAGGCCCTCACGTTCATCCACCTTAGTGAGGCCATCTTATAACGAATACCTTATTGCACCAAACATCAACAATGAGGGAGGTGATGGAATTGCTAATCCTTTTAGCTTCCCATGTGTTACGTTTTTAAGAAGTGCATGTCTATTGGATGACTTCTTGATGCTTGTTGAAAGAGTTCCTTTAACCAGCTACATGGAGGATGAAAGTCTTCAGTATGCTACTCTCACATAAACTTTTGTTGAGAGCTTTAAATTTCAAAACAAAGAATTTGGTCCCACTATTGCTTTTAAGCTATATAGTAGTCCTTTTTCTTTGCCCTTGGAGACTTTTTGTAACATTATAGGTATCAACGCTTCTGGGACAACATGCAAGATTCAGGAGAGACCCGCTGATCTCATGGCGCTCTATCGAGTAATCACCAATGATGATGGCCGCTCACACCAGCGTGGGAAGATAAGAAACATCCAACTTCGTGCCCTTAGATTTTTCACTTATTATATTGCTACTAGTATCATTGGTAGAGAGAACACTAGAAACATTTCTAGCTACCACCTTGCTTTTATTGATGGCTGCGCTTAACCGTAGCAAGAAGTATAAACTTGGTTCTCTCATTGCTCGCCGCCTTGCTGCTAAGGGGCCCATTTATGGGGGCATTATTGCTACACGTATAGCAAATGCTCTAGATTTTTCTATTTCTCCTGATGATGAATTAATTGCTCCTTATAGACTGAACCTTGTTGCCATGAAGGCTCATCATTTTATCACTGTTAACTCTACTGCTGATCATTTCGTATATAGAGTTTTGTTTATGGATGGAGATGAGCGGGAAGTTCTTTTTCGTAGCCTGTTTTGTTCAAAGTTGACAGGACACCATGGCCGCGCTCCAAGAAGGATATAGAGGAGCATCTGAGTGTGACGAAGTTCCACAGGCAGCAGGCGAGGCGAGACGCGCCTCCTGAGGACTACACCACGCAGTACACCGGGGCATCCTCGAGCACATATCAGGAGGAGGGCTCCTCCTCAGCATACTACGAGGGCGCCACCTCATGGTCCCCTTGGGGATGATCTCAACTTAGGCCAAAATCCTAATCTTGGGGGGAGGTACACCGACATCACACTTATTTATATATCATGTTCGTTCAGTTCTTTATATATCCATGTTTTCGTTTCTTTCGTTTGTTTTCGTTCTCTTTTGCTTCTTTCGTTTTCTTTTTGTTTTTATCGTTTTGTTCTTGTTTTCCAAAATACAAAAAGACCAAAAATATTTCTGTTGTTTCTCCTTGTTTTCTTCCTTAGTTTCTTTTGTCGGTTTGCTTCCTTTTCTTGTTTCGGTTTAGTATTCAAAAATCCAAAAATATTTTGTTTTGTTTGTTTGTTTCTTTATGTTCTTGTTTTAATTCAAAAACCCAAAAATACATGTCGTTCTTCTTTGGTTTTGTAAAGTTTCTTGCAGAGTTCATTGGACTTCTGTGTCTCCATTGGATCTTTATTATCATTCTATATTATTGGATCCACACAAGTGAAGAGCAGTAATGAACATTTACGACAATTCAAGTTGTGGTGAGAGGCTGGTATGAACTCTTTTTGTTTTCTTTTTATACATATACTCATCCATGTGAACATTCTTAGTTCGTTCATGTAAGGTGTATGTTAATTATGCTTAGTAGTTCGTGCTCTCACGTGTTTAGTTCCAACTTATTAATATAAGATAGCATGTCGTATGAATGTTTGCTTGCATTGTTTTATTCATAGAAGGGTATGACATTGTGGTATCTCCTTCTGATTGTTTCGCTTGTATAGACTTGGCACCTGCTCATGCATGCTATGACTGAAAACAAAAAGTCAATTAAGCATCGATGATTTATTTCGCTTGAATTGATTGAGGACAAGCAATAAGCTAAGCTTGGGGGGAGTTGATACGTCCAAAACGTATATCCTTTTCGGAACACTTATTGTTTTCCTCTAAACTTGTGAGTTTCAGATACCACTAACACGGACTAACGCTGTTTTCAGCCGAATTACCTTGGTGTTTCGTTTTTGTGCAGAAAAATCAACTTTCGGGAAATTACCCAGAAAAGACCTCATTGAGCTTATATCACCAGGAGACCCTGGGAGCCAGAAGGAAACCTAGAGGGGGCAGGGAGGGGGCCACACCACCCCTGGGCGCGCCCCCGTTGGCCGCGCTGCCTGGTGGTTTGGGGGCCTCAGGCACCCCCTCTGGCTCCCCTTTTGAGTACATATCCCCCATAGACCTAAAACGCGAGGTGGTTCTTCATAGTCCACATAAACACAACAGAGCGCCGCCTCAAAACTCAATTCAGGGATCAGAAGTTCCTGTTCTGGCGCCCTGCCGGGACGGGGATTCGAAGGAGATCATCGCCATGGACACCGCCACCTCTTCTCCATCAACCATCCATGATTCCCCCGTCCATGTGTGAGTAAACACCGTTGTAGCCTGAGATGGATGGAAGGGATTGGATGAGATCGACCATGTAATAATGCCAGATTGTTAGGGCATAGTGCCTAGTATCCATTGTTAGTGTTTTCTACCGTTGTTGCAACTTGTTATGCTTAATGCTTGTCACTAGGGCCCGAGTGACATGATCTCACATCTGAACATGTTATTGTTTCATGAGTATAATTATGTTTCTTGATCATATCTCCAAGTTGTTTACACATGTCATTGTACGGAACCCGATGCCCCAAAGTGACAGAAATTGGGACAATCGGAGGAGATGGTTGTGATGTGAGGATCACGTGTGTTCGGGGAGTGTTAATGCTTTTCTCCGGTGCTTTATTAAAAGGAGCACCTTAACTACTAGTGGTTTCCCTAGAGGCCCCGCTGCCACGGGCTGGTAGGACAAAAGATGTTGTGCAAGTTTCTCATTGCGAGCACGTATGACTATATTGGAACACATACCTATGATTTGCCTAGAAGTTGGATGCTTTATTATTATTATCTGCAATGCCCATGTTTAGATTACTACATGACCTATGTTATCCATGCAACGCCCGTTCATCCATTCCCTCTATGCCTACAATACTCCCATCCTGCTGTTTTCCGCAATTGCTACTGTTGTTACTATTTCACTCCTACTGTTATTTTATTACTGCTGCTGCTATAAAACTGTTACCACTGATAAATTGTTGCGAGCAAGTTTACTTTCAGGTGCAGCTGAATTGACAATTCAGTTGTTAAGGCATATAAAAATTCTTTGGCTCCCCTTGTGTCGAATCAATAAATTTGGGTTTTACTTGCCTCGAAGACTGTTGCGACCCCCTATACTTGTGGGTCATCAACCAGTCATAAACAACGTCATGGTCAGCAAGATGGTTATCAATGGAGGTTCGAGCATCAATCTCATCTCCACTAAGCTAATGGCTAAGCTGCAGATTACAAAGACCAACCCGGCGCCGACGGGTCCGTTCCAAGTTATGACCCCAGGAACTACCCAGCCATTGGGCAAGATCCTCTTGTCCGTGACCTTTGGCACCAAGGAGAACTATCGTACGATGAATATAATCTTTGTTGTGACCTACATCTCCATGCCTTACAATGGCATCGTCGGCCGCCCGACGCTGGCAAATTTCATGGTCGTTGTGCATCACGCATACAACTCCCTGAAGATTCCATCTTACTGGGGAGTGATGATCGTGACGACCAACGCCGGGGACGCAGTGGCCTGCGTACGACAAGTCTACAAGGAGATCGTGGCTGCCGCGGCACAGAAGAACGAGGGAAATTCCCTCGTCAAGCCGGGCGAAGGAACCTTCTCTTAGGTGCACAGATCCCGGGAAGAAGTCTCTGGGGCGGGACGCCGAAGAGCGCCGGTCTCACCAAGAAACTACACCGGCGTGAGGAGCTATTCAACGTCGGGCTAAGTATAGTAAGTAGTCTGCCTACCAGAGCTCCGTTAAATACGCCAGCACCAGTAACAAGAAAGCAATGAGAAACATCCAATAAGGAAGGGCTCGCAGAGCAGCCACCCTTTGGACCGAGAGCTACGGCGTCTCCGGGAACTCCCCCGGTATAAGAGTGATACACCCACTCAATCTATGATATTTGAGATGTGGAATATGGTTTCTCAACTATATGTTGTTATGACGATAGCTTTGTACACTGAGAGTTTGTGAGGTAGTTTCCTCGATAACTTTCGAGTGATTGAACTAGTATACGTTTGCTTGTTGTATGCGTTGCTTGTACCTTTGATTTCCTTATGGGTTCTGAATGCGTGTCCTTATTTCTTTTACGACGTTAGAAAACGAAGAAGAAGAAGAAGAAGAAGGAGTTGTAGAGGTGCGTGTCAAGTTCAAGCTACTTCAAGGCCATGGACACAAAGAGTTTTAAGGGAAGACATCCTAAAGCTTGCTGTTATACTACTTATCATTATCTATCATGCATGTTCTACTTCTAAAGTTTTACAAAAAACTTGATTACCAACACTATTTTTGAGTGGCTACTACTACTAATATTATAGGTATATATCACATTGCCATTAGTCAACTTGGTGTTACCAAGCCTTTAGCCACCATAAGGTAAATAAATACCGTCTAAGAAAATAATCTTGAGTCCCTAAGTAGACACTTTAAAATTGTGCTTTTCCAAACCAATGTACTTATGAAGAATCCACGGTGAAAAGGAGGGACCTTATTCACTGGGGGAGGCAAAGAGGGTTGTTTTCAAAATGGTTTACAAAAGACACATAACCTAGTCTTCGCTGGACAACCAAGACGTACTGCCACTCTACCTCAATATGGGTACGGGGCCTATCTAGATACATGTTCTTGTTAGTGCGTGTTTTATCCCAAAATGCTATAGAGAGGATGATTCTCTGAACCGAAGTGTCGCCAGGAGGGAGTAACATGACATACAAAGTGAGGGATTAAGTTACCCCCCGGAAGCGACATTTGGGTCTCCTGCCGTGGCGGGGTGGGACCTGGTGCCAAGGAGATTCCACCCACCTGAAGGGATGAGCATATACTAGCTAGAGCAGAGTGGACAGTTAGGATCATTTATCTGATGCTTGCATATCGCTGTGTCGATCCATGGGTGGTTCATGGAAGATTATTGGATCTTGTGGATTGTGTACACCTCTGCAGATTAAAACTATTCCGAATAGCCGAACCCTCGGATATGGGCAGTTGAATGGCCATGTAGCTAGTATTGTGTCAGTTTTCAAAAAGGATGTTTTTTAAGGAAAGACTAGTACCGTGGAGGTACCGATGAAGGAAGCTGGAATTAACTACAAGAAGTTTTGCAAAGAGAAAACTTTCTTTTACAAAGAAAATTTTATAAAACCTCTTGTACATGTGATATCTACAAGAGAAAGAAAACTATATTATTTTCTTTTGAAGTATCTTCTTCAACAAAGATATAGATATTTTTAAAATCAACGATGATATATCTTTTATATATCAGGGATAGTGAACCCTATGTATAGCCTACCTATTCCCCCATATAAGCATACTTGCATTTGGTAAGCTACATGATGGGTGTCTTGCTGAGTACATTCAAACGTACTCATATTGGTTTCGTCCATGGTATTTACTTGCCAGACTTCGAGGAGGAGCCTCAGGAGGAGTTCCACAAAGAGGAGTACTACACTGATGGCCTTGCGAACTAGGATCGTCTCGCAGTCAGCAGCCTGTAGGTTAAGGCGTGACTTGGGCTCTACTACTTTGGGTGTGTTTTGTCTTCCGTTGTGTGTGTTGTGTGCTTGCCCTGCGTGGCAGTTGTGTTAGACTTGGTTATGTGACCATGTCTCTTTTGTAAGCCCTTTGTGTAAACATGTAATGGATGTTGTATCTGAATGCCAACTTGATATGTTTTTCACGACTGGTGTGATGTGGGATCGTGAATGTATGCATATCGGAGGTCCTTGAACAGTGGTTCAGGGGTCTTTATAGAGTTGGTATCAGAGCTATCCTGACTTTAGGAGACCTTAGTTAGCATGGACGTCAGATAGGAAATAAGAATATTTTGGTAAAAACTATATTACTACCTAAATTGTTTTATCCAAAGAAACCCTAAGCATAGCTCCTACTCTTCTCTTATTCCCAAAATTACTGCCTAGTTTACAACACGGAGAGCTGGGAAAATAAATAAAATAGTACAATGTCCTTTTTGTCCTTTATTTTCATGGCTCAGAACATTTTGTAAAAATTTATAACCATGAGTTGAATAAAACCTTGGTTTTTATTTAAAGGTTTGCCAAAAAAGGTTTTTCTCCTGTCAACTTTTAAAATTACATACTTGACGATGCCCCAAGAATACCTTAGTAATTAGCAACCTGAAGAAGCTGAAGTTTCCTTCTAGAAACCTCATCATCAAGGTGATTTCAATGCAAGGAATGAAGATCTGCCACAACCTCTTACACTGAAGTGATCTTACCATCAAGTCTCTTTCCAACCTGAACAAGGTGAAGAAAACCCTTGAGTTAGAAGAAACGGCATGAAATTTTCAAACAACCCTGGTTGACTCAGACCCATAGGATCCATAGGTTTTGCTTAGTTGTTTCACTTGAGCTACCCTTTTTCTCCGCGTTTTTTAGACGTTTGCTGATATTTAAAGTACCTATTTTGCTTGTTGTTGAGTGCTGATTGTTAGGAATTGGGTGTGATAGTGTTTCCTTGCTCTGTTTTGGTTGAGTAGTTTTCCCTTCTCTACTTATCAGTGTGAAAACTTTCCACTTTAAACTTTTGCACTAGTGTTTTATCATCTTAACAAACTAGTACAACCACATCACTATGTTGCCCAAAGCAACCTAGGAGGCTTTTTGCTATCTCTGACTAACCTTCCCTTAGAAAAATCCTCTGAAGGACTATTGGAAGTAAAACCCTTCCATGCCTACCATGGTGTGACTATACTCTACGCGTTGCTTTGCCACAAAACTCCACAAGCAGAAGAAGGATCACGAAGAACTACAAATCTCGCAGGAACTTTAAAAGGATACATTATTCAGGAAATAACATTACACCTAACAGATAAAAGTTTCAGAGAGGTAAGATACAAGTCTGTTTTCCAACACAGACCACTACACCTACTCTGGTGTAGACCCTAACATTTCCTCTTCTCACTAGTGGGAGCCTAGTCTGAAGGTGAGCCAGCCTCACCTGATGCAGAACCCCGAGTCAGACGACGACAAAGCCCCTCCAGTCTTCCACGCCTAGTGCCACCGGCGTGAGTCTCCACCGGCGCAGCCACCGGCGCCACCGCTCATCCTTCTTCCACGACGATCTTGCTCCTGGCACCATGCCACCAGTCATGGATTCCCCAGAAAGTGCAGACCACAGCTACCAGGATCACTGTGACCCATCCCACCAGGCCACAGCTGAAGAACGGCATGATGAAGAAGTGCTCCAAGGTATTTGCTCGCTCCAGCAGGGTGACGTACTCCTTGAAGAAGTCATCGATGAACTGGGACATGAAGCTCATCGTGTGGTGCGATTTAGGGAACCTCGGCGACCCCTCTTATAGAGCGAAACAGAGCCCTCTCATCCGTCGAGCACTACGTGGGAAAAGCCAAAGAATCCAGCTGCAGTGCTCACAAATGGCGCGAAACCACCGACACATCTCTCCCTAGGTGGCCAAAGAATCAACATGTCGCACTCGCAGCAGTCCCACAGCAAGGTGTCAGCCCACCATGGAGTCACAATGGGCGGGACACCCTGACGCGGAAGGTGTGCGCACCAGGTGAGAAGGCAAGGCAAGGAGAAGAAGAAGAGAGAAGGGCATCGACTGCCAAGTGGACCCGGTCCCACACGCCAACAGAACACTCAATAAAACTCTGGGTGCACCTAGCTCCTGGGATTTCTTTCAAATCGTGGAAAGATCACTAGCTGTTTATAGCCTCTACCCTTGCAAAACTAGGCTTCTGTGACCACTTATGGGTGGCCAGAATTTTTCTATCAATATTGGAGTTTAAATTTTGTTTTTACAGTACCAGAGAAAAACTTTTCTGGATCAAGTTGGCATGTTGACCCTTTTTATGAAAATGGTTTTATTTTCTTTGGTAAAGGAAATTTTTGCTCCTGAGTGCTTTATGTTGCTGTGTGTTGAGAAAACCCACTCCCTTGCTTCCCTTACGAATCTCGAGGACAAGATTCATTTTAAGTGGGGGGGGGGGAGATCTGTCACACCCCACTTTTTGAAATCCAACAAAATACAGTTGTTGGAGAGTCAAAAATTAGGGCCAACAAAAACTTTTTGAAATGCTTAACTATTAATTTTTTTTCACCTCTCTTTGCCTTGTTTGACCTTGAGTGTTTGTGTTTGAACAAAACCAAAGTGAAATGGTTACATAAATAACAAGCTTTGAGCTGATCATCTTTTACAAAATCCTCCTGTCATAGTTTGGCTTGACCACTAACTTTCTTTAACACATGAGGAAAACCCCCAAGGATTTAAATTGAAGAACTTCCTTGCTTGAGTGAACTTGTTAAGTCTTGTTATTATCTGCCTACGATGTGACCTTATCTAGTTTTTTTCCTCGAAGTGTTTATATCTATTTGTGGTTTATTGTGAGTTGTTTTAAATTAATGAGATCAACAAATAACAAAGCCCAGACATCAGTAGCATGCTATATCCTATTTCCATCCCATCTTGTGATCTCTTTAACTTCTCTATTTTGGCCTCCTACCATAATGGAGAGATCTTGATATTTGACCAATGTAACTTCATGTATATAATGGAACATATCTATAAGTCCTATCCTACTGTTTGGATTGAATATTAGACCCATTTACTTTTTCTTCCAAAGCCCTCTTGAGTTCATTCAAACATATGGGATCATATCCTTGTTATCATGATGCCTTTTGTCAGTCTTCCTAAAAACCATTCCTATCTATTTTTGAGCTCCATAAACCTTCCCTTGTCATCTTCGTGACCTATAAATCATATCCATGTGATCCATTTATCTTCCCATGCCCATGTGATTATTCTTCTCTCGGGGTTTTGGCCTATTAAATAAACTCCTGTTTTCACCCTTTTACACTTGGTACCTCAAATATTTTCCAAAGGAGTTGTTTATTAAAAATCACTTTTGTGACCTATATTATATACCCTCCCAACCCAACTAAAAAAATACTTGATTTATAAACACTAGCAAAAGTGCCCGTGCGTTGCTACGGGTTAAATTTTATTGAATATTTTGTAAGCAAGTGAAATTTCACTACCACAGTCATTTGCCTAGCTCAATGGTTTTAGTTATATATCTTGTTATTAGAATTAAAATTTGGCTATCTTTTACCGCAGTGTTTGGCGTATGTGCGTTGTCCCTTACAGGGATATTTGTTGTGGATCATTGCTCACGAAAGATTAGACACTGAATCAAAGAGGCCCTTATGGAAAAAAATTATTGGTGGTATGCAACTGAATTATTCAGAGATACCTTCATCATGCAGGAGGAAGTGGGCAAGGCCGCGCGTTTTTCGTATCGGAAAGATAGCCAGTTTTTTCGACCCGTTGGCAGTGGACGGGCACCCGTGGTAGTGGTCGGAAAGATGGCCAGATTTTAAACCGTGGTAGCGGTCGGTGGTAGTGGACGGGCACCCGTTGCCACCGTTGATTTTCCGACCGCGCGTTTGTCGTACCGCTGTCGGAACGCGTCGTGTGAGAGAAGAAAAGCAGTGTCGGACAAGAGAGAAGCACAACTGCCGCTGCGAACCGCCCCACCACCACTGGCCGAACCGCCTGCATCCTCCGCCCGCGGCCGGCGGCGCGGTCGCCGTCCCGCCTTGCCCAAACCGCCTCCTACGCCGGTCCGCCGCCGCCAGGCCGGCCATCCCTCTAAATCCCGTCTCCTTCTTCTTCTCCGGCACCGGCTGACCTCCCCTACCCCCACCCCCACGATAAGTTGCTTCCTCGCCTCCGTCGGCGTCGCCGCCGCCTCCGGCTCGGTCCATTCTCACCCTCGCCATCTCCGCCGCGGCCGGCCGCAGCGTCACCGTCTCCGGCTCGCCGCCGTCCTCCTCTGTCCATGGGTCATCTCGAGAGTAAATAAGGAACGAGACGAAAAGAACTGGTCGCATGAAGAGAAAAGCTAGGAGAGAGAGTTAGGTGCGATAATCACGTTTGGTTAGTTTGGATTGGAGAGAGAGAGTAGAGCCTACCATGCATTAACTGCGCACACGTGAACGATCGATCGTGGCTACGATCGCCCGGGCAGGAGCTCTTTCGGGAGGAAGTATACATACCTTTTGTCGGGCTGGCGGTAGAGTCGTTAATAGATCCATGCAAGAAAATCAACCTTTATATAGGGATAAAATACCGCCTACAATCGTGCAGTCATGCGTGCCGGTCAAACCTGATTTTTTTTAACAAATATAGCCCCCCTACCGAATCCTATAGCCAAAACTAACCCCCTCCCAAATTTATTGATGGAAGTAACCTAGCGGGAGGAGAAAAGGCACTTTCCGCCAATACAGTGGGCGGGAAGTCACTTCCCGCCGTTTGAGCTGGCGAAGATGGTCACTTGCCAACTGTCCAAGCACAAACTGACTTTCCGCTATAGCTTTGGCGGCAAGTGGCTTTCCGCCGGATGAGCTGGCGTATAGTAACACGTGTCGCCTTTTGTCCTCCCGCCAGGCTAGTTTTTCACAATAAAACTTGAAGGGGTTAGTTTTGACAATAAAATTCGGCACCGGGTCATATTTGTAAAAAGAAATCGTCAAACCTCTCCATGGTTCAGATGACAGGGTCATCAACAATGCATGCACGATCTATTTCTGTCCTAGGTCGCCTGCCCGCGCGCTGGGCTGCGCAGCCGTTGGTCATTGTTCGCACCATGTTGTGCGTCCGCGCCGGTGCAGTAGTATCAACCGCACCCCACGTGCACCACATGACCCGTGGCTTAGAAGGAATAACAAAACCACCAAACGAACGGTGGCTTGCCCTGCTTCCTCTCCTGCTCCTCCTCCTCCTCCATCTCCTTGAGCCACAGGATGGCGTGCACACGCTGCCGCATGACGCGGAAGTCCTTGGCGAGCCGCTCCATGGTGTACGTCGTGGGGTCCTCCTTGTGCACACTGGTAGAAAATAGGCCTTCCATACGCCCCCATTAGTCCCCAAAATTATCGCCCCGCGACCATAGGGGTCTTTAGTCGCGGTTCGGGTGGAGACCCGCGACCAACAGTCTGGGCCTAGCGCGCTCGGTCCACAGCTGGCGGACGGGAGGGGCTTTAGTCCCGGTTGGTCAGGCCAACTGGGACTAATAGGTCCTCAGGCTGGCCCCAAGGCCTTTAGTCGCGGTTGTCTAGGTGAACCGGGACTAAAGGCCCATCCCTATATATACGGCTCAGCTGGCTGCACTTAGCCACATTTGGTGTCACTTCTACTCATAATATTCACAAGGGGTGGTGGGTTTGTTTTTGTTCCTCCTATGCACACAAGGTGTTTGATGAAATGCCCGAGAGCATGAAACACACATGATATGAAGTGTCCGAGCCGCACTTGAGCGTTTTCATTTATTTTACCTCCGCGATCGCGGTTAGCAACTTGAACCTTTCATGATTTGTATTATTTCCAGCTAGTTAGTTTAACAAATGCATGATGGTTAATTATATACTTTATATAATAATAATGCAGATGAATCGGCAATGGATGTACGGTAACCGACTCTCCGGCGAGTTCACTACGGGTTTGAAAGATTTCCTCGTAGTGGCAAATGCGGACAAGCAGCGAGGTTTTATTATCTGTCCATGTGCTGAATGTAAGAATGAGAAGGGTCACTCCTCCTTAAAAGTCGTTCACATGCACCTGCTTCGGCACGGTTTCATGCCAAGCTATAATTGTTGTACCAAGCATGGAGAAAAAGGGGTTAGAATGGAAGAAGATGAAGAAGAGGATGATATCGATTTCAACTATCATGATGCTTTCGGTGATACTTTCATGGAGGATGATGCTGAAGGTGGGGAAGGGTTTGGTGAAGGTGAAGAAGAGGCACATGATGAGCCCGCTGATGATCTTGGTCGGACCATTGCTGATGCACGGAGACGCTGCGAAACTGACAAGGAGAGGGAGAATTTGGATCGCATGTTAGAGGATCACACGAAGTCGCTGTACCCAGGATGCGACAATAGTCTGAAAAAGATGGGCTGCACACTGGATTTGCTGAAATGGAAGGCACGGGAAGGTGTAGCTGACTCATCATTTGAAAATTTGCTGAAAATGTTGAAGAATATGTTTCCGAAGAATAACGAGTTGCCCGCCAGTACGTACGAAGCAAAGAAGGTTGTCTGCCCTCTAGGTTTAGAGGTTCTGAAGATACATGCATGCATTAACGACTGCATCCTCTACCGCGGTGCATACGAGAATTTGAATGAATGCCCTGTATGCACTGCATTGCGTTATAAGATCAGAGGCGATGACCCTGGTGACGATCGATGTTGAGGGCGAGAAACCCAGGAAGAGGGTTCCCGCCAAGGTGATGTGGTATGCTCCTATAATACCTCGGTTGAAACGCCTGTTCAGGAACAAAGAGCATGCCAAGTTGTTGAGATGGCACAAAGAGGAACGTAAGTCCGACGGGGAGTTGAGACACCCCGCTGATGGAACGCAATGGAGAAAGATCGACAGAGAGTTCAAAGATTTTGCAACTGACGCAAGGAACATAAGATTTGGTCTAAGTACTGATGGCATGAATCCTTTTGGCGAGCAGAGCTCCAGCCATAGCACCTGGCCCATGACTCTATGCATCTACAACCTTCCTCCTTGGTTGTGCATGAAGCGGAAGTTCATTATGATGCCAGTGCTCATCCAAGGTCCGAAGCAACCCGGCAACGACATCGATGTGTACCTAAGGCAATTAGTTGATGAACTTTTACAGTTGTGGGGCAGACCTGGTGTACCTGTGTGGGATGAGCACAAAGAAGAGGAATTTGACCACGAGCGTTGCTTTTTGTAACCATCAACGATTGGCCTGCTCTCAGTAACCTTTCGGGACAGTCAAATAAGGGATACAAAGCATGCACGCACTGCTTACATGAGACTGAAAGTGTATTTTTTGGATAATTGTAGGAAGAACGTGTACCTGGGTCATCGTCGATTTCTTCCCCGAAATCATAACGTAAGAAAGAAAGGCAAGCATTTCAACGGCAAGGCAGATCACCGGCCGAAGCCTGCGGAAGGTACTGGAGCTGAGATATTTGATATGGTCAAGGATTTGAAAGTCATCTTTGGAAAGGGTCCCGGCGGGCAATCAGTTCCGCTGGGAGTTGACGGGCACGTACCCATTTGGAAAAAGAAATCGATATTTTGGGAGGTACAGTATTGGAAAGTCCTAGATGTCCGCTCTGCAATCGACGTGATGCATGTTACGAAGAATATTTGTGTTAACCTGCTAAGCTTCTTGGGCGTGTATGGGAAGACAAATGGTACAAAGGAAGCACGGCAGGACCAGCAACTTTTCAAAGACCCAGATGACCGGCATCCGGAATGGTTTCAAGGTCGTGCCAGCTACGCTCTTACCAAAGAAGAGAAGGTCATTTTTTTTGAATGCCTGAGCAGTATGAAGGTCCCGTCTGGCTTCTCGTCGAATATAAAGGGAATAATAAACATGGCGGACAAAAAGTTCCAAAACCTGAAGTCTCACAACTGCCACGTGATTATGACGCAATTGCTTCCGATTGCTTTGAGGGGGCTCCTACCGGAAAATGTTCGAGTAGCCATTGTGAAGCTATGTGCATTCCTCAATGCAATCTCTCAGAAGGTAATCAGTCCAGAAGATCTACCACGGTTACAGAACGATGTGGTCCAATGTCTTGTCAGATTCGAGTTGGTGTTTCCACCATCCTTCTTCAATATCATGACGCACCTCCTGGTCCACCTAGTCGAAGAGATTTCCATTCTCGGTCCTGTATTTCTACACAATATGTTCCCCTTCGAGAGGTTTGTGGGAGTATTAAAGAAATATGTTCGTAACCGTGCTAGGCCAGAAGGAAGCATCGTAAAGGGCTATGGAAATGAGGAGGTAATTGAGTTCTGCATTGACTATGTTCCTGACCTTAAGCCGATTGGTATTCCTCAATCGCGGCACGAGGGGAGACTAAGTGGAAAAGGCACGATCGGAAGGAAATCAACGATATGTATGGACGGTCATTCTATGACTGAAGCACACCACACAGTTCTGCAAAATTCGAGCTTGGTGGCTCCGTACTTCGAGCAACACAAGAATATTTTACGCTCGGACAACCCGGGGAAGCCTGAATCATGGATTAGAAAGGCCCACATGGAGACTTTCGGCAGTTGGTTGCGAAAACATTTAATGAATGACAATGATGTGGGAGATCAGCTGTACATGTTGGCCAAGACACCATCTTCGACTATAACGACTTTCCAAGGGTACGAGATTAATGGGAATACATTTTACACGATCTCCCAAGATAAAAAGAGCACCAACCAAAACAGTGGTGTCCGCTTTGATGCAGCAACCGAGATTGGGCAAAAGGTCACATATTATGGTTACATAGAGGAGATATGGGAACTTGACTATGGACCCTCCTTTAAGGTCCCTTTGTTCCGGTGCAAATGGTTCAAGCTAACAGGAGGTGGGGTAAAGGTTGACGAGCAATACGGAATGACAATGGTGGATTTCGACAATCTTGGTTACCTTGACGAACCATTCGTCCTAGCCAAAGATGTCGCTCAGGTTTTCTATTTGAAGGACATGAGTAGCAAACTGAGGAAACGGAAAGATAAGAAAACGATCAGTACATCATGCGATGATCCAAAGCGCCACATTGTTCTTTCAGGGAAAAGAAACATCGTGGGAGTGGAGGACAAGACAGACATGTCAGAAGATTATAATATGTTTGGTGAAATTCCGCCCTTCAAAGTCAACACTGACCCAAGCATTAAGTTAAATGATGAGGATGCTCCATGGATACGGCCAAATCGTAAGAAAGCGGGGACACAAGGGAAGAATTGATGTGTAATAATTTATTGTACCAAACTTTGTTGAATGGATCATGTGAATTATATTATCTCTGATGTGTTTAATACTAACTCCTTTGCAAAATATTTGAGAAAACGAGTGGAAAACATGGAAAACAGAAGGTTACTTAAATGTCTCAAAACCTTGTGAGATAAAATATCTGATTTCATAACTTTTATTGAAAACAGAAAACAGACGCGCTAGCACGCCGCAGTGTCGCCGGAATACAAATTCTTTTATTAAAAAGAGAGAACAGACGAACAGTACTACTACTCCTCGTCGTCGTCGGGGAACTCGTCGGTGACCTCCTCCGGGTCATCGTTGTCGGCGAACTCGTCGGTGACCTCCTCGTCGTCGTCGGAGGTGCATGATGGTATGTCGGAGATAGGCCCCCACCTCGGATCGTCGGAGGCCCAGACTTCGCCGGCGCGGTCGGCCCGACGAAGCTCTTGCAGCGCCTTCGTCCTCGCCTCCCGAGCGGCATCTAACGCGAGGTGGCGTTCGAGGCGGCGCTCCGCCCTCTCAGCCGCGCGGGTCTGCCAGAGCTCCTCGTCGGCGCTCTCCTCCCCCGGGTTGTTCCGGTAATACTTGCGGACGACGCGGTCTTCCCTGGCGTCGACTAGGCCCTGAAACGCGCGGTGGCGGCGGTGGAGGTGGTCGGCGGCAGTGATGATCTGCGGCTTTCAAGCCCTGGCCTCCGCTTCCCAGACGGTGTGGCAGTCGTTGAAGTTCATCAGCGACCGCGGGCGGTTGAGGCGCCAGGCCGCCGCGTCCCAGGCGCGGGCAGCCTCCGCCGCCGTCGCAAAGGAGCCGAGGGGGATGCGGTCGTTCCCCCAGCGGATATCTGCGCTGAACATTCCGTTCTGCCGTGCTCGGACGCCGCGGAAGCCGGTGGTGCTGTTGCTCCTCGGAGGCATCGTGGAAGCGCGACGGTGAAGAGGGATGGAGAAGACGCGCTTGAGGCGCGACAGTTTATACCGCGCCCTCCAGGCCACGCGTCACAACTCCCGCGCCACGCGTCATAACTCCCGTGCCATGCGCCACCATAACACAACCCAAGCATGGATGGATGTGTTGAAGGGGGGGTGTAGAACAAAACAACCGGTATCGCCATCATACAGCCCCACCGTGGCTACTGGGTGCAATATGCATACCAAATGCACGGCAGGACGTATGATGGCGAATCCGGATGTTTTGTATTTGCTCGATGAACTGACCGGTGTATGAAGCTAGGCTATATATAGGATCCTCTGGCTCACAAAGTGTTGTTCTAGGGTTTTTATCCAACGGTTAAGAAACCACCTCATCCAACGGCTCACAACAGTTCGAAAGAAACACACCGTAGCCCTGATCGAACGGCTCAAAACAGCTCGAAAGAAACACACCCCGGATCCAACGACTCACAAGCGCTTTAAAGAAACACACGATCCGTGTGATTCTATCTGATTGGTCCAAACGAAACCCTAACCCATTTAGTCCCGGTTGGTGTCCCCAACCGGGACTAAAGGGATGATCCGTTTCCTAATGAAACCCTAACCCATTTAGTCCCGGTTGGTGTCCCCAACCGGGAATAAAGGGATGTTTTCTTCTCGCTATATATATGTATGCATTGCCACACCATTGGCATAAACACATACAAACTCACCACTCTCTCATGACTTCTACCGTACCCACTCTAACATTCATCCAGGCGGAGGCACTTTCCGCCTCGAACTACGCCTGCCCGTGCGGCTACAACGTTCCCGCCGGTTGGATGCTGAGCGCCGGAGGAGTGCCAGTCCCTCCTCTTCCTCAAGGTGTGGCGCGTCGGGCGGCCATCACGAACCACTACTATCACGAGCTCACGCCGGAGCAGCGGAGGAATCCTAGTTGGCATCCCGATAACCAGCATACTTGGGATGCCTTCTTCATCAATCGGCATGAGAGGGCGCTCGCCAGGTATGAGGAGGACGGCCTGCCTCCTGGGAACTTTCACGAGGCCGATCGTCGGCTATGGTGGTCCGGCCGGACTCTACAGAGCGTCATGGACTACAACAGGGCCGGCAATATCCCCCGCCTGCGCTACCCTCAGGCCCAGTCCTGGAGTCGTGATCCTCCGAGGGAGTGCAGAGCACCGTCAGACGATAGTGACGACGACGGCGGCGACTACGACGACTACGAGTACATGTACTATAGGCCTAGGAAGGAGTATGACTAGCAGATATCAGATCATGCATCTATGCTCTCCGTTTAGGTTTAGATCCACTCTAGCCATTATGTACTGCCTTTTTTATCTATATATATATTCAAGATGTGTGTGAATCTTTATGATTGGATGGAACAAAACCATAACCATTTCGTCTCGGTTGGTAAAACATGCCGGGACTAAAGGGGTTTTATTTTTCTGAATTTTCTGATATATTATTTGTATTTTTAAGATTTTAAAAAGAATTAGTTTTATTTTTCTGAATTTTCTGATATATTATTTGTATTTTTAAGATTTTAAAAAGAATTAGTTTTATTTTTCTGAATTTTCTGATATATTATTTGTATTTTTAAGATTTTAAAAAGAATTAGTTTTATTTTTCTGAATTTTCTGATATATTATTTGTATTTTTAAGATTTTAAAAAGAATTGGTTTTATTTTTCTGAATTTTCTGATATATTATTTGTATTTTTAAGATTTTAAAAAGAATTAGTTTTATTTTTCTAAATTTTTTGATATATTATTTGTATTTTTAAGATTTTAAAAAGAATTAGTTTTATTTTTCTGAATTCTCTGATATATTATTTGTATTTTTAAGATTGGAAAAATAATTAGTTTTATTTTTCTGAATTTTCTGATATATTATTTGTACTTTTAAGTTTGGGAAAAAGAAAAGTATTTGAGTAACCACCTTTAGTCGCTGTTCGTGTCACGAACCGGGACTAAAGACTCGTTCTGCGCGGGAAAGAAAACGCCGCGAAAAATTGCACTTTTAGTCCCGGTTCGTGATACCAACCGGGACTAAAGGCCCGCGGAGGGTACCCCGGGGGACCTTTAGTCCCGGTTGGTGTCACCAACCGGGACTAGAGGCTGGACCTATATATGCGCGATGTCTTCCTGCCCCCAAAATTTTCTAAGTCCCAAACCCTCGTCTTCCTCGCGCCGGTTCCGTCGCCGTCGCCCCGATTCCGTCGCCGTCGCCCGCGCAGAGAGTCTGCGAGAGGACCGCGCCGTCGCCGTCGCCGCGCCCTTCTCTCCACCGCCTCCACCCTGCTCCGCCCCCGCCCCGTCGCCGTCTCTCCGGTAGGTTCCCCGCGGGCCTCGCGCCGCCCTCGAACCAACGCCATCGAACGGCGACCACGAACCGCGCGCGAACGCGCCGCCCTCGAACGGCGACCACGAACTACGAACGAGCCGCCCTCTCGCTCGCTCCCACGGCCAGATTCGCCGCCGGCGAGACGTGGCCGTGGCCTCGTCCCCATCTCCGTCCCCTCCCCCGTGGCGAGCACCACAGTGGCCGTGGCCTCCTCCCCATCTCCGTTCCCTCCCCCGTGGCCGGAATCGCCGGAGACCCGAGAGACTAAACTGCAACCGCCGGCCACCGTGTGACGCCAGGGGTGACGTCATGATGACGTCACCTGGCCACGTGTTGGCGAGATTTTTTTTGATGACGTCATCGTGACACGTGGGGCCCACTTTTTATGTAATTACACAACATAATTAATCTTCTAAATTAAATAACTTTTAATTTATAATTCCAAAAATTATAGAAAAATATGCAAAATGTTCACAAAAATGTAAGCTATCTGTTTATATCATTTTCAATCATGGTTGACAAAGTTCTAAATGAGACCATGTTTGAATTTTTATTAAATTCATTAAAATAATGAAAATAAGTTTTAATTCAATAAATTCAGAATATTAAGTGTAATATACCAAAATGACCAGGAAAGCAAATGCAACCTAGCTATGGGGTTATCCAAGTCATTTGAGAAACTAATCTTGGACACACCTCTAAAGTATGGTTTTCCCCCTCCGGTGGTCATCGTTCTTCCACCCAAAACCGTAGCAATCTGTTTTCCCTCCTTCTACGACAATATTTGCTAAGTCTCCTATATACTTAATTAATTTTTACTACATGCATGTCTGCAGGAGTGACATATGGCGGACAATAGAGACTTGCCGCTTACGGATCAGGAGGCTGAAGGTTATATATTCGGCATGATAGCCGAAGAACATGATATAGTCTCTTCTTATCTGAACCTTGATGATCAAGAACGTGAAGGAACGGACATTGTCGATGATCAAGGAGGTGAACAAACGAACATTATGGATGATCAAGGAGGTGAAGGAATGGACATTGATGACGGAGGTCAACCGTCGACAAACGACGATCTCCAATTGCAAAGAACAACCACCTCCGGCGAGGTATATATATATATATACATTGAGCCTCTCGTGATACAAACTTACTGAAATGTGAATACATATGCACTAACGCGCGCGACTCTCTTTCTTATTTTAGCCCTCAGTCGGATCGAGTACGACAACGCGTGGCAAATCCAAGGCGATGAAAGATGGAGAAACATATACCATCGAATCAGTCGGTGAAACCGGCAAACCCCTACAGCACACCACAAAGTATATCAACCAATGCGGAGTCATTGTTAGAGACACCGTCCCGATCACCGTCCAGGAATGGAAGGAGCCAAAGAAAGCACGTCTTGGTTTCAGTTATGTCCACAAAAGAACGAAAAAGGAGATGTTCAGAAAGCTTATGGTACATTTCATTCTACCTCCGGAATACAACAAAAAAGATGAATTCGGTGACGAGGTTCTGGGTGGACGTCAGAGGAGGAGGCTAGTCAAAGAGTTCGCTCTTCAGAAGATGGCCGAAGCATTCCGGAACTTTAAGAAAAAATTGTTCCGTGAATTTGTCAACAAGGGCAAGACTCCGATTTTCACTGGAAAATATGAGAAACTGAGAGCTGGTTGGCCAGAATTTGTGACGCAGAAGAAATCGAAGCATTTCAAGGAAATATCGAAAAAAATAAGGTTAATGCGGATAAGAAACGGTACCATCATATTATGGGGCCAGGAGGATACCGTGTTTCGGCGCCTAAGTGGCAGGCGATGGAGGACGGCCTGAGGGCAAGAGGAATCCCTCTAGGTACAGAGGGATGGGACGAAAGAGCCAAAATGTGGTGGTACGTGCATGGGGGATCGCTAGACCCGGAGACAGGGGCGTGTGTTCATCAGCAGAAAACGTTTGCTCCCACAAAAAACCTTGTTGACGCAATGACCAAAGCTCAACAAGGCTGGATCACGTTCAACAGAGAGAAAGACCAACTGACCCATGCCCTCGGGAATCCTGAACACGGAGGACATATACGAGGCAAAGGCAGATTGCCGTGGAAAGTAGGGTTTTCCCAGGAGGGTGACCCGTACTATTACAGAAGCCGTAAGAGAAATACGGACCGGGCTGCAGATCTTCTGTCGAAGCTTGCAACGGAAGTTAGTGAGTTGAAGCAGACCGTGGCGGGAATACTTGAGAAAGAAACAGCGGCGGCTGCAGGGCCGCATGAAGAACATGCAGCGGAACTCGGAAGCCAGCATCAGCGGAGAAGCAGCGTGGCTTCCACGGAGGCCCTGCCTGCAGGTGCTAATGCACCGATGACCGAGAGTCGTGCACCGGAGCCTCACTACCCCGTGGATGATGTAAAGGAGATGAAAGAATGTGATCTGCATTATCCCGTGGGGAACATTTCCATGAAGGTAGCTACCGGCAGTGCTTTACCCTGTACACCTGGAGCACTCCATCACAACAACCCCATTCCATATGGCTATGCTCGTGTCACGGTGGAAGACATAGTCCAAGTATTTGAGGACCTGGATATTGACATAGCTACACCCGAAGGGGAGAGAAGACTTGGAGATGTCAAGCGCCAGATCATTCTATGGAAAAAGAAGTACATAGTGTTTCCAGGCGAGACGCCAAGGCTAACAAGTCCACCCCCCTCCGATGGTGCAGGTGGTGGTGGTGGTGGTGCTGGTTCACCTACGCCTCCTTCACGCCATTCAACACCGTCCCCCGATCCACAATCTCCGGCGGGTAAGCAGGCGTCACCCACCAATCCTCCTCCGGCGGGTTAGCAGCCGTCGCCTCCCATTCCTCCTCCGGCGGATAAGCAGTAGCCGTCGCCCCCCATTCCTCCTCCGGCAGATAAGCAGCAGCCGCCGCCCCCCATTCCTCCTCCGGCGGATAAGCTGCCGTCGCCCCCCATTGCTTCTCCGGCGGATAAGCTGCCGTCGCCCCCCATTGCTCCTCCGGCGAAGAAACAGAAGCAGGCGGACAGCAAGAAAACCTGCTCTTGGACTATTAACCCGGAGCCTTATGTACCTAAGACCACACGGGTACCGGAGCCATCACGGAAGCCTATCCCCCCAAGGACTTGGGACCTTAATGATGCTGAAACCAAATTGGCCGCGAAGGCTGAATATGAGAAATGGAAGGCCCGTAAGAACGCGCTAAAGGAGCCTAAGACCAAGGAAGTATACCCTCCGGAGGTAGACAAGTGGGCTACGGGTTTTTTGTCGACACCGTCCCAAGCCGAGAAGAATTTTCCTAAAGACTATGATAATGAACTTCGTACGCAAGCAAAAGCATTGGCGGAGGAGAAAGAAAAAATGAAAAAAAGCGGGAAACAAGTTGACCAGCTCGGGATGCAGAGTAAACAATCGATCCCCCCGCTCATAGTGAAAGCCGGTCCGGAACAGGACCCAGAGGTCAGAGAAGTTGTGGCAGCAATGGGATTGACTGTAGCTACTGCCATGAAAAATGCGTCCGAGGCCAGTATGTCTCTTCGTGCCTTCTTAGGCCTGGACTATGCGCCAATGGCTGAGGTAGCATTCCAATATGTGAAGAAAGGGCCTCTCGTCGAGCCTACGCAGGAAAAGGATCTACCACCACTAATGCAAAGTCTGCTACGTTGGTACAAACAATTCATATCATGGTCCGACAGAGACTTTGTGTATGTGGATGTTACAGAGGAGCATCACACCAAAAAGTACACTGTAGCAGTTGAGATGAGTGAATTGTTCCAGCTGTTCAATCTGCGCGAGCTCGACAAATCTATCCTGAGTTGCTACGTTCTATAAGTGATTTATTTCTACCTCATCTCGTTCTTCATTGCCTACACTATATATATATATATATATATTGTCCTAACTATATTGTTGCGTACGCTATTATGCAGATTGAAGATTTGGGAATGCAAAATAAGACTCATCCATGATGTTGGGTTCATTGACCCACAAATCATTAATGAAACTATGTTAGAAAATCACCCCAAAGACGTGGAGAAAGACTTGTACAATTTTCTTAAAAGCATGAACTCAAAAGTCATATTCTATTTCCTTACCATTTTGGGTGAGTGTTTCTCTCTTGTGCCCATTCTCTTTTGTTTACTCCATGCATGGTATGTCTAATCGATAAGTTATGCCTGACTGTGCATGTAACGTGTCTGCAGGTTCCACTGGTTGTTGCTAAAAATTGAACTTCACAGCTCCACAGTTTTTATCATGGACTCTATGGATTCAGATCCAAAGCTTTGGATCGACATGAGAAAAATGATGCAAAGGTAATTATTTTCAATCATTTACGCTCTATATCGATCGGTCTCTTTTGTTCATTTCCTAATATGCAGTAGCTAATAACTCCCTTGTTCATTTAATTTTATTTGCACTGTAGAGTTTGGAGACGGTTCTCACATGAAACTATCGGTCAATTCAAACATCAGCTAGAATTTAAAAATGTGGTTCGTGGTGTGGATAAGCACCCACCGGGGACCAATCTATGTGGATACTATGTTTGTGAGAACATACGGAAAGAAACCACTGAGAAGAAGAAGCCGGAGACCACGTGGAAGAGTCTCAATAACTTGCGGAGGGCGCTTACTCCAGAAGCTCGCTTCCGACCAATTCAAGAGGAAATAGCAGGATTTTTCCTTAGGCATGTCGTTGATTCCAAAGGAGAACACTATGCGTCCACCGACGATGATGCTTATATGCATCTCCGAGATTGAAACTTGTTCGAAGTTGTGTATGGTCATCTATTTTAATTGTGTATATAGAAACTTGTTCGAAGTTGTATATGGTCACCTGAGATTGAATATATATTATATATTCCTATTGAATTCTTCTTGTTTGAAATTTCATATATATATGCATGTATATAGTAGCGTAAAATATATATATATATATATATATATATGTGTGTGTACTGAAACTTCATCAAAATTAAAATAAAACACAAAATAAAATATAAAAGAAATAAAACAAAACAAATTAAAAAGAAACCAGGTTTAGGGGGCCTAAAACCCTAAACCTGCGCAGGAGGTTTTCAGTCCCGGTTAGCCACAAGAACCGGGACTAAAGGTCCTCCGCCGCGACAGACTCCTGGCGCCCACGTGGACGGGCCTTTAGTCCCGGTTCGTAAGTGGCGCGACTATAGGGTGGGGGTCTTTAGTCGCGCATAGCTAGTCCCGGTTGCGCGGCCGGGACTACTGGCCCTGGCGAACCGGGACTATAGGCCTATTTTCTACCAGTGGCAGGCGGTACATCTCCTGCTTCTCCGAGTCCTTGAGGTAGGCGCCACGAGATCCCGGCTCCCGGGCCTGCTTCAGGAGCTCGCACGTATCCCGCAGCCAGTCTTTCCACGAATCCACGGACTTCTTCGATTCCTTGTTGTCGCTATTGAGGTTGCGCATGATCTCCTCCGCCTCGTCCATGGCGCGGACGGCCTCCAGCTCCTTGGAGACGGGCGTGGACGGGGAGGGGGCAGGGCACCCCACGGCGAAGGCGGACCCGTCGAAGTGGCCTTGGTGATGCCGAGTGTATGTGCGTTTTGCTGATGATGAAGGCCATGCAAATTGTGGAAGCCACTCAGAGTTTCTTCCAAGTGAATGACGGGGATGTTGTAGTCGAGAAACCCCATCAGCCAGAGCTCATGGATGAAGTTCTCCGCGAGCTTCAGGTTCCAGACTGACGGACTTGCACTCCAGCTGATGGAGAGGAATATCCACCATGCATGCAAATGTAGAGTCCAGGGCTTACCCTCAAGCTAGCCATCTAGGCTGCAACTGTCGGAGACTGACCTAGGTGATCCCCTGGCGTGATGGCACTATGGCATTACTCGCATTGCTACTGCGCTGGTTCTGTCCGGCCGTCGCATGCACACTCTCCAGGAGGACGGCCAGGTGCTAGTCTGCCGATGGCGATGGCCATGAGGCTGCTATGTGTGCCGCCGCCGAGGATCTGCAGGTCTCTAAAACCAAGCACCGGGTGTTTTCCTCCCCCTGCATCTGACCTACGAAAAGCATAGAGCTCGTCATGGGGTTTCCTTGGGTAGTTATAGATACATATTACGGCTGGCAAAACTACTTTTTAACCTGGACTCTACTATTTCCTTTCCTATCTAGACTCATGAGAGAGGCATAGACAGAAACGACTTGTGGCGAGAGTTTTTTTTTTCGTGGCTGTGGCGAGAGGCTAAGCAGCGCCCGAACTAAGGTCATCTCCAGCGGGGCTGCTCATTTGGCCCGGACAGGCCGGATTTGAGCAGGCTGGGCCGAAACCAGGCCCCAGCGGGGCTGCTCATACGGACCGCGGTACGTTTTTTTGTCCCCGGATGCTCAAATCCTGACCAAATTTGGTCCAGTTTTGAGCAGCCTGCGGACAGCTTGGGACAACAATATGTGTCCCGAAACCCCGCCGTGGCCCACACCAAAAGCAAGAAACATTTGCCCTTTCCTCTCCCACCCTCATCCACTCCCGCTGCTCCGCTGCCCTAGCCATGGCCGACGCAGCAGCAGCCGCCGCCGCCACCGCCACCGCCACCTCCGCCTCCGTGACCACGGACCAGCAGGTCCCGGCCCGAACCAGGGTCTCCCTCCATCCGCAGAAGCCGAAGCCGAAGCCGAACAAGCCCAAGGACCCGGCGGAGCAGGCTTGGACGGCGGAGCAGTCGACGAAGAGAGCGGACCGGAGGAGGAGGGCGAAGGAGGCTCCACCGCCGCTGAAGGAGGACGAGCAGAATAAACTCGCCCAGATGGCGGCGCAGGCCGCCATGATTATGCTGGGCCTGCAAACGCCGCCCCCCATGAACGCGGCTGCGGCGCAGGCATGCAGCTCCAATCCCTCTGCGGCCAGGCCGCGGAGCGCCCTCCTCGACGCGCGGCCAACGACGGGATCGCCCGCGCCGGCGTACGGCTTCCTGCCCGGCCGTGACCCGACGCCGCCGCCCTTCTTCTCGGTGGACATGGAGGACTCCTCGCCGTCCCGAACCAGGGTCTCCATCGACCTGAACACGGCGCCCGTGTCCGGCATGTCGACCTCCCCGTCGAGCAAAGGCGTCCCCCGTCCCCCGCCGGCCGTTCGTCCGATGCCCCGCAACCTGCTCGAGGAAATGCAGGACATGGAGACGCAGCCCACGGACATGACGACAGAGGAGGTCGAGGGGTACATGTCGAACATGATCAACGAGGACGGCCAGGCGAGCTACGTCCACCCTGGGGACGAGTTGTACGAGGAGTACGACGAGGAGAACCCCATCGACGACATGCCCCACATCGACGACATGCCCATGTTCATGGACGAGCTGACCCAGCAGGCCAAGGCCGCCAAGAGGAACGTGAAGCGGGGCGTTGGGTTCACGGAGGCAGAGGACGAGTGCCTCATCGACACATGGATGGAGGTGGGGCAGAACACCATTGTCGGGGCCGAGATGAAGGGCAACGCCTATTGGAGGAGGATGCACCGGAACTATCAAGAGCGGGCCGTCCTGCCACCGTACTCCATGGTCACAACAAGGAGCGAGCTCTCCATCCAAAAGAGGTTCGGGCTTATCTCCTCCGAGTGCAGCAAGTTCACCGGGTCCTTCGAGCACGCCATGGCCCGGCCCCAAAGTGGCGCCAACATCGGCGACTTGGTGAGTGGCCACACGTCCCTGTTCTTCATATGCATTTGCCCGCACGTTCCCGTGTCCAATTGTTGTTTGTGTAGGCCTTCCAAGCGTTGACATTGTACAAGGCCGAGCATGGGGGCAAGTCATTCAACTTCGCCCATTGCTACAAGAAGATCAAGGACAACCAAAAGTGGAAGGAGCTCCACAACGCCATCAAGAAAGGCGCGGCCATGCCGGGCGGGGTGCCGCCAATGGCCACGGGCCAGGCGGCCGATGGCACGAAAACTGAATGGCCAAGGGGCCGGAGCAACTCCAAGCTGGACCTGAAGCGCGACGCCACGACCATTGCTTTGCAAGAGACCCTCCAAGGGTTCATCTCGCAGAAGGACAAGACCAGCGACAAGAAGGACGAGAGGGAGGAGAAGAAGCATCGGGAGCGTGAGGAGATCACGAAGAACTATTTCATCGTGCAAACGAAGAAGCTCGAGATCGAGGAGGAGAACGCCAGGACCAGGGCCATGGAGGCCTCGACCAGGGCCATGGAGGCCGAGAACAAGAGGAAGGAGGTCGAGATCGCTCTGGCCGCCCAGGAGGCGCAGATCATGACCATGGACCTGAGCTGCCTGACCCCGAGGAAGAAGGCCTACTTCGAGAAGAAGCAGCAGCGGTACATGCAGGGCGAGGAGTGATCGTGCCGCGCCCCGAGCGTGCCCGGCGCCGGCCTGAACACGCGGCCGGCGTCGATTTTGTACATTCTGGCCCTGGGCTGGCATGGCCTCACCTGGCCGCCTGAAACTTTGCCCGAACCGTGGCCGGCATGGCCTGAACGTGGCCGCATGGCTGAACCGTGGCCCTTTTTGCATGCGCCTATATTCATTTGTTATTATCTAGGGCATTTTGGTACTTTATTTAGAATCGTGGCCAGCAAATGAGCAGCCCCGCTGGGTGCAGGGCCGAAATCCGCGCGGACACGCTCCCGGACGGCTGCTCAAATGGACAAAACGGACAACAATTTGGTCCGCAAATGAGCAGCCCTTTGGAGATGACCTAAAGACGTACTACGAACTACAGGGAACAGACGGCAAAAAAAAGTAGGTACGAAAGAGAAACAATCCGGAGCGAGCAGGCGTGGGCCCCCAACCAAAACATAACGAAACGTTCTTTCACTTACCCGTGGCAGGATGGGTAATTAGTGTCTAACTTTAGGGGTAGTTTGAATGACCTACCAAACCAAACCAAATCAAAGAAGACTTAACGTCTTTATTATTAGGTACTAGAAAACTTGCCCGTGCGTTGCTACGGCCCGTCCGCTCGAAATTTGGTAATATAAGAATAAAAATATTTATTCGTACGTGGTTGTGGAATGTGCAAATATATTTTTTTTGCAACAACAACATGTTTATTCTTATGTGATCGTGGATTTCTTCAAGTAATCAGGAGATAAATCGGATAAGGCAATCCTTATATGTACCGAATAATACTATTAATCAGATATGCATAATGGTTGAAACATAAGAAAGATTTCAATCTGCATTAGCATTGACATTGTTCGCCAGGGCCAGTAGTCCCGACCGAGCAACCGGGACTAGCTATGCGCGACTAAAAACCCCCCTCCTATAGTCGCGCCGATTACGAACCGGGACTAAAGGCCCGGCCACGTGGGCGGGTGGCGGAGCCGGGGGGCGGAGGACCTTTAGTCCCGGTTGGCCACCTGAACCGGGACTAGACTTTATTTCGTTATTTCCTTAATTCATTTGGGTTTCTAATTATTTTTCACACCAATTTTTCTCTCCCTTTTTTTCACTCCCTTTTTTCACTCCCTTTTTTTTGTTATGCCCTCCACGCGCCTCAACTCGCTTCCCAACCCGCGACGCATGACCTTCTGTCGCGGGTCTCCTCCCGACCCGGGACTAAAGACTCATTAGTCACGGTGCGCAACGTTTGGGGACTGATGGGGGCGTGTGGAAGGCCTTTTTTCTACTAGTGTTGCTTTCGTATTTTTTTTGTTCCCTACCATCAAGAACATTTATACCCTTCAATTTTAAAATACTACATGTAAATTAATTTCTCTATGTTTAAAATTTTCTTATCATCACAAATATGTACATGTAAACATAAAATGCACATATAATAAAATTTAAAAATCATACATCCATTATATTTTGAATAAAAGATAATCATCATCAAGGAATCTGCTCAAATCTAGTCCAGCGAGTTCAAGTGCTTCCATGTAGACTATGTTTATCGTGGTTGTTATTAAGGATCTTGATATTACTTATCGTGGTGGCTCTCGACAACACGACGTACCGCTGACCGTGAGAGAATATCGGCTCCGGCAGGTACACATCTATAATTGAGATGGTCTGTCCTTGCGCCTTTTTGATCGTAATGGAAAAGCACATTAGTAAAATTGTTTTTTTTTTTTTTTTTTTTGAAATTTAGTAAAATTGTTAAAATGCTATATTTATCAGGATGCCACAGCACGTAGTACGTGATAACTATCATGTCTACTCTATAGCTAACGAATGTGATTAGTAGTAGTTGTCAAAAAAAATCTAATGAATAAACGGTAGATTAATTAGAACAACCGTCTGACAAAGTAACCCTAGACTAATCTGACGACTAGGTAGAGTAATCACATACACAATGAGTAGGATGGTCTGTGCGAGTTGTAAAAGTCGATCAGACTCATTGGCTTATTTGAGGACCGGCTGACGTGGTGGCTGGAGTTGAACTCGGATCGATCGGGAGGACAAGGCTGGATACGAGCCGGATTCTTAGGCATGCATGCACCAATTTGCCTCGTGCCAAGCTGTCTCTTTTTTTTTTTGCTAGCATGGATGGATTGAGCGGAGCTAGCATGGATGTACGTGACAGTCTCCGATCCGATGGAAGGCCATCATGTTGGAATCCAAACTGAACACGCGTTGATGGCACGGGAAAAATAAAGGAAGTCGTACGCTGATGGCAGCGTGGGTAATACTATTAATTTTGAGAGCAAATCTGATGACCTACCATTGGGAACAATCACCTCAAGCCGCATTATATAGTAGAGAGAGATAGATTTTCCTATTTATTAGATGTTATTTTCCAAAAGGACAAAAATGGACTTTTAATGATTTTGTTAATAAAAATATTTCTAAAAAATTTGGGGAAGCTCCCCAACATTCCTAGGGTCACATGTGACCTAGTTATTCAAAAAAAATTGCTTCTCATTTTCAAAATTTTGAAGAAAACATTCAAAAACAGTTTTAGCACTTTTTGAATTTTCAAAATTTTGTGAAACAAATATTTTCAGAAAATTAAGGGACCACCACCCCTAGACTAAATTTTTGATTATCTATCCATTAAACATGTTTTAAATCATATCCTCTATTCAAAATTATGGAGAAAACCTCCAAAAATAGAAACAACCGTTTTTGGAAATTTGAAAGTTTTCAAAGAAAACAATTTAAGAAAAGTGGGAGACCACCACTCCCATACTCCAATTTTCATTTCCTACCTCCTAGACATATTTTCATGCATATGTTTTGTTCAAGAATTTGGAGAAAACAATCATAAACACCTTCTGGCCAAATTCGAAAGAGATCCTTAGGTGGATGATTTTCACTCCATTTTATCTTTGTTGGTTTCCTTGAGTGCCTAGTCATCTGGTCCCACCCCCTTGACTTCATTGGACAACCTTGCACTGCTCCCATACTTTTCCACATCATCCTCATGGCTTGAACAGTAAGCATGGCATGTGCTGATAACCCATACCATCTCCCCCATGCCTTGTTGCCCCCATCCTTATCTTCTGGAGTCCCTGGCTCCCCACGAGCTCACCCATGTCGTAGATCCCTCCCTAGGCCCTCTCCTTCCCCCTCCTTTTCTTGTCGAACACCTGCGGGTGCAGAGGGAGAGCTCCTACGCACCCACTTCCCCGGACCTCCCCTCGCTCAACCCATCCGGCCTTGGCACCTCCTCCCCACCGCAAACGACCCTGACAAGATCCCTCCCGGCCTCTCTTCCCCGAGCTTGCACGCCATGAGCACCATGAGCGCCGAGCGCCGAGCTCGAAGGCTAGGCCATCCCGAGCCTTACCCTTGCGCGCCAGCTTTCCAGTCCACCTCCTCTACACCCTAATCGATCCACTGTCCTGAAACCCCTCTGCCTTTCTCCTCAAATCGCCAGAATTGAACCGGAGTTGCCGCACTCGAACTCCTCGTCGATCCGACACCTCACGTCATCCCCTCTCCTATCGTTTCTTCTCTCGGCCTCCCTCGGGTCTCCTGAACCTCATGCTGCTCTCCCTGGCGTGTTTAATCATTCGCAGGTCCTAGTCCCGCTGGGTCCGTGATGACCGGCCGCAACTCTCAGGAGAATCCTCGCCGGATGGCCCTCCCGTCAAACACCGATGGCACCATGAGCTCAGCGGCGCTCTCGGGAGCCTTCTGGTGCTCGCGGTGTTTCCAGGAGATGAACATAGCTCCCAGCGGCGAACCCGCGCTTCCTCAGCGGCGGCCGGGGCGGACACCGCCTCCTTTTGTGGTCGTCGCCGGCGCACGTCGACGTGCGCAACCCGTTGCCATCGGATCCACATCCGGTGGGTCCCTTTGAATCCAGCGCCTTCTAATCTCAGCCGCAGATCGCCGATCGGACGGCGGCGTACCGGTTCGGCGCACGCGCTCGCCAGTGGGCCGTCCTCGCTCTGCGCGGCCCACCCTCCTTCCAGATCTGGCTCGTTAACTTTTTTTGCAGGTGGTTATTTCTTTTTCTGGCAGATCTGTTTCTATAGGCTTACTTTAAATCGAAATGAAAATGCAAACCAGTAAAACTCGCCAGACCAAAAATAACAAAAGTGCATCTACTATTTCTTAACCACCTCCAACTTACAGAAGTATATCTTGTGCTATATTTTAGGATTAATTGATTATATGGCAGAAGCACTCTGTTTCACCATTTGGACCATAACTTGTGTTTTAAGTGTCCAAATCTTGCAAACCAAATTGTTTTGAGTATCCCTTTGATAGATCTATCAGTGAGACTTGACCTTGCATCAAGGAGAGTTACCATTTGGAAATGCGATCCATTTTGGTAAAAGACCAGTAGGCATTTCTACGATTTTTAGAGAGAGTTAAAAAATTATTTTTGATGTGGATCCAATTGGATGAGATTGTGGGTGATTAGATATATGTAATCCTAGCTTGGCATAATTTTTAGAGCTCTAGAATATTTTTGGTGTGCATTTCTAGAAACATCACCTTTTCTGTTTATTTTAAATCGTGTGTGTTTGTTTGTGAATAAATGTTTATTTGTTAGAAACTTGTTTTCAAGCATGTGTGGATTTGTTTCTCTTTGTTATTAGGTTTTATTCTTTCAGTACTAGTATGTTAGGAAGTTTGTGCTTGTTTGGAAAACAAATAGAAATAGAAATAGGCTCTTATTGTTTTCTAATATTTTTGTGGGATAGATTTTGTGAGCTAATCTTGCTATGTTTAGTACCTAGGTTTTTGTTGTGGTTATGTTGAGTCAAGTACCATTTTGGTACTAATTTGGTGATGGTATCACCTCTGTAAGATTGCACATTAGTTATAGGAGAGCATGTGTAACTTTGATTGATTTATTTAACTATGTTGTTTTCACTAGTATGAGTAGTTGTTTTCATAGAATTATTTCAATATATTTGCTTACTAGCATGTGTAAGGTGTATGTGTTGTTAGTAGGTATTTATAGTCATGTATTTTCTTACTAGCATGTGTAAGGTGTATGTGCATCAGCGTTGGCTTTATGCCTGATAGCACAATGCCATTTGCTCTCTCAACTTGCCCATTGGAGGCCGGATGCGCAACAGATGCAACATCTAGCCGGATCCGCTTCTCTCTGCAGAATCTTGCGAAAGCACCCTCAGCAAAGTTTGTGCCATTATCTATGATGATGTTGTGCGGGTAGCCGTATCTCAGGATCACATCCTTCAGGAAACTTATAGCCGTGACTCCATCACACTTCTGAATAGGATTGACCTCAATCCACTTGGTGAACTTGTCAACCATGACCAGGATGTGAGTCATGTTGCCTCTAGCCGGCTTGAAGGGGCCTACCATGTCCAAGCACCAAACAGCAAATGGCCAAGTAATGGGAATGGTCTTCAACTCGGAAGCTGGCATATGGATCTTACTTGCAAACCTCTGGCACCCGTTGCACTTTCTCACAATATCTTCAGCTTGCCGCAAGGCAGTGAGCCAAAAGAATCCATGCCGAAAAGCCTTGTTGACTAGAGCCCGAGAAGAGGCGTGATGCCCGCATTCTCCCTGATGTATCTCTATCAGAATTTCTTCTCCTTCTTCTGGCTCAACACATCGTTGCAGCACACCAGTAGGACTCCTTCTGTGCAGTACCTTATTGAAGATGGTGTAGCCGTTGGATCTTCTCTGTATCTCCATGGCTGTAACCTCATCATTCGGCAATGAGCCATCCGTTAGAAAGGATAATATGGGCAGAGCCCAACTCGGTGTCTCCCGGATGGGAAACACTGGTTCGTCCATTTCCATTGGATCAGCTACCAAGGTATCTTTTGAGTTGAGGGCAAGGCTCCGAGTCCCCGAGCAATCGGAAATGACCCCCTCGATGAATGCGACAGTCCCCGAGTTGAATGGAGCAGTCCCCGTGTTGCAGGTGCCAGTCCCAGGGTTGGAGACGGCAGTCCCCGGGTTCTCTTTTGCAGCCTCCCAATCAATCTCCATGGGAACAACTTCTCCTCCTGGCAAGGAAGGAACGAAGATAGACTCCGAGTTGGGGGATGGCTTGATGGATGGTTTTCTTAAATTCTCCAAGGCAATCCCATGCGGGATAAACTGCCGAGAAGACCCCAACTTGGACAGAGTATCCGCTGCATCGTTCTCAGCTCGATGTATATGATGAAATTCACACCCTTCGAAGAAGCCAGTCATGGTTTGCACCAGAAACTGATAAGACTCCATATTGGCATCCATGGCATCCAAGGTGCCGGATACTTTCTGCACCACTAGGTCCGAGTCGCCATAGCAGACGATACGCTGCACCCCAATCTCCTTGGCTACTCTCAAGCCATGCACCACTACCTCATACTCGGCCACATTGTTAGATGCCTTGAAATGGATCTGCAGCACGTACTTGAGTTGATCTCGCTTGGGTGACGTGAGCACCACGCCAGCACCAAGGCCTTCCTTCACTTTAGAGCCATCAAAATGCATCTTCCAGTAGTTGGTTCCCGGCAAGGGAGGATCATATTGCACCTCAGCCCAATCCACCAGAAAATCTGCCAGAATCTGTGACTTGATGGCTTCTCTTCTCGCGTATAGAGGAGCATACGCGGCTAGCTCGATCGTCCACTTGGCTACTCTGCCGCTTGCATCCTTATTGCCCATGATGTCCGAGATGGGAGCGGAACTCACCACTGTGATGGGATGCTCTTGGAAATAATGCTTGAGCTTCTTGGCACCCAGGTACACACTGTATGTCATCTTCTAGTAGTGCGGGTAGTTTTGCTTGGAGTTGGATAGCACCTCGCTGAGATAATACACTTGCCTCTGCACAGTCTTGCCTTCCACTTCTCTTTCCACCACAATCACCACGCTGACTACCCGGTTGGTAGCTGCAATGTAAAGCAACATTGGCTCTTTGGGTAGCGGGCTTGCCAGGATGGGAGCGCTAGCCAGCATGGCCTTGAGCTTCTTGAATGCCACATCAGCTTGTGGTGTCCAGACAAACTTGTCACTCTTTTTCATCAGCTGATAGAGAGGTAAGGCCTTCTCGCCCATTCTGCCCAGGAAGCGGCTCAGTGAAGCCAAGCATCCGGTGAACTTCTGCACATCCTTTAGTGATCTCGGCAAAGACATACTCTCTATAGCTTTTATCTTTGAAGTATTGGCCTCAATACCCCGGCTAGATACCAAGAAACCGAGTAACTTGCCAGCCGGGACGCCAAAGGTGCATTTAGTCGGATTCAACTTCATCCCGTACTTGCGCAAGTTGGCAAAGGTTTCCTCAATATCACTAAGCAGAGTATGTGTTTTATTCGTTTTGATGACAATGTCTCATCTACGTACACGTGCACATTCTTGCCAATTTGATCATGCAAGCATTTCTGCATGCATCTCTGATAGGTAGCCCCAGCATTCCGCAACCCAAAGCACATAACACGATAGCAATAAGCCCCGTACGGGGTAATAAAGGCAGTTTTTTTTTGATCATCCGGGTTGAGAGCTATCTGATGGAAACCAGAGTAGGAATCAATGAAAGACAAAAGCTCACAACCGGCAGTGGAATCGATCACCTGATCTATGCGGGGTAGCGGGAATGGATCCTTGGGGCAGGCCTTGTTCAGGTCGGTGTAGTCCACGCACATGCGCCATGCAGTATCGGCCTTGGGGTCCTCCTTCTTCTTCTCGAACATAACCAGGTTGGCTAGCCAATCCGGATGCAGTACCTCCATGATAAATCCGCTTATCAGCAACTTGGTGATCTGATCACCGATGGCTTTCCTCCTCTCATCACCAAAGCGGCGCATAGCCTCTTGACTGGCTTGGCGTCAGGACGCACATGCAGCGAGTGCTCAACCAACTCCCTCGGGACACCCGGAAGATCCTCATTGGACCATGCGAAGACGTCCCGATTCTCACGGAGGAAGTGGATGAGCTCGCTTTCCTATTTCTCTCCCAACCCGGCGCCAATGATGGCAACACGGTCTGGGAACTCAGGATCGACCTGGACCTTCTTTGTCTCCTGGAATGCCTGGAAAGCAGTTCCATACTGGGAACTCGGCATGCCAGGCGCACCACCTTGCGCTGCTTGTGCCATAGCCATCACCTCGTGTATCTTCTTCTTCTCGGCAGCAATGACAAGGGATTCCGCCAGCTGAGAGCTAGCAGAGGCGCACTCCAAGGAACACTTGTAATCACCCGAGATGGTGATGACACCATTGGGACCAGGTAACTTCATCTTCAGGTAGGCGGCATGGGTTGAGGCCATGAACGTGGTGAGGGCAGGCCTACCGAGTAGAGCGTGGTAGGGGCTCTGAAGATCAACAACCTCGAACTGCAGGCACTCGGTGCGGCAGTTCTCCCTGGTGCCGAATAGGACATCTATCCAGATGCGGCCGATTGGAGCACAAGACACTCCGGGCACAATTCCATGGAAAGTGGTCCTGCTGGGTAGCAGCGTGTTCTCGGCAAGGCCAAGCTTCTCCAGTGTATCCCGGTACATGATGTTGATGCTGCTGCCGTTATCAATCAGCACTTTGCTGAACCTGACATTCTTCTGTGTTCCCAAGAAAGTGGGGTCCACCACCAGTGCATAGGTACCCGGGTTAGGCATCACCTTGGGGTGATCAGCCTTGGACCAAGTAACCTCTTGGTCGCACTAGTGCAGGTAGTGAGGCACAGCCGGGATCATTGCATTTACCTCCATCGCGCGCCTGCGCTGTGACTGCTTGTCGTCTGGCTCGGTGGTGAAGATCATGTAGCTCTCATGGTGCTCCTGGTACAGGTTGCGGTCTCCACCATCATTGTTGTCGTTGTTGTTGTTGTTGTTGAAGTTGCGGTTGGCTCCCTGAGCCACTTGGTTCACGTTCTCCCTTCTCGGATTCCCTGCCGGCCTGGGAGCAGCTGCCCGAATAGGCTGCACATTGGCATTCGCAGGCGGCAGAGGAGGAGGAGGGGGCAGCTGACCAACGCCCTCATTCTTGATGAGGTCCCACCAGCTGCACTGCCGAGTAGTGTGGTTGGCTGGCCTACTCGGATGCCGAGTATGGAAGCTGCATGGCCCAACCTTCATGTTCTCAAAGATAAAATTCTGAGCACCTCCTGAATCCGGGTTGCCGCTACCCTGCTGGGGAGCATTTTATGGCTTCTTGATGCCTTGGCCCTGGTTCTGGTTTTGCCCATATTGGGCTCCAGCAGTTTTTTTTGCCTCTGGCTACTCCCAGCAGCCGCGTGACCCTGGGTCACCGCATTCACCTCCTCGGGATCATACCGAGTATATATGCGGTCACCTCTGCGCTTGTTGCGGAAATCTTGGCGTCTGCTGCCGTCATGGTGCTTCCTTCTCGGCTCAGGAGAATCGAGCAGAGGCTGAGTAGGGTCACCGAGTGCATACATATCTGCAATCTTGATTGTATCGGCGAGCGTACTCGGCATCTCTCGCTGCAGCTTCTGTCACAACATGCTGCCATGCCTGTAGCCCTGAGCAAACCAGGTAATGGCCTGGGTCTCATTCACACCTTCACAGGTGTTCCTCAAAGTGCTCCACCGAGTAAGGTACTCTCGGTCAGTATCCTCTTCTCGCTACTTGCAAGCGGACAATTGCTGCGGCCTATTCGGCCTCTTGTACGTGCTGGTGAAGTTGCTGATGAAGGCTTCCGAGAAGTCCAGCCAGCAGTTGATGCCGTCCTTGGGCAGGTTGTTGAGCCAAGTCCGAGCAGGGCCCTCTAGCATCTGCGGAACATACCGCACATCCCATCTCCGGTTACCGCCTGCAATGTGCACAGCAGTAACATAGTCACTTAGCCAGTCTTCCGGCTTGGTGCTGCCATCATAGCACTTGGTCCCTCTAGCCAGCTGGAACTTATTCACGGAGGGCTCCTCCATGATGCGGCGGCCAAAGCAGTCTGGGCCGGGTGGCCCCTTCGCCTCGAGCTGCGCAGACTGGTTGATTCGGTCCAGCTTGTACCTTGCATCAATAGGCTCCAGCATCCGGTCACCGAGGCGGTCAGTGAAGTCTCTTGGATCTGCGTACCCGGCTAGCCCCATCGCCGAGTACCCGTCGTCGTAGCGGTCTTGCTGCACAGCTGCGGGTTGCACAACCGGATTGGCTGCTACCACAACTGCTTGCGGCTGCACAGCTGCCAGCGGCTGCACCCTCTGCGGAGTAGGCTGGGCAGCATGACGCCGAGATGTGCCTTCTAGGTTTCCTCTTGCCCCTTGCTGTGAGCTTTAGTGGCTTGATAGCCTGCTCCTGCAGAGTTGTGTTTATGGCCGGGCTGCCGCTCTACAGCGTGCTGTTTTCCAGCGACAGCCGGGTCGTACACCTGCATCTGTTTATGTCTCCCAGAGGTCACGCTCTGGGCTCTGTTACCGCCGGGAAACGGCGATGATGCCTGATCCATAGATCTCAGTCCATGCGAATGGACAACTTGAGAAGCACCAGCTCCCAGATTGGCTTTCCGGAACTCCTCGTTCTGCCTGCCAGACTCTAGCACTAGCTCGTTGAGTCTATCCTGCTGCCTAGCGCGCCCGTCGCCAGTGAGATGCGGCAACTCTGCAGCAACTGCCTCTGCGGCCCTAAGAGTTTTGGCGGGGGTGCTGTATCTGGGCCTATTAGCAGTATTCAAACTAGCAGTGCGGCTAACAGCCCTACCATCTCTAGCTAACTCCTCGCTTAATTTGCGACGAGTAACGCCTAGCTTGCTAGGCAGCCTAGAAATGGGAGTAAAACCGTGCACGCGGTTGTACTCAATCTGATCTAGGTTAAGCTCAAGCCTAACTTTATCCAGCGCCTGGGACTCGACGAGTAGCGCCTGACGCTGCTGCTCGAGTTGCGCCCTCAAGGCGGCAAGTTCCGCCTCGTTGGGTCGTGGCATGCCCAGCTGCGCGGTTGCGTCTCCGCGAGCAGCTGGTATAGCCATGGACGTGGAAGGATCCACGTAACCCAGAATGTTCTGGGGCATGTCGTAGGGCTTGTGGACCCTTGCACCAGCAGGTTCCTCGATGACGCCCGCGGTAGCGGCCGCGCCTTTCCCGGCATCGATAGCCGGGCCCGTCATCATCACCTCCACGCTGTCCGCAGAGCAGCCAGTTGGCTTCCCGCGGGCAGCGAGTACAGCAGGAGGATCTGCTGCGACGAGCACCACCTCCGGGAACTCGCGGATGACGGTGGTGGCGACGTAGACCAGGTGCGTGCCGAAGGAGAGCACCGAGCCACCTGCAGGCATGGGCCTGCCGCCGAAATCTCCGGCGTTGTCGGAGACGAAGTCGAAGGAGCCGAATCTGTGGACAAGGCCACAGACCACGCGCTCCCCCGAAGCAGAAATCGGTCCCGTCCGAATGTGAACCCCAGCCAGCGTCGCTGCTGGCCCCACGGTGGGCGCCAACTGTCGTGGTGTGGAGAAGACAGATGCCATGGGATGGCTAAAGTTGGGGCCGGTGGACGCTGGGGGTATCCGGGGAGGGATTGCACGGCGAGTAGCCGCGCTCAAGTAAACACTGCAAACAACAAGAACTACCCAGGTTTAGGGCCCTCGTGTGGAGGTAACACCCCTACTCCTGCCCACCTCTCTATATGTGTAATCTCCGAGTAGCCACAATACAAGTTTGCCTCTCAGCCGAGTAGTCACTCGGCGGTTCTTTCTAGCTCTAGTGCTGTCTTTTGCAATAAATGCGATCTGAGGCAACGTCCCTCGCGCAGGAGGGGGCAGAGCACCTTATATACTGGTGCCCAGCCGAATAAACAAAGACTAAAAGGTACAACTGATGTGACTTAAGCACTGTGACGTAACGCACGCTTCCAGGATCTCGCGCTGAAAAGCCGCCGCGCCATACGGCTGACTGGTCCTGTCCACTCTGTCAGCCTCACAGTGTAGGCCCCCATCCTGTCATGTTCCCTCTGTCAGTGACAAGACAAGACAGGTGCCAACCTCTCTGTCACCACGCCGCGTCACTGATGATCACACTCCTAGTAAGTTGAACCGCACGCCGGTACGGCTGCGGGATACGCGGGATCTCTGTCAGAACGGCTCCATTGACTTCTGGCCCGAGTAGGATTGCTGCCCATCTACTCGGACCATAACTTCTCTATTCGGTCGAATATAATCTTGCTCAATATCTCCTCCTGGTCTTCAGTGAACATGTCCAGATAGAATCCTCCGGGTAGCAGGTACCCGGGTAGCCGTCTACCCGGTCAACAACACTTTGACCTTCACTTTAACACTTGCCTTACCCCTACTCGGGGGTAGCCCCCCGACAAGACTTCCCTATCTATTGCAGACAAGATTGGCGAATGGGATGTTTATAGTCTATTCTCATACCTCAGAGCAAGGTCTGATCCCTGCTAGATATTTTAGGAACAACACTAAGTTTGTTGGTGAATACCAGTTTATGCCCGACAAACAGTGTCATATCTAATTAATCGATCCGTCTGACTACTTTTGTATGCAGTCAGTTATGTATAGATATAAAGTAAATTATACTGAAACAATATAATATATATCCTAGATTGGAAGGATTACCTTATTGCATATCTGGTGAACCATTGATCATTTTTGTCTAACACCAGTTTTTGTAAAATTAGAGAAACAAATTTTAGCATATTTCGATAATTATTTGTCATACTACACATATAACCCTGCAAAAAGGCATGTTCTCGCTTATTTCTGTGGTATGTGTGTGTGTGTGGGGGGGGGGGGGGGGGGTATGTGCGCTTGCGTGCGTGCGTGGTGCGTGGGTGTGTGTGTGTGTGGGGGGGGGGGGTTGTGAATGCAAAGAGAGGGTATCGGTTGCTTCAAAAGTCTTGTGATGCTACCTTGAGAATTTATGCTATCTGTTATCGTAAATGAATAGTGTAAATTCCATGTGGCGTTTAAACGCTTGATCTTTGTAGATGAAAAAAAGTTTTGCGATCGTGCTTGCTTCTTCTCTTATGCACGCTCTGGCCCTCTATTGGTTTAAAGGGGAAAAAATTCAAAACTTTAGTAAAGCGTTTATAGTTCCTAGAATTAGGGCCTGTTTGTTTCTCAGGTATTTCAAGGGTTTGGCGGGTATTTTCCCGGCCCAATCCCGAAACCCGGATGAATTATTTTGGGCCGTTTGTTTCTAGAGTTACTGCCCGGTATTTTCCCCACCATTCCCCCCGAAAACCCCCGATCTGGCCCGTTTCTTTCCGCGAAGGAAAACGCGAGCCCTACCTCGCGTTTCTTCCCCGTCCCCGAGCGATTCCAAGAAGACGCGGCGGCGTCCGTGGCCAGGCGACGGCGGTGTCCGAGGCGAGGCGAGACGACGACGGTGTCAGAGACGGCGGCAAGCGCGGAAAGCTACAGACGGTATGCGCCTGTCTCTCTCATCCTCACTCATAGCCACGCCCTCGTCCTCGCCGCCATGGAGGACGGACGGCCCTCCCTCTCCGACGGGCGCGGGTCCCCTCCCTCCTCCTGAAACTCGTCCGCCTCTCTCTCTCTCTTCCCGCATCGTCATGTCCTGTAGGTCGAGAGTAAGAAGAGGGATCCGAAAAAGAAATTTCCTGCCGCTTGTAGATTGTATCCCTGCCGCTTGGTGAAATTTCTACCCAAGGATCTGACCGAAAAACACCACATTAGAATCTTTGAATCACATCCATATATACTTTATTCTCGTAGGAAAAACGCACACATATGTATGAACAAAAATGTGCATAGAACTGTACCTTGGAAATCGAGGGTTCTTTGCTTGATCTAGGATTGCTAGCTTGGTCTTGACGAGCTTGAAAGCAACAGTACTCTTCGGACAAGGAAAGCCAAGAGGTTGTTGTGTTTGTGCCTATGCTGTGCTTCCACAGAGTAAGAGCAGATGCGAGTTATAAAAGAGGTGCAGCGAGGGAGGTAGGGCTAGCCACTCGGAACTTGGGATAATCTGGTCATCTGGTTTCAGATGCCTCACCAAAGACAAGGAACCTGGATATAAAATGTTCCTCTTGGAGGTGGGGATTAGCTGTTGCCTACATGTATTGTCAGTGAGAGTGTTTGCATTGGCCATGAGTGGGTTTTGGAAGGACTGAAGGAAACAAGGAAGATTGTCTCAGGACCAGGAGACTGTACTGCCACAAAAAGCTTTGCTGAAATTTTATTTTCTCTGTTAACACAGTACTTTGCCAGCTTTCAGTGGGATTTCAAATTTGCAGTGCTCAATTAACATCTGTAGGAGGTAGCCAAAAGTGTAACATGTTCCAACCCAACTTATCCTTGTGGTAGACTTTAAAAATAATTTCATATTAGATCTGCAAACAAAATGTATTTCCAATGTGTAGGTTGGATATCTGATAAATAAGATGAAATAGACAGTACACTTCAATGGCAACTGTATTCCCTGCAATTTGGTCAGTTGAATCTTTTTGAGATGGCAACTTCAGTACACGAACACCTACAGACAATTCATCCCAAACCATGGATGGAGTTCCACCTAGTCTAACACGAAATGACCCTTTTTGGGAGACTGTACCATGAGCATGCTCGAACGTGGCTGCCGGCATAACTAGTATTCTTTTGGTGTCCCCTGTGGGTAAATCTTATTCGAATGGATGTTTATGGTACTGCAGTCGATCGGAAGTAATAGTATAGATCATATTTAAAGCCTTGGTAATCAATGGGATTTGACCCGATCAATTGTATATCAGTTGTGCATCTGGTTGGTGAAGTTCATTGCGTGATACTACATGCATCACCAGCATAGTAGCTGCAAATTAAATAGTTTCGGAAGTTGATCCGTGTAGACAGCGCCAAAGTCCTGCTTGAGATAGGTGGAGCTACTTCTGTGCTCATTCTGGTCAGTTCTATTTATGAATATGTTAGAGATAGATAGTCTTATGCATTTTTATTTCTACAGTCAGGTAGTATTTTTTTCAGTGAACTGATCTATATGTTGATAATTAAGACTCTGAAAGTTAAATTTGTCCTCTCTTTCTGTCAAAATAAGGTTAATTATAGTGGTATAATGATCTGAGCCATAACTATGACCTACTAGATCCTAGAACTATGTAGTATCAGGAACTTGATTTAATATCCCAAATCTGGTTGCTTGTAAAAAATATTCCCTGCAGCTAAACAAACTATTATTCCATTTGGATAAATTACATGCATTGCCATGGTCGCAACAGCTTGATTGGTTCCGTGCATCGCTCAGTTTAGGTGCCTCCCCGGTGCCTTTTACTCATAGCATGTGATAGATTCATGTTGTCTTTTACTCATAGCATGTGATAGATTCATGCTGTTTTGATTGCCCTCTCAGTTAATAGATGTTGCAGACAACATTGTAGCTATTTTGAAGCTTGCCATTGTTTAATTTAACTTCATTTTGGTGTTGAGCTGTCAATTTCTTGGTGTTGATACGCTGAATCATGAACTGTCATTTTATTTTGGTAAATGTACTGCTACCAAATCAAACTTTGATTATCAGCTTCATTGACGAAGAAATAATTGAATTTTGATAGTTATGTCTATGCCAATGACTATAGGTCTATTACTATCTTTATGCTCTACTATTACTATTTGTATGCTCTACTAGTTATGCCCCGTGACCGCCCTTTTTTGGAGTTTTTTCTAATGGCTACATGGGAATGTTGAAACTGCCATGGCCTTCTTTCTTCTTGAGTCCCTCTTCTGATCTGCTATCTTTTCTGGTTTGGGAAGTGGTTACATTGGTGGTATTTGAGGTTAACCGAAATGAACAGCACAAAATTGGTCTGTTTGTTCTTTATATAGCGTACCAAATGATCATGTTAAGCTCACCAAATGATCAGAATGAAGGAGCTACATTAACAATTTCGAGTCCCATGCAAAATCTCTGTTTGAAAGTATCAGACGGGAGTAATGTACCAACCATGCTGTTTCTGTTGTAGGTTTCATTGCTAGTAGTCCATGTCAATTTAGTTGCTAGTAGTAATTGATGAAAGTTTCTGTTAAATGCTTTTTTTTCTTGTGTTAATCGAAGTTATGGGTTTGTGAGTAATAATTGACCTCTCTTTGGTGTATAACATGGTTTATTTTTCTTGTCAGGCGTTGCAACGAAGAAAGCAATTGTGTCGAAGAAGCATCATCGTGATTAATGTTCCTGCTCGATATAGAGTATCATCTATTTTGAACATTTGTTTTTCTGGATGGTTGTAATATTAAAAAAACTTCTTTATCGAACATTTAGTTGCCTGGATGGTTGCCTGGATGATTGTAATAATAATATTGCTTGGATTATTATGCCTGTTTTATTGTGCCTGTACGATAAACTGATCAGGAGTGGGGTAGTAATGTTGTGCCTGTTTTATTGTGCATGTACGATAAACTGATCTCCATGTGTGTCTGTCATGTACGTGTTTTTATCGGATCAAGTGTACTACGATAAACTCACGTGTGCTGTGTCACGTACTGATGTGTGCCACCACGTACGTACAAACCCCTAGGGGATTGAGCTTTGTGGGGATTGGGTGTAGGGAGGGGTTTCACCCAAACCCCTAGGGGATTATCCCCACTAATCCCCACAAAACCACTACAAACAAACAGGGCCTTAATGGGATTGTTAAAATCAGTAGCAGTTTCGTTGGTATTTTAACATATATTTTTCGTATGACTAATCTGGATTGGATATATGGGGGTCATTCTAAGATTTCCAATTTTCACTATCTCAGATTCACTAAGGGCACATAGAGATCAGATCGACTGAACTGGTCTAGGTTGAAAAATCCAGAGATAAAAGTATACATAGAAAAAGTTGTACAAGACACTGTAATCTATGCCATTGATTTCTCCCCTACGGAACTCTTGGTTTGACGACACATCTTCGCATTTTCTTTATCATCTAAGTGAACCTTGAATCCCTTGTTCTGCCTTCGGAGTGTTTCATGTTGATTCAGAGTAATCTTAGATGACAGCTCACTACCGCACCACTTATGCACTATGAGCACTGTGTGTTGATGTGTGATTACTTTTGTATGAGTATATTTCCCGCAGGTTAGCACCCTGTGCACTGACTTATGTTTCTCCAGGTTTGATGTAGGCACTAGAAATTTGATGTAGCTAAGGGATGTAGAATATATAGCTGTAGGTTTGATGTAGACACTATTGTTCCGCCGCAAATCCTTTACATCAATCTTTATTATTTTAAGGATACGGCATGCAGCCGTGCCATACCTTGCTAGGTTTTAAGACTACATGTTTGCCACATTTTTTGTGTTGTTGCCACTTTGTTACTCTGTTGTAGAAGAACACTTGTAGAATTTTTATAGGAGCACACTCAGACACGACTCAGTATGTTGGATTTTACAAAGAATATTGTGTCCGTAAATTCTGTGAATCATATATATCATAATACATTGCAGGTCCTTCACCCTCTCCAGTCTGAACCATATCATAATGCACTCATATATTATGTATTGAAGTCACTTTTGAGCTAAACTTTTAGACCCGATTATTCTCATGGGAACTTGAATTTTTTTTAGCACTTAAACCTTTGTATGTGACTGGTGAAGGTCAATCAGTTACTCCAGTCATGTGTAGGCATTAAAACTAGCAGACTTTTGCCTACAAAACTAAGTGAACATGTAAGATTTATATAGTTAACTGTATTATTAGTGCATTCCAGACGATAGTACTAATACCTTATGTATTTCAGGATGCTTAATATTTTTTTGAATGGGTGGTGCTTATCATATAGTTATGAACAGTTAAATACATAGTTCTATTTTCTGGTAGCAAATATAATATTTCTGGGGGACCCGTAATGCATGTATTTGCTTAGTTGTTCTCTTTTAAATTCATGGTGCAAGATTAATTGTGGAATTAAGAGTCAGCGCAACACACTAACCTGAATGAAGGTTCTCCCCTCCTAATAACTGACAAGTGAAAAATGATCATCTGGTACATAAAAAGTAGACTCCAAAATAAAGTGCAAAACCGGTGACAACAATAAAAAAAACTAACACATCGCAGCGTGCACCGGGCCAAGACCCGACTAGTTACCCCCAAAGATAGCACCGCCTTTCTACTGCCCCGTCCTTTTATGCAGCTACTTGTTCTATATTTATACTAAATTCCTATACGTAATTTTTTTTCATTAATACATATACTTGTAAATGTTATAAGATTTAATATTATAATTTTTATATACGTAGAAAATATATATTATAATAATATTTATGGATAATAACACAATGTTTTTTTTGTATTATATACATTTTTAGCATCTATACTTGACTATACAATTGCAATAAATTTAACTATGTGTGCAATTTCTTGTTCGTGAGATGGTCCTTACAATAATCTTGAGTTGAGTACCAACATTTAGGATTTGAATACTGCAAGGCATACAGTTGTAGGATTACACAATTTAATTTATCCGCTTACATAAATTACACTATGTACTATATGTGTGCGGTCATATTTCTTTCAGTTCAATATCCCCCTAAATATCTAATGGAACGATCTAACATAATCTAACAAATATGTAGATGAACATTTCTTGCATATGCTGTATATTTGTAGCATAAAAAAAATGAAAGTTCGAGAGTATATAAGGTGTCTACAGGTTATTTTATCTCACGTGTTTGTCGCTGATAATTGCATCAAACTAGTTAGTGTCTATGATCACTAATGCACTTCTCTATGGTGCCTTCCCATGCATAGTTAAATTTTAATTGGGCAACTAATAAGAATGTTCCTTATTGAAAGAGACAAAGACGTCTGTTGGAGTTTTTGTTGTTGTTGTTGTTGTTGTTGTTATTGTTGTTGTTGTTGTTTAGAGAATGTTGCACTTTATTGATTAAAACACATAATTACAAAGTTCAGCCTAGATCATTTTTGGGATAATGCCAACAGAAAGATTACAGATAGAGCGCGCAGAGGCGCGAGCTAGGCGATGCGCTGCAATGTTTGAACTACGATTAATATGCTTGAAAGAACATGAGGTAAACTAGCTCGCGAGTTTCTTGATTTCGTCCACCACTGTACCTACTCCGGACCGATCCATGGTTGGAGTGTTTATTCTCTGGATCATTGACAGAGAATAAGACTCCAGGATGCATTTGTTGAAACCATGCTCCCGAGCCATAGTCAGTACACTACTGATGGCAATGCCTTCAGCAAGTTATGGGCTTCCGAAGCCATTAATCCCTTCCGAGCAAGATAGGATGAAGCTACCTACATGGTCACGAAGCACCCCACCCCACCCCATTCGTTGATCCCGAGGGAAAAGAGCCGCATCGACACAAAGACTCACAAAACCCTCCGAATGCGGGACCACGGAGGAGTCGCTTGCCCAAGCTGGCACGTGGCGGCTGGTTTAGTCTTGAAACAGTGTAGGATGATCATCTCCACATAGGACTTGATATTATTGGCCACTTTGAGTGGGTGCAGTTGACCCTCGTTGTTCCTTGCATCATTTCGGGCCTCCCAGATTTGCCAGCAAGTTACTGCCAGAACCATGGCGTTCGTGGCATCCTCTCTCTGCAGCATGTCGAAGAGCCCCTGTCTCACCGAGATTAGGTCCTTCCAGTTTATCTGCATTGGGTACCGCTCCTTCGCTGAACTCCAAACCTGCCGAGCAAAGGGACATAGGAGAAAAACATGTTCAAATTTCTTAGTGCTTCCGCAGAAACAACACAAGTCACTTGCATGAATCCCTCGGTGTTTCAGTTGATGGAATGTCGGCAAGCAGTCATGGGCCAGCCGCCAGAGGACGGTCTTCATCTTCCCCGGAGCTTGAAATGCCCATAGCTTCTTCCAACATTTCGCAGTCAGAGCCCTCTCCTTGATTGATGTTGCTTGCAAATTATTTAAAGCAGTATCGCATATACACTTTTTTTTTGCTAATCATCGCATATACACTTTGAAACTGACTTGAAAAAGTTAGATATTAAAGAGCACAAAATCTACAATACAGTAGTTGTTAGATATTAAAGAGCACACAATCTACAATACAGTAGTTGTTACATGATTTCCATAATTAACTGAAAACAATAGGCAGAAAAACCGATGATTTGACAACACGATCAAGGATGAAACTAATTGGTGGTGTGCCACTTGCACATGTTTTGTTTGTGTTTACTTGCGTAGCAGAATAGAGTGATCTCGATAACATGAGCAATAGAGGCTGAGGGGCTACAAAATAGAGATGTACTCACTCCGTTTTATAATGTAACCTTTTCTAGCAAGCTAAACTAGTCTCTACTATATAGTTTTCGTTAACGACCGTAGGTACGTCAAGAAAACCAGAAAAAGTCCTTCTCCACGCAAGCGATCGCTAAAAAAAACCTTGCGCTGAAAAATGGTCACCGAACCACCCTGATCGGATAAGGAAAGTAAAGGTCGTCCCTCCAACTCCCCCTCGAGGCGATCGATCGGTAAAAACCGTGACGACAGAGGGGAGCAGTTGCGGTGGGCGGCGCCGATGTGGTCGGTGCAAGATCGGGTCGTGGAGGAGCTGGGGAGGAGGGAGAAAAAGGGGTCCTCATCCAGTCTATCGTCGCCGTCGACGGGCAGGCGGTGGAGCGGCGTGAGCTGTCTGTGTCGATCTCCTCCACGCCCACACCAACCTCGAGGCCGGTGGAGAAGGAAAATCAGGAGCAGAAGATGCGTGGAGAAGGCGGTGTGATGGATGTGAGCCCTTGTCGTCCGGTGCCCTAACCGCCTCTCCCCCCCCCCCCGGCAGATGCCCATGGTTTTTGCCCCGACGCCGCCTGATTCGGCCACCCTGCGCCTTGTTGTGTCGGCTGTAGCGCTGGCACCAGACGCTCCCTCCAGTTCATGCCTCGTCGCCGCCCTCGTGCATCCTGAGCTCCACCCCACACGGCATGTATGAATCAGGCATCCCAGGTTCGCCAGCACCGGCCGACAATGGCACCCTCCGGACCAGATCGAAACAGACTGGATAATGGAGATGGAGGTGAGCACGTCCCAAACCCTGTCGACTCGTCCACCAATGCCAGGGACAGGTTGTAAGAGAGAACGTCGCCATGGGGACGGGTGATAGAAGGTGGGACGATGGCCTAGTTCTCCCTGTACCTTCTATCGCCAGCCTCATCAGGGCTGACGTTGAGCTCCTGGCTTTGGCCAGGAGTAGCACTATAGTTTAACTTAGTGAGTGTGGTGCTGTTGAGTGATCCACATCTCTTGATGTGTTTTGATCGGGTCCTTTTCTCTGTATTCCTGTAACCCCCTCCCCCCCTAATAATGCAGAAGCAAAACGCCTGCTGTTTACCGTCAAAAAAAGTTTGCTTACATTGAGCCCAATGTCAGGTTTGCTTCCGTCTTCCTTCAGTATGTGCTTTATGATGCTATTCACGTTGCAAACAAGATTGAGATCAAAGTCGGGGGCTCCAGCATTAGGCGCTTGTGTCCTGGTGTCTCGTGTTAGCGGAGTTATGCAGCTGTTAGCGGAGGTGGTTTTCTATTCACGTACCAGTAAGATGCTAGGTGAGACACTATAGCATGCGCTGACCTAGTTTTTATTTCCTGTTACCGTGTTACCTCCAAATACTCTGCACAACTGATTTTCACCCGGTGTGCCTCTAGCAAATACCCGTGCGTTGCAACGGGCATGCATCAAACTGATATGGCTACCAATTCGTGTTAGTATCATTGCAAAATAAATAATGATTTTACAAATGAATAACAAACACTCACACAAAATTTATAGTCATCTCATGCACCTTATCCACTTGACCAGTCATTTTGGTTAAGGCATAAACTACTCCTAATTTATGACAGTGCATAAATACCCATGCCAATTCTGCTGTTAGAGATGCAAAATAATAGGTACAAAACTTGGTGGACATGAGATGTAGCATTCCATGGACGTGCAAATCCTTCATACATCATTGCATCAACATATTTGTTCCCTCAAGTCCACATAGCCAGCTCGGCAAAAGACTCCCTCTAGTTTCCAAAGAGTGAAAGAAGGATTTGGTAGTCCAAGCATGTAGGGAATATATGGTGGCAGTAGTAGTACCAGCAGGATGATACTATTCGATCTACCAGAACCCAAGCAGGGCTCGACACATAGACGTGCATTAAAATCTCCATTCTTTGTTTTTAAAATCAACTACTGAAAATCCCAATGGAATCCAATAAATTCAGCCGAAAACCTCAATATTAAATGAACAACACAACAATTTTCAAGAAATTACGTTTGCTTCAAAAACGATAATTATTACTAATTCACACGGAAGTCATGTCTTATCAGGGCATCTGCAATAGGTTGCATGATACACCGTATGATAGAGTAGACAACTCGTCAGCCAACAATGCACCATACAACTATTACAATGATTTGTTGATAGAGTTGTTGGTAACGTAGTAAAGTCTAGCCAATCCTATATTCATTTTAGTGGGACTAAAGGAGAAAAGTGTCTTGGCATGCGTGATACCTTGTTGGTTGCATATCATACTACACATCTTCTCTCGCCTCATTATTACTTGTCATGTAGGCATATTTCTGAGTGGCCATTGCTATCTTATGATGACATGTATACTATTGGAGATGCTCTCAGTGAGAAGAGTTGTAACATCCAAGTATGAAAACATCCTAGTTGTTTTACTTCTTTGTTTAATTTATGCAATGCATCATGGCATCATCCTCATTTTTTGTTTCTGATTGCATTGTTTTCATAATGAATCAACCCTTGTTTTCACACTTGTCTGTTACAATCTCTTCAAACAAAGAATTGCAAGACAAAACCTTTCCTTGTTTTTCCAAATAATTCAGTTATGATCACTTCTCAAATTGTTGGTTTTAATCAAACCATTAATCAATCAATTAATTCAATCCATAATTCCTAAATAATCTTTTAAATGCAAACCAAGTTTCAAATTAGTACTTATTTGAAACCATAAATTCACCACCCAATTGCACTCTTTAAATCATTTTAAACCTAGGGGTAACCCTATTCAAATGCTTGTTTTTAATAAGGGTTATTAATATTAAAAATATCCCAAAATTGGTTTCAAATACAAACTACCATTTTAAATCGCAATTTTTGAAATCCAATGTTGGAATATGGTTTCTAATTTCCTAACTAGCTTAACTAAATTTTTCTGAAATTTTTACTAAATAAAACCTTAACAATTTCTTCCAAAAGCAAAGCTACAAAACAAATAATAACAGAAAAAATAGAAAAGCAAAGAAAACCAGCGCGCGCGCGACACCTAGCTACCCCAGCCCAACCTATCTACCGCGCGCGCCAGCCCAGCCCAACTAACCCCCCGTACCGCTTCGCGATTCGTGCGGGACCTTCTTTCTGGAGTACGGCAGCGCATCGCCGAGCGCCACCGCACCCCCGCGCGACTCCGGCGGCCGCCACCTCACTCCCCTACCCTATATAACCAGCCCCTAGCCCCTGGCAGGTGCCCTAACTTCTAGGGTTCCTCGCTCCCCGCGCCGCGCCGCCAAATTCCCTCTCTGTCGCCGCACTCCCCTCTCTGAATCCAACCACCGGCGGCCACCGACTGAAGATCTACGCGCCGCCGTCGCCATGGCGCTCATACACCCCACCTAAACCTTGGAACCACACCTCCTCTCTCTCATCTCTCTGCTGGACCTCGAATTGCCACGGGTAAGCCGTCGTTTCTCCGCCGCGGTTCTCGCTTCCTCCGGCCACCGTGGCGACATAGTTTCTGAACCCGAGGTTCTCACCTCCATTGCAGATCCTCTCGACGCCGGTTGAGCACTGGAACCGCACCGCCTCCATCCCTTCTTCGCGTTGGACACTTGATCGAGCACGGAGGAGCACGGGATCAACGGCGTCGTCTTCGTCTTCGCCGCGGCCACCGTCGTCAGCAGGACGTCACCGTCGATCAAATCGCGGTGAGCACACCACCGTCACCTTCCCCTCTCCCTCTGCTGCATGCGCGTGATCCCGTGCACGTCCTCTGCGTCCCGCACAACCACAGCGGCCACCATCCATCGTAGATCGCCGGCGAGCCGTGGTTCTCTGACGGTGTCGCGCAAACATTTCGTCGTCAGAAATTCAGTTAACAAACTGTAACGTTATCCTTACTGCGTTGTGTATACTGACAACAGACGCGCCACAGCGCAGTGGTTCAGTGCGCTCGTTTGCATCGCGAGCTCGCGGGATCGATCCCCCGCGGCCGCACACTTTTTTCGCTATTTTCCTCGCACGCGCGGCCCCACCTAGCAGTGGCTCCCCTTGCCACGCCAGCGCGCGCTCGCCACGCTGGCCACGGGCCCCCTGGCAGCGTGTGGGTATAATTCCTGCACGGTAACAAAAGATTAAAAAACGCATCTGTTTAATTCCTATTTTCTTAGCAGAATAAACAATGAACTTTAAAATTCAATAACTTTTAATCTGTAAATCCAATAAATAAAAACTTTATATGTTTTCTGTTCAAAATTTAATAATCTTTCCAAATACCTTATTTGTGCACTGTTTTGAATTTTCCAAATACATTTAAAATTCAAATTGGAATAATTCAAATGCTAGTTTATAAAATCCATAACTAATTATTCATTAATCCAATAAATGCAAATAAAATATGTTTTCCATACCATTTTAAATAACCTATTCAAATATAATTTTTGTTTTCTGGTTTGAATAATTTAAACTGCCTAAACAATTTAAATCTTTTTTAATTCAATTAAAAATTGTTCAATATTGTTTAATTCATAATTAAATAATCCTAAGTCCAATTTCAAAATGTGAAACATGTAATCCAACTAAAATTTGATAACCTTTTCAAATATAAACTTTGTTAATTGCTTTGAGCACTTTAACTTGTTCAAAACAACAACTACTTGTTTAACATCATTAAGTAACCAATAATTTCCAAAACTTAATAACTGTTTTTCTTAACTTGTTAACCCTCATTCCAATTGCAATTAATCTTGTTATGTTATTGTTATTCATCATGCATGCATCATGATAACAACTATCACCTAATAAATAATTGTAAATCATTTATTCCACTTATTTCAATGGATCCTTTTCCATATGCAACCCTTGCATATGGGTCCATTTAATTTGTGCTATCATGTTAGCTAGATTATTTTGATGCAACCATTAATTTGTCATGCATCATATTGATTGTGCACAATGCCATGGCAATGATTGTTTACATTCCTGTTTTGTTTGTTTGCTTCTTCTCGAATAGACGACGACGTTGAGGCAGACGACCTTTACAGCACCCCTTCTGAGGATCTAGCTCAGTACCCAGCTGTTGAGTTTGCAGGCAAGTTATCACTCACATGAACCATTGTGTTCCTTTCAACCCTGGTTACCGATACTTTCCGTTGTCTATATCTTGCTAGCCTTAGTGGTAGTTGTTTCTGTTACGAACCTATCACATGAATCCTTTAACCCTTATATTGCCTCATCACCCCTCCTACAACCCTATTGATTGAGCCAGTGTCTTACTAGCATGCTTAGGTTGCTTTGCTCGAGTCTGTTACCCGTTACCTTCAGTTACTATATCTTTATTATGTTCTGGGGGCTCGATGCTTAATCAATCAATCAATCATGCTAATGTTATTACTGTTAATAATAATTTGATGATAAGGCACCGGCAGGAGGCCCTGTGTGGTTTTGAGGCCTGCTAGTGTCGACCCTAATAGGAAAAGGGTCTTGTCTACTGATCCATGATGAGCGCACTACCCGCATGTGGGAAGCGAGTATGGGCGCCCCCCTCAATTTGATTCGATTCGCATCTCGTCCAAATCATCTCATTTAGTTCGTGCTTTCTATTTGCCGCATGCATGTTTTTGCAAGCCCAGCGCAGGGTGGAACTTTTGTAGTCGGCATATAGGGGGACACGTTCTTAGAGTGCTATGAGGGTCCATTTTCTTCTGGGCTCGATTAGCCGTGCGCCCAAGGTGCTTTGGGCTTGATGCGGAGAAGAGTTGAGTTGTGTTGAGTGCCCCGCTTGGTGGGAGGCATCCCATCTGGCGGGTTATTCATACGTGTACGGCCAAATTGGTGCAACCCTGCAGGGATAATCTTCTCGAGAAGCCGTGTTTTCCGCGGTTATGGACTACTTGGTGAAAGTACTGGCTAACAAGTACTCAGGACAACTTTAACCTAATGATTCACTATCTCACACCCCATGATTATCAATTTGACTAGTAATAAGGTTATTGTCACAATAACTTGATTCATATTAATCCAACTGTGTGAGTTATCCTCGGGTTGCTTCTTTGGATAAGGGGCGAGATCCAGGATGGGTTTGTTTGATGTTATCTTCCAGTTGGTTACAACCCTCGATCTTATCCCCTTTTCTAATAGTTGGAAGTGATAGAATCTCTGTAGTTGGTTAGCGCAGCCAGTTGCAGCATCTTATACATATCCCCTTCTTTCCGTTGAACCCAAGTCATCTGTGCTTGTGTTGACGGGCTATACTTTGGTGAACTGTGAGTCTTGCTTGCCAGTACTTGGATGTACTGACCCCGTTGGGGCTGTGGTTTACGCGGACTACGACTACGGCTACGATGACCACCAGGATGGCTACTTCGTGGAGTTTGACGAGACTGCAGACGAGTAGTTAGCTGGACCAGGGCAGGATCCAGAACCTACGTGGATGGGCTTCGTCTTCTTTATTTTCTCCGGCTTCTTAAGCCTGTTGGATTTGTCTGTACCCAGACACCTTTGATTGCTTCCGCTGATGTAATGAATGCTATGTTGGGACATGTGTCCTCTGGATGATTGTATTTGCTATCTCTGCCTTAGTGAAGGCCATTTGCAACCTTATTTCAATCTTTTGTGTCTTAGAGATAAGTTGTGATCATCATTCGTTCAAAGCTGTTGATGTACAGTGCGTGATTGATATGAAGTACGTCGACAGTAGTGCCTATGACTTCTAGTGGATAGTTTACATCGACGGTGGAATAGCAGGGCTTGTGTTGTCGCGCATAAGCGCAGGCCTACCAGGAAGCTGGGACGTGGGAGCAGTTATGCCCCATAATCCAAGCACCTGCTATCCAGTTCGTACGATGAGTATCCCTTAGAAGCCAGGGTGCGACAAGAGTTAACAACTATTGAACTCCCTGTAGACATAATGATGATGGTTTAGGCTGACGGCGGCCATGGCAACAGTAAGAACCCAGCCGGGTGTGACTTCTACACCGCTGGCGCCCACCCCGAACAGTGGCACCCACAAGTATCAACTATGCAGCGTCATGGCCTTGCCCCTCTTCTCAGCGCCCCGCTGTATGCTGGCTTCACCGGTAGATGCAGACTAATCTTTTATTTCCCAACTTGATTTGTCAATAATTTTCCATATGCTCCCACTAAAAAGATGTGATGCCATTGTATATTAGGGTACCACAATGTGGCTAATATAAGGCAAAGTAACTAAATTAGCCACTCGTAAAGATGAACCTGAAGACATTTCACACTACTCTTTCTTTGAAGTTTAACTGAATTCCAACGTGTAAAGTTTAACTAACTTGGCATTATTTCCATTATTTTACCTGGGTTGGTAGCACTCGCGAGGGTGGGGTGAACTCCCGTTGAAGTTATTCCTCATTCCGGAGCCAATCGTGGCATGAGTTGACTGCACATGATCTGGTGCCTCATGAGCAGAGATGTGTACGTACATGGCGTGTCGGGGATTGTAGGCAGCGATTGGGGGTGCGTGCTTCTCCGGAGGACCGGCGTGGAGCGCGGTGTCCCATGTACGAGTACCGCTGCGCATGGGATGTCCCGATGTGTCGCCGCGCCATCTCCCCAAGCTGGTGGCACAGACCATAGATCCTCCCCTTCGGGGGACCGGCCCGCATCTGCCCCCCACGTTGCTCTAGCGGGGAAGAAAATCGAGCTCCCACGACGTTGCAATCTCTCGAGCCACTGGGCAGCCCATTCCCTGTCGCAGTCATATCCTCTTGACGCTTCTGCCCCCGTGTGAGGCCATCGCCGGGGTCGCCAAATCCTCATCCGCCTCTTGGGATGCCTCCGCGGGGAGGAGTTCTGGTATCGAGCCTCCATGACGCTGCGGACATGCCAGGTCCGCGTCACAGATCTGAGCGGCGGCGCTCTGTTGACAACCTGGGCGCGTAGGCGGCTGTGGCTCGCCAGATCGTGCGAACAGCCAAGAAGCAAAGTGAGAGGATATGCATGCCAGGGACTGCCGGCTGGTTTTTTCCCTGCCCGGTCCGGTTTTCCTGGTGCATGGTGTCGCTAGTTTTTTTCGTGTTTGACGCGAGAAGAACATTCGTCTCTCTACGGACCTCTCCGCCATGTAGGAGTGCGGAAGGCATGGTTTCTCTCTCGTTCGCACCGGGGAAAAGGTAAAAGAAAAGAATGCGGGCGTGCCCGTGTATGATAATACACAAAAGAAACAACAACAAAAGTGCGGGAAAAGTATTTCATTAGTCTTTCAGATAACAAATACAATTCCCAGTGATTGCGCTCCGTGGCCTACTAGCGCGGCCATCCTGACTATGGCGATTGCGGTCTCCTGGTTCCCGGGGCCTCGGAAGGCTCCCGGTTAATTACTCCCGCGGTTTACGCCATGAGACACCTCTGATTAAGCTGTGTGCTCGTCTTCATCGTCCTCGCTTCACGTCCTGCATGCATAAAGGTATGGTGTGTGTGGGCAGCGGCAGAGCCCGTGTCCTCGTCGGTACACGCGCCGCTAAAAGCGTGGCCTTAGCTCCGGCCTTGCTCGCCCTCGCCATCGCGCTTCGTCGGTCTTGAACGGCGAAGATGGATGTTGTTGAAATAGTGTGATGCAGTCCGGCAGGCTAGGACTTCGAGACGACTAGCAGCTTCGTCGGGGTGTGCAAGGAGTAATGCCTCACGGGAGTATCTTGTCGACCGACGTTGATGTAAAACCAACGGTCGCTCAAGTCAGCATAGCCGGTATGGTCGGCGACCTTGTCTCGCCTAACGCAGTGTTCACGGCAGTCGTTGGAGTCGGAGGCACCGTCTCATGGTCCTGTGGAGAGGTGGTGTCGGGATGCCGTCGCAGAGAAGTGGCACACCCTGTCACGTATGCCAAAGCTTCTCTTGTCATCTTATGCTCATAATTACCAACTCGTGCATTACATGGGACATGCACGAGCACAATCATGCACGTAGAGGCATAGCTCTACACATGTCATTCCCCATTTGCTTGTTGCTTCTCTTGTCGCACGCTGCCCTGTACGCCCGGCTGCAACTCTGTGGCAAGCTGCACCTGTCCGCCTAGCCGAGATTGACCGGCTGAACCTATATATCGGGACCTGTACGCCAATGTGTTATGTTGTCCGCCGGGCGTGTCTACCGGAGCGTTGAGCCGCGCTCGTTCGTTGAACTGCACCTCGAGCTTCCTTGTCCGTCGCCGGAGAGCTGCACATGTCCGCCGGTGAGTACTCGTATTGCGCGGCACTTTGGAATGGAGCTCGCTGGCGCCCGGCGTCCCGACGCCTCCTTGCGGCCTCCGTCGTCAGTAGTTACTCATGTACGCCGTCGCCGTGAGTGTTTGAGACTGCACTTTACAGGTCGTTGGCTAGCCGCGAGCGCCTGGACTGTACCTGGACAACATAAGTGAAAAGCGCCTATACACGAGGATACATATCGGCCTGGCCGTACACCCACTGATGCGTCCAAGGCACCCTCTTCGGCGGCTTCGGCCTTCGGCGAACATGACGTCGGCTGGACCTGCACAAGAAAAGAGAGGCGGTGCCAGTTCATGACACCATCTTCCTTTCTTTTGGCCGCGGGCAGCGGCGAGCTTTGGCGGCATGACGGGCGCGCCGGCCAGCTGGCTGCGCGCTTGGCGAGCTTCGGCGACCCCGGTGTCGTCCAGCGTACAACATCCACCATGCATGCTAGCTGTGAGGGAGAGGGATGGATAGATATTAAAAATGGTGCCCACCACTGGAGCGGATTGTTACTCGCGTCCATGGGCTTCTTCTCACTCTTGCTTGTACTTCGATCTCTTGCGTCCTTGGTGTGGAGGACTCGGTGCTCTCCGGCTGCTACCCGAGTCCTTGGCCCGATGCGTTTTCCGCCTCTAGCCTCTCACTCTCTCCTGTTTTGTGTGCGTTTCGGCGTGAGTCCTTATCCTGCGCGCCTAGATGAACTGACTGCTCACGTCCGGGCACGACTGACAGACAATGGTCAGCGACGCCGCGCCGATGATGACGGCCGTCGCGTGAGGCCGAAAGCCGCGACGCCCACCAGGTTGCACCTGATACATGAGAAAGACATAGAGAGAGAGAGGTATGGCTCCTGCTTTGCATGTCTGTGTGTAGTGCGTCATTGCCGTCGCCGGCGCACCCGCCGAGATGGACAGGGAACGCCACCTAAGTTGCCGACTCAGCTAGTGTTGGTTATGTGGGTGCAGGCGCGGGTGTTATTCTCGCCGCCATGGAAGCACATCTGTAGCATATGCATGAAACTTGGTACCTACACAAACACAAGATTTGGACAAGAAGATGCGTCTCCGGGCAGGACGGTAGAACTTCGTCTTGCCCATGGCACCTCCATGGGCTCCGTGATGACAAGCTCCAATCCGCCAAGTCAACCACGATGCAAGGCAAATCTCATGCACAGCCGGTGAGATGCATCTTGACGCCTAGGTACACAGTGCACAAGGCTTACCCATCTACTATCAGCAATAAGAAAAATATTAGGGTCATTTATCGAATTGCCCACAGCGCACCACTTCTACTCAGTTTTACCCCTAGCGCCGAATCGACCTCAGTTTTGCCCCTAGTCTGTGCGCAACTACTATGGAGAGGCTGGAACGGTAAGTTTGGAGTCGAATCCGTTCCGCGAAGTGGGTCCGAGGAGTCAGACTCCGTTTCGCGAAGTGGGTCCGGGTGGGACTGCCAAGTTCTTTGAAACCGTCCGGAGCTTACAGGTGGGACCGCGCAGTTTGAATAGTCCACACCCAAGCTTCCCGCTGGGTTCAGCGACGCGTGGGAAAACCGCGGGCCCCGCGTCGGTCAAAGACTGCCGGAGTAACGTCACGCGCTACAAAAGGCCCCTCGCCGCTCGCCGCTCTCCCCATTCTAGCCGTTAATCTCGCCCTCACCGCACTCGCTCTCATCGTTGCATTTCCACCTAGACACCCCGAGACGATGCCTCGCCGGCTCCGTGCAAACCGCAACTCGCCGTTGTACAGCCGCCCCGCGGCCGCGATGCGGGGCCACAGTGACGCCGATAGCGACAACGAGTTCTTCTACGAGGAGAACGAGCAGCAGCCGCAGGAGGAGGCGGCGCCCGAGCAGGAGCCGCCGCAGGAGGAGGTTGCGCCCGAGCAGGAGCCGCCGCAGGAGGCGCGGCGCTGGAGGAGGCTCAGGAGGAGGCAGCCTATCTGGCCCGAGCAGCACGCCGCCGTCTACTCGTTCGAAACATGGCGGAACGAGGAGGCGTTCCACACGGTCCGCTCCTGGCTCAAGGAGGCGGCGACAGCGGCCGAGGCTGCCGCTGTTCGTGCATCCCTGGAAACCCACCAGAGGGAGCAGGCGGAGCGCAAGGTCTACCGGCAGCTCGCCGCAACCGCGGCGTCGGATGAGCAGCAGGAGGTCGTCGCGCTGTACGAGAGCGACCGGCGCAAGGCTGCCCTGCAGAGCGAGAGGCGGGACCGCCGCCATCCCACCGAGCAGGCGCAGCTGCACCGGCTGCGGATCCGAGGCAGAGCGGAGCGGCATGCGATCGCTACGCTGGCGAACCCATCGCCCTTAGCCAAGCACGACCACGAGGCGGGGCCCTCCAACATGCTGGCCTACGACGACAGCGATGAGAACGACGAGGAAGAGGAGTAGAGGACGACGTCTAGGAGGAGGGCGACGACCAGGCCGGGTGATCGCGGCGAGCCTCGGCCAACCGTAGTTTCTTTTTAAGTTTTTTCAATGTTTTTAGTTAAATTATGCCGTCTAGCTTTCTGTAAAACTATCGTCGAATCTATGAATTTGAGCCTATTTCAACGAGTTCGCGTTTTTTAATTAATTTTGAGTATTTCTGAACAAAATCTCGAGCCAGAATGTAGATTAAAAGCGAAAAGGATGTTTGAATAATGTTGTATGATGTTGAACTAAGTCATTCCAAAATTTTGGGAAAATATGCTTCAAATAAGGTCTGAAGCTAGAGTACACACCCCTGTTTCAAATTTCATGAAAGATTCGACTTTGCCAAAATTATCCAAATAAATTTGAGGAGCAACTATATCATATATAACAACATTGTGTGTTGGATTCATGTCATTTTGATTTTTTTTATAATTTATGCTCATTTGAAGCCATCGCTCTATTCTCATGAGAAATGTGCTTCAAATGAGGTATGAAGCTAGGGTAAATACCCCCGTTTGGAATTTCATGAAAAAATCGACCTTGTAAAAATTATCCGATCCAATTCAATTTGAGGAGCAACTATATCACATATAACAGCATTGTGCGTTGGATTCATGTCATTTTGATATTTTTTATGAATTATTTATGCTCATTTGAAACCATCGCTCAATTCTCGTGAGAAATGTGCTTCAAATGAGGTCCGAAGCTAGGGTAAATACCCCCGTTTATAATTTCATGAAAAATTCAACCTTGCCAAAATTAACCAAACAAATTTGAGGAGCAACTATATCACATATAACAACATTGTGCGTTGGATTCATGTCATTTTGAATTTTTTATGCTCATTTGCAACCATCGCTCAATTCTCGTGAGAAATGTGCTTCAAATGAGGTCCGAGGCTAGGGTAAATACCCCCGTTTATAATTTCATGAAAAATTCGACCTTGCCAAAATTAACCAAACAAATTTGAGGAGCAACTATATCACATATAACAACATTGTGCGTTGGATTCATGTCATTTTGAATTTTTTTGAATTATTTATGCTCATTTGCAACCATCGCTCAATTCTCGTGAGAAATGTGCTTCAAATGAGGTCCGAAGCTAGGGTAAATACCCCCGTTTATAATTTCATGAAAAAATAGACCTTGCCAAAATTATCCAAACAAATTTGAGGAGCAACTATATCACATATAACAACATTGTGCGTTGGATTTATGTCATTTTGAATTTTTTGAATTTTTTATGCTCATTTGCAACCATCGCTCAATTCTCGTGAGAAATGTGTTTCAAATTAGGTCCGAAGCTAGGGTAAACACCCCCGTTTATAATTTCATGAAAAATTCGACCTTGCCAAAATTATCCATTGAAATTTGAGGACCAACTATATCACATATAACAACGTTGTGCGTTGGATTCATGTCATTTTGATTTGTTTTGAATTATTTAAATAACATGGTTTAATAGAAAAATCATATGTAAAACTGATAAAAATCATCGATGTAGTAAATCTGAAGTTTCATTATATTTTTTTATTTAAATAACATGGTTTAATACTTAACAGCAAAGAAATCATATGTAGAACCATCGATCCCTGTGGCCAACGTACCAACCAATCAGAGCGAGAACGAGCGTCTCGCGGATCGCTGTGGCTGCGAGCGCATCCGTCCGATGCACGATTCCTTCTAGAAGGCGTCGATCCAACAGCCCAGGTCGAATTTCTGTGTTTCCTTCTAGAAGCTTTTCGGGTGGTCAAACAGAGCGTTGACCAAGCTTGAAATGAGCATACATAATTCAAAAAAAATCGAAAAAATATATTGCCGACGCACATAGTAGTGTTATGTCATATAGTAACGAGAGAAAAAAATATAAATCTGTCTTATAAAGAATGGAACGAAAAAGCCTTGTGTAACATGTGATATCTTGAACAGTCTAGTAGAGAGTTCAAGAAAATGAGATGAGTTTCAAACCTTTGGAACTCAAATAAGGTCAAAATCTCACCAAAGCTTCATTTTGGTGTGACTAAGAAAGATGCAAAGTTATTTTTTCATTTTGAAGTTTTAAACTTGTTTTATTTACGATTTACGATTAAAACCATTATTATTCAAAAGAAAATAAATAATACGAATATTCATCCAATAAATTTTCAGGCTTCGGAATTGCATTATATAGGTCTAATACAAGTCTAGGAAAAATATAAATAGGATTTATAAACATTAGAACGAAAGCCATCACTAAAATGAGATTCCTCGAATACAGGAGTAGAGATTTCAAAGAATATGAGGTGGAAACATCCTGAATCTTCCGAAGAGGTGGGTTCTACCTTTTTGTTTTGTGTTCCTATGGGCTATCCTAGCACAAGCAAGCAAATAGTTCCACATTGCTACCCCCTTTCGACGCAGTTACCGCGTGTTTCCGTATAAGTCCGGTATTTCTCCAGCGGGGCTAGGGTTTCACCGGGAGGGGGGCTACGGAGCGTCTGGATCCCAACACAAGCTAGGGGGTTCCATACCATGATAGTATAGGTGTGTTGTGTGCTTTGGATGTCAAAGATTTCTCTCCGGGGTGTGACCCGCTTCACCGGCATCCATTTCTCTCTCGTGAGAGCTTACAGGGTGAAACTCCTGTATCGGACCAAACATCCTGAATCTTCCGAAGAGGTGGGTTCTACCTCTTTGTTTTGTGTTCTTATGGGCTATGCTAGCACAAGCAAGCAAATAGGTCCACATTGCTACCCCCTTTCGACGCAGTTACCGCGTGTTTCCGTATAAGTCCGGTATTTCTCCAGCGGGGCTAGGGTTTCACCGGGGGGGGCTACGGAGCGTCTGGATCCCAACACAAGCTAGGGGGTTCCATAACATGATAGTATAGGTGTGTTGTGTGCTTTTGATGTCAAAGATTGCTCTCCGGGGTGTGACCCGCTTCACCGGCATCCACTTCTCTCTCGTGAGAGCTTACAGGGTGAAACTCCTGTATCGGACCAACATCCTGAATCTTCCGAAGAGGTGGGTTCTACCTCTTTGTTTTGTGTTCCTATGGGCTATCCTAGCACAAACCAAGAAAATAGTCCACATTGCTACCCCCTTTCGACGCAGTTACCGCGTGTTTCCGTATAAGTCAGGTATTTCTCCAGCGGGGGTAGGATTTCACCGGGAGGGGGGCTACGGAGTCTCTGAATCACAACAAAATCTAGGGGGTGCCATACCATGTTAGTATAGGTGTGTTTTGTGCTTTGGATGTCAAATATTGCTCTCCGGGGTGTGACCCGCTTCACCGGCATCCATTTCTCTCTCGTGAGCGCTTATAGGGTGAAACTCCTGTATCGGACCAAACATCCTGAATCTTCCGAAGAGGTGGGTTCTACCTTTTTGTTTTGTGTGCCTATGGGCTATCCTAGCACAACCAAGCAAATAGTTCCACATTGCTACCCCCTTTCGACGCAGTTACCGCGTGTTTCCGTATAAGTCAGGTATTTCTCCAGCGGGGCTAGGGTTTCACCGGTGTAACACCTGGGGTGTTACCTGTTTGGTTGTTTGCATCATCTGCATCACATTGCATTGCACCATGTTGCATCATAACTGAAAACTCAAAAACAATTTAAACTTTCACCCTTGCTCAAAAATTTCCAACTTCAAACCATTAATTCAAGCAATTATTCCAAATCTTTTCCAAATTCAAACCTTTTCCAATTTTCAAATCAATACCTTTGTAAACCATAACAAACTCACCAACTCTCTTCCTCTCTAATTCATCCCAAAACCCTAGGGGGTAACCCTATCCAAAGCATGTTTTTATTAAAGGTTTTATTAAACTCAAAACCTTCTATTTTGATTTCAAACACAAACTTCTATTTTAAAATTTAATTTTTGAAAACTAAAGTTGGAATGTGGTTTCTAGTTATCTAAAAAGCTTAACTGATTTTTTCTGAATTTTTTCTCAATTAAAACTTTAACAAATTTCTTCCAAAAGCAAACCTACAAAAAAAAACAGAAGAAGGAAAATAAATAAAAGAGAAACAGGCGCGCAACACCTAATCTACCGCCCAGCCCAGCCCGCAAACCCCTAACAGCGCGCAGCCCGGCCCGCCTTAAGCCACTTACCGGTTCGCACCTGCGCCAAGATCCGTGCCAGCGCCCTCCGTCTTCGTCAATCTGTACGGCGGCCATCGGGAGCGCCACCGCGACAGAACGCCGCCGTCCGACCGCCTCCATGCGATTCCGCCCCTATAAGAAGGCCCTAGAGCCCTGGCAGGTGCCCTAGGCTCCTAGGGTTCCTCCTCCCCCCTCGAATCCGCCGCCGTCTGTCTCCTTTTTCCTCTCGGTCACCGCGAGCACCGGAGGGATCTCACTCTGAATCTTCTCCGATCATCGCCGCCACACAGCACCACCTCCCCTCCTAGACACCAAAACGAAGCCGCCACCTCGTCATCGCTCTGTTGGACACCCGTGCGCGCTCGGAGGCGCACGGAATCCCCGCCGCCATCAACGCCATCGTCGCCGGCCACCGAGGGCGACCCTCTGAACTTTTGCACGCCGACGACGCAGCCTTCCTCCTCGTCGTGGTTCAGCTACTGGACTTCACCCACCTCTTCCTCCTCTACGACGTGGACACCCGCGGGGGCTCGGAGGGGCACGGAAAACGCGCCGCCGTCCTCGACCACCGCGTCACCGCCGTCGTCATTCAGCACATCATCACCGGACCTCTGCCACGTCTACAGAACGGTGGTGAGACGCCGATCACCTTCCCCTCCCTACTCTCTGTGCGTCCACGCGCGTGTTGCACGTCCAGATCCATCAGCTATGCGCGTAAGCACGGCGATCGCCGCCGGCGAGTCCTCGTCTGTCAGTCGAGCAAGGCTCTGTTCGTCAGTTCGTCAGTTAACACCTGAAACTGAAGATCAACCTAGCTGCGTCTGCATCTCTAACAAACGAATCGTTCTAGCGCAGTGGTACTGCACCGTGCGCTTCAGGGTTTGGTCGCAGGTTCGAGTGCTCGCTTCGGCGAATAAAACCCCCTTTTTGTTTTCCCCCGCGTGGCTGACAGGCAGGGGCCACCAGTCGGTGACCCTGGCTGCCACGCCAGCGCAGCGTGCCACGCTGGCCACCAGGCCCACGGGGCAGTGCCTGTGGGTACGTTCCCGTGCGGTAGCAAAAGTTAAAAACTTTTCTGTTAATGAAAATTCCAATCCTTTTAATAACAGAATAAATCCATAACTTCAAAAATCAATAACTTTTAAACCCTAAGTCTAGTAAATAAAACCTGTATATGAAATTTGCTCCAAATTTTATAAACTTTCCAAATAACTTATTTGTGTTCTGTTTTGAATTTTCAAAATGCAATTTAAATTCAAATCCAAATAATTCAAATGCAAATTGAAATAATTCATAACTAATTCATACCATTTCCAATTAATGCAAATAAAATATGTTTTTCACACCTTTTTGAATGTTCTATTCAAATATAAATTTTGTTTTATGTTTTGAATAATTAAAATTGCCTAAACAATTTGAATCTTGTTTAATTCAATTGAAACTTGTTTAATATTGTTTAATCCATAATTAAATAACCCAAAGTCCAATTTCAAATTGTGAAACATGTAATCCAACTAAAATTTGATAACCTTTTCAAATATAAACTTTATTGGTTGCTTTGAGCACTTTAACTTGTTGAAAACAAACACTACTTGTTCAACACCATTAAGTAACCAATTTTCCAAACTTAATAAATGCTTTCTTAATTGGTTAACTATCATTCTAATTGCCTCTAAATTGTTACCTTCTTGTTTTCATCATGCATGCATCATTCTAACTCACTTACACATGATGCTCAGTGTTAGAACAATTGATTCAACTATAAGGCATGGGTTTGCCATATGCAGTCTTTGCATATGGAATCCATTTAAACTTGTGTATCTTATCCATTAGTTTACTTTGGTGCATCTATTAAACATGACATGCATCCATATCTTGATCATGCTGGATCTTTTGCCGTAGTAGTAATTGTTGCATCCGGTGTTTGTTCGAGGTTCGTTGCTTCTTCCCGGATAGGACGTTGAGATGATGTGAGCAACGACAAGTTCTGCTACCTTGCGGGATCTGAGGCAAGTATACTCACTTGCATGCCATATGGCTGCCTTTCATCACTTGTTACCGATACTTCCGTTGTTCTTTTCTGCTAGCCTTAGTAGTAGATTGCTTCTGTTACGAACCTATCACATGATACCTTGAGCCCTGATATTGCCTCATTCCCATACCTACAGCCATTGATTGAGCCTGTTCCTATCTAGCCTGCTTAGGGTTGCTTTTGCTCGAACTCGTTGTCGGTTACTTCTTCACTATTACTATTGTTCCGGGGGCTCGTTGTTAATCAATCAAACCTGATAATTGCTAATGGTAATAATAATAATAATTTGATGATAAGGCACCGGCAGGAGGCCCTTTGAGGTTTTGAGGCCTGCTAGTGTCGACCCTAATAGGAAAAGGGTCTTGTCTACTGATCCATGATGAGCGCACTACCCGCATTTGGGGAGTATGGGCTCCCCCTCAGTTTGACCCGATTCGCATCTCGTCCAAATCGCCTCATTTAGTTCGGGTTTTCCATTTGCTGCATGCATGATTTTGCGAGCCCTTGGATCCCGGGTGGAACTTTCGTAGTCGGCATATAGGGGGACACGTTCTTAGAGTGCTATGAGGGTCCATTTTCTTCTGGGCTCGATTAGCCGTGCGCCCAAGGTGCTTTGGGCTTGATGCGAAGAAGGGTTGGGTTGTGTTGAGTGCCCCGCTTGGTGGGAGGCATTCCATCTGGCGGGATATTCATGAGTGTGGTTACTTTGGTGCACCCCTGCAGGGTAAATCTTCTCGAGAAGCCGTGTTTTCCGCGGTTATGGATTACTTGGTGAAAGTACTTGCTAACAAGTACTCAGGACAACTTAAACATAATGATCAAACATGTTACACCCCATGATTAATAACTTGACTAGTAATAGGCTTATGGACACAATAATTTGAACCATCATTATTACAACTGTGTGAGTTATCCTCGGATTGCTTCTTTGGATAAGGGGCGAGATCCAGGATGGGTTTGTTTGAAGTTATCTTTCAGTTGGTTACTATCACTCGATCTTATCTCCTTTCTGATAGTTGGAAGCAATAGAATCTCTGTAGTTGGTTAGTGCAGCCTGCTGTCGCTTATTTGCCATAACCCCCTTCCTTTCCGTTGATCCTAAAGTATTTGTATCTTGTGATGACTGGCTACGTCGGTAACTTGTGAGTATGGGCTTTATCCCCCTTGCCAGTACTTAACCGTACTGACCCACGAATCTCTTTCGTGGCTGCAAATTCCAACTTGCAGTCAACAGGTTTGAAGTCTGACGACGTTAGCTTGGGAATCCCTCCGGCTTGGCCTGGGCAGGGATTGGACGCCTTCGGTTATCTTCAGGACTCTTAGTCCAATTTGGATCTTGTCCGTAGACGGACGTTTGTTTCTTCCGCTGTTATGTTGGATCTTTGTAATGTATCAGTTGTATCCCTGGCTCGTTGAGTCATCTTGTATCTTTCTGACGCTGTTGTAACTGTGGATTATTCGTGAACTATTGTAATGTTATCATAAATGGCAACCTGGAATCGGTTATTATGCGGATTTGGCGGGAATGCTGAAAGCTGCATAGTGCCCGATCTCGGGGCGTCACAAATGGTATCAGAGCCTTGGTTCCGATTCCCGATATTGTTTCGATACGAATGGTTATCGAAGCAACGGGTCCGCAAAGCCTGTAGGTTTAACCTCGCTAACGGTCGTTGTTTCTAGAGTGTCAAAAACTATTTCTGCTAAACTATTTTGGAAAAATATCTCAATAGGATTCTTGTTTTTCTCCTTATCCCCATTCTATTTCCCCTCCCATCTTATTTGTTTTGGAGTCCGCTCTCGTACTCAAGCTTTCAAAGTGTTAGGATCCTACGTGGGTGGACGTTTTCTGAGCCTTTAACCTAATAGGTTCGATCATCGGAAGATTCCTGGTGGAAGAACATCGTCGTCACTCCGAGCAAGAATCCCTTGTTAGTGGTGTCGAGGAGATCAACTGGAAGCACGAAGAATCGATAGTCAAACTTCTTTCCCCTCCCGGGTTAGCAGGTGGATTGCGAGGGCGCAATCCCTTGTTAGTGGTGTCGTCTGTAACACCTGGGGTGTTACCTGTTTGGTTGTTTGCATCATCTGCATCACATTGCATTGCACCATGTTGCATCATAACTGAAAACTCAAAAACAATTTAAACTTTCACCCTTGCTCAAAAATTTCCAACTTCAAACCATTAATTCAAGCAATTATTCCAAATCTTTTCCAAATTCAAACCTTTTCCAATTTTCAAATCAATACCTTTGTAAACCATAACAAACTCACCAACTCTCTTCCTCTCTAATTCATCCCAAAACCCTAGGGGGTAACCCTATCCAAAGCATGTTTTTATTAAAGGTTTTATTAAACTCAAAACCTTCTATTTTGATTTCAAACACAAACTTCTATTTTAAAATTTAATTTTTGAAAACTAAAGTTGGAATGTGGTTTCTAGTTATCTAAAAAGCTTAACTGATTTTTTCTCAATTAAAACTTTAACAAATTTCTTCCAAAAGCAAACCTACAAAAAAAAACAGAAGAAGGAAAATAAATAAAAGAGAAACAGGCGCGCAGCACCTAATCTACCGCCCAGCCCAGCCCGCAAACCCCTAACAGCGCGCAGCCCGGCCCGCCTTAAGCCACTTACCGGTTCGCACCTGCGCCAAGATCCGTGCCAGCGCCCTCCGTCTTCGTCAATCTGTACGGCGGCCATCGGGAGCGCCACCGCGACAGAACGCCGCCGTCCGACCGCCTCCATGCGATTCCGCCCCTATAAGAAGGCCCTAGAGCCCTGGCAGGTGCCCTAGGCTCCTAGGGTTCCTCCTCCCCCCTCGAATCCGCCGCCGTCTGTCTCCTTTTTCCTCTCGGTCACCGCGAGCACCGGAGGGATCTCACTCTGAATCTTCTCCGATCATCGCCGCCACACAGCACCACCTCCCCTCCTAGACACCAAAACGAAGCCGCCACCTCGTCATCGCTCTGTTGGACACCCGTGCGCGCTCGGAGGCGCACGGAATCCCCGCCGCCATCAACGCCATCGTCGCCGGCCACCGAGGGCGACCCTCTGAACTTTTGCACGCCGACGACGCAGCCTTCCTCCTCGTCGTGGTTCAGCTACTGGACTTCACCCACCTCTTCCTCCTCTACGACGTGGACACCCGCGGGGGCTCGGAGGGGCACGGAAAACGCGCCGCCGTCCTCGACCACCGCGTCACCGCCGTCGTCATTCAGCACATCATCACCGGACCTCTGCCACGTCTACAGAACGGTGGTGAGACGCCGATCACCTTCCCCTCCCTACTCTCTGTGCGTCCACGCGCGTGTTGCACGTCCAGATCCATCAGCTATGCGCGTAAGCACGGCGATCGCCGCCGGCGAGTCCTCGTCTGTCAGTCGAGCAAGGCTCTGTTCGTCAGTTCGTCAGTTAACACCTGAAACTGAAGATCAACCTAGCTGCGTCTGCATCTCTAACAAACGAATCGTTCTAGCGCAGTGGTACTGCACCGTGCGCTTCAGGGTTTGGTCGCAGGTTCGAGTGCTCGCTTCGGCGAATAAAACCCCCTTTTTGTTTTCCCCCGCGTGGCTGACAGGCAGGGGCCACCAGTCGGTGACCCTGGCTGCCACGCCAGCGCAGCGTGCCACGCTGGCCACCAGGCCCACGGGGCAGTGCCTGTGGGTACGTTCCCGTGCGGTAGCAAAAGTTAAAAACTTTTCTGTTAATGAAAATTCCAATCCTTTTAATAACAGAATAAATCCATAACTTCAAAAATCAATAACTTTTAAACCCTAAGTCTAGTAAATAAAACCTGTATATGAAATTTGCTCCAAATTTTATAAACTTTCCAAATAACTTATTTGTGTTCTGTTTTGAATTTTCAAAATGCAATTTAAATTCAAATCCAAATAATTCAAATGCAAATTGAAATAATTCATAACTAATTCATACCATTTCCAATTAATGCAAATAAAATATGTTTTTCACACCTTTTTGAATGTTCTATTCAAATATAAATTTTGTTTTATGTTTTGAATAATTAAAATTGCCTAAACAATTTGAATCTTGTTTAATTCAATTGAAACTTGTTTAATATTGTTTAATCCATAATTAAATAACCCAAAGTCCAATTTCAAATTGTGAAACATGTAATCCAACTAAAATTTGATAACCTTTTCAAATATAAACTTTATTGGTTGCTTTGAGCACTTTAACTTGTTGAAAACAAACACTACTTGTTCAACACCATTAAGTAACCAATTTTCCAAACTTAATAAATGCTTTCTTAATTGGTTAACTATCATTCTAATTGCCTCTAAATTGTTACCTTCTTGTTTTCATCATGCATGCATCATTCTAACTCACTTACACATGATGCTCAGTGTTAGAACAATTGATTCAACTATAAGGCATGGGTTTGCCATATGCAGTCTTTGCATATGGAATCCATTTAAACTTGTGTATCTTATCCATTAGTTTACTTTGGTGCATCTATTAAACATGACATGCATCCATATCTTGATCATGCTGGATCTTTTGCCGTAGTAGTAATTGTTGCATCCGGTGTTTGTTCGAGGTTCGTTGCTTCTTCCCGGATAGGACGTTGAGATGATGTGAGCAACGACAAGTTCTGCTACCTTGCGGGATCTCAGGCAAGTATACTCACTTGCATGCCATATGGCTGCCTTTCATCACTTGTTACCGATACTTCCGTTGTTCTTTTCTGCTAGCCTTAGTAGTAGATTGCTTCTGTTACGAACCTATCACATGATACCTTGAGCCCTGATATTGCCTCATTCCCATACCTACAGCCATTGATTGAGCCTGTTCCTATCTAGCCTGCTTAGGGTTGCTTTTGCTCGAACTCGTTGTCGGTTACTTCTTCACTATTACTATTGTTCCGGGGGCTCGTTGTTAATCAATCAAACCTGATAATTGCTAATGGTAATAATAATAATAATTTGATGATAAGGCACCGGCAGGAGGCCCTTTGAGGTTTTGAGGCCTGCTAGTGTCGACCCTAATAGGAAAAGGGTCTTGTCTACTGATCCATGATGAGCGCACTACCCGCATTTGGGGAGTATGGGCTCCCCCTCAGTTTGACCCGATTCGCATCTCGTCCAAATCGCCTCATTTAGTTCGGGTTTTCCATTTGCTGCATGCATGATTTTGCGAGCCCTTGGATCCCGGGTGGAACTTTCGTAGTCGGCATATAGGGGGACACGTTCTTAGAGTGCTATGAGGGTCCATTTTCTTCTGGGCTCGATTAGCCGTGCGCCCAAGGTGCTTTGGGCTTGATGCGAAGAAGGGTTGGGTTGTGTTGAGTGCCCCGCTTGGTGGGAGGCATTCCATCTGGCGGGATATTCATGAGTGTGGTTACTTTGGTGCACCCCTGCAGGGTAAATCTTCTCGAGAAGCCGTGTTTTCCGCGGTTATGGATTACTTGGTGAAAGTACTGGCTAACAAGTACTCAGGACAACTTAAACATAATGATCAAACATATTACACCCCATGATTAATAACTTGACTAGTAATAGGCTTATGGACACAATAATTTGAACCATCATTATTACAACTGTGTGAGTTATCCTCGGATTGCTTCTTTGGATAAGGGGCGAGATCCAGGATGGGTTTGTTTGAAGTTATCTTTCAGTTGGTTACTATCACTCGATCTTATCTCCTTTCTGATAGTTGGAAGCAATAGAATCTCTGTAGTTGGTTAGTGCAGCCTGCTGTCGCTTATTTGCCATAACCCCCTTCCTTTCCGTTGATCCTAAAGTATTTGTATCTTGTGATGACTGGCTACGTCGGTAACTTGTGAGTATGGGCTTTATCCCCCTTGCCAGTACTTAACCGTACTGACCCACGAATCTCTTTCGTGGCTGCAAATTCCAACTTGCAGTCAACAGGTTTGAAGTCTGACGACGTTAGCTTGGGAATCCCTCCGGCTTGGCCTGGGCAGGGATTGGACGCCTTCGGTTATCTTCAGGACTCTTAGTCCAATTTGGATCTTGTCCGTAGACGGACGTTTGTTTCTTCCGCTGTTATGTTGGATCTTTGTAATGTATCAGTTGTATCCCTGGCTCGTTGAGTCATCTTGTATCTTTCTGACGCTGTTGTAACTGTGGATTATTCGTGAACTATTGTAATGTTATCATAAATGGCAACCTGGAATCGGTTATTATGCGGATTTGGCGGGAATGCTGAAAGCTGCATAGTGCCCGATCTCGGGGCGTCACAACCGGGAGGGGGGCTACGGAGTGTTTGGATCCCAACATAAGCTAGGGGGTGCCATACCATGTTAGTATAGGTGTGTTTGTGTGCTTTGGATGTCAAAGATTTCTCTCCAGGGTGTGACCCGCTTCACCGGCATCCACTTCTCTCTCGTGAGCGCTTAGGGTGAAACTCCTGTATCGGACCAAACATCGTGAATCTTCGGAAGAGGTGGGTTCTACCTTTTTGTTCTGTGTTCCTATGGGCTATCCTAGCACAACCAAGGAAATATCTCTAAAAATGTCTAGAAATGACATGGCCGAGTAGTGCAGACAGCACCCGTCTACACTATTGTACATGCCTTAAAAACAGAGGGAACCTGATCCTCTTACTTTGCCCACCTTACGTTCTCTGACTTTCTCCCATGACACGTGGGTCCGGTGTGTGATGGGCTCCATTTGTCAGAGGATCGCGTTCCCGCACAGAGAATCGCTCGTCTCAGCGTCTGCAGGCCGTTGCCGCCATAGTTTGCATGCATGGACTCGATCTGCACCGTTCCTTACGATCAAACGATCGAAAATGAAGCGGTGCATGGACTGGTGTTTTGTCTCAATGTAACGGCATGTAACAACGGACACTGTCTAGTGGGGCCCCGTTCACCAGCCCGGTGCATGCACGCCTCGTTTTTTCAGAGTAAACAACGTGGCAGAAGAAGAAAATAGATAACGTCGCGTCGCATTTGCACCAGCCCTCCACGCCTGGTTTCAGAAACACGAGTCGCGTCGCATTTGCAGCGATGCAGCCCTCCACGCCTAGTTTTCAGAAGATACGCATCAATGCATATGCAGCGAGGCAGGATTTGGCGTGAGACTTTGGACTTTCTTCTCTTCACCTCTTTAATACACGCATGCAACATCGAATCACTTGACTGCCTAATGCACACGCGCTCGTACTCCGTATCACTAGCTGTCCTAGGCCTACGCCTATGCATGTTCTACACCGCTTTGACCATGCATCGACTCTTCTACACTACACCCAATGTTTTCACACTGTTTGCTTCATCTACCCCAATTAATTCACGTCTAATCGTGCCTTTAAATAGACCGTTTCACTCGTCCTCCATCTTCTCATCCCTCTCCATCCCTTTGCCCTTCTCTCCCTAGCTTCAAGCCCTATCATGTCTTCCTACTCTCTACCATCTAGCCCCGAGTCGGTCTCCGACGAGGACAACCTCCCAAAAGATCGGCCTTGGTACGAGGCCGATTATACGTCGGAGGAAGTCGAATCTCCCAAACGGGAGAGATCGCCATCGCCGCCCTTCGTCCACAACCCCAAGCCCTCCCTCACCGCCCACAATGACCTCTCCCCCAAGACGATCCGCCGCCTCAAGGAACTGGAGCGGCTGGAGAAGAAGGAGTTGAAGGCCGAGGAGAAGAAGCAGACGAAGGAGGACGTGAAGGCAATGCGGGCCAGCATCAAGCGGGTCCATGAGCGAGAGGAGGAGAGGATGCGGGCGGAGAACCGCCGCGTCCGCGTCAACAAGGAGATGGAGTACAGGGCGGCGGAATGAAAGTAGGGCGCCGGAGGGCGGCAAGGCCTCCCGGGCGCCGGAGGGCGGCAAGGGCTCCCGCATGCAGAGCGGGAGCAGTTAGGGCTCCCGCATGCAGAGCGGGAGCAGTTAGTTTTTTTTTAATTAGATGTAATGTCCCTAGGGCCCCACTGATTATATGTAAAGTGGGGCCAGTTATCGAATTATAAGTATGTTTAGTTATATATAAAATTATGTCCTTATATTTGTCCAAATATGTACCCACTGTTTAGAAGTTTTATCCTTTCTAATTATCGCTTTTTTTTTAAAATATTTCTAATTATCGCTTTAAAATATGCACATTGTAAACAAAATTTATATATAAGAGATGTGATGCATTATGTTTTCTAAGATAATCTACAAATTTTAGTTGATCACAGTATATATTTTATATTATTAATACGAATAATTTGATGGTTTAATAAATGGATAATGTGTAGTCTGCATGTAGGGATTAATAAATATAAATGGATAATGTGTAGTCTGCATGTTGACATTGGGCCTCGTCAACAGCTGGGGCCCACATGCAGCGCCAGCCGTCAACAGTTGGGGCACACAAGCCGCGCCAACGCGCAACAACTGGGGCCCATATGCCGCGCCAACGGTTCTATGATGGGTCCCACAGGTCAGCATCCTAACGGGGGCAGAAAATAACGGTGGGAGCAACGAAAGGAGTCCTTGGCACAAACGAGGGGCAAAACTGCGGTCCGCTAGGGGTAAAACTGAGGTCGTGGTGCCAACTGAGGGCACCCTGTTAATTATCCCAAAATAATATCAGCATCAAGGAGTTTCAATACCTCATTTCTTACCACTTTCTTCATCTTAGGAATTAAACGGCGTTGATGTTCAACTACTGGCGTTGCATCAGGTTCAACATTCATAGCATGCTGATATATAGTAGTAGAAATCCCCTTCAAATCATCAAGAGTATAACCAATAGCTCCACGGTGTTTCTTCAATATTCCCAATAATCTTTCCTCTTCTTCACATGAAAGTTTAGCACTAATAATAACAGTATATATTCTCTTATCATCAATATAAGCATATTTAAGATCATCAGGAAAAGGTTTTAAATCAAGACATGATCCTCTTTGGGTGGTAATGTGGTACCCAAATCCTCCACAGGTAAATTGTTCTTCAGTATCACCGCTTGACGAAGAAGAATATCGTCAATCTCATTTCTCTCTTCCATAAAGACCTCAATTTCATGGTCCTCCATATATTGCTACAAAGCATTTTTAGGAGCAAGAACAATAGAAGCAAGTTGTTCAACTTTAAAATTCTCATCAGGCAATTTAGATTCATAAGGTGCTCTAGCAAATTTGAGAAACTGAACTCATAAGATTTTCCATCAAATTTAGTCAATATCTTCTCTCTCTTACAATCTATAATAGCACCACAAGTTTTCAAGAAAGGTCTACCAAAAATAATAGGAGAAGTTTTACTAGCAGCCTTACCAAGTACTAGAAAATCAGTGGGATATAAGACTTCCACATCTCTAACAATACCAATTGGAAAGACAGTTTCTCTATTAGCAAGCTGAATAACTACATCAATATCCTCAAGCTCACAAGAACCATTCATGCATAATTTCTTTATAAAGCTCATAAGGAATAGCACTAGAACTAGCACCAATGTCACATAAACCATAATAGCAATGATCACCAATCTTAACAGAAAACACAAGAACACTAGTTTTCTTAGGTCTATGAGGATGGGAAACAATGTTAGAAGCATCCTCACAAAAGATAATGTGTTCATCCTCCACAAGATATTTTACTATTGCTCCTGCAGGTTCAACAGTTATTTGTTCCTAGGTTCAATAGATTTCTTAATGCTCTTATTAGCCACACTAGCTACAATAGAGTGTTCTTTCACCTTAGCAGGGAAAGTAATTTTTTCAATATAAGGCTCAGGAATAGCAGGATTAACAACATGCACTTCTATATTACTAGCAGGAACAATATCTTTATAAGGTGCATGATATTTGTGATAATACTTTTTAGGAATATCAAGATAGGAAGCAAAAGCTTTAAGAAAGTTTGCAAAGATTTGAGAATCAAGACCACAAACAACACTAACATTATAGAAGTCATCAGTTCCCATAAAAGATTTAATGCATTCATAATCATAATTTATACTTGACTTTCTACCTTTGTCATTCTCCCATCCTTCAGTGTTCTCTTGAATGCGGTCAAGAAGGTCCCATTTAGCTTCTTCCTTCATACATGTCAATGATCCATAACAAGAAGCATCCAATAAATCCTTATCATGAAGAGAAAGCCTTAGATAAAAATTATTGATAACAATATTACTCAGGATCTCATGAACGAGACATTTAAGCATTAATAACTTCATTCTCCCCCACGCCTGGGCAATACTCTCTCCATCAAGAGGCTACAAATTATATATTTTATTCCGGTCTTTATGAACATCACTAAGAGGATAGAATTAGAATAAAAGAGAGGAACGATTTCCTCCCATCCAATATATTCACCATTCTTCAGTAATTTGAACCATTCAGCGGCTCTTCCTTTCAGCGATAAAGAGAATAATTTCCTTTTAACTTGATCGATAGTAATACCTGCACACCTCAATAACTCGCATAATTCATGTATAAATAGCAAATGATCACCAGGATGGACAATTCCATCTCCATAGTAGCAGTTATCCATAACACGTCCAACAATATTCATAGGTATTTTATAAGGATATAATTCAGCAGATAACGGGTCACCTACTACCCTAGAAATGATAGTAGTAGTACCCCTAAACAGAGAACCAAAAGTATTTTCCATAATTAAATAAAACAACAAACAGAAATAAAAACAACACTCACAATAAAAGTTTCTCTTACCAATTCCACTTACCAATAGCGCTTCACTCCCCGGCAACGGCACCAGAAAATAGTCTTGATGACCCACAAGTATAGGGATGTATCATAGTACTTTCGATAAATAAGAGTGTCGAACCCAACGAGGAGCAGAAGATGTTGACAAGCAGGTTGGATAGATGATTCACTTTAAACACTAGCAAGCATCCGCAGATACATCATATGGATCAATCCTTTTGAGAGCAAAGGACAAGCCGGTTTTTGATATAGCATATAAATAAAATACGAGTAAATAAATAACAGTAAATATAATTGCAGCGAGTGGCTCAATCCTTTTGAGAGCAAAGGACAAGCCGGTTGTTCTACTTATGATTACCAAACGTTCTCGAGGACACATGGGAATTTTGTCAAGTGCTTTCGCTTCATATAGTTGATTAATATTTATTGGTTCATTAAGTGTTGTGTGGTGAATCTATGCTAATGTACCGCCCAACTAGGACTAATACATACTTGTGATTATACCCATCGCAAGCATCCGCAGATACAAGAAAGTAATTAAGATAAGTCTAACCACAACCTTAAAACTCCGGGACCCAACACTCCCTCGTGCATTGGTTTCCTAACGGGAATTTAGGTTTCTGTCACTCTGGCAATCCCACAATTAGTAGCCAAGTACACAATGCATCCTCCTAGGCCCGTAAAGGTGAAGTATCATATAGTCGACGTTCACATGACACCACTAGAAGAATAGCACCACAACTTAAATATCGAACTGCAAGATATTACTTCAACATAACTTCACTACTAACATCATGACTTCTCCCATGTCCTCAAGAACTAAACAAACTACTCACGAGACATCATATGGATCATAATCAGAGATGATATAATGGACAATAGCAATCAGGTCATAAAGTGTAAACACCGATAAATCTCACAAGCATCAACTACTAACAAGTAATCCGTACCGGGAGAGAGATCTAATGAAGAACAACCATAAAGACCCCTAATTGTTACAGCGGGATGAAGGTGGCCGGTGGCAGTGATGGTGCTGGTGATGATGATGATGATGATGATGATCCCGATGAAGCCCAGAGTGATGACGGTGACGATAGCGACGATTTCCCCTCTTCGAGGAGGAATTTCCACGGCAGATTTCTCCCTGATAAAGAGCTTTTCTCTCTCTGCTGTTTTCCGCCCCGCAGCGGCGGCGGAATAATTCTTCGATGATGATTTTGGGGCTTAGGGTTCCCTGGGGGTCAAGTATGCGAAAGGAGGCGCCCATGATTGGGCCAGGGGGCAGACCACCCCCAGGCGCGACCAGAGGGGGGCGCGCCTCCTGGTGGTGTGCGCCCCTGGCCCAATCCTGGGCGCCTCCTTTCGCGTACTTGACGCGCCCCAGGTGGTCCCCCCTGCGGGTGCCCTTCTGGCTGGCTTCCTCCTCGGAACTTCTAAGACTACTCCGGTGTCCCCACCTCTTCTTCAGATCTTCTGAAATAGGGTGTCCCGACGGTGCTTTTTCTATCAGATTTCTGGTTCCGGTGTTTCTTCTCGCATAATTATTAAACATGCAAAAGAAAGTGAAATAACATAAGTAATGTATCATAACATGAAATATATCAATGAATAACAGAAAATAACGATATAAAATAGTGATGCAAAATGGACGTATCGGTCCGCTCTGCAATCGACGTGATGCATGTGACGAAGAATCTTTGCGTGAACCTGATAGGCTTATTGGGCGTGTATGGGAAGAAAAAAGATACACGGAAGCACGGAAGGGCCAGCAACATATGAAAGAACCAGAAGGACTGTATCCAGAACGGTTTCGAGGTCCTGCCAGCTACGTTCTTACCAAAGCAGAGAAGGAAATATTTTTTTAATGTTTGAGCAGTATCAAGGCCCCGTCTGGTTTCTCGTAGAATATAAAGGGAATAATAAATATGGCAGAGAAAAAGTTCCAAAACCTAAAGTCTGATGACTGCCACGTGATTATGACGCAGTTGCTTCAGGTTTCATTGAGGGGGCTTCTACCGGATAATGTTCGACTACCAATTGTGAAGCTATGTGCATTCCTCAATGCAATCTCTAAGATGGTAATCAATCGAGAAGATCTGTCGCGGTTACAGAATAATGTGGTCTAGTGTCTTGTCAGTTTCGAGTTGGTGTTCCCACCATCGTTCTTCAATATTATGACGCACCTCCTGGTTCACCTAGTTGAAGAGATTTTTGTTCTCGGTCCTGTATTTCTACACAATATGTTTCCCTTTGAGAGGTTCATGGGAGTGTTAAAGAAATATGTTCGTAACCGTGCTAGGCCAGAAGAAAGCATCACCAAGGGCTATGGAACAGAGGAGGTCATTGAGTTTTGTGTTGACTTTATTCCCAACCTTAAGTCGATTCGTCTTCCTCAATCGCGACACGAGGGTGGACTATTGGAAAAGGCACACTTGTGAAGAAATCAAAAATATGTATGGACGGGCATTATTTCACTCAAGCACACTACACAATTCTTCAAAATTCCATCTTGGTGGCTCCGTACATTGAGGAACACAAGAATATTGTACGCTCCCAAAACCCCGGCCAGACTAACGCCTTTGTTTCACGGATCCACATGGCGACTTTTGGCAATTGGTTGCAATCACATCTAATGAATGACAAGGATGTTGGAGATGAGTTGTACTCCTTGGCCAGGTCACCATCTTCGACTATAATGAGTTTCTAAGGCTGTGAAATAAATGGGAATATATTTTACACGATAGCGCAAGATAAAAAGAGAACCAACCAAAATAGTGGTGTCCACTTTGATGCAACAAACATCAATGAGCAAAAGGACACATATTATGGTTACATAGAGGAGATATGTGAACTTGACTATGGATCTTCTTTTAAAGTCCTGTTGTCTCAGTGCCAATGGGTCAAACTGACAGGCGGGGTAAAGGTAGACAAGCTCTACAGGATGACAACAGTGGATCTGAACAATCTTGGATACAGAGATGAATCATTTGTCCTAGCCAAAGACGTTGCTCATGTTTTTATGTGAAGGACATGGCTACCATACGGAGAAAAAGAAAAGAAAAAAGAAATACATCAAGCGACGAACCAAAACGTCACAAGTTCTTTCAGGGAAAAAAATATCATGGGGGTGGAGGACAAGACAGACATGCATGTCAAAAGATTATAGTAAGTTTGGTGAAATCCCCCCTGGCCTTCAGTGTGAAGACTGACCCAAAAATCATGTTAAATGATGAAGATACTCCATGGTTACGGCCGAGGCGATCATAAGCGGCACGGACATATATATATATATATATATATATATATATATATATATATATATATATATATATATATATATATATATATATATAACAAAACAATCGGTATCGCCAACATACAGTCCGACCGTGGCTCCTGAGTGCATATATGCATATCAAATGCACGGTCGGACGTATGCTGTCGAATCCGGATGATTTGTATTTGGTTAAGAAGCGCTCGAAAGAAACACCTCTGATCCAACGGCTCACAAGCGCTCGAAAGAAACACACCGTACCCCTGATCCAACAGCTCACAAGAGCTCGAAAGAAATATACCCCTCATCCAACGACTCACAAGCGCTTGAAAGAAACACACGATCTGTGTGATTCTTTCTGTTTGGTCCCGACGAAACCCTAACCATTTAGTCCCGGTTGGTAAAACAGGCCGGGACTAAAGGGTCTGTTTCTTCTCACTATATATATGTATGCATCGCCATCATTGGCATAACACATCTAAACTCATCTCTGCATCACTCTTCCATGGCTTCTACCGTACCCACTCTAACCTACCCGCAGGCGGAGGCACTTTCCGCCTCGAACTACCCCTGCCCGCCCGGCTACAGCGTCCCTGCCGGTTGGATGTTGAGCGCCGGAGGAGTGCCGGTCCCTCCTGTTCCTCAAGGTGTGGCGCGTCGGGCGGCCATCACGAACCACTACTACCATGAGCTCATGCCGGAGCAGCGGAGAGATCCCTGTTGGAATTACGAGTACCACCCTACTTGGGACTCCTTCTTCATTAATCGGCGTGAGAGGGCGCTCGTCAGATACGAGGAGAACGACCCTCCTCTTTCGAACTTCAACGAGGCCGGTCGTCAGCTGTGGTGGGGGCGGCAGACGGACTCTTTAGAGCGTCATGAACTACATCAGGGCCGGCGGTAACCCCCGCCTGCGCTACCCTCATGCCCAGTCCAGGCATCCTGATCCTCCGAGGGTCACTCCCCGAGCACCGTACGACGATACTGACGACGACGGCAGCGACTACGATGACTACGAGTCGGAGTACTATAGGCCTAGGCAGGAGTATGACTAGAAGATCAGATCCACTCTTGCCATTATGCACTGTCTTGTTTATCTAGATGTATCAGCCCCCTCCCTAATGTTAGCTTGATCTATGCTCTCCGTTTAGGTTTAAATCCACTCTTTCCATTATGTACTGCCTTGTTTATCTATCTAGATGTATCGTCCCACTCCCTAATGTTACCTCTATATTCCGGTTCAGACATTTTTCATGTTCATACTATTGTCAGATTGGAAAGTCACCCTAAACCCTAAACCCAAAACCCTAAAACAATTCAAATGTTTAAATGAGCAAAACAATTTTCAAAATTGGAGATGTAGTCCTGGGCCGTAATACGACCCGGGACTAAAAGTCCTAGCGCAAACCGTCGTTTTGCGCCCAAATTTCACCTTTAGTCTCGGGTCGTGGCACCGCCCAGGACTAGAGGGGGGTCCTCTGGTCCCGGGCGGTGCCATGACCCGGGACTAAAGGCCCTCTAGTCCCGGGCGGTGCCACGACCCCGGAGTACAGGTTTGTGCTATTTAAACGGCGCGGCCGCGATCCTTCTTCCTCACAAGTCATTCGCAGACGAAGACGATGATACGCAAACGACGCGGAACCGCTGCCCCGACGCTGTCCACCGCCAGGCCGCCCCCTGCCGCCGCGTCGCGCCTCCACCGGCCACCGCTGCGCGACCAAATGCCTCCCCGCGCCGCCAGGCCGCCCCATGCCGCCGCGCCTCCCCGCCTCCACCAGCCACTGCCGCGCGCCGCCTCCCCGCCGTGCGGTCAAGTGCCTCTCCGTGCCCGACGCCAAGTGCCTCCCCGTGCCCGGCGCCTCCGATCGATCGACGATCCCACACCAACGAGAAATGCATGCATGCATGCATGCACACACACGTGTACGTGTAGTGGACCTAGCTAGTAGTGTTAGTGTTTTAGGTTATTTTAGTGTGTTAGGAATTTTAGTTTAGAAACTTAGGAATAATTCATTTAGAAAGTTACAAATATTTAGTTTAGAAACTTAATTAGGAATATTAATTAACTGAGAAAAATTACTTAGTGAATGTTTAGAATTAGTAGAATTTTTACTTAGCAATATTTACTTAGTCCATATATCATGCATGTGTTTTTAGGTTATTTTTCTTAGAAAAAATTATTTATTGAATGTTTAAAATTGCTAGAATTTTTACTTAGTGAACTTTTACTTAGGAATATTTACTTAGTACATATATCATGCATGTGTTTTTAGTTTATTTTTCTTGGCGATGATGTTTCTGTTGGACCCGACGGGCGATGTCCGGGACTAGGCCCCGTCGGGCTGGCACTAGGAGGTTCTTAGTACCGGGACACGCAGCTTGGTGAGAAATCCAGGTGACGTGGTCGACCCGGATCTTCTTTGGTGGTGATCGCGTGGGCCACGATCGGTGCGGAGAGAGCCGGCCCCTGAGAAGGTGGTACGTCAGCGTATCGGGGAGGAGGACGAGCACGTCCGTCGGTACATGTACTTGCTCGATAGGGAGTATAGAAGCAATTGGTCGATTATTCGGAGGTTTCCTTACCACTTGAGCTTTGATCCTGTGAGGGTTTCTTACCTATGGATGCGCCGCGCCCGCGACTCAGCACCCCGCGGCTTAGGACCCGGTCGGAGGTAATTAGTTTGAGAGAGGTTCAAGAATGTATAAGTGATATTGTTCGATCGTGATGTATTAGGGTTAAATAAAAATGAACCCTAGCTATGTAACTCTTGGTGTGTATTGATACTTTTGCATATTTCACCAATGTTGCTTTTATAATTGAAGTGAGGATCTGGAACATATAGTAACTCTTTTTTCTAACTTGTTTACTTTTATTTCTGGAATAGTTAAGTTATGGACGACCCCACAGGAAACGTCGGTCAAGACGCTATCTGGGAAATCATAAGAGAAGGCACCGTCGCTCGATATGACGAAGAAGGCATCCACGTCGAAAGTGAGGATGAGATTGAGTCATATATGGACCTCGAATTAGGTCAGCAGAGCCAAGGAATGCTACAAGAACCGATGGACGCAGAAAATGCCACGGTTGATCCCTCGCCAACAAACATCGATGATGGTGAAGAAGATGCCACTGTTGAGCCATCGCAAAAACCGGCGAGGTATATATATATATTAAGTGTCTTGTGAGTAGATGCATTGATTCCTCTGATATTAATCGATCTCTCTTTCTTCTTTTAGCCCTCCGTATCGATGCAATCGTCGACAGCTAAAAAACGAGGGCCGAACAAAAAGTTGGACGGTAAAAAAAGGTTCAACATCGACGAAGTCCAAGAGAATTGACGAGCGAGTGCTCCAACAGATCACACGAGGATATTCGTAAATCAAAGCGAAGTGATTGTTAGGGACAACGTACCGATCACCATTCAAGAGTGGGTTAAGACAAACAATGCTGGTGATTCAGCTAGTTATGTCGATGAAAGAACCAAGAATGATCTTTAGGACAAGCTGCTGGAATTTTTCAGACTACGTGCAAACTATGAAGAATACGGGCCAGATGGTATCGCAATTCCGGGAGGCAAGGAAAGAAGAGATAAAGTGAAGTCCTAGGCTCTAAGTAAGATGGACGAACAGTTCCGGAACTACAAGAAGAAATTATACGCGAAAGGTAAAACTCCAGATTTCTCCGGAGCATTAGAGAGATTGAAAGGACAGTGGAAGGAATTTGAGGACTACAAGAAATCTGCTGTGGCCAAGGAAAGTTCGAGAAAAAATAAGATAAATGATGACAAAAAGGTGTACCACCATAAATTGGGGATAGTTGGCTACAAGACTGCCGTGCCTAAATTGGAAAATATGGAGGCGCAGATGAGGACTAGAGGGATCACCGCAGGTACAGATGGATGGCCCAACAGGGCTAAGTGGTGGTGCTATGGGCATGGGGGGGAAGCTGAATGAAGAAACAGGGGAGACAATTTTAATGAGGAAACTGTGGTACCCACCAAGGCACTTATTCAAGCAATGGATGACGCTCAAAAGGGATTGTTCCGGCCCTACAGAGAGAATGACGAGCTAACACGCGCCCTCGGGAATGCTGAGAAATCAGGAAGAACACGAGGCAAAGGGGCCGATGTTAACTGGAAGGAGGTGTTTTTCCACTGCGCTGAGACTTACAGAAGTCGACAGAGAAAGAAGGACCAAGACGCAGGGCAGGCCACAACCCGGATCGGGAAAATAGAAACGAAAGTGTCTCAATTGAAGGAGGCAATGCAAGCACTTAGCCAAAGGACATCTCATCCGGTTGACGACCCTCCAATGTATAATAATAGCGAGCGGAGAAGCAGCGTGGCTTCCATGTAGGTTGGTGATCATACAATGATGGATGATGCACCAGCGCCTCGCTACCCCGTGGAGGATGTCGAAGCGATGAAACATTGTGAGTTACATAAGCCAATGAAGAACATGCCCTTCAAGGTGGCGTCCGACACTACTTTACCTTGTCTTCCTGGAGCACTCCACCTTGGGAATCCGATTCCACCTGGCTATGCTCGTCTCACGGTGGATCAACTAGTTCAGGGGTATGAGTACCTAGAGATTGACATCCCTACACCTGAAGGGGATAAAAAACTACGAGATGTCAGGCGCCATATCATTCTATGGAAGAAGAATTACATCAGGTTTCCAGGCTCGGCTCCAAGGCCACTGACTCCGAGGAATCGCACCTCCCCCCATGGTCAACCTAGAAGTCCATCTCCATCTCCGGCGCATCAGCCGACGCCTCCCCCTAGTCTACCTTCGGCGCGTCAGCCGATTCCTCCCACTATTTCACCTCCGGCGCCTCAGCCGACGCCTCCCACCATGTCTCCTCAGGCGCGTCAACCAACGCCTCCCCCTAGTCCACCTCCGGTGCGTCAGTCGATGCCTCCCCTAGTCCACCTTAGGCGCGTCAGCCGACGCCTCCCCCTAGTCCACCTCAGGTGCGTTAGCCTCCCCCTAGTCCACCTCCGACGCGTCAGTCGACACCTCCCCCTATTCCACGTCCGGGGCTAAAGCGAAAGAGCATTGCCACCCGTGAGACGTCTAAGAAGATAAACTATACTCCAATGCAGCAGAGGATACCCCAAAGGGCAAAGCCTCTTGAAAAAAGACCTTATGAAAAGACTGATGAGGAAACCGCAACGGATGTGGCTCTTAAAGTGAAGGCCCATTTTGCACCGAAGAAGCCCGTGGAGAAACATGTATATGATGAAACAACTGTAGCATGGGCTAAGTGATTTCGTGAGCAACCAGCACAATATAAGAAGAATCAGAGATCAGACTATGACTGTCAAATTCTGAAAGCTGCTGCAAATAAACCAAAGAAGGCTGGAAAAAAATTGCCTAGCTCGGAAAGCGGGAACAACAATCGACCCTCCCGCTCGTAGTGAGTTCCGATGTCGACAACGAATGTAGAGACAAAATGGATAAGGAATTCAAATTATTGAACGGCAGAGTGGCAACTGTATGTAAAGAGATGGGTATTTCTGTATCGGAGGCCCAAGAACGTGCTCACAAAATTGGTATGTCTATTGGTGCCATTTTAGGCTTAGGAGATGTGCCAGTGGCTGGGGTAGCACGACAATATGTCAAAGGGGACCCTCCGGTCGATGCTAAGGAGGAACAAGCGCTACCAACACATATGCGAAATCTCCACACTTGGTATATGAGGCAAACACAGAATACGGCCGCGAAATACTAGTTTGCGACAAATGTTAGACCGGAGTATTACTACTAACCTTACTCCATAATGATCTATATGTCGGAATTGTTTCAGTTATTTAATCTGCGCGCCCTCGACAAATCGATTGTCGCTTGCTATGTTTTGTAAGTGATTTATATATTAATGTAATTAAGTCTTTTGTCTTGCTATCTGATGGTGCAGATCGTGCACTCGTTGGGAGACCCCAAGAGGAGGGTGTGATGAGCACAACGGTAGGAGTTTTACCCTTAGTTAAGAACCAAGGTTATCAATCCAGTAGGAGAAAGAGGACCTTCGGAAGGTTGATGCCACTGACGGTGGTGATGGCGCTTCACCGGTGTCAGCAACAACATGAAACCTGCACACAACACAACCAAAATACTTTGACCTAACGGTACAATGAGGTTGTCAATCTCACCAGTCTTGTTGAAAACAAAGATTAGACGTATAGTGTGAAAAATGGTGTATGCTTGCAATAAGTAAAGAAAGCAGGAAATTGTTGTGGTTTGTTTAACAGTGTAGGAAAATGGACCGGGGTTCATAGGTTCACTAGTGGTGTCTCTCTATAAAAGATAACATGCTGGGTGAACAAATTAGAGCTGGGCAATTGACAAATAGAGGTTGCACCGTAGTGCACATTATAACATGATGACTACTATGATATTTAGTACGGGCATTACAACAAAATACATAGAACGAAATTCATCTGCATCTATGACTAATAATCCACCCTCAGGTTATCATCCAAATCCCCTTAGGTATTAAGTTGTAGGCAACAAATAACTGCATTAAACAATGTGTGTAAAGTAAGCAATGATTGTACACGCGGTCACTCGCACCGCTATTTTCTCCCTAGTGGCAACATCACATCCTCCCCCGTCACATTTCTGTCACTCGAGCATAGGCGAAAAGGAGGCATGAACCCACTATCTAGCATAAATACTCCCTCTTGGAGTCACTAGCAACTACTTGTCCAGAGCAACCACTAGCAACGGAAAGCATGCAAGATCACAAATAACATATGCAATAAAGAATATAATCAACTTGGTATAAGTTCAATATTCATCGGATCCCAGCAAACACAACATATAGAATTACATAAGATCAATCTCGATCATGATAGGCAGCTCACGAGATCTAAACATGGAGGCATATGAGGAGAATACAACCATCTAGCTACTGCTATGGACCCGTAGTCTAAGATGAACTACTCACACGTCACTCCGGAGGCAGGCATTGTGATGTAGAAGCCTCCGGTGATGATTTCCTCTCCGACAGGGTGCCGGGAGATAGCTTCAAAACCCCCCTGATCTAGGGTTGACAATGACGGTAGCTGCGGAACTTTTCGGGGATATTTGAGCAGGTGTCTAGGTATTTCCATCCGGGGGGAATAAATAGGCGAAAGGGCAAAGGCGGTGGAGGCCTGGGGGCCTCCCACCCATAGCTGGCGCGGCCAGGGGGGAGGCCGCGCCACCATATGGTGTGGCCCCCTGGTGCCTGTCTTCGACTCTCCTTCGGTCTTCTGGATGCTTCCGGGGAAAATAGGCACTTAGGGCTTTGTTGGGTCCAATTCCGAGAATGTTTCCAGAACAACTTTCCTGAAACAAAAAACAAGAGAAAACAGGGAACTAACACTTGGCATCTTGTTAATAGGTTAGTCCCGGAAAACGTATAAAAATGCTATAAATAAGGGATAAAACATGTAGGATTTGGCATAATATGATCATGGAGCATCAGAAATTATAGATACGTTCGAGACGTATCAAGCATCCCCAAGCTTATTTCGTACACGTCCTCGAGTAGGTAAACGATAAAACACAATAATTTCTGAGGTGACATGCTACTATAATAAATTTGATCATTATAATTTAAAAGCATATGTAAGCTGAGATCATAGAACTTCAAACACAAACATGATAAATAGAAATTTAATAGTAAAGCATAGCAATCGCTTTGCATCATGAAGAGTATCTTAAATAAAGGATCATGTATAATAATGCAAAGAAAGATATATGTTTATTTCAGGTATAGAGAAAGCATGGCAAAGTGGTATTTCGCTAGTCCTTAAGAGTGGGACAAAACATAAATGCCAGGACACTTTCAAATTTCATGAGAAAGACTAGAGCAAATAATTTAAGAACAAGTAATATCACATCATGAAGTAATTATTGATGTTTATGGGACAAATGCACATAAAACTCAGAATGACAAAAATGCTCTCTTAACTGTGCATAAATTTAGAAGATTGAGACTCAACATAAAAGTAAAAGAAAGGCTCTTCGTAGAGGGAAGCAGGGATCACTCATGTGCTAGAGATTTTTATTTTATTAAATAGAGTTATTAAAAGTTTGACCCTCCTCCCATCCATCTTTCACAAACCATGGCTAACCGAATCCTTGGGTGTCGGCCAACAATCACATACCGTGGAGGAGTGTCTATATTTTAGGAGAGGTGTATGTTAATGTCAAAGAATGGTAAACAGACAATACAGTACGTCACAAGCCAACTAGATTCACAAGAGCGGTTCCCATAGTGAAGGACGCAACTGGCGTAGAAGGTCATCCCTCTTTCTTTTTTGTTCACACATTTATGCTTTGAGTGATAAATCAGGGGCAAAAATAGTGAAGAGAATGTGTTTGTATTAATTTGGGGCTCGGCACCCCGCTGCCAGCTTTTCTATCATTTGGATAAGCGGATGAAGCCACTAGTCTAGGATGTAAAATACAATCAACAAGTGAGATAAAGATTCTCTATTGACGTCCTCATGAGCAAAATCTAGAACACAAAACAGGAGTAATTTTCAAAGTTTTAAAGGTAACACATGAGCAATTTACTTGGAGTGGCAGTGCAATACCACATGTAGGTGGTATGGTGTACACAATGGGAAAACTTTGGTTTAAGGAGTTTGATGCACGAGTAGAATTCCATACTCAGTACAGGTGGAAGCTAGCAAAAGACTGGGAGCGACAAATCAAGAGAGCATAAGACCCATAATCATGCACAGCTGAAGGGAATATGCCCGAGAGGCAATAATGAAGTGGTTATTATCGTATTCCTTGTTTATGATAAATGTTTATTTCTCATGCTAGAATTGGATTAACCGTAAGCATTGATACATGTGTGTTTAATAAACAAACAATGGTTCCTAGTAAAGCCTCTCTTTTAACTAGCTCGTTGATTAATAGATGATCAAGGTTTCCTCATCATGAACATTGGATGTTGTTAATAACGAGGTCATGTCATTGGTAGAATGATGTGATGAACATAGACCCAATATCAAGATAACAATACGATCAAGTCATTTAGTTTATATTGTTATATCTTGCATACGAAGTAACTTATTCCTTAGACCATGCGATCATGCCAATCACTGGTACCGGAAGGGTGGTTTGATGTCATCAAAAGTCACACCATAACAGGGTGACTATAAAGGTGCCGTTAGGTATTCGGAAAGTATTAGTTGAGGATCATGGATCAAGAATGGGATTTGTCCATCCAAAATGACGGAGAGATATACTCTGGGCCCTCTCGGTGAGATCACATCGACACTGCTTGCAAGCACGTGATATGATCACAAGGATGTCATATCACGGAAACGAGAAAAAAGTACTTGTCAGGTAACGAGATTGAACAAGGTATGGTTGATGCCAATGATCGAATCTTAGACAAGTAAAATATCGCGAGACAAAGGGAATAGTTCACGACGTTGGTGGTTCACACGATCACAAGAGTAATTGTTGAATATATAGGAGTCATCACGGATCTCCAGATCCCGCTGTTGATTATTGATCGGAGAGGAGTCTTGATCATGTTTATCTTATTCGCGAACCGTAGGGTGACACACTTAAGGTTCGATGACACATTTGAGAGGATACAGAATATCGAAGAATGTTTTGGGCAGCACCGAAATTGTTTCGGGGGGAAATTGAAATAGTTCAAGGGGTTTTCGTCGAATGGTTGTTAATAGAATTAACAAATGATTCGAGGTGCTATATGCAAATGTTTGTTAATAGAATTAACATATGCTGAAATAAAGAAATAAAAATGTTTTATTTATTTATTATAGAAAAACTCTTGGATTTTCTAAGTGGGAATTAAAGGAAAGATGAGTGGATGTGAGTGGAGTGTCCACTCACATGATGAGGGAAGAGTTGGGGGCACCTCCATGGGCTGGCCGCACCCCCCCTTGGGCTGCCTCCCCGCTCTTCTATAAATAGAGGGCATGAGCTCCCTCTCTCACACACACTTGCCCACCTCACTCCCTCTCCGTCCGCTGCTCCATTCCATGGTTTCCGGCTTGGCGAAGCCTTGACCGTGAGATTCTTCACCACCACCACCCAGTCATGCTTCTGGAGTTCCAAAGGATTCTCTACTTCAGCCTCCCCACTGGATCGAGTGAACGAAGGTCGTCATCAACCGTACGTGTTGTGGTGTGGAGAAGACAGATGACATGGGATGGCTAAAGTTGGGGCCGATGGACGTTGGGGGTATCCGGGGAGGGATCGCACGGCGAGTAGCCGTGCTCAAGAAACACTGCAAACAACAAGAACTACCCAAGTTCGGGGCCCTCGTGTGGAGGTAACAACCCTACTCCTGCCTATATCTCTGTATGTATGATCTTCGAGTAGCCACAATACAAGTTTGCCTCTCAGCCGAGTAGCCACTCGGCTGTTCTCTCTATCTAGTGCTCTCTCTAGTAATAAATGCGATCTGAGGAAACTTCCCTCGCAAAGGAGGGGGCACGGCACCTTATATACTGGTACCAAGCCGAATAAACAACCAATAGAAAGTACAGCTGATGTGACTTAAGCACTGAGACATGAGAATGCTTCCAGGATCTCGCGCTGAGAAGCCGCCGCGCCGTACGGCTGACACGTCCTGCCTACTCTGTCAGCCTCACAGTGTAGGCCCCCGTCCTGTCATGTCCCCCCTGTCAGTGACAAGACAAGACAGGTGCCCACCTTGCTGTCACCACGCTGCGTCACTGATGATCACATACCTAGTAAGTTGAACCGCACGCCGGTACGGACGCAGGATACGCGGGATCCCTTGTCAGAACGGCTCCATTGACTTCTGGCCCGAGTAGGCTTGCTATCCACCTAATCGGACCATAACTTCTTTACTCGGACGAATATAATCTTCCTCAATATCTTCTCTTGGCCTTCAGTGAATATGTCCGGATAGAACCTACCGGGTAGCAAGCACCCGGGTAGCCCTCTACCCGGTCAACAGCACCTTGACCTTCACTTTAGCACTTGCCTTACCCCTACTCGGGGGTAAGCCCCCGACATTAGTCCCCGAAGCTAGTAGAGTCCAGTGAACTTGTTTGTTGGACCCTGCCAGCTTAAAACAAAACTTGTCTTCATGAAGGGAAAGAGGCCGAGTAGCACCTTAACTCGGACCCATAACCTCCTACTCGAACCACCAACTGTGGTTATTGAAAGAATCTCTTCAACTCCGAGTAGAGAACTCTCTCTACTGTGCTGCCAAGTAAATTCCCTTAGGGAATTTCTGCCCACGATCTCGCTGGATCAGATCAAATCCAACTCTCCGTGTCACTGTGGGGCACGTGGCACGCAGCAGTGACCAAGACGCCTCGGTGCAACCGCAGGCCACGCGCCAGCCTCTGCATGCAGGGCCCACGGCCCGTTAGGTCATGTCTAACCGTACTCGAGAGCCCACGATCTGGTCGTAGGATTAACTGCGCCCGTTACGCGCGCGTTTCGCGTTGTGTGCGTTTCTAACGGACAGTTAATCCACGCCGCATGATCAATGCCCACGATCAATCCATCAGTAACGGCAGTTCGCGGGGGAGAGATAAATACCCCCGCACCGCCCACTTCTTCTTGTTTCCTGTTCCTTCTCCAATCTCACGCCTCCCTCGCCTCTTCCGCTGCCGTTGAGAACAGCGCCACTACGAGCATTCACAGCGAGAGAGAGAGAGAGAGAAGTGCATCTCCGCGCAACTCCATCAGCTTCAATCTCCACGAGCTCTTCCTCTCCGACAGCCATCTGCTTCCATGGCGCACGGGGACGATGCGGTTCCCTCCCGAGCCGGCTGGGAGGGCTCGGACGTGACCGCAGAAGATTGCCAATGGTTAGTCAACACCCGCCGCATCCCTCCCGGCGTTGTCTGCCGGCCTCCTGGCGACGAGCTCATCCCCAAACCAGAAAAGGATGAGTATGTTGTCTTTCTTTCCCATTTCAAACGCGGCTTCGGCCTTCCTGTCTCCCAATTTTTCTCCGATTTCCTCCGCCATTTCGGCGTTCAACCTCACCATCTTCCACCAAACGCCATACTCATGCTCTCCACGCACGCCACCGTGTGTGAAGCCTTTCTGGGGGTCTACCCAACCATCCACACCTGGGCAAGGTACTTCTTTCTCCGCAGACAAAAAGTTACTGATCCTGGCAACACTTCAGCTCCTCGCGTGATGACCCAGACGGGTAGCGCAATGATGCTCCAACGCCGCACCGGACACCACCCGAGAGTTCTCGGGCTAGAAACCATGCGAAAGTGGCAACGCTGGTTCCTGTACGTGAAAAACGTACCCGCCGAGAAGGGAAAACCCATCGAAGACCAGATAGGGCTTCCTCCGTTCGTCAACTCGCTGCCCACCGGGCAGAACTGGGGATACGACCCGAAGAGGGCAGTGCCAGACGTCGTCCACGTCGAGAAGCGCCTGACCGAGCTGGTGTAAGCATGGCTCATCCAGGACGACCCCATCGCTTGCTGGATCTCGCGCCGAGTACTCCCGCTCCAGCACCGAGTGCACAAGATGTGCTACATGGGAGGTGCTCGGGACTGTACCCGGACGACGACCTTCGAGCTCAGCAAGGCGGATGTGGCCATCTGGGCCAGGTCCATCACGCAGACCTCGCTCACCGAGAACTGGGCGTACGGCTTCGTGCCGTATAGACGCACCAAACCCATCGAGTAGGTTAGTTTTCTGCCGCCTATGCTTTGTGTTTGCACTATGATACCGAATAGGTAGCCTCTTAGCTTTGTATTCTTTGTATTTGCATGTTGTACCGAGTAGGTCCTCATACTTATCTCTTTGGCTCCATATGATTTGTGTTTGCATGCCTTGTTTTGTAGAATTACTTAGCCGAATATGCTTTGTGTTTGCATGCTATCCCGAGTAGAACTCCTTAGCTTAATATGATTTGTGTTTGCATGCTATCCCGAGTAGAACTCCTTAGCTTAATATGCTTTGTGTTTGCATGCTATCCCGAGTAGAACTCCTTAGCTTAATATGCTTTGTGTTTGCATGCTATCCCGAGTAGAAACACTTAGTTGAGAACTCAACTCACTGTGCTCTCTGCTTTCACCAACAGCACATCAACCGCCAGCGAGAAGAGGACAACGAAATCCTCACTGCCAATTGGACCAAGGACCAAGAAGAAGATGACAAGACTGCCTACGACACCCAGGATACCTTGTGTATCCCCAACGCCGTTCAGCCCGGTAAGTCTCGAGCAGGTGCCTCTATTCGGGATTGGTCCGAAGATGAAGAAGGTGATTGAGTTCACCTCTTTGTTTGCTAGCAGTCAATTTTGGCTCTCTTTTCTCGCTGTTCTGAATTCCTTTCTTCTTCTACTCTGTAAAGGAGCCTGTGTTGGACGACGAGGAGGAACCCCTAGAGGTTGATCCTTTATCCATGGCCGCTCCCAATACTCGGAAGAGGGTTGGGAGTGGTGCCCAGGAACCCCCCTCCAAGAGGACCAAGAAGAAGGCCACGACCAAAGCCGTCGCTTCCCGCAAGAGGAAAGCCCCGACCAGCAAAGGGTAAGTGTTTCTCCGAGTATCCTTGACTTATTGCCGTTTCCTGCTGCTGCTTTTCCCTTCTCCCTCTTTCTGTTTTCTTTCTGAAACTGTTTCTTCTTCCAGCGCCCCTCTCGACGCTGATGCTGCTACGGCCGCACCTCGCCCCAAGAAGAAGACACCCGTGCCCCGAGAGCAACTCGTAGATATCTCGAACGAAGACGAAGACAAGGACCAGCAGGATAGGACGCGTGAGTCCTCCCCTGTTGATGAAGAAGAAGATCTCGGCGCCGAGAACGATGGCGCCGGTGTTGACACTGATCCCCTCTCCGAGCAGCAGCACACTGACGAGCAGCAAGCTGGACATGATGCTGCCAACACCGATATGCCGCCATCTCCCCCAGTTGCATCAGCTGGGGAAGACACTGAACACGCTGCCGAGCAGCAGCAAGACAACGCCGCCCTGGAGCGGCCAGATGCCAGCACCGAGCAGCCGCAAGATACCAACGCTGCAGAACAAGGTGATCCCGCGGCCGGGCCGCGGGTAGAAGATACTGTCGTCACAAGGCCAGATCCCGCTGTAGAGCAGCGGGTAGAAGATGATGTGGTGGAGCCCACCCGCCAAGACCAAGTGCAGCCAGACGCTGCACCGAGTAACCGGCCACCCGTGCCGCCAACTCAGCAGGTGACTCCACCCAGCGCTCCAGTTCCTCCACCAACTCAGTCAGCACCACCGCCTCCTCAGCCAATTCTTCAAGTGCCTCCGCCCTCTTCTCAGCCAGACCCTACTCCAAGCACCAGGAAAATCACCAAGTCTGGAGCCGAGGCAACCCGGATACAACCGAAGCGCACTGCTTCGCAGGCTGGGCAGCAGATGCCGCCCCCCAAGCCGCAAGGCGGGCCGTCCGGGAAGCTGGTGAAGAGCACTCAGCTAGCACTCACTCCGTCCGCTTCAAGCGCCAACCCGGCTGCCTCTGGGGTCACTGGCCACGTCGAGAAGCAGAGTGCTGGCGCTAGCGGCAGCGCGCCACGCACCTACCCCGAGTACATGATGACCCTGTCGCAGCGCCACCACATCCCGCTGTCCAAGGAGGAGAAGCGACTAGCCGCTCTCAAAGAGGGCCAAGCCGTGGGATCCTCCAAGTCCAAGGGGAAGAAGGGTGCACTGGTTATCAATGAGTTTTCTTCTCGTGGCGAAGAAGATGAGGTGCTGCCCGAAGAAGGCCTTACGGCCATCTTGGACAGAGTAGGCTATGTGGATAAGGCTTGGAACAGCAAAGCGCACGGTAACCCCACCTGGAACGGTACCGAGTTGGGCCAGCTCGACCACTACCGAACAGACTGGAACAAGGCTGATGTAGGCTCTGTTGGCATGACGGTCGGCCAGCCCCTCCTGTACCTTGGCTGGAAAGCTGTTCGTCATCCGCAAAAACATCGAGGACATCGAGCAAAGCTATGTGGTAAGTGTTTCTTCTCCTTCTTGCATTTTTCCGAATTACTGGTTTCTTCTTTTTCTTCTCTTTTTCTCTTAGTCATTCCCCCAGTCCCCGAGATTCGGGCCGAGTAGGTGGAGACTCAACCGATTTGACATTTACCCAGGCCAAATCTTCCAAAAAAACTTACACTTTCCCCCTTCTTCTCTGCAGGATAGCGTCCAGAAGAGGACCAAGGTCTTCCGTCGGCTACTCTGGAACCACCGCAACGCCAAAGAACGTATCCAGGCTCGGGAAGCCGACAAGAAAGATAGTGAGGCGATGGAGCAGATGGCCCTAGAACGCACTCTTCAGATCTCTCAGGTCGAAGGTAAGCTTTTAGCATCTCGGTTTGTGCGTTTTTTGTTTACGCCCGTGTTTGATTTTTGCTTCATTGCTATTTTCTCTGCAGGCAAGCTTAAGAACTTGATGGAAAGACACCGAGACTACGAAGTATTTGCTGCCTCTGCCCAAAGCAAGATCTCTACTTTGGAAGGTGAGCCTCCCTCCTTCTTCTCTGCAATTGTTTCTTCTCATCTGGTTACTCTGCTAACAATGATGTTCTCCTCGCAGACGAGTACAAAAATTTCCGGGAGCAACACTTGAACTGCCTCACGCCTGCTGAGGTACAGCAGCTGTTGCAAACCCGAGAAGAAAAGATCGAGCAAGAGCGCACGCCGAGAGGGCGGAGTTTGAAAAGCTCCAGATTGACTTGAAGGATGCCCTCCAGACTGCCATCAACCACGTCAATGAAAAGCAAGAATTTGAGAGGAGATCCAATACCGAGAAGCGAGCACTCAAGCTGGAGATCCAAATGCTGAAGGATCATAACTCTGTTCTTGTTACCCAGATCTCGGAATCACACCGCATCCATGACAAGCACATCTCAGACGAGACCGACTGGAAGATCAAGCTAGGAGCCCTGCTGGTGGACCTGGAATGTGAGTTGCTTGTACACTGCACTTGGCTTGGTTTTCTCTTCTCTGCCTTCTTCTACCTGGTTTTACCTCTTCTCTGTCTCTGTTTCTGATTCATACTAGTTCCTTATGCAGACATCTTCCCGGAACTCCGCTCTGCTGGTGTGCCAGCTTTGGACAAGGCAAGACAGCTCAGGGCCGCATCCGGTCTAGATATTGACAACACATCCAACATCAATGACCATCTCCTCAACATCAAGACGCAGATCCGCTCCCTCAAGGGCCTGGGCACCTCCATGGTGTCCACTGGATTCAAACTGCACAAGTTATTCTAGCCTGAAAGGGAAGTTCCGGAAACTTTCCGCAAAATCGCTGAGCATCTGGACGAAGTCAAGGCTTAGCTCAAGAAGTGGCGTGCCTCTGCAGCTCGGGCAGGAGCTGATGAGTTGCTGCACTTCATCATCAGCTGGCACACGCCGTGAAGACTCCAAGTGGACCAAAGATCCGGATTGCATCGCTCTCCGAAAGGAGGTGGCCTATGAGATCGTCTCCTACGCCGAGACCGGCGTCTACATCGATGGCCTCACCGAGCCGGACACGGACGTGGGAGAACACGATGATGAAGAGGACGATGTTGCTAGCGAAGACTTGGCCGATTTCGAGGAAGGCGCCGCAAAGGGAGCATCCGAGAAGGGGAAGGCCAAGGTGACTGAGGGGACCGAGCAGCAGGGCAACACGGTGGAATCCGAGTTGGCCACCAACACAGAGGCCGAGCTGTCGCAACCCACCGCTCAGGAGGCCACCATCACCACCGAGATGGTCATCGAGGAGCCAGCTCCCAAGCTGGGCGTGAGTGGTGCTGCGCCAACTGGTGTCTACCCGATGCCCAGCACCCAGTATACTCCGTCCACCTGTGCAACAGATCCAATCTCTGTGGCCACAGCAACCTCCGAGCCAACTGCCTCTGCCAACACCGACGCGGACAACACCGCTGCTACTCTCGAGTAATTCCTGCATACTTTATCTCAAACACTTATCAGATCCCCGGGATGCCGGGTGCATATGTAACCGAAACAATTATGTCCTTTGATACTCAGTTTTTATTTCAGTTAAAGTTTTAGCAACTCTGGCTCAATGCCGGGTTGCGTTTCTATGCAAGTCCCCGAGTTGCATTTTTTATCCACTCTCTCTTTTTGTCTCAGCTCTTACCTGCCACTTGTGGCTTTTTTGGTAGTCGAGTCACAAGATTTCAAAGTTTGAGTTTCAAATACTTAGCCACTTAGAAAATAGCATGGTAACGCTGCCCACCACTTAGCCGAAAAGAAAGCAGTAAAGAACACTCTACTCGGTTGCCACACGTTTCCTTTCCTTAGCAATTTTTCGTGTGTTCATTGACCTTTGGCTTGTTCTCTTGCTTGCCATGAAGCCGGGTTGCGGACAGCAGCAGAGTCGAAGAGTTGGCCCTTGGGTTTAAACACACTACTACATATGCTTTTGAAATTCTAAGTGGTTCAACCGAATAGACAAAGTAAAACAGAGTAGAAACACATGGAGCAATTTGGACAAGGGCAGTCCCCGAGTTTGAATTCGGAGTGCCGACTAGAATTTAACTCGGGTGAGAAAGTACATACACAGTTTGCTCATGAATGAAAACGTCGGAGTAGAGCTACATTCCAGGGGCGCTTAGATTCCTCTCCGGCTTTATCCGGCCTATTCTTCTGGGGTGCCTGTGCGTCAACTAGATAGTAGGCATCATTGTGCAGAGCCTTGCTCACATTGAAAGGTCCTTCCCACGGAGGGGATAGCTTGTGCATCCCGGCCGTGTGTTGCACGAGCCTAAAGGACCATGTCTCCTTCTTGGAAAACCCTTGGGTTTACTTTCCGACTATGATAACGCCTCAAGTTTTGCTGATAAACAGCTGAACATGACAGAGTTAACTCTCTTTCTTCTTCTAGCAGGTCAACGTCATTTTATCGAGCTTCTCTCACCTCCGCCTCGGTGTAGAGGGTTACTCGGGGCGAGTCATGCTCTAGGTCAGTGGGCAACACGGCCTCAGCTCCATATACCAAGAAGAATGATGTGTATCCGGTTGATCGGTTAGGGGTAGTCCTTAGACTCCACAACACCGCCGGCAACTCGTCCAGCCAACAACCAGGGGTTTGCTGTAATGGCTCAATCAGCCTTGGCTTTATGCCGGATAGCACCATGCCATTTGCTCTCTCAACTTGCCCATTGGAGGACGGATGCGCAACAGATGCAACATCTACCGGATCCGCTTCTCTCTGCAGAATCTTGCGAAAGAACCCTCAACAAAGTTTGTGCCATTATCAGTGATGATGTTGTGCGAGTAGCCATATCTCGGGATCACATCCTTCAGGAAACTCACAGCTGCGACTCCATCGCACTTCCGAATAGGCTTGACCTCAATCCACTTGGTGAACTTGTCAACCATGACCAAGATGTGAGTCATGTTGCCTCTAGCCGGCTTGAAAGGGCCTACCATGTCCAAGCACCAAACTGCGAATGGCCAAGTAATGGGAATGGTCTTCAACTCGGAAGCTGGCATATGGATCTTACTTGCAAACCTCTGGCACCCGTTGCACTTTCTCACAATATCTTCAGCTTGCCGCAGGGCAGTGAGCCAAAAGAATCCATGCCGAAAAGCCTTGTTGACTAGAGCCCGAGAAGAGGCGTGATGCCCGCATTCTCCCTGATGTATCTCTATCAGAATTTCTTCTCCTTCTTCAGGCTCAACGCAGCGTTGCAACACACCAGTAGGACTCCTTCTGTGCAATACCTTATTGAAAATGGTGTAGCCCTTAGATCTTCTTTGTATCTGCCTGGCTGTAACCTCATCACTCGGCAATGTGCCATCCGTTAGAAAGGATAATATGGGCAGAGCCCAACTCGGTGTCTCCCGGATGGGAAACACTGGTTCGTCCATTTCCATTGGATCAGCTAGCAAGACCTCTTCTGAGTTGAGGGAAAGGCCCCGAGTCCCCGAGTACTCGGAAATGACCCCCTCGATGAATGCGACAATCCCCGATTTAGGAGGAGCAGTCCCCGAGTAAGGAGGGACAGTTCCTGGGTTGCAGGCGCCAGTCCCTGGGTTCTCTTTTGCAGCCTCCCAATCAATCTCCATGGGAACAGATTCCTCTCCTAGCAAGGAAGGAACAAAGATAGACTCCGAATTGGGGGATGGCTGGATAGATGGCTTTCTAAAATGCTCCAAGGCAATCCCAGGCGGGATAAACTGCCGAGAAGACCCCAACTTGGACAGAGTATCCGCTGTATCATTCTCAGCTTGGTGTATACGACGAAATTCACACCCTTCGAAGAAGCTAGTCATGGTTCGCAACAGAAACCGATAAGACGTCATATTTGCATCCAGGGCATCCCAGGTGCCGGATACTTGCTGCACCACTAGGTCCGAGTCGCCATAACAGACGATACGCTGCACTCCAACCTCCTTGGCTACTCTCAAGCCATGCACCACTGCCTCATATTCGGCCATATTGTTAGATGCCTTGAAATGAATCTGCAGCACGTACTTGAGTTTATCTCGCTTGGGTGACGTAAGCACTACGCCAGCACCAAGGCCTTCCTTCACTTTGGAGCCATCAAAATGCATCTTCCAGAAGTTGGTTTCCGGCAAGGGAGTCTCATACTGCACCTCAGCCCAATCCACTAGAAATCAGCCAGAATTTGCGACTTGATGGCTTCTCTTGTCGCGTACATGGGAGTGTATGCGGCTAGCTCGATTGCCCACTTGGCTACTCTGCCACTTGCATCCTTGTTGCCCATGATGTCCGAGATTGGAGCGGAACTCACCACTGTGATGGGATGCTCTTGGAAATAATGCTTGAGCTTCTTGGCACCTAGGTACACGCCGTATGTCATCTTCTGGTAGTGCGGGTAGTTCTGCTTGGAGTTGGATAGCACTTCACTGAGATAGTATACTGGCCGCTGCACAGTCTTGCCTTCCTCTTATCGTTCCACCACGATCACCACGCTGACTACTCGGTTGGTAGCTGTAATATAGAGCAGCATTGGCTCTTTGGGTAGCGGACTCGCCAGGATGGGAGCGCTACCCAGCATGGCCTTCAGCTCCTTGAATGCCACATCAGCTTGTGGTGTCCAGACAAACTTGTCACTCTTTTTCATCAATTGATAGAGAGGCAAGGCCTTCTCGCCCATTCTGCCCAGGAAGCAGCTCAGAGAAGCCAGACATCCAGTGAACTTCTGCACATCCTTCAGGGATCTCGGCAAAGACATGCTCTCTATAGCTTTTATCTTTGAAGGATTGGCCTCAATGCCCCGGCTAGAAACCAAGAAACCGAGTAACTTGCCAGCCGGGACGCCAAAGGTGCATTTAGTCGGATTCAACTTCATCCTATAATTGCGCAAGTTGGCAAAAGTTTCCTCAATGTCACTAAGCAGAGTATGTGTTTTATTCGTTTTGATGACAATCTCATCTACGTATACCTTCACATTCTTGCCAATTTGGTCATGCAAGCATTTCTGCATGCATCTCTGATAGGTAGCCCCAGCATTCCGCAACCCAAAGCACATGACATGATAGCAATAAGCCCCGTACGGGGTAATAAAGGCAGTTTTTATTTGATCATCCGGGTTGAGAGCTATCTGATGGAAACCAGAGTAGGCATCAATGAAAGACAAAAACTCGCAACCGGCAGTGGAATCAATCACCTGATCTATGCAGGGTAGCTGGAATAGATCCTTGGGGCAGGCCTTTTTCAGGTCGCTGTAGTCCACGCACATGCGCCATGCAGTATCGGCCTTGGGGTCCTCCTTCTTCTTCTCGACCATAACCGGGTTGGCCAACCAATCCGGATGCAATACCTCCATGATAAAGTTGCTTATCAGCAACTTGGTGATCTGATCACCGATGGCTTTCCTCCTCTCGTCACCAAAGCGGCGCATAGCCTGCTTGACTGGCTTGGCGTCAGGACGCACATGCAGCGAGTGCTCAACCAACTCCCTCGGGACACCCGGCAGATCCTCACTGGACCATGCAAAGACGCCCCGATTCTCACGGAGGAAGTGGATGAGCTCGCTTTCCTATTTCTTTCCCAACCCGGCGACAATGATGGCAACACGGTCTGGGAACTCAGGATCGACCTGAACCTTCTTTGTCTCCTGGGATGCCTGGAACGCAGTTCCATACTAGGAACTCAGCATGCCAGGCGCACCACCTTGCGCTGCTTGCGCCATAGCCACCACCTCTTTTATCTTCTTCTTCTCAGCCGCAATGACCATGGAATCTGCCAGTTGAGAACTAGCAGAGGCACACTCCAAGGAACGCTTGTAATCACCTGAGATGATGATGACTCCATTGGGACCAGGTAGCTTCATCTTTAGGTAAGCGGCATGGGTTGAGGCCATGAACTTGGTGAGGGCAGGCCTACCGAGTAGAGCGTGGTAGGGGCTCTGAAGATCAACAACTTCGAACTGCAGGCACTCGGTGCGGCAGTTCTCCCTGGTGCCGAATAGGACATCTATCCATATGCGGCCGATTGGAGCACAAGACACTCCCGGCACAGTTCCGTGGAACGTGGTCCTGCTGGGTAGCAGCATGTTCTCGGCAAGGCCAAGCTTCTCCAGTGTATCTCGGTACATGATATTGATGCTACTGCCGTTATGAATCAACACTTTCATGAACACGACATTCTTCTGGGTTCCCAAGAAAGTGGGATCCACCACCAATGCATAGGTACCCGGGTTGAGCATCACCTTGGGGTGATCAGCCTTGGACCAAGTAACCTCTTGGTCGCACCAGTGCAAGTAGTGGGGCACAGCCGGGATCACTGCATTCACCTCCATCGCGCGCCTGCGCTGTGACTGCTTGTCATCCGGCTTGGTGGTGAGGATCATGTAGCTCTCATGGTGCTCCTGGTATTGGTTGCGGTCTCCACCATCATTGTTGTCGTTGTTGTTGTTGTTCCTGTTGTTGTTGTTGTAGTTGCGGTTGTTGTTGTAGTTGCGGTTGCGGTTGTTGTAGTTGCGGTTGGCTCCCTGAGCCACTTGGTTCACATTCTCCCTTCTCGGATTCCCTGCTGGCCTGGGAGCCGCTACCCGAATAGGCTGAACATTGGCATTCGCAGCCGGCAGAGGAGGAGGAGGGGGCAGCTGATCAGCGTCTTCATTCTTGATGCGGTCCCACCAGCTGCACTGTCGGGTAGTGTAGTTGGCTGGCCTACTCGGATGCCGAGTATGGAAGCTGCATGGCCCAACCTTCATGTTCTCAAAGATGAAACTTGGCTCCGGGTTGCCGCTACCCTGTTGGGGAGCATTGTATGGCTTCTTGATGCCTTGGCCCTGGTTCTGGTTTTGCCCGTACTGGGCTCCAGCAGTTTTTTGCCTTTGGCTACTCCCAGCAGCCGCGTGACCCTGGGTCACTGCATTCACTTCCTCGGGATCATACCGAGTATCTATGCGGTCACCTCTGCGCTTGTTGCGGAAATCTTGGCGTCTGCTGCCATCGTGGTGCTTCCTTCTCGGCTCGAATGCATCGAGCAGAGGCTGAGTAGGGTCGCCGAGTGCATACATATCTGCAATCTTGATTGTCTCGGCGAGCGTACTCGGCATCTCTCTCTGCAGCTTCTGCCATGCCTGCAGCCTTGAGCAAACCAGGCGATCGTCTGTGACTCATTCACACCCTCACAGGTGTTCCTCAAAGTGCTCCACCGAGTAAGGTACTCTCGGTCAGTCTCCTCTTCTTGCTGCTTGCAAGCTGACAGTTGCTGCGGCCTGTTCGGCCTCTTGTACGTGCTGGTGAAGTTGCTGATGAAGGTGTCACGACCCCGGACCATGAGATATACATACTGTTATGTGCTCCTAGCCGTGGACTCACAAGGGCTTCATGGTTACCAGCCCCGGCCGCAACAAACAACGGCAGACAGACTAGATTCATCGGCACGTAGTCCGGATCCCCAGTCTACTACTCCTTGTACCCATGCTAGTCATAACCAACTATGCATATCAGAGCGTCCACGAATCGTATGAAACTAAAGGAGACGGGACCAAAGCTATACAGAGATGCTATGTGTCCAGAAATTGCAACAACAATCGAGGGTTACTGGGGTTACCTCGCCCCAGGCCGATCACATCGACAGGCGGGCTCGGACATGGATCATCGGCTCCACAACCCCTCGACTGCGACAACTATGCAGGCATAGCCAAAACTGTATAACAATGAGCTCGAAACCAACAACCGATCAAAGCAGTACTCTAAACATGAAGCTTTATTAAACATGTGTTACTAGAGTATAGCTTTACAAACAGAGGTCACATGACCCAACATTACATCAGACAACGGAAGGCAAATTATGTTGCTAATCAACAAGAACCAAAAAGGCCTAAGAGGCCGCAACATAAGGCGACGTCCCAGCCCATAGATTCCAGGCTGCTACCTGGGAACCCCAAACTACTCGTCGATGTCCACGTTGAACCACCAATGAAGTGGGAACTTCACCTGAACCAAGTTGAAGCAAACATGAGTACGGGAGGTACTCAATAAGACTTAGTTAACCTATTATATATCTGCTATCTTCAGAAAGGGTTTTATGAAGGCTGTTTTGCGTAAAGCAATCTTTGTTTTACAAATCGAGAAGGAATAACACGTCTATAGGAGTGTTTTCAAAATAGATGAGGAAACTAGTCAACTACTGAAATCATTATCTTTTTGTATTTCCACCAAATCCTTCTCATTCCCATACTATCTCATGCTACAAGGATCACCCCTCTCGGCATCTCCGAGGAGGCACTCTTCAACCATGGTTAAACAAGTTTTAATCATTCCGTTAAAGTTATCTATGATCACAGAATCCGTTGCCAAGTTGTCCGTAACCGTGGACACGGCTTCTCGAGGAGATTTATCCCTGCAGGGGGTATACTTTACCCACACGTACCATCCGACTCTTAACGCCACATGTACGCTCTTCCATGGAGCGCGGCAGAGGGTGGCTGGCCACGACCTTTACCTTGTCGAGCCCTATCCATGAGTCAACCCAAATAGGGCCACCCCGTCAACAGGGAGTTGGCCACCTCCTGACGGCACCTGTTCTGTGAGTCGGGATCAAGATCCGTGTACGTCCATCACTTGTCCGGTCACGCCCTAAACACCTCCAAAAGGTTTTTGACTCACACGCAGATGGAACTCCCAAACTACATGACTCACGGATGGAACCAAACAAGTTAGTTAGTCGAGCGCGGTCTGTTATGCCCCGCGTGTGGTTGCACGCTCAATCTTGGCTTCGACGGCGAGAACTCGCTCCTAGCGTCATGAACAGGACAAAACGCCACAACCCATTGTGGCCTCATATCCATGCCGTTATTTGTAAAGTTTATCAAAGATAATTCAAACCATAACAACCTGACAAAGTAGATTCACGCATTGACCAGATTCATCAACCGGATGGATCAGATCACAACTAGGCATGGCTAAGCAACACTCACACGCTTTAACGAGGCGCGCACAAACAAACCTATAGCTGCTAGGAGCAGTGGATCAGGATATTTTTAGGCGATGCAACAAGTATAGGAGAATTCTATCTAAGACCATAAATACTTTGAACCGCATGCAATATACGAGATCCAAAACACTTCGAAAACCATATATGAGCAGATAAGAGGTTATGCTTGCCTTGGTTATAAGAAAACCAGATAAAGATCTTCTGGGATAAGTGCTTGACTTGTCGGTTAAGATCAAGTATTCGCCATTGGACGTGATGGCCTTCACTTCGGAGTCACGTTCTACCGAGGGGAAAACAACACCGAAAGAGAAATAACAATCAACACATGGCATCGATCCAATGCGCAATATGCATGCATGAGCAGGTTAATGCGCTGAAATAAAACCCTAAACATGTACGATGGGTTGCTAGGTTTCGTATGTCAGTTATGCAGTTTAATAGAAATTAGCCCGAAAGGGACCCCGGAGGGGCAATTCGGACGATTATGAAAGTGAGTGCAATTTAAATTGCTCAAATGGGTTTGAAAACATCATAACTAGGTTACATTTGTCATTTTGAGCAATTTGGTATATAACTTTTAATTTTCTGATTTTATTGAATAAAAACTTATTTTTCTATTTTAAATGATTAAACAAAATTAAATAAAGGCCATTTTTTTCACTTTGTCAAACATGTGTGAAAATGATATAAACATATAGCTTACATTTTTCTGAACATCTCTATGTTTTTATTTTATTTTTCTGAATTATAAAACATTAGTTATTGAATTATTAAGATTAATTCTTTTCTGGAATTATTAGACATTTTCTGGAAAAAGGAAAACTGGATTTGTGACGTCATACGGACGTCACCCTGACGTCACACGGAGGAACTCTCCTCTCTTGAGCATGGAATCGATCGATTCCGTGCGAATTCCACAAATCAAAGTATACCACGGGCGAGAGGGTACTGAGCCCGACCTAACCGTGGCGGAGCCGCCCGGAATGGGTCGCTGGAAACTCGCCGGCGTGAAGAACCGCGGCGACGGACAACGGACAACGGCGAACGGCCAAACCGGAGTGGGAGGGGGCGAATAAAGGGCATGGGGAGGACGGCATCCTCACCGTGAATGTGTAGGAGATGTCGGGGAGGCGAGGAGAGGCCGGAGTCGGCCGGAATCAGGCATGGCGGCCGTCGGCCGGAGTTGGAGGAGACGCAGCAATCCTCTCCTCTAGTTCGTCCCTGCATGAGAGTGTTGGCGAGGAGGTTCAGGAGCTCTAGGAGGATCTCCATGTGTGTTCAGTTCGTCCAGGGCCGGTCGGAGAGGCGGCAATCGGCGGCGGCCGCAGGACAGTAGGTTAGGGTTTGGTCGGGTTGAGGACGAGAGGGGGAGAGAGAGCTCGAGATGGGGGGTCTGCGACTTGGGGCGATTCGAATGGCTCCTCTGCGTCCTAATCCTTCCCCTACCGCGCTGGAAGTAGGAGGTGGAGCGAGACGACGTCGGCGGCCAGCACTCCTACTGGCAGGAGGTAGAAGACAAAGGGGAATTTCCCATAACCCCCTGCCTTCTCGAGAAAATTAGAAAGAGGTCCTTTTCTATGTCAAAACAGCACAGAAACAGATGTTTTGGGGGCCTTTTTGGAAAAAGAAAATTTGGAAAAATCATTTTTGGAAAGCTCACAAAATTTCCAACCTAACCATGTGTTTCTTTGGTGTATTTGAAATATTTTTCAAGACAAGATTTTTGGAAACCAAATTAAGTACTTTTTGTGGGATTTTCTCAAACCATTTAAATTCCAAATTTAAATTGGGTAAAACATGATTTAAATTGTTGTTTCATGCATGTATGATATGAACACAATACCACAACCCTTTGGTAGCAAAATTTGGGATGTTACAAATCTACCGCCCTTACGAGAATCTCGTCCCGAGATTCCCGAAGGAGAAGAAAGAAGGAACACCGGTTTTGAACGATCTTCTTGAAACTTACGGTTCTTTTCTCGCAGAGGTTGATCCGTAGCACTTGTAAATATCTCCAGCAGCTACACCTTAGGTAGAGGGAAAACTCTTAGGAATTGATCTTTACGAAGATCGAGCATCTCATGGCTAACTCAGGACAGGAATGTTCATAAAGAACTGTTGAGTTATCGTGCATGAAACACATCAAGGTAACGGAGTGAATATAAGATGGTTTCAAGTTTGCAGACGATTGGTCTTGAAAGGATTTAGAATATGAGCTTTGCACAAGACTTTAAATCCTTTTGGAAAAGAAAGGTTGGACAACTTATGACATCGAGGTTTCTTCAAACAGATAACCAAGATAGTGAGGATGGTCTTGGATACCAAAACATAATATCCGTAGACGAGGGAAAACACGAGAAAACACTATAATTCGTGCGTCAGAGAATTTTTTTGATACAGAATCATGTTCACTCTTCGGAGTGGACACAGAAGATAACGGAACTTTCAACCATTCCATAACAGTTTTCTTGAAATCCTTGTCAAGGATCGGGATGTTACTTCACGACAGAAGATGAGTAACCACGGAATGTTGGAACACCGTGATTAAGGAGGAATTCTTGGTCACACCATAAGGATGGTTAACCAACGGGGATTAGAATACCGGAAGGAATAAGGATTTTTTTTCCTATTGTGGATTTGACGTAGCAATACGTTTACCACATGGTTAAGACTCCGGGGCTGAAGTGACTGACAAATTCACACAATGTGTGAGATAAACAGAATTTCAAGTATAAACCACTTGAAAAAAAGGGAGCTGATCAACGGAGGTTACAAAACACCACGAGATGGTTCTCATGATGAACTTGTTTCCACTAGAACAAAGGTTTTGGAGGTTCAACTGAAAGATATTGGAAAGATCAACTTCCAACTTATCCTTGATGTTCTAAATACCGACAGCAGGCTCACGATAAGCCTTCTATAGGTTTTCAAGTGAAAGTAAAACTCCGGTTTGGAAGAACGGGAAGGAAAACTTGTTTGGAATGAGCCACAAGAATTCTCACGGAGAGTGGTTGTTTTTACGGATTCAAAGAGATATAGAGTTAGGCCTTCCGGCTAATTGTGTCAACCACAACATCAACCATGCCGTATTTTCAAATGGACCTAATTCAATACTCTTGAGGAAACACCAACCATTCTTGCTGCTTGAGATTGAGCTCTAGTTAGCGGGCTGATAACTCAGACTCGGTATGTTTGATCAGCAGAATTGCACCGGTTATCAACGAGATACATATACTAGATTCTCAAGACATGGACTATGATGTCAACTCAAAAAGATGAGCGAGATTGCAGAACTCGTGTAATAGCAACTTGTGAAATATGGCTGCACCTACATGGTTTACTTGCAAAGGAACACATCGGAGTCCTTGATGGGAGAACGATTACAAAGATAACTAAGTTCTTGGAATTCTTCTCTTTCACGAACAATCAGTCAGTGGCTTGGCGTGGATGCAAACTTCTTCAAATAGATGGAGGTAACAACCTACCATTTCAAGAGTACTCAACACATGCATGACCGACTAGGGGTTATTCCCGAGGGAACAAGGAAACTATACTCGGATCCACGGCGACAACTTTCACCATAAGCACATGAACCCGAGAAAGTCACTTCGAACATCGAGAGCACAACTTCCTGATGACACAAAGATGGTTCTCAAAAAAATTCCAACATTAGTGCCAATTTTCAACATGAACCTCTTGCAACTTGGAGAAAACAAGAATGTCGTAGATGGGCTCAACAACATCTTTATCATGACACTCCAAGATGAGGGATTCATATAATCTATGAACAAGGCAAAACATTGGTCTGACCAAAGGACGTGAAGGTGTACCCGGCAAAACACCATGAGTGAAATCACCGTAAAAATAGTCCTTGGATCTGATCTTGATTTGGCGATAGCCCAAACCAAATCAAGGGTTTGTTAGGTAGCATATCCACGAGGGGGATACTATCCTCCTTCAACACAAAGGAAACTAGACACCCCTTATCGAGGGATCAAGTTAGGCGGAGCTTTTGTCTTTCAACTCTCCAAGATGTTGTTTAAGCTCAACCAACTAGTCCAGGATATCCAGCAAAGTTTCTTGGAGAAAGGAGTAGTTAAATTACCCATTGTTTAGACGTCACGGTCAGGCGACAAACCTGGTGATACTTCTAGAAAGACAACCAGAATATCACAACCTACCGGTATGTCTTGGAAGTCGAAAGGAATTCTTGCTTTTCAAAGCAACTGATATGAACATGAGAGCTTCAACATGAACCTAACTCTCTGACCAAGAATGTGCACCGGAATGAATGAATTCGGTAACACGATCAACTTTAAGTAGAGGCTGGGTGACCAATAGATCTAAGAAGGATACAGATGTTTCTTAAACTTTTCAAAGCAAAAAGAATTGCTAGGAATATCTGATGCACACATCGGTACTCACTCAACCTTCTCGAGCATTTCAGGCTTGGAGGAAGGGTGGGTGAAAACATGTAGGAGTATCACTTCATCAATATGGCCATGAAACTCAACACAACCTCTTGATATAAAAGAGTGTGATACTCGAAGGTGGAACATAGTAGAAGCTGATGAAACATCTCTAATCTGCAGATTACAAAACTTTGACCTGGTCCTTAAGATGAACGAGGAACTGGAGTTTGTTTCTCCTGACATTCCAAGGTGGAACGTTCTGACGGAAACAAGGGAAAATGTATTGGGAAAAATCCAACACAACTAAGGAACTTGGTTTCCAAACAACGGACAAAGTTCCGAAAGCAACTGGAAGATAGGAACATGCTCAGGAGAATTCCTAATATCAAGATGATGCACAGAGTAATACTCATTTGTAGAACCCATGCCAAGAAGAAAAGTATAGCTGAATCAAGAACGAAGACTTGGAATTCAAGATGACCACTCTTGTTGTGATCCCTTTTGGTTCCAGGAGAGAACCTATGGCTATTGGAGCTGAGATTACCTAGCCATCCCGAGGTAGAATGGATTCTTCAGGATCCAAAGAAACAAAACTTGGGTTAAAGGTCAGCATCATGTACTGATGGCATGAGCATCACATGGTTATGAAACCACATGACTCAACTCACCGCAATTTAGCACATTCCGGGACCTTCGGTTCAAGTCCAAGGGTTAAAACCCAAAGATATGAGCAACTACCATCTGAGTGCCTTGAAAGACACTACGAATAGCAATCACGAAGTATCTTTCAAAAGACAAACATAGCTCCGGAAGAATTTGAACAGAGGATAACGGACACATTCGAGATGGAAAGGAAATCTCGAGGTTCAGGGTTTTCAGACTTTAGAACAGGAGTATGTGGAACCCACACAACTTTGAGATATTATGATGGAAAGAAAATTTCCCAGTTTAAGAGATAACAGAACACACACGACTCTAGAAACTTAACACTAGGTCAGATTGGGTAAACACGTCCTTGCCAAAGAAGGCACCTAGGTTTTGAATGACTAGAAGAGATAGCAAAACCTTTTCAAATCAAAACAGGTAAGGTGACCCAGAGTTAGAGCGATACCAGATAAGTAGTAAAAAGAATCCTAAGAAGGTTTTCACAATTCATTTGAAGTTTCAAAATAGTTTTCACAAACTATAGACTCAACATCGACCAAGCAGTAAGGTTTTCCTACAGGCAGTCCTGCTCTGATACCATGACCTGTCACGATCCCGGACCCAGAGATATACATACTGTTATGTGCTCCTAGCCATGGACTCACAAGGGCTTCAGGGTTACCAGCCCTTGCCGCAACAAACAACGGCAGGCAGACTGGATTCATCGGCACGTAGTCCGGATCCCCAGTCTACTACTCCTTGTACCCATGCTAGTCATAACCAACTATGCATATCAGAGCGTCCACGAATCGTATGAAACTGAAGGATACGGGACCAAAGCTATACAGAGATTCTATGTGTCCAGAAAGTGCAACAACAATCGAGGGTTACTGGGGTTACCTCGTCCCAGGCCGATCACATCGACAGGCGGGCTCGGACATGGATCATCGGCTCCACAACCCCTCGACTGCGATAACTATGCACGCATAGCCAAAACTGTATAACAATGAGCTCGAAACCAACAACCGATCAAAGCAGTACTCTAAACATGAAGCTTTATTAAACATGTGTTACTAGAGTATAGCTTTACAAATAGAGGTCACATGACCCAACATTACATCAGACAACGGAAGGCAAATTATGTTGCTAATCAACAAGAACCAAAAAGGCCTAAGAGGCCGCAACATAAGGCGACGTCCCAGCCCATAGATTCCAGGCTGCTACCTGGGAACCCCAAACTACTCGTCGATGTCCACGTTGAACCACCACTGAAGTGGGAACTTCACCTGAACCAAGTTGAAGCAAACATGAGTACGGGAGGTACTCAACAAGACTTAGTTAACCTATTATATATCTGCTATCTTCAGAAAGGGTTTTATGAAGGCTGTTTTGCGTAAAGCAATCTTTGTTTTACAAATCGAGGAGGAATAGCACGTCTATAGGAATGTTTTCAAAACAGATGAGGAAACTAGTCAACTACTGAAATCATCATCTTTTTGTATTTCCACCAAATCCTTCTCATTCCCATACTATCTCATGCTACAAGGATCACCCCTCTCGGCATCTCCGAGGAGGCACCCTTCAACCATGGTTAAACAAGTTCTAATCATTACGTTGAAGTTATCTATGATCACAGAATCCGTTGCCAAGTCGTCCGTAACCGTGGACATGGCTTCTCGAGGAGATTTATCCCTGCAGGGGGTACACTTTACCCACACATACCATCCGACTCTTAACGCCACATGTACGCTCTTCCATGGAGCGCGGCAGAGGGTGGCTGGCCACGACCTTTACCTTGTCGAGCCCTATCCATGAGTCAACCCAAACAGGGCCACCCCGTCAACAGGGAGTTGGCCACCTCCTGACGGCACCTGTTCTGTGAGTCGGGATCAAGATCCGTGTACGTCCATCACTTGTCCCGGTCACGCCCTAAACATCTCCAAAAGGTTTTTGACTCACACGCAGATGGAACTCCCAAACTACGTGACTTACGGATAGAACCAAACAAGTTAGTTAGTCGAGTGCGGTCTGTTAGGCCCCGCGTGTGGTTGCACGCTCAGTCTTGGCTTCGAAGGCGATAACTCGCTCCTAGGGGCATGAACAGGACAAAACGCCACAACCCATTGTGGCCTCACATCCATGCCGTTATTAGTCAAGTTTATCAAAGATAATTCAAACCATAACAACCTGGCAAAGTAGATTCACGCATTGACCAGATTCATCAACCGGATGGATCAGATCACAACTAGGCATGGCTAAGCAAGACTCACATGCTTTAACGAGGCGCGCACAAACAAACCTATAGCTGCTAGGAGCAGTGGATCAGGATATCTAGGCGATGCAACAAGTATAGGAGAACTCTATCTAAGACCATAAATACATTGAACCGCATGCAATATACGAGATCCAAAACACTTCGAAAACCATATATGAGAAGATAAGAGGTTATGCTTGCCTTGGTTATAAGAAAACCAGATAAAGATCTTCTAGGATAAGTGCTTGACTTGTCGGTTAACATCAAGTATTCGCCATTGGACTTGATGGATTTCACTTCGGAGTCACGTTCTACCGAGGGGAAAACAACACCGAAAGAGAAATAACAATCAACACATGGCATCGATGCAATGGGCAATATGTATGCATGAGCAGGTTAATGCTCTGAAATAAAGCCCTAAACATGTACGATGGGTTGCTAGAGTTCGTATGTCAGTTATGCAGTTTAACACAAATTAGCCCGAAATGGACCCCGGAGGGGCAATTTGGACGATTATGAAAGTGAGTGCAATTTAAATTGCTCAAATGGGTTTGAAAACATCATAACTAGGTTACATTTGTCATTTTGAGCAATTTGGTATATAACTTTTAATTTTCTGATTTTATTGAATAAAAACTTAATTTTCTATTTTAAATGATTAAACAAAATTAAATAAAGGCTCCTCTGCGTCCTAATCCTTCCCCTACCGCGCTGGAAGTAGGAGGTGGAGCGAGACAACGTCGACGGCCAGCACTCCTACTGGCAGGAGGTAGAAGACAAAGGGGAATTTCCCATAACCCCCTGCCTTCTCGAGAAAATTAGAAAGAGGTCCTTTTCTATGTCAAAACAGCACAGAAACAGATGTTTTGGGGGGCTTTTGGGAAAAAGAAAATTTGGAAAAATCATTTTTGGAAAGCTCACAAAATTTCCAACCTAACCATGTGTTTCTTTGGTGTATTTGAAATATTTTTCAAGACAAGATTTTGGAAACCAAATTAAGTACTTTTTGTGGGATTTTCTCAAACCATTTAAATTCCAAATTTAAATTGGTTAAAACATGATTTAAATTGTTGTTTCATGCATGTATGATATGAACACAACACCACAACTCTTTGGTAGAAAAATTTGGGATGTTACAGAAGGCTTCCGAGAAGTCTAGCCAGCAGTTGATGCTGTCCTTGGGCAGGTTGTTGAGCCAAATCCGAGCCGGGCCATCTAGCATCTGCGGAACATACCGCACAGCCCATCTCCTGTTGCCGCCGGCAATGTGCACAGCAGTAACATAGTCACTTAGCCAGTCTTCCGGCTTGGTGTTGCCATTATAGCTCTTGGTCCCTCTAGCCAGCTGAAACTTGTTCACGGAGGGCTCCTCCATGATGCGGCGGCCAAAGCACTCTGGGTCGAGTGGCCCCTTCGCCTCGAGCTGCGCAGACCGGTTGATCCGGTCCAGCTTGTACCTTGCATCAGTGGGCTCCAGCATCGTGTCACCGAGGCGGTCAGTGACGTCTCTTGGATCCGCGTACCCGGCTAGCCCCATCGCCGAGTACCCGCCATCGTAACGGTCTTACTGCACGGCTGCAGGTTGCACAACCGGGTTGGCTGCTACCACAACCGCTTGCGGCTGCACCCTCTGCTGAGTAGGCTGGGCAGCATGACGCCGAGATGCGCCTTCTCGGTTTCCTCCTTGCCCCTTGCTGTGATCTTTAGTGGCTTGATAGCCTTCTCCTGAAGAGTTGTGTTTATGACCGGGCTGCCGCTCTACAGCGTGCTGTTTTGCAGCGACAGCCGGGTCGTACACATGCATCTGTTTATGTCTCCCAGAGGTCACGCTCTGGGCTCTATCACCACCGGGAAGCGGTGAAGACGCCTGATCCATAGATCTCATCCCATGCGAATGAACAACATGGGAAGCGCCAGCACCCGGATTAGCTTTCCGGAACTCCTCGTTCTGTCTGCAAGCCTCTAGCACTAGCTCGTTGAGTCTATCCTGCTACCTAGCGCGCGCGTCGCTAGTGAGATGCGACAACTCTGTATCATAGGTTCACTAGTGGTGTCTCTCCATAAAAGATAACATGTTGGGTGAACAAATTAGAGCTGGCCAATTGCCAAATAGAGGTTGCACCGTAGTGCACATTATAATATGATGACTACTATAATATTTAGTGCGGGCATTACAACCAAATACATAGACCGAAATAAATCTGCATCTATGACTAATAATCCACCCTCAGGTTATCATCCGAACCCCCTTAGGAATTAAGTTGCAAGCAACAGATAACTGCATTAAACAATGTGTGTAATGTAAGCAATGATTGTACATGCGGGCACTCACACCGCTGTTCTCTCCCTAGTGGCAACAACAAATCCTCCCCCGTCACGTTTCTTTCACTCGAGCACAGGCGAAAAGGAGGCATGAACCCACTATCTAGCATAAATACTCCATGTTGGAGTCACTAGCAACGGAAAGCATGCAAGATCAAAAATAACATATGCAATAAAGACTATAATCAACTTGGCATAAGTTCAATATTCATCGGATATCAGCAAACACAGCATATAGAATTACATAATATCAATCCTGATCATGATAGGCAGCTCACGAGATCTAAACATGGAGGCATATGAGGAGAAGACAACCATCTAGCTACTGCTATGGACCCTTAGTCCAGGGATGAACTACTCACGCATCACTCCGGAGGTAGGCATGGTAATGTAGAAGCCTCCGGTGATGATTTCCTCTCCGACAGGGTGCCGGGAGACAGCTTCAGAACCCCCCTGATCTAGGGTTGACCACGACGGCGGCTGCGGAACATTTCGGTGATATTTGATCAGGTGTCTAGGGTTTTCCATCCGGGGGGAATAAATAGGCGAAAGGGCAAAGGCGGTGGAGGCCTGGGGGCCCCCACACCCATAGTTGGCGCGTCCAGGGGGGAAGTCGCGCCACCCTACGGTGTGGCCCCTCCTGGTGCCTGTCTTCGACTCTCCTCCGGTCTTCTGGATGCTTCCGGGGAAATAGGCACTTTGGGCTTTGTGGGGTCCAATTCCGAGAATGTTTCCAGAACAACTTTTCTGAAACCAAAAACAGCAGAAAACATGGAACCGGCACTTGGCATCTTGTTAATAGGTTAGTCCCGTAAAACTTATAAAAATGCTATAAATAAGGGAGAAAACATGTAGGAATTGGCATAATATGATCATGGAGCATCAGAAATTATAGATACGTTGGAGACGTATCACTATCCTTACTATATTCTTTTGTATGCTATTATGCAGAATGACGAAGCTCGAATGAAAAAGACAGAGTGTCTTCAAAGTTGCATTCATTGACCCATATATCGTCCATGACCATGCGTTAAAGCACCACCCGGCGACGTGGAACATGACCTGTACACATTTTTAGTCAAGCAAATCTTCGTTTCCGAAATACTATTTCCTTTAAACTTTCAATGAGTGTTTTTGTCTTTGTACATATATACTTTTTTGCTTACTCGATGTTAAGTGCAATTGATGAGTTATTCTTCACGTCTTCTTATGTAAACGTCCGCAGATTTCACTGGATTCTGCTAAACATTAACCTTGAGAAGTCCCATGTCGAAGTCATGGACTCGTTAAATAGGAGCGACGACACCTTGTGGAAAGGAATGAAAGCAATGCTGCAGAAGTAATTTCAATTAGTATCACATTATTATATATATTTATCCCTGATATCAAGTAATTAGTAACTCATTTGTTCATTTTCCTTGCCAAGCAGGTGTTGGAAACGGTTCATATCGGTCACACGAGGTGAATTCAAAGATGAGCTAACTTTTAAACTGGTGAAGAGTTTGCAGCAGCCACCGGGGACTAATTTATGTGGATACTACATCTGCGAGTATATTCGGTCGTTGACCACTGAGCGGAGACCTAATACAAACACAATTCAAATACGTAAATAATATTCACAGTTTTATTTTATATGAATTGCATTGTGTTTCAGTCAACTTATATATCTTATTTGAACTGTTTAATTATGTTACAGATCATGGATGTACATTAGAACCTCCTACCAGACGAGCACCTATGAGCAATTCAAGAGGAACTGGCGGATTTCTGATGATGGAGGTCATTGATCCAACATGAGAACATTATCAGCAGGACGATGCACTCCTTTTAGGTGGAACACAATAGTGAATTCCTATGTTCAACTCAATGTGATACATATATGTTCGAACTTGTATATATATATGTACATATGCTCGCAAGAGATCGAAAATTATATATATATGTATATGCATCTACACATACTTTGTGTATGTCGTAGTACCATAAAATATGTGTACGGAAACATCTTTGAAATTAGAAATTAAACACAATTTGAAACAGAAATCAAATGGATAACAAATCGAAGAAACAACACAAATCCTGCTGCGGCACAGAAACTGCCGAAAACTCTACCGCGGCAGGAAACCTTTTAGTCCCGGCTCATGTTACGGCCCGGGACTAAAGGTCCTCCAGCCCGTGGCGATTGGGACGCCCGCGTGGAGACCCTTTAGTACCGGTTTGTGAGCCTCCGGGACTAGGGGGCTCTAGTCCTGATTGCGTAGTCCCAGATTGCGATCCGGGACTAGAGCCCCTTACGACCCGGAACTAGAGCCCCGTTTTCTACTAGTGCATCTATATGTTTGTTACGATTTTTTTGATTTTTTTTTTACAAATTTTTCTATATTTTTAATCATACTGTGACATGGGACCTTGGGAGCCAATGTGAGTTTCCGATAGCAATAGTATCATAGAAGTAAGGACCAAAGCATCTCGGAGGAACTCACTAAGCTCGTTCAAACTTTATGAACGATTACGCACTCCTTTAGATCGACTTCCTCTCCTAGCCATTTATTCTTGTTATGTGTGATGTTACTCTAACATAACTAGTTATGTAAACTTGTCGTCTGATATGTGATCTTACTAATTAAGTTACTCCCACTATGACCAGCCTAACAAACATACGCATGCACACTTAGATGTATAAAACACTAGGACCTCGACGACTAGTAGAACTCGCGCTTCATCTTTAACTTCCGGGTGCAGAGTGCGTTCACCATTTCTCCGTGGCGTTAGTGGCGCAACCACACTATAGCTGTGTTGTCAAAGAACTACACAACTTTTTTGTTGACACAAGTAGAAATCATGGAAAATTAGCAAATAAATTATACGACCGTGTCCATTTGAAAACACAAGTTTACATAGACTAGACATATTTGAAGACCTGGCTCCGCCACTGCGCGGCGTACCTCGAAGTTGGTTTTGATACCTGTGGCCTATATACACTCGGCTTAGTCTAGTCACAATGGGGAGTAACATGTACTAGTAACATACACACTTTCCTATACTATGTTATTACCTCCATAGTGGGTATTAAAAAAAATATGGTGTCATGCAAAGGTCTATTTATGAGGTTGTAAACTCATATTATCTTGAGAAATTTGATGTTACGGCAACTAGCTATGTTACCACAACCTCCTCTCTCTTCATTAAATATTTGCCACATCCGATTTTTGCCTACGTGGCATTGATGATACTGCTTAGGCATGTGTCAATGCATCGTTTCTTAGCAGGCTATCATAGAAGTATTAATAATTTAAGAGACAACTATGTAAATGTGTTGTTTCTTAGATGTTGTATCTACATTTAATGATTTTGGGCTCATGCATGCATATGATTGGACTAATAGCTATTTTTGCCTATAGCCACGTGCAAAAGTTGTATCTTAGCTAAGACTAGTCACAATGGGGAGTAACATGGACTAGTAACATACATATTTTTCTAGACTATGTTACTACGTCCATAGTGGGTAGTAACAAAAATATGGTGTCATGCAAAGGTGTATTTATGAGGTTGTAGACTCATATTATCTTTGGAAATGTGATGTTACGGTAACTAGCTATGTTACATAACCTACTCTCTCCTCATTAAGTACTTGTCACATCCGATTTTTTGCCTATATGGCACTAATGTTACTACTTAGACGACTCATAGTGGGGAGTATCATATATTAGTATCATGCATATGATACTAGTATAATATTACCCCTATAATGCATAGTATCATGTAGTAGTATCATAGCCACGTATCATTTACTGCTTTGTAGTATCCCAATATAAATTCGTGTACAAGATTTACTTGTTAATAAAATAAAGTTGTATGTGCTATGATACCGTAACATAGGTAGATAACACTATACGCTCTTTCTTCATTAGTTATTGTGCCACATCAAATTTTTGCCAACATGGCATGCATGATACTAGTTATGATACCCCCACTGTGGCTAGTCTTATTTACTATCCATTGTGACCAGCCTAAGATACAACCTCACACTCTCTCTTCATTAATACATGCCACATCAGCAAAATTTCTATAAAAACGCGCTAAGAACCTTGCATTGGCACATGCATTAGTTACTGTCCATTGTGACCGGCCTTACTCGAGGCAAATGTTTTTCGAGGGTATGCAATTGCATACCTGATTTTTATAGAAGAAGAGTTTAATTACAAGAAAGTCGGCAACACTAGTTGAACACAATCATGCTGTCGAACCCACTCCCCTCCACACCTAGGCAACTACTCGCGAAGTAAGGCTTCTACTCCAGCTCTTGCCTCGTTCCATCTACCCAATTCTGTAATGATTCGAGAGGCAAGGATCTCCTCGTTACAGATTTGACTGATTTTACTGAAAACCCTCGCGTTCGTTGTTTCCAGATGTGCCACGTGATAATGGTAACTAAGGTGTCGATCGAGTTCCTCTGGTTATCTCTAGACCTTTTCCTGACAGTCAACCACCAGTTTTCCAGAGTATCATTCTCCGTGGGCGTAGGAAGCTGCACTCTGAGCAAACTCAAGCATCTCCACCAAACTTGCCTAGTGAACACACATGTCACCAAGATGTGGTCTGAGGTCTCCGACTCTTGGGAGCACATCTTGCAAACGTCTGGATGGTTCTGCAAACCGTGTCTCACTCTCCGATCTGAAGTCCAAATCATGTGTTGGATGGCTAGCCACGTGAACCGTTTGCATTTAGCAGGTGCCCACCACCTTACTCGAGGCAATTAATGAGTAGGTGAACCTTCCTTTTCCAAAAGGCGATATATCAACCACTTCCACGTGACCATGCCTTCAACGCTTCCTACATCAAGCAAAGCTCGGATCCAAATCGACACGAGCAGCAGTACACGTAGTCAAGCACGACTGGCTGCCTAGTAGAGGCACAGACGAGAGAATGTCCTTGAAGCTTTTTCGGACGCGTACCGCCGGGAAATGCCACTTCTTGCCATCGCTGCTGCCCCTTCTCCTTCCAGTCCTCCTGCTTCTGCTGCCCTCGCGCCCGGCCTCTGCGTCTGCATCCACGACGGTGGTCACCCATCTGCCAGGATTCGACGGCCCTCTGCCCTTCAGCCTCGAAACAGGGTGATCCCCGCACTTACCCCACAGCTAAGCTTCGCTCGTTGCACCGGCCTGATCTTAGAACCCATGGCAGGTACGTGAGCGTGGATGAGGAGACCGGAGCGGAGCTCTTCTACTACTTCGTGGAGTCGGAGCGGAGTCCCGGTAAGGACCCTGTGCTCCTGTGGCTGACGGGCGGGCCCCGCTGCTCCGTCATCATGGGCCTGGCCTTCGAAATTGGTTAGTCCACCAAATCGACTTCTACTCTCTGCAGATACTTCACACTAGTTGTTGCTGATGATCGATGGTCTTGCACCCTAGGTCCTCTAAAGTTTGTCCGGGCACCGTATAGCGGCAGTGTGCCGGAGTTGGTATATAACCCATATTCCTGGACCAAGGTGAGATTGGTACTACTCAGTCATGACGACCAAAACGTTCATCTTTAATCAAGCTTCTTCTCGTTCAGTTGTATGGTTTATTACTGACAACGACTCTCAGACGGCGAGCATCCTCTTGTTGGATTCCCCTGTCTTTTTTTTGAACATAAGGGTGGCACCAGGGTGCCAATTGCATTACTCATAAGCAAGTTACATCGTTGAAGACATATCCCAGATCTCCAAGGCTGAGAACCTTGTGAGCGATCGGGCAAGCTGAATTGCTATGAGTTCTGTTCCTGCAAGAACAGATGGGCTCCGACCTACATGATCGAAAAGCCTGCTGAGCACAAACATGGGCTAAATTGTTTAGGTCCCTGGAGACATGATGGATAGCAGCAGTAACGTCTTGGAGATGATTGCGAACATCTGCAACTTGAGAACGGATGCTCCAGGGTACAGCAGCACAGACCGAAGAAGGCGCAGTCACTGCATTGACGAGGACCAGATTATCAGAATAGATCACCACTGAAGAAATCGTGAGAAGCCTAGTGATCCTTGCAGCTAGCAGGAGACCCTCCGCTTCTGCCTGCAAAGGAGAACCAACACTGGCGACACGGGCCTGCACAAAAACATCTGAAACCATATTCCCAAGCTTTGCAATTAAGAAGACCCCAATCCCTGCTGCGGAGGGCAGAGAATTAGGATCTGGTTTCCACGCTGCATCAACAAAAATATAAGAGCAGTCATCCGAGGTTGACAACACCGGAGGCGGTTTCGGCAAAGGCCTGGGAGCAGGAACCAACTTCAAATCCATCTGACTATAAGATGCAAAGTCCTGTAAGATGGCAGCTGATGCAAAATTAATCTGGTACGGCTGACCAGACTTTCTACAGAAAAGCTCATCATTTCGAGACTTCCAAAGACACCAAAGAAACGTGAACATATTTGAAATATTCATATGAGGATGCGGCATGGACAGCAAAGACGCAAGCATAAGAGGCAAAGAAGGCTGGTTAGCCGCGACAACATCAGCCTTAATAAACCACGGATACTGAAACCAAGCCGCACGAGCAAAAGGACACAAGAAAAGGATATGCACATCATCCTCAAGTAAACCACAACAGCAGCACTCACCATTAACATGTTTGGAGATTCGAGCCACCCTTTTACCTGAAGGAATGGCTCTCCGCAACAGACGCCAAGCAAAGGTCTTGATTCTAGGCAACAGGTCCTTCTGCTTCCAGATTATGCATAATAGATTAATAGTAGTATTATCTGGACGTTCCACCACCGAAGTACCTGCACTATGCAAGAAATTATAAGCCACATGGTAAGCTGACTTTGAGGAGCAAATCCCATTGGATGCTGGTTTCCAACACAGAATGTCCTGATCCTGCACATCAATCACTGGAGTGTTTTTAATAATAGAAGCCGTGGGATTAGAAAAAAGAGAGTCAATAAGCTGAGCATTCCAATCCCTGGTTCCCTGCAACCAAAGTTGATTAACCAGACTAGGATAGACAAACGAATGATCTTGAATAATTAAGTCGTCATAAACCCTAGCCCACGCATCACACCAAGGGGTACTCCAAATAGAAAGGCTTCCTGTAGTAACCTGATAAAAGGAATGCTGCTGCAAGAGAGGCAAAACCTTTAAAACAGAGCTCCAAAAAGCAGATTTTGGAACGTGCGGGTTAGGTCTCCAATTGGAAGAATCAGAAAAATATTTGGACCTTAAAACCCCATAAATATGACTCGATGGTTGAGCTGCTATTCTCCATGCTGCCGAAAGAATAAGGCCATAATTTACCGCTTGCAGATCCCGAATACCAAGCCCACCCTCTTTCTTCGGAGTACATATCTTCTTCCAAGCAAGCAGACAAAGAGGTTTCCTTTGTTGGTCATCCGAAATACCTGTCCACCAGAATTTTCTAATAATAGCCGTGATCTTAGCAATAAACTTCCTGGAGAAAATGATGTTAGACATGTAATAAACCGGGATGGAGGCGAAAACAGAATTAATGAGCTCAAGCCTTGCCGCATGGGAAAGAGAATTCGCCTTGTAAGTACCCAACTTATTTGCAAATTTTTCAAGCACAAAACCATAAGCCTCAGAACGGTTTTTTGCTGGCAGAATCAGAGGATGACCAAGATGAACAAAAGAAGCATCCATAACAGGAACTGGAAAAATAGCTCTGATATCTCGAATTACCTGCTGAGGAACAAGCTTGCTGAAAAGAATACCTGATTTTGCCCAGTTCGGTAGCTGACCAGATAGCCGACAAAAGTTGTCAACAATAAGCTTAATCTTGGCAGCCTCCAAAAAAGTTGCCTCCCCACAAATGAGAAGATCATCTGCAAATAAAAGAGAATGAATCGGGGGGCAAAAAGGACCCAGCTTAATCCCTGAAAGATGATTGGATTCTAAAGCCTCCTGTAAAGAAATCGACAACTCATTAATGGCAAGGACAAATAAAGTAGGAGATAAAGGACAGCCTTGTCGGATCCCACGAGTACTGACAAAAGAATGTGAAGCCTGACCATTGATCAGCACTGCAAAAGTGGGAGAGGAAATACAGGCGTGGACCAAACTTATAAAATGACCATGCAGCCCCTTACGTTCAAGAGCCGAGAGAATGAAACGCCATTCCAGCCTATCAAAGGCCTTAGCGAGATCAAGCTTAAGCAAAAAGGCCTTATGATTCCAGGAGGATAATTGAAAAGAATGAGAAATCTCCTGGGCAATAATGATATTGTCAGAAATCCTACGGCCCTGAATAAAAGCTAGCTGGGACGGATGTATGTAGTCAGGAAGGTGAGGCTTGAGCCTGTTGGCTAGACATTTAGATATGAGCTTGTAAATAACATTACAAAGGCTAATCGGGCGATAATCAGCTGGAAGAAGAGGCACAAGCTTCTTGGGAATAAGAGCAATATGTGTATCGTTGAGATGAGCTGGAAGAATTGCTGAACAGAAAAACGAATGAACTAACTTACAGACGTCATCTCCAATCCACTCCCAAGTCGCTAAATAAAACTCCACATTAAAACCATCAGGGCCCGGGGAAGCATTCCTTTTCATCTCCTTCAGAGTGTCCAGCAACTCTTGCTTATCCGGAATGGAATAAGTAGGATCATCTTGAGGCCCTAAAGAAGAATCAGTGCCTGGCTGCAAAACAGAGTGAAAGGAGGAAGCAAAAATGGACCTGAAATAAGTTACAAAGGTAGCAGCAATTTTATCCGGCATGTGTTGAACATGGTGCTGTTCATCCTTTACTGACAAGATGGTATTTCTTTTCCTCCTCTTAGCAACTGACTTGTGAAAGAAAGTTGTATTCCTGTCACCATCCTTTACCCAATGCTTCTTTGCTCTTTGCCTGAAAAACTCATTAAGCTTAGAATTAGTTTGCTCAAATCTAGCAATTAAGGAGGCTTCAAGGGCATGGTCCTGCAAGTGAACCGGCTGCAACTGTATATTCTCAATTTGCTGCTGCAACTCCTGTAACTCCTCTTGCAAAGGCTTCTTCTTCCTACACCAGACCTTAAGATTGGAAGCCAAACAATTAGTTCTGTTATAAAAGGACTTATTCTGAGTGTGCTTCCAACAGTCCTTTGCAAACTGATGGAAGTCAGATTCTTTGAGCCACCAATTTTCAAATTTAAAAGACCTTTTCACTTTAATACTCCTACCTTCCGTGGAGCAGAGAATCGGCGCATGGTCACTAAAGCAATGAAGTAAAGGCAGATTGTAAACATTGGAGACAGGATAACACATGCACCATTCATGATTAGCCAAGCAACGATCAAGCCTTTGGAAAATAGGAGAAGAAGCAGAACGACGGTTAGTCCAAGTGTAAGCCGGACCAGAATAACCCAGATCAAACAAACCACAGCTTTTTACATAACGACGGAAAGCATACATAGGAGAACGGTTAACATTAAGAGTACTCTTGTCCATATCATACAACAGGTTATTTAGATCCCCAATACAAAGCATAGGCAGGTTGATGTTGTCGTGCACAAAATTTGCAACCTGCTCCCAAATAGAAGCAGTGAGGATGTGGTACGGATCTCCATACATGCATATAAGACCAAACTTAGTAGAGGTAGACTTATCCATAGCTAAGGCTAAGATGAGATGGAACGACGAGCTATGCACAACAATATCTACATCAGCAGACCACAACAACCATAGCCCTCCCGAAATCTTCCGAGAAGGCTCTACAAAAGCATTTGACATATTAAAACGAGAAGCAATATCAACAGGTGAGAACTTAGCAGTTTTTGTTTCGGAAACAAAAATTACCTGAGCTTTTGTGGACACTATCAGGCGAGCAAGGTGGAGCATTTTTGGACTACCAAGGCCCCTGCCCATACCTTGGCAGTTCCACCCAAGAGTCCTCATTGTCCCCGTGACGCCTTGAAGGGCGGCGCCCAAGCCCTGTCATCATCATCCATGTTCTGCGCATCACCCAGCACATCGCCTGAAGAACCAGGTGGAAGTTGATTCGTGGTTGGATCCAGTCGGTCGATGAAGGTCCCAGCATAACTAGAACCACCATCCCCAGCCATATAAACGTCGCCAGCCACTCCAGGAGGAGAGAACACACCCTGGCGAGAATCCTGCGAAACCGAAGAAGGCGGGCTCCCCATCCAGAGCGGAGCAAAGTCCGCTGCTGCATTGGAACTGGTCGTAGAAGATCCGCGGCGAGACGATGGAGTGTAGGGGAAGCGAGAGCTTCCCAAAAGAGAGCGACGGCGGTGGCGCACAGGCCCGCCATGGCCCAGCGTAGAGGATTGCCCCACACGGTGCCAAGAGGCAGCACCAGAGTGACGGACAGTAACCCCCAAAGAATGTCTGTGGAGGCCTCGAGCATGAGCCTCCGGATCGAGATCCCACCGAGTCAATCGGCGGCGAGTCCCCATCGACGGAGGGCTGAATCCGGACTGGGCGCCTCCAGCAGGAGGAATCTGCTCCAGAAGCTGCGCGAATATGGCGGCGGCGGCAGTCTCCCCTGCTCCTCCATCCTCCCTCGCATGCGGCCCAGACTGTTGGACCTGAAGAGCAGGCTGTTGGATTCCCCTGTCGGCGCAGGCTTCTCGTATGCGCGTGATCCCAAAGGCTACGATGTTGGGGACTACTCATCTTCTTTGCAAGTCCAAACGTTTCTGAATAAGGTGGTGACAGACGGGCATTTTGTTGGCGTCCTAAGGGCATCTCCAGCCGTCCCCCCCAGAGCCCCCCCCCCCCCCCAAGCGGCGTTTTTGGCGCCGTTTCGCGCCGTTTCGCACCAGTCGCCCCCCCCCCCAGGAATCGATTTAGCGCCGCTTTCCGCCGTTTTTCGCGCCGTTTGGCGCCGCCGAACCCAGGCCAA